>CM063503.1:28047483-28069983 GCA_032207245.1 Pardosa pseudoannulata | reverse complement strand
TGCTGTTGAAAGGCGATGCGAAATTTCATTGGGGTCCTGAAGAGGTAGAGGCTTTTGACAACCTTAAGAAGGCGCTTACATCTGATCCAGTATTGGGGATATTCGACGAAAGATGCCCTACAGAAATTCATACAGACGCCAGCGGATATGGTATTGGAGCAGTTCTGGTTCAAATTCAGAATGACGTGGAAAAAGTCATAGGGTACGCCTCTAGGACCCTGACAAAGGCCGAAAAAAATTATTCTACTACAGAACGAGAATGCCTTGCCGTCGTATGGGCTATCAATAAATTCCGGCCATACCTGTTTGGAAGACATTTTACCGTCGTGACAGATCACCATTCATTGTGCTGGCTTATGACCCTAAAGGATCCCTCAGGCAGACTGGCAAGGTGGGCTCTTCGACTCCAAGAACATAATTTTTCAGTAAAATACAAATCCGGTAGGAAGCATAACGATGCCGACGCTCTCTCGAGGAATCCAGTAGACGAAGAGACTGAGACGCAAGATCAATTTTTAGCTGTAACCACGAGTATAGACCTCGCTGTCGAGCAGAAGAAAGATCCAGACATAGCAAAAATGATCCTTCCGAAGATCGGCTCATCCACCGAAAATAAATTTGAGTTAATTGACGGAGTCCTGTGCAGAAAGAATTTTGATCCAGATGGAAAGACATGGTTGCCCGTCATTCCCAAACATCTGCGAGCAGACATACTGAAGCATTTTCACGACGCACCTACCGCAGGGCATCTTGGCTTTGCGAAAACGTACGACAGGATCCGTAAAAGATTTTATTGGCCGGGGATGTACCGAAATGTTGTTAGATATGTCATGCACTGCCGAGAATGCCAAAGGAAAAAATCAGTTCCTCAAGTACCACCTGGACGCTTGGTTTCTATCCCTCCTGCTGTCGCACCTTTTCATCGAATTGGGATAGATCTGCTTGGGAGATTTCCTAAATCTGCCCATGGTAATAAATGGATCGCAGTTTGCACCGATTATTGTACACGCTATGCAATAACTAAAGCTTTACCAACTGCTGAAGCCGAAGAAGTAGCCAAGTTCCTGCTCGAAGAGATTCTTCTAAAACATGGAGCTCCTCGAGTCATTATTACAGATCGTGGTGCTGTTTTTCAATCCAGACTTGTTTCCGCTCTCGTCGAATTGTGTAATATCGATCATCGCATGACGACGGCCTATCATCCCCAGACAAATGGTTTGACGGAGCGCCTTAACAAAACTGTAGCCGATATGCTGTCCATGTATGTTAACACCGAACAGAAAAACTGGGACGAAATTCTACCATTTGTGACGTTCGCCTATAACACTGCTAAGCAGGAGACAACAGGATTCACCCCGTTCTACCTAGTTCATGGACGTGAAGCCGAAACGACTCTGGACACGATGTTTCCATTCTGCCCTGATGATGCAACTAACGATTACATAGCCAAGACCATTTCCAGAGCAGAAGAGTCGAGACAGTTAGCTAGAACTCATACTCTGAGAGCGCAAGATAAAGACCGTCGACGTTATGACTCGAAGCACCGAATGGTGTTTTATAGTCCTGGAGACCTCGTATGGGTTTATACCCCGGTCCGAAAGGTCGGTCTTTCAGAGAAGCTCTTAAGGAGGTATTTTGGTCCCTATCAAGTGTTGCGCCGTTTATCCGACGTTACCTATGAAGTGCAAGATTTCGATCCTGCCTCCCGAAAAAGAAAACCAAAAGACGTTGTCCATGTTTTACGTATGAAGCCATACCATGATCCGACGAAGCAGACCGAAAGTGAAGATGGACGAAATCCAGGTGTCGTTCTTCCGGAAGAGAAGTCAAAAGAAATTTACAAGGGACCTTTGACACGCTCCAGATCTAAATAGCAGCGAGACGCTGTCTTTTTGAGAAAGGGGCAATGCCGCATAAAGAAGCTTAGCCAACGAGCTAAGTGGCCGAATGGTCAAAGCACGCGATCCAGACCCGAAGATTGTGGGTTCGATCCTTGCCATGGCTGTTTATCCATAGTACGGATTTTTAATTTAAAAATGTTATTTATTGTTTCCTTATGTTTCCTTATGTTCTTGAACTTTCTAGATCTTTCTTTAATATGTAAATTATTTATTTCTCGAATATTCTGTTCGGGTATAAAAGCTGATACCCACTAGTTGTAGGCAACTTCTCGATCTTGTAAAGTTGCGAGTTGCTACTTAGCTTCAATAAATTCTTCTGTTACGTTAAACTGTGTGTTCATTCGAATCTTCGTGACAATATATATATATATATATATATATATATATATATATATATATATATATATACATATATATGCATATATATATGCATATATATATATATATATATATATATATATACATATATATATACATATATATATATATATATATATATATATATATATACATATATATATATATATATATTATATATATATATATATATATATATATATATACATATATATATATATATATATATATATATATATATAATATATATATATATATATATATATATAAATATATATATATATATATATATATATATATATATATATATATATATATATATATATATATATATATAATATTATATATATATATATATATATATATATATTTATATATATATAATATATATATATATATATATATATATATATATATATATATATATATATATATATATATATATATTTTTCTTTTTTTTTCTTACTTTTATTCCTAAAAGAACTTTATTTAATTATTGATTTTAATTTAAGGGCTAAAACTTTATCTAAGTAAAAATATATTCATTAAATTTATATATAGTTGAATTGTAGAATATTTTCCAGAAAAATATATTTGATTAGCACTTAACAATAAAGATCAAATACAGTCTAAATTTTGTTTGTTTAAAGTTTCCGTTTATTCATCTTTTGAATAGCTACGAATTTAGGAACTTCCTATTAATTGTCAAACTTTCAAAACCTTTCCCTCAAAGAACACTTTCCAAATTCAATTGTTTCACAATGAATGCTTCAAATTAAATAAAGTGTTATTGATTAAATCTTTAAATTATGACTTACGCATTTTGAAATATATTTTGTTTTTCGCTTACTATTAAAACTTTCTCCCAAGTTTGACTAAAATGAATGAAAGGATTTTTGAAATTACCGTTTGTTCTGAATGTTTATGTGCATTCATCTTTTAATAATATATTATTCAATTAAAATATAAATAGTATGAAAATGTAGAAAAAATTCTTGCTTATTCGTCTAAATTTGCAATTTTAAAAATTTAAATAGAGAATTAACTTACAGCATAAATTGTAAAGATTTTATAGCGAGAAAAGAATTATTGTGTATTCTTACCTCTAGTAAAATAAACTTACGTAATATTGCTTAAACTTATTATCTATGAGAGGAAAAGGTAAGGAAAAGAGGAAATAAATATTTATTTAAAGAGAATCCAACACTTTTATAAATGCATACAAAAGAAAATACTATCCCATTATCGCATACTTGGTTTTTCTCTAATTCAGTTGTTTTGCTGAGGCTTGTTAAAACATCGAGGCTGAAATTTTTGTATGAAAATAGGTATACCAGCCATCATTCTCAAGGATTTTCGATTTTTCTAGGAGTATTGACCACTGTCTCAGGCCACATATAACAGATATTACTTGAATCTTTAGCTTTGAAAACCTTTAAAAAATTAACCTTAATGAATCAAATCACTGATTTAATAATTTGGTAGCCTAGAAAAGTTAAGATTAAAAAAATAGAGCAGAAATTAGGTAAATTTTGAGGGAATTTAGGGGCAATAACTTTTATATATAACACATATGTATTAATTTATATGTGATAAACCTGGCATATTGGCTTTTCTCCTCTTTATGAAATTTATTTTGCATAATAAGTTTCATATATTTTCTACTAACTATTAATTAAGCTTTCTTTAGATACATTTTACTTTAATAGAATAGTAGTTGCCGAACTCTGGCCGATTGGTTAGGGCGCTGATCGTCGGTACTGGAGTTCGTGGGTTCGAATCCCACTATGGCATGGATGTTCATAGCCGTTCGGAATCGGCATTAAGCAGTAGGTCCCGGTCTCATTAGCCCTAGTGTGCAAAACAGTAGACCTTAGCGCTCCAAACCAAACCTTAATATAATAGTAAAATATTTCTGAAAACTGATATTAATTTTGCTATACACTTGTTTGATGAAATATTCTGCCATAAAATTCCCTTTCACACATTGGGATAATTTTATGTATAAACAATAATAAAAAATACACTACCACCTAATTTATGCCTTTCAAAGAATTCATTCCAATTTTTATGTTATTGTTAAGATATGTTATTATAAGCTTTACACTTTATAAAATTGAAATTTATTTTATTAGTGCAGTGTAAATATGTAGCTATATTTTGAGACAATATATAAATTTCCCTTTATCTATTAAGTATTACTTTTGTTTCATGCGGAATTTTGAAATCAGATTTGCAAAGAACATTTGTCTAGACAGAGATATTTAAAATTTCTTTTATTTATTCATTTCCATAAAAAATTGATAGACGTATTTAGAAATGATTATCTAAAACGTTTTCTTGAGGGGTTTTGTTACTGTTAAACACAAGATGACATACTTATTGGTAATAGATTCTGGCTTGTTATATCTTAAGAATATGGATTAAATTAATACAGTTTGTTATTAGAAACTTCTCAGTTTTCGTAAAATGCTATTGAACGCATAAATGTAGCAGAAATTAATGAAACAGAATGAAATTCATACATTCCTTTACGAATTTCAAATTTAAAATGTGGTCCTATGTGCACGACTGCAACTTTCTTTTAAGTCGTAAATAAAAACATTGCCCATAAAACATTTTTGGAGTATTAATATAAACTTAAGCCTACAATAAATTATTTATAACCCTAATATATATTTTTAAAGTAGATGATTAATATCATAAGAATAATAGCATGTTTGAAGTATTTGAGGAAATATATTTTTTGGTACCGAAATATTTTAGCTTATATCAAAATTAAACCGTTTAAAGGATTTTGTTTACTGTGGAAATTTCATTAAGAAAGTAGCAATAGTTCAGGATACTATAGTGAGCACAAAATTGAAAATTTATTTAAAGTTTTCCATGCATATATAAATACGCTGATACAGTTTTAATCTATATACGCATTGAGTTTTTTTATACTTATTAAGATTTTTCATACTCATTAAGTCAGATTTTTTTTAATTGTAGAAATGTAACCATATATCTACTTTTTTGAGAAAGAACTATTTTGAAAAATTAGGGGTATAGTAACCCTTTATAACAAAAGAGGAATTGAATTTTTAAATATAAATAAAATATGTCCTAATGGTAGGGCGCTATTATTTGGTACCATAGTTCACGTGTCCGAATTCCTATGCTGCATAAATGATAGGAGTGTACTTTAAGCAGTAGGTTCCGGTTTTATTAGCCCTCGTGAGCAAAACAGTAGACTATATAGCTCTAAACTAAACCTATCTAAACCTATCCACAAGGGTTTTAAATATAATGATATGACATTTACTCATGAAATATAATTCATTTATGTTTTATGTGGTTGAAGGCAAAAAAAAATTAACAAAATATGTGCCATATGTGTCAAATGTGTCATATGTGCCAATAATATTTTCAAAATATTACAGTTCGTTTGAAAAACACTTACACTGAAGAGCCAAAACTTTATAACCACTATGAAGTTAAGATTTTTTTTCTGAAAATTCTATTTAGCAATCATTTTCCTATTTTGACCTTATAATGAATCTTAAAATCACACTTTCTAGTGAAGTTTCGAGACTTTTGAAGTAAGCATAGAACCCATATTGTGAAAAATTAAGATCAAAACTGAAGAGATCCTCCAATGTGTAATCATGGACGTTTTATATTTGTCAGGTTTATTCAGTTCATCAAGGTTATCAATCGTGTTAAGTTATAGCTAATAATAAGTGTTTTTTGTAGTAATAATTATAATTATTATAAATCTATCTCTTTAAAAACTTATTTTCCCTAAATTCCACGGCCAGTTTAATTCTTAAAAGTATATTAATACATATAGCCAGATTCAATTTATGTCTATTATAGTTTGAAATATTAATGCTGCTGTAATGATACTATAAAAATATTAGTATTTTTAGAGCTAACTCTTCGATGAAATTTTGACTGAAAATATATAAATTAAAAAAAAAGTTTCTATTATTTCGCTGTGAGTGGATATTGGATAATAATCGATAAATAAGTGAATTGGCATGAGCTTGAACTAAAGTTTATGAGAAGTCATCGTCAGTGATACATCAGTGAGTTTTGGAATATAGTAATAATAATAATAATCTAATATGCAAAACATATTTATATAGTAATAAGAATTTAAAATAGAATAATCTTTCCTTTTCTGAGGAAAGTTTAGATTTAAGTATTTAGTAATTGTCTTGAAATATTAAAAAAGGGGAAGAGTCTTATGGTTTAAAAACAAACAGGAGAAAAGAGCTTCTGAAATGGATAAATGGTTTAGAGACTAAATAAATGATTTTTTAAAGGAAAAATGTCGGAAAGAGCAAATTTAATGAAGGAGGATATCAATGAAATTGAAAATTATATGGCAAAAGCCTTTGGTGAGGGGTTTAAATCAACTGCTGATTTTTCAGAAAAAAATAAATAATACACAGAAAAAATGTTGATTTTATTTCTTATTCCGCTTACATTAAGATCAAACCCATTAACCATTATGTTTTTAAATAAGAACTGTATTTGCACTGGAATACAACTGGCTCTTTTGGTATCTAATGCATGATAAGGTATGGACAGTATTGACTTGAGTCAGAATGTGATTAGGACAGAAAGTATAAACCTGAAATCCCGACACATGCTGTAAAGCATGATGAATATTACTTCGTGCTTTAATGCACTCAGCTTAAACTACTTGACAGCATCCGAGCTTACTGCTTTCACCATTCAAAACAG
The DNA here is from genome assembly GCA_032207245.1 of Pardosa pseudoannulata. Taxonomy (NCBI): domain Eukaryota; kingdom Metazoa; phylum Arthropoda; class Arachnida; order Araneae; family Lycosidae; genus Pardosa; species Pardosa pseudoannulata. The sequence continues at coordinate 28,062,988 of CM063503.1, read as the reverse complement.
CACCAGGATCTACAAAGCCCGGTACTTGCGTTTTCCTCCAAGATGATATTTTATTACTAGTCGAACCTAACAGGCATGTTCCGAAGAAGAAAAAGAGCCATCAATAGTAGAACGCATAAGGCTGTCCTTAGTCAGAACATCAGCAATCTCGTTACCGTTTGCATCCAGATGTCACGGAGTCCAATTCAAAACTATGTTATGAGTACTCAAGCAACACAAAGGCTGAACATCATTCACTGTCATTCTGTTAACATGCTTCCACCACTAATACAGGATCTGAAGAGAACGGCTAGAGTTTAGAATACTGATAACAGTATTGATAGCATCACTAATACAATAGTTCAAAGCTTTTTTGATAGCTATATATTCTACCCGAAAAACTAAGCTTTAGTTAGGGATTCTCTTGCAGATCCTAAATAAAATACATAACATTTAATAAAATACCTCAAAACCTATTAACGCTTTTGTATGCCATTTTGTGCTGTCTTTAGGTAATATTATCTAGGCACGCTGAATGAACTTCGGAAAATGCGCTAAAAGAGAGGGATTAAATTAATGTGACAGTGCAAGAAAAAGTTTACCTTCATAAACAACTGAGCTAGAGGCTATTGTCAAGTTTCATGGGATGTAAATAAAAGCAAGCCTCCGGAAAAAGTTATTTAGAAAAATCAAATATCAATAATGTTTCTACAAAGCGATAATACGAATGATCTTCTTTATTTTTTAATTGCATTACAGAGCAGTAATAACTTAAACAATTTTCTCACTATAAATCAGTAGCTGAATTTCCCACTAAATATTACTTCCTTAAACAATTATTTCTTTTTAACTTGAGGTTTGAAAACATATTGCTAAAGAACATATGTCTAGACGAAATTACAAATAAAATAAAATAAAAATATGATTTATCCCTTTCTCAGATAATCTGATAAAATTATTTAGACATCATTACAACAGAAGTATTCTAAATGTAATAGAAAAGTTTTATTTTAAAAAGAGAAGCTTATTAAAAATATTAATATATATTTGCGTCAACAAAGTATCCCTGTATAAATTATTTAGATATTAAATGCATATTTCCGCTCAGCCTTGATTCAACAAAATCTATCGACACAAATTCGGCACAATTCGCATTCGACACAAATGTATTCTTTCCACAAGATTTTAAAGTATTGCCCTATTCTTGAAACATATTTCTCTTTTACTAGATGTTTTTGGAGGTAGACAGCATAATAGAGACTTATTTCTTCAAATGTGGCCATAAATATTTTGCAAATTACAGCAATTTAGGTGGTAAGGACACATGTTGAATATTACTGTCACACTCCTAGTAGTACTCGTTGATTTATGTGTCTCGAAGGATGTATATCTATGTATATGAACATCTTTATTTCTAAAATAGAAACCCTTTGAATCACCATGTTGAAACATAGAAAAAAAAACTTTATTTTCTCAGTGATCCTTAAGAGATAGTTTTATTGATTAACGTTTTCTTCAACACCATAATCAATACAATTTGTGCGTATATCCCCGATGAAGTACGAAGCTAAGTTTTCTTCAAATATTTTTTCTGATATAATAACTTTGGAATTAATAAACTTAAAAAGACTACAGATGTCTAGTAGTATGTTTACAAAATTAGATTCAAATTCAATTTGAAAAGACAGTTTTTGCTAGAAAATTTCCTGTATTTATAAGAAATGAGTAATTATATCTTTATTATAGGTAATTTTTGACAATAACCTTTTTTTTATGCTATAAACAATCTAAAAATTTATTTCATAGATGAACTGATGCATTATAAAATTTACGTAACTACTTTCCAAACCAAACTTTATTGAGATAGCTTTAACACTATCGTAATGTTACTTTGTAATTATGACTATTTCTTAAAACTAATTTTTGTTATGATATGATTTCTGATCACGTGTTTTAGTACTTCCTACTCAATAACAAAGTAGAACATTTGATAAGTCTATGACTAGGGAAACGTAAGATCTATGATACAAAAATACATCGGTGAGTTGGGAAAATATTCATAGACTTTAAATTTTTGAATGGTAATAAATAGCATATTAATGGGATGTTTTATTAGTCCACGAGTAATTTAAAAAGCAGTTCTTATAAATACAGAGAGCAATAATAAAACATGCCTGTGATTCAATACAATTATTGAATGTATTTTACGTTAAATATAAAATTTATTTTGTATAATAACTCTTTAATTCTCAATTTTATCATGCTACTGTACAGTTTTAAACACTATATTAATTTAAACAATTAATATAGTAATACTAATTTACACAGTTAATTAATATGACTATATTAACTGCGTTAAATACACATACAGAAAGACCAAGAAAATATTTCGGGAGGATCAAATAGTATACGTCACATTGAAGTTCATTGACTATTTCTGTCATAAAAGTGCTTTTTATTAGACGTTTTTCTTTTTAATAGGGATGATAAGAGACATTTGTATATTCAGGTATATTCTTATCTACTATCTGTATCGAGGAGAAGCTAGGGCTACGGATCATTTTGCGTGTTTCTAAATGTATCATAAGGGGTAAATCTACAATACACCTGAAGATTTTCTTCGTGTAGCAGAAATGAACATGCTGATCGCTTAATAACAGTTAGTCAATTTTTAAAGAAACTAATAAAGTTCAACGCTTTTAAACTGTTCAAATCTTTTATCCAAAGGAAGCTAGTGATCTGGATCTCTTTGGTAGATTTCAAATGTACCACAAGGGTTAAATTCATACTGCATCTAAAGATGTGATTTTCTATAAAACTTTTGTAGCAGAATTGATTAACAAGTCAACTACGAAGTGAATGGATGTCGATATTTGAAAGAAAAGACTAGTTGTTGCATTCAATGTTCTTAAAAGTTTCTCACTGATTTGAAAGTACAATGATTTCATAGGTATTACTAGCAGTTTAAATGACGGTGAATTTGGTTAAAAAATCCCATGTTTTCCGTTTTGCAAAGTTACATACAAAAATATGTGATAGATATTCTAATTAACAGTAAGAAAAAGGCAATCATCAAGAAACATTCAACTGCTTGGAAAGGTACTTTCGAATGAAAAAAACTTTTTTAAAGCGTATCTTTAGAGGAGGCTTCCTCCGTAACGGGCATAATATTGCTTTACACAAAGAAAAATAACCCACTTTGGAAGCTATAATTATGTCAGTGAGTACAAACAGATAGAGACACTTTTGTAACTAAATAAGTAGATTTTGTAAATACAAAAGTTTGCCCTCAACCGTTCTATTCATAACGAGCTTTCATTCGTATTATACAAGAGGAAAACCAGAAAAGTTTTTCACAGATTGTCGACCAGACTTATTTCTGAAATTGAATCAAGCAAAGCAATTGAATCAAGATCAAGCAAAATAATAAAATATATCTAAATCAGGTTACTTAAACAACGACACCAACTTTGGTTCATTTCTTAAAAAAGTTAAAAGAAATATTTTGAGTTGCATGTTATGAACATGTAGACTGTAAAATAAAAATAGTGAGAACACTTTATAAATATTTATTATTAAATAAAATTAAATTCCATGTGTATAAAAAGTTAAAACTTAGTCTATTTAATAAGCTAAAAGAGTGCAGGACACTTTAGTGCTTATGGAAAGTGTCCCAGTCAATATGTATGTTACAAAGTTTTTATACACTGAACTATGTATTTAGGAAATACAGTGTTTGAAAAAATTTTATGAAAAGAACTAGATTTATTTCTAGTTTAATTTTTAAATCCATTTTTTTGTAAATTGAAGTACAATAGAATATTTTAGAGATTACTATTCCATGAACAGAAATCTATTTTTTAAAAAAGCTCTGTCCTCAGCAATGCAGCATTCAAATATATCAGCGCAATACTTCTATTAGTTAAATAAAAAAAATAAAGATATTGTATTAAAGTTTATTTAATCTTGTCGGAGAAAAAATTGAGAAACATTTACTACTGGTCATCTGTGAGTTTATTTATTTATTTATAGCTGAGTAGTATTTTTTTATCTTATACAAATTGCTTTGTTTTACATCTTTCCTTTAAAAATTACAAAAGCTTCTGTAATCGCATAATCAGCACTTTTAATGCGTTTCACTTTTTTCCCTAAACTTCCTGTCAAAATACAGATTTCATTCTAAATTACCTCTTACAGTCGATCCATCACTTTCTAGGGGACATTTTTAGGAAAACTTCATTATTATTCATAGATTAACTTAACGATAGATCAAGTTTTATGAAAACATTATTGACAGAAAATGAGTTAAGTCTCCATTTGCTGTCCAGACGCATTCACGGTGAAGAGTTTATGCATGTTTAGACAGACTTAAGTGGCCAATTTTGCCATAGTTTCATAAAGTTGTTCATAGGAGGATGTTAAATGACTAGGTTACAGGAAAATAATTCGATGATTATTATAACTGCAATGGCATATTTAAACTTCTATTAGTTAAAGTAATAGCATTTTCTCAAACAACAAATAATTGAGATAAAGTTTTTTTTACACAAAACTTCCTCTCAATTATTTGCTGTTTGTATAAAGTATCAAAATTTTCCTATTTTAAATTTTAAGGGACTGTTCATTATACTACTATTAATAATACCGACTGACTATTAATAAAATAGTATGTTTATTAGTAGAAAAAATAATTTTGTAAATAAGCAACTTCTTTTTAAAAATTTTGGAACTTTTATTTAAAAAAATAAACTTTTAATTTTAATAAAATAAAAATATAAAACATAAAAGAGAAGTTTAAGTTAATAATAAACTTAATTACATATTTGAGAAGATTTTAATTAGTAAAAACATTACGTAAGTTGAAAAGACTTAAACAGTACAGAATTATACATTTAAAAATTATAACGAACTTTTTGCTGTATGCAAATCGTTGAATTGGTTTGGTTTGGAGTGCTACGGTCTACTTTTTGCAACACGAGGGCTGAAGAGACCGGGACCTACAGCTTAAAGCCGATTCCGAACGGCTAAGAACATCCATGCCACAGTGGGATTCGAACCCATGAACTCCGGTACCGAAGGCCAGCACCCTAACCAATCGGCCATCGTTCGGCACAAAACGTTGAAAAATACAATTTTCACATAAACTTAAATCACTTTTAGAGCTTTAGTAAAATATTTATCAAAATGTGTGAATTACTTAATCAACAGGGACTATATAAAGCTACTGAGGTACAAGTTATGATACAGGTAATTACTGAAATCCTTTCAACCAAATTAAATAATTGAATAATGTTTACGTGTTTATTTTAAAATATATTATAGAAGTAATAATTATGTAATATAATATTATAAAAACATTGAAGATATATAAAATGTGAAAATAAATGTCTTTACCTAATTATTTATACCTATTATGTCACTTTTTATCTATCCCAGTAACAGCTACAAGGAATATGGTGTTTAATTTAGCAACCTAATTATTAGGACATAGCCCGGGAAACATATCAAGTAGTGATAATACTGTTTTATTTCATGGCTCTTGCATGAAAAATTCATTTTCAATATTATTTATGAACACAATATAATACTGAAGAATATCAATTATTCTGAAGGAATGTAATGGTCATGTAACATTTTGATAATTTTAATATGCAAAAATTTCCAATAAATTGTTTCAAAAATACATGATTTTGAAATTTAAGTGTTATGACTATGCACAAGAATGAATTCCTCAACGTGATATATAATCTCTTGAAGCCATATAATATTTTAATAGAAGAATTAAAGTTGCTCTTAAAGCAACATCGGAATTTGCTTTGGCATTAGAGCATTTGAGACGCAATGATCCAAAGGCTCCAATCCCCAATATTGAACACAATAAAATAGAGGTAATTATTATTACATTTACTATTACTTTTGATACTTTTAAGAAACCAATCAAAACACAATTAAAACCCTTAACAATAATCAATGAAAACAAAAATTGAGATTATTAAAATAATTAGATCATAAGTTAAAAAAATTGGCAGTTCTTAAAAATAAAGGAATAACGTTAATTGAAAATTAATGTAAGCATTATTAAATGAGTGTGTTAAGTTTACAAGTTGGGAAAATTAATTACAACTCTGTAGGTGGAAAATCAGATAAGAAGGGGAAAAATTTAGCGAGTCCACGAGAACTTAAAAACCACACGAATATTCGGGTGAAGCACGAAAGTCACCCTCGGGTACCTACAACGTTCATACGAATCGTAGTTAGCAACGTTAACAATTTCTTCTTTATTAATGAAGTTTATGTTGGTAAAGCATTAGGTTGCGGTAACAATCTGCTTCCAAACCAGGTTGATTTTAAAGTCTTCGTGAATAGTTTCATTATATATATATGTGTGTGTATGTGTCATTTTCGAATATATCTTAACATTTTGTTTAATACTGTTTATAGTCCCTGGACCTCAGTGAAAGCCGCATAATCCCATACCAGGAATTGCATTGCTGGGAATAGGCCAAAAGAGTGTCATATACAAGAGAAGTTTGTTTTCGAATCCCATTTGATTCTGGTACAGGAGGTGAGCAATGTCCTTCCTAGCTATAAATAATTTACCAATAACATAGTTAATAGTTTTCCTCCAGGTGAAATGACTGTCTAAATAAGCACCAACGTATATTGGGTGGACCCGTCGAGGTATTCGGAAATTATTTTGGAGACTTTATTTAAAATCGCGTTCAAAGTAAAAAAGTTGATTACCCTCTGGAATCCTATTTTAACTGAAGAAAAGAGCTTTTATTTTAGTTTTAATATGGCATCTTTAGAACCATAATTCAATGATGTCAATATGTCTTTGTAGATATTTATATATGTATTTTATATTGTGGTTTTTATCTAGAATCTCCATGTCGTAATCAAACATGGCTAATGTTGAGGTCTATCATTGATATAGAAGTTGAACAATATGGAGTCTATCTTTTTTAAGGCAATAAACTAGTTATATATATATATATATATATATATATATATATATATATATATATATATATATTCTAAAAGAAATTGAATTGCTTAAAGGAAAGTAAGCCTCTGTAAGGTCTCGGCTGATTTTAGAATACATCTATATTTTCAAACAGAGAAATAATGATTATAACATCTAATGCAAAGCAAACCACCTTTATAAACACATGAAGAATATAGGGTAGACACACACACACACACACACACACACATATATATATATATATATATATATATATATATATATATATATATATATATATATATATATATATATATATATATATATATATATATATATATATATATACATATATATATATATATATATATATATATATATATATATATATATATATACATATATATACATATATATACATATATATACATATATATATATACATATACATATATATATACATTTATATATATATATATATACATATATATATATATATATATAAATATATATATATATATATATATATATATATATATATATATATACATATATATATATATATATATATATATATATATATATATATATATATATATATATATATATATATATATATATATATATATATATATATATATATATATATATGTATATATATATATATATATATATATATATATATATATATATATATATACATTTATACACACACACACACACATTATATATATATATATATATATATATATGCATGTACACTAAATTCTAATGTTCCCTAAGTTTTTAAAGGTGGATTGCTTTACATTGTTATAAACGTTATTATTAGCTCTTTGAAAATATAGATGTATCCTGATATCAGCCCAGGCCTGCGTACCTTTCTTTATGCATTCAGTTGATTTTAGAAGTTGTTTCAAGTTGTTTTAATTGTTTACTTATTTATACAGAATGTTTCTTTTTGTACAAAAATGAATCAATATAGCTTTAAGCCCTTTTTGATTTATCACACAAACCGGAAAATAAATACATTTTAATGCAAGGATGATTTAAGATTTGAAATGCTTTAAACAATTTAATTTGTTATCTGGAAGAAATGATTAATAAACTATTTTCGTGGCATGTTTTACAGTAAGTAAAAATACGTTAGTAAAGTATTATTACTCAAGAGTATTAAATGTTTATGCTTAAGACGGAGTATATTATTCACTGCATTTACGATTTAAGTAAATAGAGAAATAATTCCTCGCGATTAAACAATAATTTATCATTCTGATTAATTGATATTTGTATGTAATAATTGATTAGTTTAAAGAAGGAAATGGAAGTAAATTGAATTTGATAATAATTTAGTTTAAAACTGTTTTAGTAAAAAGTACTTTTTCAATTCTTTAATGTAGAAATTTTCTGTAGCTTTATATTAATAATAAAATTAAAAATTCTTTAAGTTATTCTTCAGTGGTGAGAAATTCCGTGTGCTTAATTATTTTTTACAAATTATTCATTAATTATTTACATGCAGATATAGATTTTCAGAATTTTAATCTGAATTCAAATAGTTTATTAATTGAATAGGACGTGTTAATTTTTATGTAACTTTTTTATGCAACATGCTTGACAATGTATACGGTTTTAGATATGTGTAACATATAGTTATTAAAGTTTATGTTAAAATTATTTTGATAAAGTCTACACATTCAAAAAGTAATGTATGTCGTTTTTATGTCAAAAGTAATGTATGTCGGTTTATCTTACAAACTCAGATGCAACGATTTTCAATATAGATTCACAAAAACGGTTCTCAACTCAATAAAACACCAAGTTTATTTTCAAAATATCAACAGAAATTTTATTATTTTTAAGTTCATGTACCTTAATTGATTAAAATATCGAACTTTATATTCTAAACGTAATCATTATGTAATTTTATTACTTTTGAAACCTATATGCAAATCTTAATTGTTTGTTATTCGAATACAGATTACTGAGAACACAAATAGTTTTAATAAATTTAATATGAAGACTGTTATAAATAATTCATGGGTCTTTTAGTCGCTGTATATTTATATAGATCTTATAGTATATTTGCCCTTCTATAAATTTTATTTGCATGCATTATTTATATCTATTTCAAAAAACAGTTCCACTGTGAAGTCGAAATAATTGTGCATTATTTTTTTGAATTCTATATCAGATGCTACAGTTTGGATAATGAAATTAATTTATTAGAAATCTAAATATGGTAAACTGAGTCAGTAACTAATTTGAGATTTAATATTTACTTGTTATCTCCATAAAGCATTAAACAAAGAATAATAATTTATTCCATAGTTAAAAGTACAGAGAATATTTGAAAAAAAATTCTTAATAAAAATTAACTTATAAGTTAGAAAAATATCGAATTTCTCTTCTTAATGAGCAACAGACTTTTTACGTATTCTTAAATCAATGTTTTTGTCTAGAAAATTCATAAGTTCAAGCAAATAATAATAATAATGAAAAAAAATACACTATGGTTTGCTTTATGTTGAATGCTTTATAAGTTACTCATCATTTTTACAGTTATAACCTTTTGCACATTATTAAGTAAAAATAATATATGAAAAGATTTTTATACTAGGAAATCTAGGAACTCCCCTTTCTGTTTCGTAATTTTTTTAATAATTCTTTTAGTGGGGAATTGTTTATAATTGTTCATTAAATAAATAATGGATAATACTTTTAGTACTAGATGCTAATTTTGGGTCAAACCGGTGCCGCTCTGTCTTTGGAAAACAGACATTTTATGTTCAAATTCCAGTACTTCACGGATGCTTACCTTTTTTTGGGTTGTTTTAGGCTTGAATACTTCGCTTTTTTTAAATGTTTTAAATAAGATTGGGAGGAAATTTTTAAAATCTTTGGCTGTAACTTCATTCAAGTTTTTTTTTTAAATCTTTTTTCATCAATAGTTGGCAGTACCAATATTTATGAATGGTGAATATTTATTTATGGAATTCAACATTGTTTGCTTTACAAGGAAAATTACAAATTTGACCATAACTAGATAGAAAATTGTTCAGATTGAATAAAATTTAGAGAATTGGGCATTCACAAAATGGGACTGGGTTTGATTCCCAAATAAAGATTGTAAATGTATTTGTATAGTCACTTCATAGGAAGCTATGTTGCTATACCTATATGTTATTCTCATAATAAATATGGCAATGAAGTGGGCGAATCATATGGTAAAATGCTAGTAACGCAGACAAGTTCTCCGCCTTAAAAATACAGAAAATCCTATCGATACAGATTTATAAATTGTTTAAATATAACAACATTCTAAGGATAGCTTCTCATTGTTTTTATAATATAATTACAATTTTGAACTGCCATTAACACAGTTCGAAATCCAATTTAAGCATTTGGTGCTGATATATAAATATCTTTCTTATTAAATAAATTAGACTTAAATCTTAACACTTTATATACTGATATTTATATTCACCATTTGTACTTTAAACTATACAAAATTTTAAAGATTCTCTTCTGCATCCATAAAATCATGAACTGATTTGGATATTTTCATCATGAAGAGCTGCACACTTATGTTAATAATAATGGTGAGAAAAACTGTTTATTAGAAAGTCTAAGTAGGTTTATTTATCAACTATGTTCAATCATTTTTTGGTATCATTAGATATCATGTACTTCATAGTGTTCTGACAATAATACACTGAGTTATGAGGTTTTTGAGATACTACTAGGTTTTTTAAAGCTATACTTACAAAATTTTAGGTGTATTCAAAGTAGACTCCTCCAGCATCAATGCATTTTTGTAGGCGAATTTTCCACAGAATAAATGCCTTAAGCCATTCATATCTTGGAATAGATGAAAAAATGCATTTATAGCCACATAAATCTCTTTTTCTGAATGAAACGACGTCCACGTAAGTTCTTTTTTATAATAAAGTATAACCAAAAGTCCCACATAGCTAGATCAGGTGAATACAGCGGATATTCTATCCCTTTAAGTTGTTTTTAAGAAACAACTGTTAATCCGGCTGTATGTGAAGTTGCACAGTCATGGTGAGGCATTAATCCCCTAACATTCACTTCTTGTAGAATTTGTAACATTTGTGAATAACATTTAATATTATACTCAGTTTGTTGCATCTTCTGTCCTCTAACTTCTCAAAGTGGCTTTGACCAATCCCGTACTTCTGAAGAAGACAACATACATCACTTTTTTCAATGCGCTTTGTCTTTTCACCATTGTCGGCGTGGGATCATCTTCAAAAACCCATACTTTGCTTTCTTGATGTGTTGGAACGTGAAAAAACGGTATGTACGATTCATCAGCCGTTAGAATTTTAGAAATGATGCGGTGGCCACCCTCATTTAGCAATAAAAAGAATTTTTAAAGATAATTTAAAGAGAATTTTAAAAAAAGAATTTTTGAAAAAGATAATTTAAAAAGAGCTTCTTTACTGATTCTGCCACGCTCCCTTTTCTGGTGCTCAGTTAGATTATGGGGAACCTAAAGGCAAACTACTTTTTTTACATGTAATTCTTCATTAATAATTTTGTGTATGGCTGCGGATCCAATCTTAAGTTCCTTCTGTATGATTTAACCCTCCGAGTGGAACACGTCGATTAAAAAAAGTCTAAAAAAATACACTAAAGGTTTATTGTGTCATTGGCCAAAGCATTCTATGATTTTTTACTTCACCCTTTGTCGACTACAATGGAATACAGAAAACCTACCCTTCCTGTGTGTCCCTTATAAATAAGAATCTGCTAAATTCTTTAAAATATCTAATACAGTAAAGTCGAAGATTCATCACAAATGCCAATCAAATAAGATTCTTCTTGATTTAATTTTGCTTTAAAATCATAGAAAATCACAGCGCAAAAATGTTCTCGCGTCAATTCCACTTCCACTTTTGTTTAAAATTTATTCTACGCTAAACAAGTTGAGGAAGTCAGTAAAAAATTGTTTGCTGAGTTATTTATTGAAAAATGAATAACGTAATTTCATATTCACTGGGTAAGTTTTGAATAGAAAACGTTTCGTCTTTTAATGATATATAGATATTTTTTAATATTTCATTTAAAACTTAAAGATTAGTTTAACACACGTACGTTATAATTCATAATTTATCCTTCTCTATACCTTATGCTACCTTATAATCAGTATCTAGAGTTATCTATGAATATCACACACTGAAATATTTTATGAGGCATAGCGTTGCTTTTTAATTTAAAACTTTTGTAGAAGTCATTTTATGCGCTTTAAATATTTTTCAGCTAGAAACGATAAAGCAAGAAATATTTAAAATGTGCTATACGTTGTAATTATCATTTACGACAAAATAAAGTAAAAATGGAATGTATAATGAGGCATATCTAAAAACCATAATATGCATTGAAATGAATAAATTATCTTTCTGCAGTGCGAAATGTCGAAAGTTTAGTTATGAAATTATTCTTAGCAACTATTATTAATTTGTTTTTAAAACTACTTTAAAGTCGTAAAAGTTAAATTAAAATTTTTTCATTATTTATATTTTTCTTTCATCACATGCAATGCAATCTACAAAATTGACATAAATAAATAGATATTCTCTATATGACTATTCATATATATGCAATGCTTTAACCCAGCCACAATAATAAAATTATACTGTAATTATTCCATACATTTGAAATATTTTGTATTATTTCAGAATGATTCTATAGGTCCACACATTTATTTCCATATTTATGCAAATATGTATAGGTGTTCACTTACATATACATACATATAGATGTCCGGCAATGATCAAATCAGCTTTTCCGCAATCTCACTGCTCGTTGAAACGTCAAGATGAATTTTTGTGACGCAAGGATAATTAGAAAGGGATGTATTGCTTAAATCTGATTTCGAACGGCTACGAACATCCATGACAGCAGTTAGATTACGGAAATGCATTAATATGCTGATTTGATCATAGACGGGCATCTATATGTATGTATATGTAAGTGTACACATATTTATAAAGTGTATAAATATGCATAGGTGTACACTTATATATACACACATATAGATGTCCGGTAATGCGTTGTAATGTCACTGATGCCATGGATGATATTACTGTAAACTGTATATGGTGAAAAGCTTTATCGATAAAATTTTGATAACTGCTAAAAACTTCGATACTATATAAATTATTTTGTTCTACTTTTCCAGGGCGAATGATAGTACAAATACTCATAAAACTTATATTTTTGTCTTCTATTCTTCTAGCGAGATGAATTACACCGACATCAGGTTAAATGTATCTGTTTTGAAATGATAGAAAAATAGAAAACTATAGGAAAATGAAGAAATTTCCACAATTAAATGGTAATTATTTAAAATTATATTATTATCTATTAGGTAATTAAATTTATTATTTAGGAATTTGGGAAAAAAAGAGTAGTAGTAAACAATAGTAAACGTGTTACTTGAATTTGTAATGAAAATATATCTAGGTGAAAAGAGTTTCTGCAGTTTCAGATTTATTTAGGATTAAAAGTGGTGCCTGAATTGATTTTCAACTGACAACAGTTGTTTCTGATTGTTGTGACAGTTTGCCTCAGAACTTGTAGTTTTTTGGATTACTAAGTAATTATTAAGATTAATATTGAGGTTCTAACTTTAGATTTTACTTCTTAGTTTGTTATATGAAGCAATATATGCCTAAACAATATAAAATATAAATACCAGTTAAATATAATAGATATTCTCTTATCAAGAAAATACATTTTGAAATTTCAAAACTAGAAACTAATATTTTAAATCAAATAGAAGCTAATTACCTTTTCTTTTATCTGAATCTTAATTACCGTAATATAGTAATTTTTACAACAGGATAAAGGATTACCTTTTTTTATCATTTTTATTTTCTTTAGATTTTTTTTAGTTTTAGTAAACTTTAAATTATCAGATATATTTAGCATATTATAGGGATATATATTCAGATATTATAGGTTTATAGTGCAAAACCGATTTCTTTTACTGTGCTTAAGGTAAAAGTTTCATACCCATTATTAATTATCCAAAAATAAGTTGTAAGTGAAGCATATTTTTTCTTCCGTATACATTTTATATGTTAGTTTAAGTATATACTAACTGAAATGCGATACTGAATGAGAACTGAAATTTTCATTTTTAAAGCGTTATAAAAAATTCATTCTTAAGGACTTAAACATTTTTAATGTTGCTTTCAATCCACTGGTGTAGGCAAGCCTACAACAGGTCCAATAGACCTTGTTGTAATGTGCGACTGCTCTTTGGCTAAGAGTAATATGTCACTTCACTTTGTGGGAAGAACTCAAAAGGCTAAAGACTGATTTAACCCCAAGAATAGGTTTTCGTAATTTAGAAGAAATTACCAAGTTAAAGTTTTTAAATAAACTGCATACGAAAAAAATAATAAAATACTACAAATAAAGATAAATTTTTAATAAATTTTATTTAATATAAATGAAAATTAAAAATCAGTTTATTTTCTATATAAAAGATATGAGGTAAAAATGCAAGTGAATGATGTTGTTATTCTTCTCCCTGTTGTAGGAGAGCCTACACTAAGGGCAGACAGCCCCTAGTGAGTAGACCGAACCATATGACATAAATAAAGTTCAAACACTTTTTATTTAGAAACCGTTCACCTTATTGCACCATAAAAAGTAGGGAAATTGATGTTTAAAAACAAAAATATGAAATTTAAGAAAATCTAATAAGTAATCGAAATTTAAATTTTATAGTAATTTACACAGAGCAAAGGCTCGGAGCTAAATGGTTAGTGTTAACTAAAACTGAATTATATTATGTATCTCCACAATATATGAAAACAAATTTATATTTTCAGGTTTGCTATATACTTTTGCCTATGCTTATATAACATTTATACAGAACTTTTAAGCATACGAAACAAAACTGCATTTAAAAAGCTAGATTAAAGGGGTCAAGGAAACTACAATACAGCAGCCAAAATTAACAAAATAGTTTAGAAATAAAATAGTCGACAGTTATTGATGCTAGTTATTATCGATGTAAATGAAACAAATAAGTAGTTTTACAATGTGAAACATTTTCACTCGAATAATCATTTCAATTTTCTCAAGTCTGTTTTAAAAATTAAAATTCATACCTTTCAACTTGATTTATATTTTAATTCACTGGAAATCTAAAATATGTATTTGAGGCATTAGATAATTTTTTTTCTAAATTTATTTTAAATTTCTGTGTATTATTCATTTAAATGTTTGTCTTAAAACTGATGAAAATCTTTTCTTTTATTTTTTTTTCTTTTTTTTTAAAGAAGTTTGTCAAGATAAAGTTTGTACATCAACCACATATGAAAAAATAACAATAAAATACTATAAATGTAGATAGTTTTTCTATAAATGTTATATAATATAGCTTAAAGTCAAACTCAGTCTATTTTTATATAAAAAATATGAGGTTAAAATGAAAGTAAATGTTGTTGCTACTCATCCCCCTGATGTAGGAAAGCCTACACCAGGTCTAATAGACCCCATTCCAATATACGACTG
>CM063503.1:28029983-28042483 GCA_032207245.1 Pardosa pseudoannulata | reverse complement strand
AAAGAAATGGCTTAATATTCCTTTAAATATTGTCCATAACCTTTATGCATCTATCACACGGCGATTTAAATCTTTACTACAGTCAAAGGGTGGTCCAAACCCCTATTAATAAAGATTTTCCATTATTTCACCTGTTCGTATTATTGCGTACTCCATCGGTATAAATACTTATATACAGGGTTACCAAGAAAAAAGTTCCCCATTTTTGAACTCTACAATACGTTCTATTGGTCCAAATGGGATACAATTGCAACTACAAATAATTCAAATGATGTTCTAGACATTTATTACATAAAAAGTTTTAGTACATAATTTCACCTATAGGTGGTTATTTATAACATATGGTATTGTCTGCACGTCATGCGTGCGTTGAAAGGAAAAGCGCTGCTGGTAAAGCTGTTTTATCAGAACCAACAGAACTCCGTTGCAGTTCTAAAAGAATTCCGTCTTATGAAGCGGGTCCGAGGAGGTATAATGTCTGCACGTGCTTTACGCAAGATAATCGTTTCCCAGATATCACCTCATGCGATTTTTGGTTGTGGGGTTTCCTGAAGGACAACATCTACCGTCAAATGCCAGCATCTATGCCAGGACAACATTCGGCATCATGTTCTTGATATTCCGGCAAACTCAATACGGTAATCTGTGGAAAATCTGATTACTGCATATTGCTGGACATGAAAGTGGACATGTTGAGCACTTTTCATGCTACTTTTCAATATTATTTAGCAATTATAAAGCATGTTAAACGGCTTATGTGTATCACAGCGCCCTCTATAGTTGGATTTTTGTGCTAACATTTTTTTAATATAATAACTGTCATGCGTATCATTTGAATTACTTGTATTTTCCGCTACATCGCATTTGAAACAATAGAACGTATTCTAGAGCCCTCTGAATTCGGGATCTTATTTCTTGCTAACCCTGTATATGTATTATATATATATATATTTATATATATATATATATATTTATAATATATATATATATATATATTATTACATACTTATTTTTTATAATAAAAATAACAACATACTTTATTTATTTTTTGATTATGTAATGTGAAAAACATTTTAAGTGGCATATAAAACAGCTTAAAAAAACTTTTGAAAATCACTTTTGTGTTAAATTCTCATATAAAATGTACAACCAAACTTGTATTTCATGTATTTGTATGTGAAGTATTTATTTGCCACTTGTATGAAATCTGAACATGTTAATCCTGTGCATTAGTAATAAAGATATATTTATTAGAATCTAACTACTTTGATAATACTGAATTACAAATGCCAGTAAATGATGTGTCTTAAATGAGGCAAATCTCCCTTGTTACAGAATTCGGATTATATATTTATGGTAACAAGTTTAGGTTACAGGGATCCACTGAAAATGTAAGCAATACATGTTTATGCTCGATATCATCATGTTAGTGTTAATCAAAAGATTAGAAAAACATCCTTTAAAGATGCGTATGCTTAGATTAACTTTAAAGTGTAAACTACAGATGACATATATAAAAGAAAATTTAATATGATTTCTATGTGCTAACAATGATAAATATTTCTTTATAAGCAAAAATGAACAACTTACTTTAGTATATTTTGAAGCATTTTTAAAAGAAACTTGAATCAGAAGTTTCTGTAATTTTCATGCTTTAAAAATATTACGTTATTTATAAGTTTTACGCTCATCAATTTGCAGAAAATGTAATGCGTTATTGGTTAATTTTTCTATTTTATAATATTTAACATTTTTTTATATATATAAAAAATATATTATATATATATATAATATATATATATTTATAAAAATATATTTATATATAAAAATAACATATATATTTATTATAATATATTAATATATAAACAATATATATATATTTTATAAAAATAAAAATTTTTATATATATAATATATATATATATATATAATGTTTTTTTTAATATTTTGCTTTTAAAAACTACGTTTAAAATAGTAATATGCATCAAATATTCTGAGTTAAAAAGACATTCCCTATATTCATTATTTTAATTATTTGCACAAAATTCTTGTGTATACAAAAAAAAAAGATTTTATAAGTATAAAAGACTATTATAAAAAATTATTAAATAAATATTAAAAATTAAACAGTAGTGCACTATTATGATAGTCGTAAAACTAAAATAATTTCGGTTTTAAAGGAGAATTAGTTATTTTGATTATCGTGGCTAATATATGTTTTGTCTTAAAGACTTTATTTTAGAAAGAGTTCATTTTTCATGAGTGGTAAACAGAAAATGTACCACAGATACACTAACATGTATCTTTAATTTTGAACTGCAGGTTTGATTTAATGCTGTATATCATAAATGTGTATGTAATTAAGTTTTGAGAATGGTTTTCAAAATTTGATCCAATATAGAATGTTTTTATCACAAGATTGCCCGAGATTTCTGTCCTATTGCCCAAATACATAATTGCTTGTCTGAAAAGCCAAAATTATGTAAAAATTTCGACAGCGAATAAATAGGATAAAAATAGTCTTCCGGTTAGATAAAATTAAATATGATTTTTATTTAACAATAAATAATTTATGCTTAAGTTATTTTTAACATTTCATTTTTATATTATAATAATAGCTATACTAAAACAGCATCTGCTTCAGATATTGGTGGTTGAAACTTTATGTCTAGAAACGCTGTCTGCAGAAAATAAAATTCTTAGTTAAACGATGCACTAAAAATTCGATGTAGTGCTTGATTTATATGGGTATTCACTACTATACGTGATAATAATCTATTTTGTTTATGTTAGAGGGATGAAAGAAATTATCCTTGCAATTTGATTCTTATATCGAGTAGACTGATTTAGCCGTTGTTGAGTTCCTCGCGCCTTTGATTTTGTGAATTTATATTGGGGAGAACCTAAACATAAAAACTTACATTTATACATCTCTACTACTTTGCTTATATATAATTATATATATATATATATATATATATATATTATATATATATATATATAAAAAAATATATATCAATACATATATATATACATATAAGAAATTTATTAAAATTCTTCTTTGATTTGTTTTAAGAACTCCTCCCAAAAATGACTGTCGGATATATATAAAAATATGTATGAAATTAAGAATGTAATTCAAAATTGATCCAATAAAAATTTTTGTATTAAAAATACAATTGTGTGCTTATTGAGATTATTATAATCTAATTGAAACCCTTCACTGTCATCTTATTTTTGGTGCAGCGGCAAATAACGTTTAAAATATTAATTACAGGCTTATGTAAATTTAATTTAATTAAATTTGTGCAGTGATTCTATGTATTCAAGTACTTTAAAAATAATTTTTTTTCTTTCTTTTCCATCAAAATAGTCCAATTTATAATTTATTTAAAAACATTTTACAATTTTTAGATTTATAGAACAGCGTATGTCGAAGGACTGATGGACATATACCATCCTTTAGGAAGGAGAAATCACGTGAATAATATCACATCAGAGAAGGAATTGTCAGTTGTTCTTTAGTGGCTTGCTAAAACATTCGTAGTTGGAGAATAGAAGAGTTTAAAGATCGCATGGATTTGTGATCCTTTGAGAATCAACGGCTAGGTAAATAAAAGTAAAATGCTACACGTAACAGTTATTAAGTCAAACTTTAGCTTATATAATTCGAAAAGAATAGAATCTATTATAGAAGCTGTTTAAAAAATGTTAAAGCACAAATTTGTATTTTGTAAAGAAAAAATAATTTAAAAAGGAAAAAAATAGCAGTACCATTATAACTAATTCGCATGGATTCTTTTCAATGTGGAATCACTTGCCCTTATTGTTACAATTCACCTTGTACAATACCACAAGAGTTTACTGATCACTTTGTTGTGAGACAGCCACATAGGTAGAACAGCTATGCTTCCTACGAAAGGACAATACAAATAACAACCAAGCATTACGTGGAATTTGAGTCTACACTCTCCAGCATATTAGGTGAATGCTTACTCAAACCACTAAACCTTTCAAAAGGCATTTTCATAAAGCTATGACAGTGCTTTCTGGTTATTAGGCTGACATATTTTCCTTGAGAGAAGAGTAAAAAGATGAGATATTGTTCATATTCTTCTACATATAAATTTACTATAGAATGTATATCCAGGTTTTACTGTGTAAATGTAATTATAATACCCCTTAAGTATATTTTTTTCTCGGCTGTGTATGCTTACTACCTAGTGTTACTGCCTAATGTTTAGTGTTTTTGTTCTGGTGTGTATATGTATTGTCGGATGTATATCCAGGTTTGACTGTGTAAAGGTACCTATAACACCTCTTGATCATAATTTTACTAGAAATTTCAATTTCTAAAAATGTTTTCGCTGAAATTTAAAAATTAAAATGTTAAGTAATTTGAATACGCAGCCTACCTGCATATATGCGATTAATAAATTTTTATTTTCGAGTGTGACCAAAGATTGGAGCTTTATGGTATCGAACAGCTTTATTGTTAGTGGATTTACATTTTTTTGCGTCTGTCTTTATCTTGTGTTTCTAATCTAAATCGTAGAACTAGGATAGATCTTCTCTAAGGACTTATGTTACAAATACAAAGTTTTCTTAACATTGAATTGCATTTTCCAATGTATATAAGTAAGAGCTATCAAATTGTTCATAATCTGTAGAGTGAAAACCTTCCAGTCGACTGCAGCTACAAGATATGCTACAATTAAGCATTTTTATTGTATTTGCAAATCAATATCGTATTTCCCCATTCATTTGGTTTTTTAAACGAATTCTTTCTGTTCATTTAAATTAACTGTCAGTTGTTTAACTTTTTTTTTAATAAAGAATCTGAACAATTTCCAAAGCGTAATAACAATTGTTTAACTGCATTTACTCCAGTAATCTTTTTTTAAACAAAACTTGAGTGTATCAGATTAATTAAGAAAGCTAATTGAATTTGTAATACGAAAAATAACTTACATAAATACTTTATTGCAAGGTAATTTCTCGTCCTTTAATAAAATATTTCTTTTAAATATCCGGACAATAAAAATGTTCAGGATTTTTCATTGAAAATGTCTCTAGCTATTTCCATTTAAATTTATATTACAACCAATTCTTGATTCTTAAGTTTAAAATACTTTCACAATTGTTAAACTAAAGTTTTTCACAGACATAAATGAAGAAACATATGCTTTTTCTGTACATTAATTACGGTTATTCGTGTATTCTCTAGCAGATAACAATTAAGATAATTAAAAAATATAAAAATAGACCAAATAAAATTATTAGAAATATTGTCTTAACGTATAAGACACTTAAACCATTGTTCCAAGTGCTCCTAATGAAAATATATAATCTAAATTTCGTATTCATTTAACAATGTGTATTCGAATAGAGACAATAAATACTGATTCATGTAATAAAGATTAATTTTCTAATGGAAACCTTATTAGATGAAAAATATGTCCATTTAGTGAAACATATTACTAGATAAAGGATATCCCATGAACAAAACAAAATGTAATGATATTAATAGTAATTCCATTTTAAGTGATATCAGATTGGTAAATTGTGACGAGTCAATGAACTGAAAGAAATAAACAAATGACAAGAAACAAAAACGAAGAGATAAAACAAATCCAGTACTGCTATACTAATGTAGTAATTGGATTATTTAACTTCATTCCTTTTTATAACTTCTTTTAATAATTTCACAAATGTTTATAGTGCTATTTTATTTGAAAGTCTTATTTCTCCCTTCAAATATACTCTGCTCTTTGGTAGATCATCTACCATTATTATTTCCCTTGACAAAATGGGAAAATCATAAATTAAACTCAGAGAACATAAGATAAAAAAATGTTTTAGAAGTTTTTATTTGAGTCATTTTTTTGCTCGGCTGTGTATGCTTACTACCTAGTGTTACTGCCTAATGTTTAGTGTTTTTGTTCTGGTGTGTATATGTATTGTCGGATGTATATCCAGGTTTGACTGTGTAAAGGTACCTATAACACCTCTTGATCATAATTTTACTAGAAATTTCAATTTCTAAAAATGTTTTCGCTGAAATTTAAAAATTAAAATGTTAAGTAATTTGAATACGCAGCCTACCTGCATATATGCGATTAATAAATTTTTATTTTCGAGTGTGACCAAAGATTGGAGATTTATGGTATCGAACAGCTTTATTGTTAGTGGATTTACATATTTTTTGCGTCTGTCTTTATCTTGTGTTTCTAAACTAAATCGTAGAACTAGGATAGATCTTCTCTAAGGACTTATGTTACAAATACAAAGTTTTCTTAACATTGAATTGCAATTTTTCAATGTGTATAAATAAGAGCTATCAAATTGTTCATAATCTGTAGAGTGAAAACCTTCCAGTCGACTGCAGCTACAAGATATGCTACAATTAAGCATTTTTATTGTATTTGCAAATCAATATCGTATTTCACCATTCATTTGGTTTTTTAAACGAATTCTTTCTGTTCATTTAAATTAACTATCAGTTGTTTAACTTTTTTTTAATAAAGAATCTGAACAATTTCCAAAGCGTAATAACAATTGTTTAACTGCATTTACTCCAGTAATCTTTTTTTAAACAAAACTTGAGTGTATCAGATTAATTAAGAAAGCTAATTGGATTTGTAATACGAAAAATAGCTTACATAAATACTTTATTGCAAGGTAATTTCTCGTCCTTTAATAAAATATTTCTTTAGAATATCCAGACAATAAAAATGTTCAGGATTTTTCATTGAAAATGTCTCTAGCTATTTCCATTTAAATTTATATTACAACCAATTCTTGATTTTTAAGTTTAAAGATACTTTCACAATTGTTAAACTAAAGTTTTTCACAGACATAAATGAAGAAACATATGCTTTTTCTGTACATTAATTACGGTTATTCGTGTATTCTCTAGCAGATAACAATTAAGATAATTAAAAAATATAAAAATAGACCAAATAAAATTATTAGAAATATTGTCTTAACGTATAAGACACTTAAACCATTGTTCCAAGTGCTCCTAATGAAAATATATAATCTAAATTTCGTATTCATTTAACAATGTGTATTCGAATAGAGACAATAAATACTGATTCATGTAATAAAGATTAATTTTCTAATGGAAACCTTATTAGATGAAAAATATGTCCATTTAGTGAAACATATTACTAGATAAAGGATATCCCATGAACAAAACAAAATGTAATGATATTAATAGTAATTCCATTTTAAGTGATATCAGATTGGTAAATTGTGACGAGTCAATGAACTGAAAGAAATAAACAAATGACAAGAAACAAAAAAGTAGAGATAAAACAAATCCAGTACTACTATAATAATGTAGTAATTGGATTATTTAACTTAATTCCTTTTTATAACTTCTTTTAATAATTTCACAAATGTTTATAGTGCTATTTTGTTTGAAGTCTTATTCCTCCCTTCAAATATACTAGGCTCTTTGGTAGATCATCTATTATTATTTCCCTTGACAAAATGGGAAAATCATAAATTAAACCTCAGAGAACATAAGATAAAAAAATGTTTTAGAAGTTTTTATTTGAGTCATATTTAACATGCATATTAAACTGGTACAGATGACTCAAAAAGTACAGAACTTACATCATGAACTTATTAAAAACCTACATAATAAACATATAGACATCTGTTTAAAAAATATTTTTATATATCTAAAAATTTATCGTTGGGATTTTTGTTTGGTTTCGAGAGCTACGGTCTACTATTTTACTCACTAGGGATAATGAGACCAGATCTACTGCTTAAAGCCGATTCCTAACGGTTACAAACATCTATGCCAGCAGCGGGGTTCGAAGCCACAAACTCCGGTACTGAAGAGCAGCGCACTATCGTTCAGTCTTTGTGATTTTAGGTACACAGTTTTGAAGCAATATTGAATATAGAGTATTCAAGACATAATACAGTTTAAATTCAAATTTTTATCATATTTATGCTAAAGATAAAACTGATTTTCAAGTAATTTACCTAAAAAACAAAATCATCCAGTTTTAAATACCAACTGCCACTTTGCACGACTATAAATAAGCAAGTGAAAGAACAACAATGAGAATCAGTTTAGTAAATTATTGTAGAATATTTAATAAATATTAAGTTAATCAAATCTAGGCAGAATAATTCACCTCTGTTGAATATGAATATTAATAGAACATAAATTTTATACCAAAAAAACCAGCCGTAAGTAGTTCAGTTATTGTTAAAATGGAAATTTATGTTTCTGAATTAAAGTTTTATTGTATGTACACACATACTTGACTCTTAAAACTTTCAAAGTTTCGTCAGTCATGGTCAAAATATATTTTTTCATTGAGATTGGAACTCATAAATTTATCGTGATTAGAATATTTCCTTTTACTTTGCACAAAAAATAATTACTTTTAGTATTTGAAGTTGTAAATGACGTGTTACATGAATACATTTTTTAAAAAAATTCGTTAACACATAATAATAGCTTAAGTTATCTGTCCGTCTGTCATCGAAATTATGAAGCGGTTGGACGTGGAATGTATAGAAGCATCCATATTGGATTCTTGTTAAGTTAGAGTTAGCAAAATTAAAAGTGAGTAAAGTTTGTCTCCTCCTAAAGTATCCATCTGATTCTAAAATAAATTGGTATAAATATGCTTCATATCACAGCGAAAAATACTGTCATATTTAAAACTTTTAAAAACAACCCTTTCCCCCCTTTACTAGCTTTTAATGCCATTATTTCAATCCCTATTTTCCTCGGCTGAGAGCAGGCGATTAAATCTATAAATTTATCACATAATAGATAAAAAAATTTCTAGCATTATACTGTCATTCCTTTAACAATCACATTTAATCATTTCTTATTTTAAATTATTTAAATATCGTGTGAATTATTTTCATACATTTTATCACTGAACTTAGATATTGCTTAAATGATTTTCTTTTATTTTTGGCTTAAATAATAGATTAGGTACATATGTAATGACTTTAAAATTTAATTATCGATTATTTTTTGTTTGAATGAAAATTTTACACCGATATCAACAACAAATTCTATCTACTTCCAGGGTGTAGTGGAAATGATAACTTCATTTCTCTACTTCCATTAATTACTGTGGCAAGAAATTGGGAAGAACTTTACGATAATTTCGACATAGCTAAGAAAATTTTGAATTATCTTTTATCTTTCTGAATGAATTCAAAGTGATTCTAGCATTCACAGTATCAGGAGACTTTAAATGAGTATGAAGTTAAACAAATTATTGAGCGTGTACCAGATAATTCTCAGGCAAAAAACAAACAATTTTTTTACCTGCCTCATAGGATACTTTACAATTCTGGAACATTAAAATTTTTAATGATCCCGTCATATGACGGGCTATATGCTATTTTAAAATAACCGGTCACGTTAAAATAACGATTATCATGAAAAATATAACAAAAAATTATTATTTAAAAGTTTAGATATTTAACTTTCAATAAAGTTTTTTGCTTATTTTTCCTGGTCATTAAAAGTCGAGATGTAGACTGTTTCAGTCACCTGTGGAAGTACCGGAACGATACCGGCAATGCGTTGGTCGTAAGCTGTAGTATTTATATGTAAAATATATCGTTTTATTGGTATTTATAAAACACATCTTTCCTTTTTATCCAATAAAAGCCTTTAAATTGGATTTTTGATAAACCACCACACCTAAGAAGTCATAACTGTTATAATAATTTTCAGAAAATTTAATGGCATTTTAAAAGTAGATATATGGATATGAAGTATGCACTGAACAAAAAAAGTAAAAAATATATTCATTTACAGATGAATTTATAGGCATTTATGTTAAAAATTTCAATTTTTCTTTATTTGTTGTTCTAAATTATTCTATTGGATGTAACTGACTTATATTTTAGAAAATTTTCATTCTTTGTACGCTGAACAATGCCCGAGATGGTTGGTTCATGCATTTCGGTATCGGATTTCGGTGGTATGAATCTCTCTACTGGCATGGATATTCGGGTCGGTTCGAAAGTGGCTTTATACAGTAAAATCTGATCTCATTAGGCCTCGTATAGCCAAAAAAAATTAAGTAGACCGTAGTGCGTCAAACTAACCATTCAACAGTTCTTTAGGTTGAAGGCATGCATAATGGATGTTTTCATACATTTATATAAGTAAAAGGGATATGTTTAGCATATTTTTATTGTTATTTAAGAGCTGGCGTAAGTCAAAATAATTTTTTTCCTTATTTAAAAATTTTTAAAAAATATACATGTATTTGTTTAAATTTTCCCATTTGCAGACTTTAATAAAACCATATCCAAAATTTCAGCTTCGACCGTGGTCTTTTACCTTCAATGAAATTAGACTCTAGTAAACATGCATTTTCTATCTTATTTTAAAGTCTATTTGTACAATAAATAATAATAATAATTAATAACCCATAAGTCATAATATTACAGGGACATTCCAATAAATTTCTGTTATCACTGACTTTTACTCTGAATACTGGTATGAGAGAGATTGGCTTTCACTTTGGGATAAAATTCCAAATAACTTTGATGTTAAAATCAAAATTACTGTTGCCTTTTCTTTTTAATACTTTTTATTTGAATATGAATAGGTTTAACTGGAAATATTTTCAGATACATGCATTTTATATAGCACTGAGATAATAATATGGACGGAATAATTTAAAAATTATTTTCTACTTTTTAGCAGTTTATTTGTAAGAAATTTAGAAAAATGTTTTAGAGAGTGCTGAATTAAATATGACAAATAGTTACAAAAATACACTATAAAATTTATTTATCCGTGATATAGAAGAATGAATGAAACAACTTCATTCAAATTAAAATTTCAAACAAATATTTGAATTTAAATTCTCTTATAGAAAATAAAAAAATGCACGTATGAAGTGTCACGCCAATATTTCATACGTTGTGGGTGACATTTATATATTTAATTTTCATACGTTGGGGGTAACAACAGTACAACTCCGCGTGATATACTTTTATGAAGAAACTGATTTTTAGAATGTATTTAGGTACAAATTAATGCTTTTACAGACACGGTTTAGATAATAAAAGTTGGAGATGATATTGAAACATACAGACGAAACAATAACCCTTTCCTATAGGACACAAAAAAGACATCTATGAATGCCTGTGGTTAAAAATGTGCCCACATATAATTTTTTTCTAGAATAGTTTCTAAAAGTTAAGCAATTAAAAAGAATTCAAAAATAAAAGATTTTTGTCTCAGAAATGTTCTGAAATAAATAAGATGTTTTTTGTTCAATACTAAGACGGAAACGTTTATTTTTAATACATTTAGTACTATCATATTTAATGCTTAAAATGTGCATCTTATTTGAATTTTATAATTTCTTTTTTTTTTTTGTTTCGGAACTGAATATCCAAAATTATATTGTATAGTATCCATTACGGCATTGCTTATGCAATACTAAACCATGTAATTAATAATATGCTATGTAATTAATAATAATAAGCTGTGTTTTTAGCTGTATTTCCTACATTAATCTCATTTTTATAAATCAAAAATTTTAATTCATTATTTGTGGAGTATAATTTTTGATTCAACACTGAATTCCTGCCTATGATTTATCAATATTTCCAATAAGATTCATGGGCTATCTCCAAATACCTTGCTGTCGGTATTTTGGTAACCCTAGCTATAAACCATTTTAACTTATTTTTAGTTGTTGAAAATACAGGGTGTTTCATATTGATTAGGATAAAAAGAAAACATGGTTGTGAACGTTATAATTAATATATTTAGAAAATTTAATTTTAACTCAAAACTACTTTTTTTAAGTTTCTACAGGTTTTCAATATGTGCCCGTATAGTGACACGACAAATGTCTACACGGTAATCAAGCTCCTGCCACACTCGTGATAGCATATCCCCTGTGATGGAGTTCTTGCATAAGTAGCCGGTATCCTGGAACTGCTTCCCCAACCTGCTTATGTTATGCCGATGCTGTGGTTCTTTACGAAATTTCGTGCGAAAATGTCTTTGTACAACATTTACCGGGGAGATTTTGGCATATTCGAAAAAGCAGTAAGCTTTCTCCTGTATGGACGACATTTTGTTTAACAGCGCCTCTAGCGGCGAATTCGTCATTCGATAATTTTTCCCTGTTGCCAAATAAAACTACTATAATTGCAGTTGCATAATAAAGTTGTTTCGGCTGAATAAATCCATTACGGCAGTCACACTACGCTATTCTTTTTGTCCCATTCAATATGAAACACCCTGTATTCTGTAAGTTAGAGTTTAGACCTGCGATGGCATTCGGTGATAAAATCTCATAATGTTGAATTTGAGTCTGGGTTGGGCTCTTAACATCTCGCTGGACTGTACGGGAAGATAAATCTTTGAGTCTGGATGTCCTCTCAAGAGAGAAATGTTGAATCACTAGAGATTTCCCTCCTCCGAAAGACAATCAAAATGAAAGGGATTCACCGGCAAGACATTACGAG
>CM063503.1:27999983-28019983 GCA_032207245.1 Pardosa pseudoannulata | reverse complement strand
ATAGAACCCACACACAGTCATCTTTCCTTTTTTATTAGTAAAGAATAATACTATACGTCTTATTTGCTGATTTACTGTGCATAAAGAATTGATTGGTTTTCACCTTTCAACTACAATTTGATTAGAGTCAGAAGATCATTTGTTTCCGTTTAAAAATAGATAATTATAAATCATTATAGTCTTTGGATGTATTTCCTTCAAAATTTAGCTTATTGTACTTTTAACTTCTCCTTTGTATTATATATTTCTGATTTGATTGTGTATATTTCTACTTTTGTAAAAAAAATCGTAGATATCAAGCTTTAAACTGATAAATAAACATTATTTAAAGAAAATATTTCCTATATTTTGAACCTATATAGAATATTTTGGTCATTTTTAAACTTTCGTTACATGTTATAAAAGACAAAGTGTGTGTGTGTGCATACGCGTGTGAATGTATGTGTGTTTGCAGTGGAAAGCTATCACACTTTTAAACAACAGCTACTAAAATTAAAATTTACCATACCATATATTTACTATATAATAGTTATCATATACAAGTGACTAATACGTTTCAGATTTGCCTGTTTACTGTATAAAATTTCTGTTACAAAAAAGAAACTTTAAGAAGGGGTATTAGTTTGGCCCCAACAAAATAAACCCGAAAAACATCAGTGCCTTAGATAAGGTTTGATATACCTTCCATTTGGAATGAAACAACACTCAAAAATGCTTGAAATGACAACTCGTAAATCAATTGAATCAGTACATTTCTATTATAAAAAGTTAATTTCCTAAGAGATTGTCGCAACAATTTATCTTAAATGCAGTACTAAAAATATTTTTTATGTAATTGTTTTAGGGCAGAATAAAAAAAGTAAAGGTAACAGCACGTTATATTAATTATATGTATAATAAAAAGGGGGAAAATCACATTTACTTATAAGTAATTATTTTTTAAAATGTCAACCTCATATTTTTTTCCCTTTTCACCTTGATCATAAAATAAATCTTAAAAATTTAGCATAATTGGTGTACATAAACATTTCTCTAAGTATAAAAATATTGTTTCACTCAATTTCTATAAAAAATATTATCTTAGTAAATATTAATTATGAGGGAGCATTAAAATAAATTGAAGAGGCCTAGTGTCTGTTCTCTGATGTTTCATTCGAATCTATTTCCTGTTGAATTGAAATTTCAGTCTACTTCTCCTGCTCCTTATAACAACTTATCTTCACAAGATCTAAGTCCCTATTACATCGACTGAACATCTGAAATTTACTAAGAAATGGTAGGAATATAAATTGAAACGAAAGGGAAATAAAAGTAATAACTGAAAAACTTTTCAAGTATATTTGAAATAAAACACTTATTTGGCAGGAAAGAGGCAATACAAAATTTATAAATTAAAAATGAGTGCTTGATTTCTTTGTTAGATTTTTTATATAATTAATATTCGTGATATAAATGAATAATTTGTCATCATAATAGAATATAATAGTTTGTCACATTTTGAGTCTTTATGAAATATATATTTAGGTAATTTTTGTGTCCTTTTTATAATGATTCTTTTAAAGCGAAAGAAACAAAGTACAAAATTGACTAAATATTTTACTTTCTATTTTACTGATATATATCTACGTATAAAATATATTTAGTTTGCTGGTACTGTATATATATATATATTATATATATATATATATATATATATATATATATATATATATATATATATATATATATATATATATATATATATATATAAATATATATATATATAAATATATATATATATGTATATATATGTATATATATATATATATATATATATATATATATATATATATATATATATATATATATATATATATATATAATATATATATATATATATATATATATTATATATATATATATATATATATATATATAATATATATATACATATAATATATAAATATATATATATATATATATATATATATATAATATATATATATATATATATATATATAAATATATATATATATATATATACATATATATATATATATATATATATATATATATATATATATATATATATATATATATATATATATATATATATATATATATATATATATATATATATATATATATATATATATATATATACATATATATATATATATATATATGTATATATGTATATGTATATGTATATATGTATATATATATATATATATATATATATATATATATATATATATATATATATATATATATATATATATATATATATATATATATATATATATATATATATATAATATATATATATATATACACACACACACATATATATATATATATATATATATATATATATATAATACACACACACACACACACACACACATATATATATATATATATATATATATATATATATATATATATATATATACATATAATTTTTTTTTAAATTTTTGTTAAAAAGAAGCTACAACCATTTTTATAGATTTAAAAATTTTAGAATTTCAAGCATATGCTAATTTAATTTATAAACCATTTTGAATGCATGGTTAATATGAACAACATTTGTTTTTAAAAGATTATTATTAATATTTTAGGATTATATTATTCTTGGTCATAAAAAATTAAGAATTTATCTCAGTATAAATATTGTGTATAACATTTTGTTTAACACTAAAAGGAACTGTTTAATTAAACTTTTTATCAAAGATTTTAAACTGGTAATATATGTTTACAGTGCAGGAGTATTAAGTTAAATTAAACAACCCTACTGTCTTTACTTATATATTTCAATCGAATAAATTTTCTACTGAACTGTAATTTCAGTTTACCCCACCATCTTCTTTTAACAACTTACCTTGAGAAGTGATATTTTATTTTACATTAACTGACTATCTGTAATCTAGTATGAAAGTGTAGAAATATAAATGTAAATATAAATGAATTAATATACAAAGGTTAAAAAGTTTTCAAGCAAATTTGAAATAAACTTTTTATTTCACATGAAAGTGACAACAAAATTAATTTTGAATTTTTTTATTAGATCTTTTATATTATTTATATTTTAAATATTATAAAAAAGTACTTTGTATTAGTTTGTTTAACTTTTTACATTTTTAGTACTTTTCCAATTTGTATAGCGAGAATTTTTCTGTGTTTAATTATGCTCTTTTTAAAAATGCATCATACTTTAAGTAAAATAAAAATTTTACTATGCAATTTACTTTCTTAACATATTACCTATGAAAATTCCTCTGAAGCATATATAACTTCATGCTTTTTTTAAATAAAAAATAATTCCTATACTATATTATATTTGTAGTGGTACTAAAACATTGGAAGTATTCACATCTGCAGTGAACCAAGTCCATTTTACTCTTTTACCAGGGTAAATTAATTGTTATTCCCTTTATATATATGTAAATATTTTATAATATATATCTCTTAGGTAATAAGTACTTTCAGAATTAATTTAAGTAAACAGAAATTGATTATTATCTTGAAACTTTAGTGTGCAACTCTACGCGTTTTCAAATGGATTTGGTTTACTGTGTAAAGCCGTAATTTAGTAAAACTAGTTCTTTGCTGGTATTAAGAAAACTAGTTCTTTGCTGGCATTAAGAAAACTAGTTCTATACTGATTACATGTATAAAGTAATTCGAAATGCTTTGCTAATCTAAGAGTTTATAATGTATTGTATTTAAATAAAAAGAAATGAATATATTTTAGGTTTATATGAATATTTTTTAAAAAGTTTATTTTATATTATTTTTTCTAAGTTTCATAATAAACCAAAATTTTAACATTTATCTCCACTTACTGCACATAATTATTTTTTATTTTTAAAAGAAATGTCTTTAACTCAATTTTTATCAAAGTTAAATTTATCTTCTAGTAGTGTTTAATTTTCTAGATTGCTTTAATAAATTAAACTAGTCCAACACCTTTACATTTTACGTTAGAATCAATTTTGTATTGAAACACAATTTATCCTAATTTTCCTTTTCCTTCTAACAGCTTGCTTCTGTAAGAAAATAATTCATATTGTATTGATTGAACATCTGGAATTTACAGGAAGAATTTATAGAAATATAAATCAAAATAGAAAATAAATACAAGTCATAGAGGAAAAAGCTTTTTAACTAATTTTGTTTTTTCTTGAATGAGACATTACGTAGAATTTCATAATTATAAATGAATACTTGAATCGTTTGTTAGATCTTTTAAATTATCAATATATGTGTGTAAAATTGCTTTAAATTAATTGGTTTATTAATGCAAAATTTTAGTCTTTATTAACCTTCTGAAAATTTGTGTGTCACTTTTAAAAAAACTAGTCTTTTACATACATAAAGTTCTCTGTACTTTTTACTTACTCTGAGTATAACCGATGACTATATTCTTATATAGTATATTTACATGTATACTTATTTTATGTACATGCATTTATATTTAATTTTATATCGTCTAATGAAATATTTTATGTTCTGTATGTATATGTACAAATGTAATTTGAATTCTAGAGATCAACTTTCCACAAAATCTCTTTCTACACATAACAGAGCAGAAATATCACTATTAAATTCAGAATTTGGTATTTATGTATACTGAAAATTACAATTCATATTTTACTTTTTATAGTTCTGAATATCACCAACACTCTAATTTGTTTTTTCACATAATTCTTTAAAATCTATCTAAAGGACACTTAAATTTTATAATAAAAATTGCTTAGTGCATTTTTGTAGAGTTTATGATTACAACTAACTGTGTATTAATTTTTATTAACTTATTATTTTAATACCGTATGAGTTTTAAAAGTATATTTTACATTCTACTTAACAAATTAAGAGACTGCTGGAGAGGTACATGGGATTATAAAAAGATGAGTTTTACATTTCTTCTGAACAGAATATACCAAATAGCTTTAAAAAGTTAAAGGAAAGAGCAGAACTTTTAAACTAAATTATAATGAATATATTTCACCGTAAGGTTTATTAAAGAAATAAGTTTCTGCAAAGATTAATTCTTGAGTTGAAGTCATTTTAAAGGTCACACAATGGATTTTGTTAAATAAAAAACATATAAGAAAAATATATAAGAAAAGTTAGAAATATAAATTTAAATATAAATGAAATAAATTACATAGTTTAAGAGGTTTTCGAACAAATTTGAAATAATTTTTTTTCGCAGGTGACAACAAAATTAACTTTGTTGATTAAAAATGAAAACTTGAATTTTTTATTAGATATTTTATATTATTTATATTTTATAAGTTATAAAAATAATTGTTTTAAAAATAATATTAAAATTTATTTAAAATAATAAATTACTTTCTTTTGTACTCATTATAATGTAATAACTGTTTTACTTTGAAAACTAATAGTTCCTCATATTGAAAATTGACAATTTTAACTACTAATTTGTCATAAAATGAACATTATAAAAACGTTCATCAAAATATATTCTAAAATATAACAGAAAATATTGTCACGAAGATTTGAATGAACACACCGTTTAACTTAACAGAACAATTTATTGAACCTAAGTAGCAACTCGCAACTTTACAGGATCGAGAAGTTCCCTACAACTAGTGGGTATCAGCTTTTATACCCAAACAGAATTTTCGAGAAATATCTAATTTACATATTAAAGAAAGATCTAGAATAATCAAGAACATAAGGAAACAATAAGCAACATTTTTAAATTAAAAATCCGTACTTTGGATCAACTGCCATGTCAAGCACCGAACCCACAATCTCCGGGTCTGGATCGCGTGCTTTGACCATTCGGCCACTGAGATAGTTGACTAAGCTTCTTTATGCGGCAGTATTACTTCTTTAAACTGAACAAATTGCACAAACTGAATTCAAATTTGTTAAAGGGAATTAGTCACTGTACAAATATATTTGTCAAAAGTTTGTCATTTTTCTTTTTTATTTAATATTCAGGTGTCGAACATAATTGAAATATTTTTTTTTTATTTCGTAGGAAAGTGACAACAAAATTAACTTGTCGATTAAAAATGAAAACTTAAATTTTTTTATTAGATCTTTTATGTTATTTATATTTTATAAGTTATAAAAATAATTGTTTTAAAAATAATATTAAAATTTATTTAAAATAATAAATTACCTTCTATTTTTACTCATTATAATGTAATAACAGTGTTACTTTGAAAACTAATAGTTCCTCATATTGAAAATTGACAATTTTAACTACTAATTTGTCATAAAATGAACATTATAAAAACGTTCATCAGAATATATTCTAAAATATAATAGAAAATATTCATAAACTATTTCTAAAAATTTCTAAACATATTTCCTAAATATTAAGATGCATGGGCAGAAAATAACAAGACGATATCAGAAATACATAAACCAATAAAACCTCGTATACTTATAGAAAACATCCTGTTAGTGACAGAACATAAATTTTCGCACTCTACACTCTTCTTACTACAGCACATCCATCACGTAAACTGGGAGTAGGACATTCTATAAGGGATTTCTTCCAAGGTTTTTTATTACAATTTACACTCCATCAAATGTAACATGAAAGGAAATACCACCTATTAGAATTTGCTCTTCAAAATTTTCATGCTCAAACTGATATATCTATCAAAAGTTATATTCCTATATATATATATTGTAGAAACCTAGCAACAAAATATCTAAATAAATGACAGGCTTCATAGATCTATTAACAAATATTATACCACACCAACTAAATATTTCAGAAAATTTTTAAAACTTTATCCATAACATTAGTGTGGTGCAACTAAGCATATAAAAAAATTCTTCCTATTCCAAATTTTATCTATAATCTCTCCACTAACTTTCATAAAAATCTAAACAATGAATTAATTAATAATCTAGTCAATTATGACCCCGCTGATGCTTGCAATAGAAGAAGGCCTTTGGCCATTCTTGCCAAAGATCTTTAAATTTTTTGTCTGTTTTGTTTGAAAAAAAAAATCTTTTAAAATGTAAGAAAAAAGCTTTAAAACTTTAAAATGGCCATACATCATCATTTAGTAATTTTTATTTATTTATTTATTTTTTTTATTTTTTTTACCAGCTTTGCTTTTTATCTCATCCTTCTATTTTCGCTTTTATTGGCTCTCTTCACTTTGGTGAGGGCGGAGCGTAGTTTTCAAATTAGTTATTTTCAATACTGTTCTGATGTCCCTGGAAAAAAAAAAGTGTTTTCCTATCCCTAAACTCTCTATTCTTTAGTTACTGTGTTATGAACTCACGAATCCACCATTCTATCCTTATCTTTCATCTTTTATTTGTTTATGCTCTGCTCGTTGTCAATTTCTCTGCTTACTGTAAGTAATCTCTGGATTTGAGGGCTTGGCCCAGGTAATCCAGTTGACCCATCATCTTGAAGATCTTGAAGCATATAAAACCAAAATTTTAAAAATATATTTTAATTTTTTAAGTAATTAGCTGTCCTATAATTAGGCCAACGGTCAAATATACTACTAAAATTTAACAAGTATCACTTACATTGCATTAGGCTGATTCATAGGTGAAATTTGGGAAAACATTGAAAGTAAAGTTCAAAATTACATTTTAAGGACAGTGTTATTGTTTTTCTTTTGCAGTTCTTGAACTGGCATTTTTGGTAAAGGGTAATAGAAAAAAGATATCCGTTGTAGGATGCTAATACACAAAATTTATATCCAAATTTTACAGGTTTATATTTCATGAACATCTTGAAACTGTGCCTTCCAAAATATTTTACCATTCTTTCATCGATTGTGAGATTTTCAGAAAATATACAAGATTGCTTCAAGGCTATGCTGATTTTGTCATAAAAAAAGTCGAATTTTACAATAACGATCTTCAGGATCAATTGAAGAATCATCCTTAAAATAGATAAAGTGTTTGGTGTCATAATACCGGTTTCTGGACCTAGCGTTACTCATTAATGTAGTGCCAATCTCTGGAGTACAAAAGATAACCCAAACTATGTTTAAATAATAATAATAATAATAAATATAAAATTAAGATTAAAAAATGACAATTTTTAAGGGGTTGCTAAAAGTATATTTTACAATAAAATATATTTTGCTTTCTCATTTTTTTTTGTTACTATGATAAAGTGTGTCTA
This sequence comes from Pardosa pseudoannulata, assembly GCA_032207245.1. Taxonomy (NCBI): domain Eukaryota; kingdom Metazoa; phylum Arthropoda; class Arachnida; order Araneae; family Lycosidae; genus Pardosa; species Pardosa pseudoannulata. The sequence continues at coordinate 28,011,855 of CM063503.1, read as the reverse complement.
TTTTAAAGGTCTTAAAAAATCCACTCAGAAAATGTTTATAACTTTATTATTAAATGGAATTCTATTTGCTGTCCTGTTTATAAGACAGCGGTCCAATATGGATTAACCAGACTGTATTGATGATCAGATTATAATAATCTGCAATAAAAGAAATGCAATTTATTTAATACCGTTATGCAAAAAATTTCTGACGGAAGTAATGTGCTATTTAAATAAAATGAGAGATAATTTTTAAAGAAATTGTTACAGAAATAAAAGAAACTAAATAATATTAATATTTTATTCAAATCATTTTTTACTTATTAATATTTGAGAATTTAAAATTAAGGCCCTTACCGTGTTAAGTATTATTCATCGTCTTCTACACTTATAAGTAAAAATGACTTTATTTCAGAAATTGTAGACTTAATATTTTCATATTTTTCATATTAGACATATATTTTTTAAATTTACCTTATAAAAGGCATTTTTGTAAAAATATATCTTTAAACAATGAGTAATGTTTATTCCCTTTTCTCTATACACAATTTGCTTAGAACTTTTTTCCCTTATGAATTTATTTAATAATAAGCTTATATTTTTAATAAGAATATATATATATATATATATATATATATATATATATATATATATATATATATATATATATATATATATATATATATATATATATATATATATATATATATATATATATATATATATATATATATATATATATATATATATATATATATATATATATATATATATATATATATATATATATATATATATATATATATATATATATATATATATATATATATATATATATATATATATATATATATATATATATATATATATATATATATATATATATATATATATATATAATATATATATATATATATATATATATATATATATATATATATATATATATATATATATATATATATATATATATATATATATATATATATATATATATATATATATATATATATATATATATATATATATATATATATATATATATATATATATATATATAATATATATATATATATATATATATATATATATATATATATATATATATATATATATATATATATATATATATATATATATATTTATATATACACATATATATAAGAGCGGAACAGAACAGATATATAGAACAAATGATGATAATGATTTCTAAGTATATATATAAATTCGTTAAATATCTTACACATGATTTAATGATTAAATAACTTCTGATGAAATCAATAATGAATACACTTATCTTGACACACGTTCAAGAAAAGAATATGTAACACTAATCTAGTATTACAGACATGCTGCAAATATATCATATCTGTGAAACATTCACTCCGACAATGCTGTAGTAAGTTTGAGACTACCATAGAGATTGTCATCATGAGTGAAATAGATGTTCCTGCAATGGAACGTATTGCCGAAAAGAACGATACAATGATTACATCACGAATTGATGTCATGTCTCTGAAAATACTCACTCCTCACTGTTTTTCGTGTATCTCGCGTATACTTTGCATGTCTCTGAGTAATAGACTTTATTCCAACTCTTCCAGGGGAACTTTATTGTTTAACTACCAGGGGGATAATTGACACCAGGACCAATAATGTTATTATTAAACTTCTTATGCTGCTACAATGTAGCATATACACCGTACTCGGGTCAAATATGTCCCATGGATTTTTTATTGTTATTGAATCTAGTCCAATAATGTAAACATATGGGTTTGGTTTGGTTTGGAGAGCTGCGTTCTACTTTTTGCAACACGAGGGCTAATGAGACCGGGACCTACTGCTTAAAGCCGATTCCGAACGGCTACGAACATCCATGACACAGTGGGATGCAAACCCACAAACTCCGGTTCCGAAGGCCAGCACCCTGACAATTCGGCCATCGTTCGGCATAAACATTTGGGAAGTAACTATTTATTACGTACATAGTTTATACACAAGATTTTAACAATAAGAAATTATCATTTTAATAAAATTTTTAAATTAATTTGATAAAAAATGCTTATTTATGTTTTTAATAATTATAGATCAATACAAATATATATGAGATAAAACTAAATTTTGGACTTTTGAATAATAAAATGTGTAAAAACTTCACATGCAAAAGCAAGAACGTCGATCTATATCCACTTGCTAAAGTGGGATTAAAATCACAAAAAGGGAATAATAGTTTAAAGCCTCTAGCGAATGATTGGAAATACAGAGAACTATTCTCACACTGCAATGCACCAACAAAATCAAATGATATATAGAAAGAGCACAATTACATTACCACAACAATATGAATTCAATAATGTATGGAAAGTTGCTGCTGAAAATAGAAAAATAATTGAATTATTTATACGGGTGAAAAATGATCTGAAAATCCTCTGTGGTATGGTTAGGAAAATAAACCATAGGTTTGTATGGTTAAGAAAATAACCCATAAAATATATTTGAAAACTCCCATAAATAAAACAACTCTACTAGTGTTAAATTCATTATTAATTAGACCCAAACACAAATATAGATTTAAATTATGTATACGTGTAAAAAAATTAAATTATGCTGATGCACTACATTTCAGTTATTCTTAGCACCTATATAAAGTAACAAACGTTTTAATTATATATATGTTTGTAAATATGTACAGCATTTTATGTGAACGTCATATAGTTTCAAGAGTGCAGTGATACTCAAAATTTAGAAATGCACTTCTTTTTGCTGATCTTAAGTATAGTGCTAATAAATGTATGTGCCATTCTGTGTCTTATATTTAATTTTGTAAGTATAGAAAATTTTATTACTAGGAATTTAAAAATAATTTCTAAAGAATGAAGGTGTTTTAAAAGGGACTTTATGCTTTAGATTTAGCAACACTTTAATTTATAGGTCTTCGGACAGAATAAAATTGGGATTTCTGTAATGCAGTTGTTTTACCAAAAAAAAAAAAAAAAAAAAACTAATTATGGTACAATAGACGATGCTGAAATAAAATATAGGGACAAGTCTACGGTAAAATAAATGCAATTAATTTAAATAATATTTATCAAGGTAATATTGAAAACACTAAATGAATAATTTTAACCCTTTTTATCCTGACTGTATTTATAAGTACCGCTTCAATCAAACACTTATATATTCCTAATAAAGCTGTTTTTCCTGACTCACAAGCACATGCACATGACACTCATGTACTCACATGTACTCACATGCACATGAACGATGTAATTCCTAGAGCAAAAAAGAAATGATAGCACCAACCAGGAATCCTTTTTTTATTTCGCATAGTAGGGATTTTATAATTGGAGTGCTGCATACGAAGGTCATTTTTTGGTAGAGTTGATACATGTGTTGTTCAACCGAGTAAATTTAGTGGGTTATTACCAGTTATTTGGTACTATTATTTCTTAGAGACTTCTATACTGCGCAGGTAAGCATTTCATTTGTTTTATTCATAACTTAATGTTTTATTTTCTACCATAGAGTCAAAAATATATGTTGGGACTAGAAAGTACCAGCTGCAAAATGAACTACTAAAATACAGTAAAAACTAATTTTCTTTTTTCTATGCTCATTCTCCATTAAAACTTATCTAATAATGCAAAAATGCAGTAAGAAAGTTGATGGTAAATTAATTCAGGATATAAAGGGTTAAATCTTGTGTATATGGTCTGTGATAGCTCAGTAGGCAAAAGCAGCGATCTCGTAACTGAAATGTTGCGGATGAAGAATTAGAACAGGTCTAAAATCCGCTGTTTTCATTAAACGTGGCTGGGACACATAAAATATGTTAGAGGTACAATATCCCATAAGTTCTCAAACAATACCTCTGGGAAGGAGGTTCTTGGTCCCAGCATTTAAATTACTAAGGACAATGTTACTCGCTTCCTTATTTACATGCATTTTCCGGAGGGTGCTAAATGAATAACAGTTTTGCAGCCATGTTTGGAATAAAGATGTATAACTGTAGTGCAAGCGGCAGTAGAAAAGAATCAAAAGTACATAATTAAATTTTAAAAGTCTCATAAATGTAAAAGATTCTTTTAATTAGGAGACATCCCATAGTGAGTATAGATATACACATGTCAGGTTTTAAAATAGGTTATTTAAAACGAATTAAGTTAGTCATAATTAAAAAAATAGTTGGAACTCTTTAACAATAACGTAATAGGATAAAGACACACCCTTGAGTGGAACTATACAGAGAAAGAAGCTGCGGTAGTAGACAATAGGAATTTGTCTAAGGAACGCCAAAAAAGGTACTTCTGAGCGGAAATTTGGGTAACATCCTCCTCTCTTGTAGTCCCAAAATGTGAACAAAATATGTCTAAATGGTGCATCCATGGAAGGAAAGATTACAATAAAGAAGTTTTTAAACAAGAACTAACATGAGTCTTTCATGCCTTGATCACTCGGACCGTGTCTTACATACATACATACATGTGTATGTGTACGCAATAAAGAATATGAACTGTAACTCTATTTTTAGCATAATAAATATATTTTATTTTGTTATTTTTAACACAACATTCATACTTAGAATACTAATTTATAAACAAAAAATACTATTTTGTTGAGAAATAATATTTTTAATAGTTCTGCAGTAAAAAGAAGATAAATAGAATTCATATTTCATTAAAAGCATTTTTTACTTATTATTTTTAAGAATGTAAAATTAAGACGCTATGGAGGATTAAGGTTTAAATCTCGTATCTACTTTTGTACACTTTTATTAGTAAAGATACCATACTTTTTGAAAATATATATATTAATCCAAAATGATTTTTCCGACTGAAGCAAATGTTTTTATTTAGATCTGAAAAAAGCATATTTAGAAGCGAATAATACCGTAAAACATTATTTAAAATATTAATCCCTTATTTCTATAGAAGACGTATCCAAAATTATTTCTTATTAATAAATATTTTCTAGTAAAGCAGCTATGCTCTGTACAGGTAAACACATATATACACAAACAGATTTGTATAAATAGAATTTCTAAAAAATGTTTTTTCATTTTAGTTTGGAATTTACAATAAACATATTTTTTCATATGTCAGTTTTATTGTACTGCTAAGCTATAACAAGTGTTAATATATTTTACAAAATAAAATAGAACTTGGCAAGATGTTCTGAATTGAAATCTATCAATATCGTTGTAACAAGTGGTAGAAAGCCGTTGCAATCAATTTTCTTTTTATTGCTCGTGCACTCTTACAAAGCTAGGAAGGTTTTTGGAAGGGAAAATGCTTTCAATCAATAGATGCCTGAAATTCGCTTCTCTAGCAATAGATTCTGATACATATTTTCAAATTTCTTTTACGAATATATTTGTTTGTGTTCAGACGGTGGGCAGATAGTTGTCTAATACAGTTTTTATTCAGAATCGTTTCAATGTGAAATTGTTTTTTCTCAGCCTCTCACTCTTTAGGGAAATAGTGTCAAGAAATTTAAAATCACCATAATATGAATTTTTATCGATGCGTCATAAAACAAAAAGTATGTCTGCTTTAAGAATAAATTTGCTTTAAAAGTGTTAATAACTCTATACATTTGAAACTATTTAGTATTGTCATTTTAAATAATATTTTTCTTAAATAACTTCTATTAATTATCATATTATTACACCATCATCTATGCATAAAGATTTAAATTCAATTACCTGCAAGCTAACTTTCAAAATGTGTAAATTAGAAATTAAATTTTTATATTAAAAACTTTAAATTTGTTTCATAACTAAAAATTTAAAGTAACTAAAAATGTAATTAAACTAATTTTTTTAAAAATAATAACATTTACCATACATAATTTATATATATTTTATGTACATTTATATTTGTATTTCTGTATATTTATATTTATATATTAATATAATTCTATATATATTTTATATATTTTTATATATATTTTATATATTTTTATATAACATTTAACATGAATTTTCGTTTTATTAGAACTACAGATCACTGAATTAAAATGACATCTAACTTCTATTTCATAAAAAAACTTCTAATTTATAAATTTCAAAAGTTATTTTGTGGGTTAGTTGATTTCTACTGTATTTCACTTGATGTAAAGTTATAATTTACAGTTATAAGTCCACTGAATACAAAAGACAACTAGTCTTTATTTTCTACAAATATTAGTTTCTAATTTGCAGATTTAAATATTTAAATTAGAGGTAAGTGGTATTGTACTTTTTCACTTGTTTTAAATATTTTTACTCTTTTGAAAAAAAATATTCCTTTAACTAACAAAGGAACATTTTTCTTAAAACTACAAACTAATGTATTCTCACCAAAGTAGAAATTTTTAATTTTTATTGATTTAAAAATAGGCAATTATAACCAGTATATTTCAGCTCAAAATTTTTTCTGTTCTCTTGAAGACCTACATTTCGTAGTATACTATATTATTCATCACTTCAAGAAAGTTAGTACTCTGATACCATGCGCTAAACTTAATTATAGTAAGCTAATATCTTTATACTTTAATGAACATGAGAAAATCTTAATGCAGGAGGAAATATTAAAGGGAGGAAGTTAAAAAATATAAATTAGTTAAAAAATAATTTGATAATATTCATAAAGTTTTGTAACTGTTTATCTTTAAGGTTTTAACACGAATAGTGATTAGTGCAATCTAGTTTGTAAGTAAAACTAACTTTTATTTTCCATTATTGTACAACCGTAGATGAAAAATTCTAATAGGATTTAAATATTAGTAACAAGATTGCCCTAATATATCATAAAAAACATTTAATTTGTAGTGGTTCATCATATATCAATTTAATTCTGCAAGTAGTAGCTTTTTTTTTAAATTATAAATATTTATAGCATTTGTTCCTATTTTCTAAACTTTGTATTTTATTTCATTTTTCTTATGTTAATATGTCATTTCAATAATAATGTTATATTAATACTTTTTTTTCGTAACATATTTATAAGTAAAGTTGAGATTATATCAGATATTCTGTTTTTAAGATTGGCCACTCTAGAAACAAGAGATTTAACTAAATAAATGGATCGAATAGTGTGTTCTTTTGTTTTTGCGAAATAGATGCCTTTATCATTTATTTAAACCGTTACGAATAAATTTAAAACTTCTTTTGAAAAGTCTAGTTATGGATAAATTGGAGTTCATATAATCAAATTTACTATAAACATTTATATAATTATGGTATCTACGACTGTAGATTTTAAATATAAACAAGCCTAAAAGATGTGGATCATTGTTCTGTATGGTAGTAGTACAAAACACAATTTAGTATTTTTAGGTAAGGCAGTTTTAGTAATAAATCTATTTTTAATAAGTAAATAGAATTTGTTTTTATTGTAGTAAGTTGTCTTGTAACTTTGCAAGAGGGCGCAAACTGCAAAAGGACGTTGATTGCAATGGCTTTCTAGTGCTCTCTACAACACTATTTCTTAGAGCTACCCATTGAAAACTCTCCTCTAAAAATTTTTCTAGCCTTGTACGAGGGACCAATAATCAGAAAGAAATTGATTATAAAAGCTATCACTCGTTACAACTCTTTTTCATGTAGCTATTAGTTGGAAACACTTTATCTTCAAATAAAACTTTGTAGCTTTCTTAGAAGGCCTAAGTACTAAAAAAGAAATTGATTGCAACTAGTTTCTACGTCTAAAACGCTATCAAATTATTTCAAATTAAAACCTTTTTTTCTTTCTTCCAGTATATTTTTACCATATTAAAAGCTTAGAATATAAGAAAATTTAAATACATATTGAAAGTAATGTTACTTTATATGAAAGTTTCGTAGTTTAAAAGGAAAAATATTTAAATATTTTTATTATAAAGTATTCATGTATATATATATATATATATATATATATATATATATATATATATATATATATATATATATATATATATATATATATATATATATATATATATATATATATAATATATATAAATATATATATATATATATATATATATATATATATATAATATATATATATATATATATATATATATATATATATATATATATATATATATATATATATATATATATATATATATAAAGAAAGAGAGAGAGAGAGAGAGATAGAGAGATAAATAGATAGATAGATAGATAGATACGTGTCTGTAGAAACCAGTTAAATTAACGAGACTAAAAATATGAAAAACAAATCGTATTTTGCAACTTTCGTATAATAGAAAAATTAAAATTTTTAAATAGATAATCAAGGTGCTATTTGTTTACAAAAATATATTGCTTAAACCGAAGTAAAAAATACATATTGTGAAAATTCTTAGAAAAACACCACATAATTTAGAAAATATGTTTATTTAGTAATAAAATAGAAAAAAATATCAGACCAGATTTTACCCTAATTTTGATTTTCCATTTAGTTCAATGTACTTTTTAGAAAATATAGACTTCAGTTGTTTTCACCCGCAAAATAGTTTTTCATATATATATATATATATATATATATATATATATATATATATATATATATATATATATATATATATATATATATATATATATATATATATATATATATATATATATATATATATATATATATATATATATATATATATATATATATATATATATATATATATAATATATATATATATATATATATATATATATATATATATATATATATATATATATATATATATATATATATATATATATATATATATATATATATAATATATATATATATATATATATATATATAATATATATATATATATATATATATAATATATATATATATATATATATATATATATATATATATATATATATATAAATATATATATATAATATATATATATATATATATATATATATATATATATAATATATATATATATATAATATATATAAATATATATATATATATATATAATATATATATATATATATATATATATATATATATATATATATATATATATATATATATATATATATATATATATATATATATATATATATATATATATATATATTATATATATATATATATATATATATATATATATATATATATATATATATATATATATATATATATATATATATATATATATATATATATATATATATATATATATATTATATATATATATATATATATAGTTATAAAGAATTTGTTTTTAATTTACAACTTTTATTCGAAATCATTTCATTTAAAAATGTTTTTTTCTTACCACTTACAGTTGAACGCCTATTTTGTTCCCATTTTTGCTCTATTGTTTTGTTATTTCAAATAGATTTCTATTCCTTGACAATACAGTATAGTAGTAGTCTACAAATATTTTAGACCTACGGAAACTTTATAGCCATATAATTTTCTGGCATAAATCTACATCTTTTCCCAAAAGTATATATTACTTAAATGTTGGTTAACTGTATAAATTCTGCTAGTAAAATGCAAATAAAGAAAAGTGGAGTGGCACAGTTTGAAATTCCCTTGTTGTTATATTTTTTGTGAAAATGATTCCATAAGATATGCTACTGTCATGCCAAACTCCTGCATTGTTGCACGTAGTGAATTAGATGTAGTTCCCTTTTCTAAAACAAACAATTGAAATCTAGCTTAATAGGTACTATACCTAGGCATATTTCGTATTATGCATTCAGGGTGTCCAAATATTTCATTTTTATCGCAACATGTGGAAAATAAATTTTTTATACAAATAATGTATCCTCTATAACATTAAAATATAAATGTTTGTGGTGATAACAGGAGTTACCACAACATCCATTAACATAATATTAGAACACTACCTGTAAAAAATGTCAGTCATAGACAGAGTTTTAGACACAACACCAAATTTTTTAGATAACAAGATAATTATCATATATAAATACAGTCTATATTGTATTTCTGTAATTCCTTAAAATATTTTGCAGGAACCGTACAGGCATATAGTGGTATTTTTCTAAGTTAAGAACTATTTTTGGTGAAATAAATATTTTAGGAATGAAAATAAATTTAATAAAATTCATATACAATTAAAAAATTTATTTATTATACTTAAGATTGTAAACGTAATGTTTTTAGAGATTTATACTCAAATCTCGCCACTTTCTTGAATTCTTTTACTGCTAAAGATAATATACTTTTTTAAAAATACATTTATTTATCTAAAACTTCTTAGAATACCAGAATTTTTTCTAACATATAAGAAATGCATTTTTTAGACAAATAATACCAAAAAGCTTTACATAGAATTTTAATCCTTTTTTCTATACAAAACTTTCTTGAAATCAATTTTCTTTCTGCAGGTTTTATAGTAAACATAGTTTCTTTCTACACACACACTCGCGCGAGCGTGTACATACATATATATGTATAAAAAGATTTGTTTAAAAACAAATTTATTTTACTCTTTAACAAGTTAAATAAAAATTTACTATAATAAATTAATAATTTTATATAATAAGTTTACTATAATAATAAAATAATTGTATATAATGGTTCATATTTTTTCATTATGTTGTCCTTCAAAAGCGTTAATATATTTTTCAAAATAAAATATTACTTGCCAATATATTCCGAACACAAGTCTATTGATACCGTTCTAACGAGTAGTAGAAAGCCGTTGCAATGAATTTCCTTTTGAGGCTTGTACTCTCTTACAAAGCTACAAAGGTTTTGGGAAAGAAAATGTTTTCAATGAACAAGTATATTCTCTTCACTAGCGATACATTTTAATACATATTTTCAAATTTATCTTACGAATATTTTTGTTTTGTTTAGTCAGTGAACATATTTACTTCCGCAATACATATTTTTAATCTGAATCATTAAAATAAAAAAAAAAACTTATTGTAAACTTACCGTATTTTACCATTAAATGTCCCCTTTTGTTTAATGTCTACCATCCTGATCTATCATTTCAATAAAATGCTATTTTTCCCATTTGTGGTATCTAGCACAAGGTTCAAAATATATGTCGTCTTGTGTCGTGTGAAATATTAATATTTTTATGTAAACGGAAATTGAAAATTCTTTGTGTGGACGGTTGCAAATAAAATATAGATTGAAAACATTTTTCCGTTAAATGACTACTTATGACCAATGTTTGCCTTAGTGTTTTGGTATTTCAATAATACTTATCGTAATACATATTTTTATTCATAATCATTTAAATGAAAAAACCTTTGCATTTTATCTTTAAATGCCCACTTTTGTTTAATGGTTACCTTACTCTCTATTACCTTGCTCTATTATTTCAATAAAATTCTATTTCTCTGGTATTCGCAGAACAAGGTTAACAATATACGTCGTCTTGTGTCGTGTGAAATATTAATTGTTTTATGTAAACGGAAATTGCAAATTATTTATATGGATGGTTCTGAATAAAATATAGATTGAAAACATTTTTCCGTTAAACGGCTACTTATGTCCATTGTTTTTTCCATACTGTTCTGGTATTTCAATAACACATATCGTAATACGTATTTTTCTTCAGAACCATTTAATTGAAAAACTTTGCATTTTGCTATTAAATGTCCACTTTTGTTTAATGTCTACCATACTGCTCTATCATTTCAATAAAATGTTATTTTCCTTGTATCTGCAGTACATGGTTGAAATTATATGTCGTCTTGTTTAGTGAGAAATATGAATATTTTTATGTTAACGGAAATTGCAAATTCTTTGTGTGGACGGTTCCGAAAATATATAGATTGAAACATTTTTCCGTTAACCCTCTAAGCGGTTCTCACGTACAATTCCGCCAAACCGATGATGTCTTCAAAGCTGTTGTCACGTACAATTTTCGACCTACAAAAACGTTCTGAAAATGGATGTAATGCACATTTTTTCCAGTGTTTGAGGTA
>CM063503.1:27914983-27992483 GCA_032207245.1 Pardosa pseudoannulata | reverse complement strand
TATTGTGGACTCTGGTTTGGATACCCTTATTCTAAAAGCTGCTAAGGAAATTGTTGCATCATGTCATTGTTGCATCATAAAACTGATTTTGTTTTTTTACGAAAATAATTTTTACCGAAAACAGTGAGTTACTAGAGAGAATAGCTTACCTAAGTAAGCTATTTTCAATTATACCTAGAAGCACCAAGAGCGGCCAAAATGACCGCTAGTACATTTAAGCAGATTCCACATGTTTTCTTATTCAAAAATCAGATATTTTCTTGGAATATTAACACATTCTCTACACATTCCTTTCATTCATTTCTTATATTCAACAAGAAATATTCCTCACTATAACCATTATCTCCCTCAGTTTCTGAATGGTAAATGATCTGCAGTTTATAGTCACTGTACTTTTTTCAGAAACAACATCTCGTAATCACGAGAAGTTATGACATACCTAAGATTTCATTTAAAATCAACTAGAAATCAATGTTTAGAAACCGATGAGTTTCTCCTGTTTTCGGATGTGTGGAATAAATTTTTAACGAACTGTGGAATTACTTAAAAGCTACAAGAAAATCTAGTTGTAAATGAACAACTATTTCCATTGAAAGCCAGGTGTAAATCCATTCAATTCATGCCAAATAAACCTTTCATCAAATTTTAAATGCTTGTCGATGTAGACATAAAGTTTACATTTATTGCTTTTCTACATCTTGGGAAAGATAACTCTAGAAGTAAAACTGAAAATCTGATTGAAAATATGGTAATGCGTCTTGTAAACCCTTATCTAAATGCAGGAAAAAATGGGACAACCTATAAATAGTTTTCTTCATTATCTTTAGCTACAAGGCATATCGCTCCGAACGACGGCCGAATGTTTAAGGTGCTGATCTTTGGAACCGGAGAGTGTCGGTTCGAATTCCACTGTGGCATGGATTTTCGTAGTCGTTCGTAGTCGGCTTTAAGCAGTAGGTCCCGATCTCATTAGCCCTATTGTTGAAAAAGTAGATCGTAGCGCTCCAAATCAAAATCAAGATACATTGGCACAGTAAAAAAACAAGGAAAAAATTCCTCATGAAATAAGAACATCAAAAGACAATGAGGAAACTTCATTGACTATTTATTAATAAAAAAAAGGTAAAAATGTCTATTTAGCACTTTACACCCAGATTGACACCCAGACTCAATGTAAATTTAAAAAATAAGGAAAAGTTACTAGAAACAATATAGTTTTGTAGCAAAATTAAATGTGGAGGGGATATTTTTAATGAAATGACTCGAAAATATTCTGTTCAAGCTGCTTCAAAAATATGTCCAGTACATGGCTAGATTGGGCAGGAATAAATGCCTATGTAATCTACAAGTGATTGGGCAGTAAAAACATTTAATAAACATTTTACGATTCTTAATTGATTTACATGAAAATTTAAGAAAGCTTCAAATAAAACAAGCTCAAACTGCCAAAAAATAGAGTTGGAAATTACCGAATCCATTAATATATTATCATAGAAAAGACATCAGTTCCAGACTGGGCAGTGTTCACCAAGAAACAACACATGTATTGTTTGTGAAAAATCACCGAAATATAAATGTGAAAAATGCACATCTAAGATTTAAAAAATTGTTTTCTGTAAAAATTGAAAACAAGAATAAAAATTGTTTAAAATTAAATAAGTGGAAATTTTTAAAAAAATACAAAATTAAAAAAACAGTTTTGTTTTTATAGAAATTATTAAAACTTTATAATTAAAATTGATTAAAAACATTAGAAAATAGTGTAATATTCTGTAATTTAAGAAATAATTTAATCTGTTTAGTGGTCAATTTGACCGTTGTTGGCACTTCTAAGTAGGGAATTGGAGCGTCTAGTGTTGAAAGGATATTTGACATAGGTGTTAGATGCACAGGTTATTATTTTGTAGAGGATAGCTGTAATAACCCAAATAAAGAAAAGCTATTCATATGAATTTAACACTTGCATACTATTCTATTATCTCAAAATAACACCATTCCTTTTAATGATATCACCAACTCTTATCCCGTATAGTCATTGGGATTTACTTGCATTTTTTAAACAAATAATCAAAATCTAGTTCCATAGATATTATATGGAAACGCATTTCATATTCTGCATTTAGCTTCTCCCGATATATTGTTACCACACATATATTGGTCACATAAAAATATTTAAAAAAAGATTTTTTATTAAAAAAAGTGATTGCTGTGTTGGTAACGTCTGTTCCCTTCAGAGTACAACTAAAACAAAATATTATATAATATATGTTCATTTTTTATTTATATTTTTAATACTAATAATGGATCCGAATTTGAAAATAACTTTGAAAGACTGATTATATATAGAATAAAGAAATCTAAAAGAAGATTATCTAAGATAGAATATACAAATTAATTCGGAATATAGCTTTCTATAAAGCTCCAGATTAGTTCGAATGATAATATACTTTGATTGAATAGTTATAGAATATACCTTACACTAAAAATATGTGTTGGTTGTTTGCGAAGGTTGACCAGAAAGCTTGATTACCATAGCTTATAAAAAGAAAGAAACATTATTATCTAGAAATATCAATTTCAAAAGATACAGCAATATGCAGCTACATTTCAAGATAATATACACCTGAGATTTAACTCTTGTCATTCTATGGGGTAAATTTTTATATTCCGATTTTATAGAACTATGTCACCTGGAAATGGAAATATGTCACAGTCTTACAACATGTTATATTTTTGTCTTTGATAAGAAGGGGAGTTTTTTTAGATGATAAGACAGGTGGAATTCGCTAAGAGCAAGATCAAGTTTGTGTTGTGGAATGTCATTAATCTACGAAATATGGCCCCTCACAGCGCTAGAAATTTTGTCTACATTCGAAATATCCTGACAACAAGGATGACCCATCTGCTTGCTCTTCACATTAGCTCTATTCCCTAAACCTAAATGACGATGGGTTTAAATCGGTGCTACCACCTGCAACAACTTCCGTGTACAAACAGAATCTATTAGGAATGTGTGACCGTTTCTCGCCATATCATTTGCAGCCTCATATTTTGCAAATATAGGAAACTTAGTGGACAACCCTCATAGATTTACAATTTTGATTATTTTTGTTTGTTTATGTTTTGTGGTGAGACAGTCTTAACCATTTCAATTCATATTTTTTCAATTATTCTTTCTCTTATCTTTTTATTTTCTACTATTGAATGCCTAAGTTCGTCCGACGTTTCCGATAATTTTATGCTAGGTTAATAATGTTATGATTGAATAAGATTAGTTTTAATGAATCTATATACAGATATGAATTCTTAAATTATTATCTTTTATATAGATTTTTTTAAATTTCAGATGAAGGATAGTAAAATGATCTTCTCCAGATAAAAAAAAATCCGGAATATAGCATACGTGTTATGTTCTAGGAGCTAAATTGTATACCTCTGTATACCGAAATAAATTTGCAATTTATGTGTTTATGTTCATTAGAAAAAAAATATTGTAATTGTGATCGAAGAATGGGTGATCAATAATATGGATGTAGTTATATTTTTAGAAGAGAGATGTTTTATTTATACTGAAAGATTATTATTTATTTTTAAACCCTTTTTATTAATACTGAGGTACAAATAAATATTATTAAACAACATGTATTGTTTATCTACGTCTTTGTTTCCAGTTTACTTTTGTTTAATTAATCTTGCATAAGCAAAAGAGAATGTAGTATAATTTAATGAAAGGAAATACTAAATGCATTTTACATTGTTTACATTTTCTCGCAAAGTTGATTGTGAAATTTACCGCTATTATTCAGAAGAAAAGTTAATTGTCTTAAGGCACTACGCACACTTGTTGTTTTACCTTTAATGACCAGATATTTATATGCTTAAAATAAACTAATTCTTTAAGATGTAGGATTTTAAATAACGGATATTGAAAACTACATCAAATAAAATACGAAACTAGTTTTGCTTTTATACTTAAATAACATCTAAATATTCAGATACTAATTATCAAATTAAGTCGGCAGTTTGAACAAGAAAGAGTTATTTTGAACTATCCTATATTGTGAATTAAACATACAACAGATGGTGTTCAACATTTAAGCATAAAAAGCAATATTTAGAATATAAAGTTTTTACAGCACCTATAAGAGAGTATATGTTTACATACATTTTAAAGTTATTTTTTTCTTCTTTAAATTGACACTTTTAATGGTAAATGCATTTAAATGAATCACATATTTTCTGTTAAATTATGAGAGTTTTACGTTTAGTTACATTAGTTAGTGTTATTTTAATATATTTAAAAATATTTTTGAGTTAGATAAATAAAATGTACTTCCCATTATATTATCCAAACCAATTCTTTGACACTTTCTAATAAAATAACTTCTAAACAGTTAACTGCGAATGAAAATACTTGAATTGTTTCATATTGAAAACTTCGAATTCTTTATATCAGGCATAACTTAATTTACAAGATATATCTGATATTACAGACTTAGTTGGGGAGACCATTTAAGATATGCTTATTCACTTGAAATTATGTTCTTTCTCTAAACCAAGGCTATATTTCGAGTTCATGGACAAAGGAGATGCTAAGATAATTGTTTCTTTATTTCTTTCGGATTGTTTACTTATCCTATCACTGCATTGTGTATGACTACCCGTATTTAAACGAAATTTTCGTTTCGGACAAACTCAAATTTTCCATGCAATCGACGGGATACATAGACTATCTAAATGGATACTAGAGATACTTTAGATGTAATAAAAACAGCAATAATTAATCCTTGAAGTTCACATGCAAAGTTTAGAATTTTGAAACTGATTAATCATGCACCGGAAACATTAGGTACTTATTGTAGATGCAGGTGGAGATAAGCAAATAGAAATATGTTTATACTATTAAATTTCTGTTTAGGGAGACGAAGGTTCTTTTTAGACTTCTTGAGGAAGTCTAAAATTATTGTTTCTTAACTCTCTTCCAACTGTTTGATCACGTATAAATTTTTAATGACCTGCATTTGAACAAAACTTTTTTGACAGCATCAAACATCTTTATATAATTAATAGTATATATAGCATACTGAACAAGGTACTTAAATACTTTTGATTTAATATGAACATGAAAAGTTGTGTTTCGATGTCATATGAAACATTTAACATTTATGTTTCTAATTAATAATGTATTGAAAAACAAAGGTACGTAAGTGACAAAAGATACATTTAAGTGAAACTAGTGAATGTACTCAAAACATATTTAATATGTTTTTCTTATTTTCATAATCGAGTCTTTTACGCATATGTTAATTTAGACATGAAATGTGTGTTTCTTCCATTATTTGAACTAGTTGTCCTCAAATTTACATTTTTCTCACATGTATCTTTTATCAATTTTTTTACTCAACTGATGCTTTTAGACTCTTAACCTAAAATGCACTAGATTTAAGGAAACGTCTTAAAAATTTAGATATCTTGTAATAATTTCTATTTAGATAGTTTGAACTTTCCAATTATGTTTCACATTATTCGTTTTGTAAAATAAAATTAGAAAAACAAAACTTATTTTGCAAACGTAATTACATTATTAGTATATTTACAGTAATTTTGATTAATTACATAATCCAGGATTTACCTTAATTGATTAAGTATTAAATTATGAGCAAATAGGGAAATGTATAAACTGTTTTCTAAAAATAAGAGTTCTAGAACTGCTTGAAATTCAAAATAATTTGTTTCTCTTGAATTTATATTATTTTCTAAAATGTGGGTTTCTTTTAAAGTTTTTGGATAAAAGATAAGTTAAATAGTTATTTCTTTATTCTGTTATTATCAGTGTATGTAAATACAAGGACTTGTATTTTCACAAAATACGTATTTTGGATGAAATCAAACATCTTTGTGTTATTGACGGCAGAGATTTTCTGAGTGTTATAGTATATTATTTGGATGTAAAAGAAACATAAATAATTATTAAATCCACATGAAACATTTAACACTTTTAGGACTCACTAATCTTGTACCAAAATCTTTAGACACCTATTGTACATCTAGTTGGAGAGCCCACTCAAGATATGTTTAATCTGCTGATTTCATTTTCTTTCCTGAGATTAAAACATCATTTTCAGAATTTTAAACAAAAGGCTAAGATTTTACTTTCTTATTTTGTTTGTTTATCTCATGCTTGAGTATAATAACCCGCATTTGAACAAAATTAAACATGTCTGAATAATCAAAAGGATACGGGAACTATCTAGCTTCGAGCCAAGAAACAATTATGATTTATAGCATGAATAAGTATTCTTTGAAATTCACATGAAACATTTAACAGTTTCGTGACTTGTTACCTATGGATATACTTCAGAAAACTATTCCGGATCCACTTAGACAGACCAAGATATGTGTATTCCGCTAAGTTCCTGTTCTTTCCGGAGACTAGATTTCCGTTTTGAAATTTTAATATAAAAATAAGTTAAGGTGATAAGAGTATAATGTCCGGTATTTTAACAAAATTGTTCTGTCGGAATAAACCTATCTGAATATGTCAAAGGACCTGGAATTATAAAGCTTGGAGCTAAGATATGTAGATTTTAATAACATCAATAAGTATTCTTTAAAATTCACATGAAACATTTATCAATATTATTCATGCTTCATCAACATTTTGTAGATAAAGTTAAAAAGATCATTCAATACAAGTGTATTCTGCTGAGTTCATTAACTTTCATTCTTTCCGAGATCTCCATTTTAAAATTTTAAACTAAAAAAAAAAAAATAGGTTAAGGGGATTGATTGATTACTTTCTTTTCATTCATTTCCTTATTTCATCAGTGTATCCGTGTTTAATGATATGTATTTGAACAAACTTTTATACATCTGTAGAAACGGCAAGATTAAAAATCGGGATTACCTAGTTTTGAGCTAAAAAATTTTGCTAAAATTTTAATTTAATTAGAAAAAAGTTCTTCAAGGTTCACATGAAGTATTTAACATTTCTGTGGTAAATCAATCATGTACCAGAAACGCTACATATTTAATTAATGTTCGCATTTTGATAGATTTTTTTCGAGCTAACAAACAATTAGGATTAAATAACATCAATAAGTATTCTTTAAAATTCACATGAAACATTTATCAATTTTTCGACTTATTACTCATGTATAGAATACTTTAAAAACATTTTGTAGATCCAGTTAAAGAGATAATTTAATATATGTGTATTTTTCTGAGTACATGTTCTTTCATTCTTTCCGAGATCTCCATTTTAAAATTTTAAACTAAACATAGGTTAAGGGAATTAAATTCATTACTTTCTTTCATCCATTTGCTTATTTCATCAGTGTGTCATCAGTGTTTAATGATTTGTATTTGAACAAAATTTTATGCATCTGTAGAAAGGGCAAGACACCGGAATTACCTAGTTTTGAGCTACAAAGAATTTTGACTTAACTAGAAAAATAAAAAAGATTTTCTTCAAGATTCACATGAAGCATGTAACATTTTTGTGGTAAATCAGTCATGTACCAGAAACGTTACACGTTTAACTAATGTTCGTATTTTGATAGATTTTTATTCTACCTATATAAAAACGGAAAGGAAAGTAATGTGACAAAAGTAAAATTTGTACAAAGAAGATATTACAAAGTTCAGATCACGTAGAATATTTTTTATATGCATAGTTTTCCTAATCGATTCCTATAGGTGAGTGATGATTTAAATATAGGTATTTTTTGTATAATTTACCCCAGTTTTCAGTTTTATCGCTTAGTGACTCCCATATCATAAGCTGATGAGTTTAATTTTAGATTCATAACATAAACTGCACTTAAAAAAGGTGCAATATTGAAATTTTTTTAATTTGATTAAAAGTTATATTTCGACACTTTAATATTAGGTTTGAATTTAGCTATTTTCTATTTTAAATTTTTAAAATCTATTTTTCAGATCTCATTTACAACGATATTGGTAAGTTTAAATACATTTCCTTTAACTAAAGGATCACCGATTGAGCTTGAATACTTGAGGTTTGAATTTTAAAATTTACAATACCTAATAATAAGACTGAGCGATTTTTAAAGAGGTTATCACACGTCAACAAGTTCCTATTAAAAGAGCAACAGAATCAGTTTGCAATTCCTTTTCCTGATAAAATATGCTTGGAAGGGAAAATTTTTCCACTGATAAAGAACCTAAACACACGTCAGCCTCAAACAAAATGCATCGGTTAAAATCTTTTGCTAACATATAAAAAAATCCACATTGAGCACATGAGAAACAGTTCATTGGGAAAGGAATCTTAAAAGTAATCAGTTGCTTTTTAAAAGCTTACTGGTTGATATATGATAAGGCATTTAGGCAGAATAAATGATTATCTCTGCTGAAAAAAATCTATGATATACATATTCTCAAATTTCGGAGCCTGAACCGGCCTAAGATACGCCGTGTTCGTTAAAGGTGACTGGACACTTAAAATATGTTCGTTGTCACGATGTCCTCCAATCTCGATCAATACCTCTGGGGGTGGCTGGCCAAGTCTATAGGTCTTCTGCTGGATCCCTGTTTCAAATATACGACAACCCTCAAACAAAATGAATCGGTTAAAATCTTTTGATATCACATAAGAAATCCACCTTGAGCACATGAGAAAATCTTTATTGGGAAAGGGAATCTTAAATTAAATCATTTGCTTTCTAACGCTTACCGGCTGATATATGATAAGGCATTTAGGCAAAATAAATTATTATATCTGATGAAAAAAAATCTATGATATATATATTCTCAAATTTAGGAGCCCGAGCCGGCCTAAGATACGACGTGTTCGTTAAAGGTGACTGGGGCACTTAAAATATGTTCGTTGTCCCAGTGCCCTCTGAGTTCTCGATCAATACCTCTGGGGGTGGCTGGCCAAGTCTATAGGTCTTCTGCTGGATCCCTGTTTCAAATATACGACAACCCTCAAACAAAATGAATCGGTTAAAATCTTTTGATATCACATAAGAAATCCACCTTGAGCACATGAGAAAATCTTTATTGGGAAAGGGAATCTTAAATTAAATCATTTGCTTTCTAACGCTTACCGGCTGATATATGATAAGGCATTTAGGCAAAATAAATTATTATATCTGATGAAAAAAAATCTATGATATATATATTCTCAAATTTAGGAGCCCGAGCCGGCCTAAGATACGACGTGTTCGTTAAAGGTGACTGGGGCACTTAAAATATGTTCGTTGTCACGATGTCCTCCAATCTCGATCAATACCTCTGGGGGTGGCTGGCCAAATCTATAGGTCTTCTGCTTGATCCCTGTTTCAAATATACGACAACCCTCAAACAAACTGAATCGGTTAAAATCTTTTGATATCACATAAGAAATCCACCTTGAGCACATGAAAAATCTTTATTGGGAAAGGGAATCTTAAACTAAATCATTTGCTTTCTAACGCTTACCGGCTGATATATGATAAGGCATTTAGGCAAAATAAATTATTATATCTGATGAAAAAAAATCTATGATATATATATTCTCAAATTTAGGAGCCCGAGCCGGCCTAAGATACGACGTGTTCGTTAAAGGTGACTGGGGCACTTAAAATATGTTCGTTGTCAGATAGTCTACCAAGTTCTCGATCCATACCTCTGGGGGTGATTGGCAAAGCCTATCGGTCTTGTGCTTGGTCCCTTTTTTAAATATAAGATGGCCCACATTAGCAAAATGTCGTACTTTCATCATTGAGGTAAAAGTGCTCGTTAAAACAAAAGGCTCACCTATTTGCCTTAACACGAGTAGCGTAAGGCTCAATAGTGCTGGGTTTGACTAAGTGGCATCAGAAACAACAACAGAATGTTTTCAAATACATGTTGTTGTTATTGTTCCTCATGCCAGTTGGACAAACCAAGCACGATTGACCCTGCAGGCTCTTGTATTAAGGCCAAGGGGAGGGACTTTCGTTTTAACAAGCACCATTAAGGTGAAAGAACGATTTCGCTCAAGTAGGTAATAGTAATTTTGAAGCAGGAACCAAGAATAAGACCCATTGACTTGACCTGCTACCCCTGAGGTATTAATTAAGGACTTGGAGGACATTATGACCACGAACATATTTTACGTGCCCCAGTCCCCTTTAACGGATATTAGGCCGACTCGGGTTCGGAACCCGCATCGTCTCAGTTACGAGATCGTTGCCTTTGCCAACTGAGCTACCTGAAATACATAAAACCTTATTAAGTACTAATAACTTCATTTTTAGTGTTCTTTTTCTAGACACTTTTGTATTGAAAAGTTTTAATTTTTATTAAGTATATATCATGTTGGCTCAGAATTTTGTATTTTTTTTGTAAATTTCTATAGTTTTTAATAAATGTTAAATAGGCTTAAAATAATATAAAATAAGTCTTAATATATGCAATAATTATGTTACAGAAAAAATAAACGTAATTTGATCTTTTTAATAAATGCAAAGTATATTGTTTAAAATAAAACATTCTGCTTTTAAATTACAAAATATTTTTAACTGGTTTCATTTACAGATACTGAGAAAATGCAAGAGGAAGTTAACAACTTTCATATGAACAAGATTTGAAGGAGAATACAGAGAGGAAAAATTAAAATTAATATACATTTCAATGACAAATGAACCTTAAACCAATAACACGAACGTTCAAGCTGAATTCAAGTATTTCTTCAAGCGAGCAACCTAATAAAATGTACCCTTTCTAAAAGTTTCTTCTTAATTACTAGATCATTAAATCCTAATATTAGTACATTTAAGGAGTTTTAGTAAGCAGAACACTGGATAATTTTTATGGAGAAAACATTTGGTCTGGATTTGTATTCATAAGAGAATATCTTAATATGTCTTAAATGAAGCAGAAATACTAGAAAATAAGTGATTGTTTCATAATTAAATGCATATTCAGCCACGACTTCATGCGGATTGTAGCTTGACTTATAATTGATTTAATTAACCTTCATAATTGTAGAATACCCTTAACATTAAATATGATTTTTTATTTGACGTTCATTTAATATTTATCATCCAATTATTTTAACTCAATAAGTTTTTTCATATTTGAACAAAAAAAGGTCGAGTTTAAATTAGCAGTATTATTTGTCCGTAATATTAAATTCTAAATTTTATATATGTGAATGGATATTTTATTCTACATTTTCAATCTATCATAAAAAGTTAAATATAAACAAATGATGGACAAACAAAAAAAATCAGGTGAGCTTACCTTTATTGTGCCTTACATATTTGACTGTATTTATCTATATATTTACATAGAGAGTGATTATATTTAAATTTGCTAATTTGATAAAATATTAAAAATTGAAACACTAGACAGTGTAGCCTGAATATGCCTGAAGGAATGGCAATTTGTATGACTTATAAAAATAAAAGTTCGAAATTTTATCTGAAACACAAATGACGCAAAGATCAGTTTTTTGTAAAAAAAGATTCACAAGCTGAGCTAGATCTTGCATTAACAGAATCATCATACGATTTACAGACTAGGAGCATAGGAACTTCACGTTCCCCGCATTTTCATCACATATTTAGTGTGTATAAGATATTTTTAAAATAACATATTGACCCGTGTATAATGCAATTAACATATTAGACTTCATATTGCAAGGATCACAGCAGCAATTATTGATAAAACTTTGAACTATCTTTATCACCAGGCATATTTTTATTGTTTTATTTATATCTAGATCAAATTTCATATTAATTTGATCAGCAGTTCTTTAATTTAAGATTTTTGAAATTTTATATATTTAATTATAATCACAAGGAGATGATATTCATATTTTATGAGCTTTTTTAATACACTTTCTAGAAAAAAGTATTAAATTTGGGATAAATAACTAAACAGGTATAAAATAACAATAACTAATTAATTCTCTTCCTTATGCCATTATTAGTCTATAAATTAGTTATTTTATAATTTAATTTGATATTTAATATTACTCTGAATATAAAATATAGCATATTTCAAAGATAAAAAGGAATACCAACATAGGAGGAAGATAGAAATATATGATTTTATTGAAGTAAAATTTAGATAGTTAATACTGCTTATGGAAAGCATACATTTTATTAATATCTAAAAATAATTTCTTCATTAAAAGCGTTCGTTCCTCTAATGATTTTATATGCAGCTCTCATATTAAATATTACGTAACTCAATGCAATATAAGTTTAGAAAAGCAATATAAATATGTAGTTTCATTCAAATGCCATTCTATAATGCCATTGTAATATAAGCGTCCACCATACAAAAATGAAATTAGCACACTTTAAGATTTTACCTCAATAGAGGTTAAAAGTGAAACATATAAGACTATTTGGTATATATATTCCACAACTATCTGCTAATTCGACGTAGGCCGAACGCTGGCCGATTGGTTAGGGCGCTGATCGTCGGTACCGGAGTTCGTGGGTTCGAATCCCACTATGGCATGGATGTTCGCAGCCGTTCGGAATCGGCTTTAAGCAGTAGGTCCCGGTCTCATTAGCCCTCGTGTGCAAAACAGTAGACCGTAGCGCTCCAAACCAAACCAAACCAAACTAATTCGACGTAAAATGTAAATAATAGGTAATAACAAATACGATAATGGTACAGTAAACAAATAGTAAAGCAAATACAGTAATTTTGCATGTTTCAAACATCTGTCAATTTATACAAGGATCAATTAAAAATTCTAAATTTTTAAAACTCTAAATAGTGTTAGTTAATCTTATTTAAATTTTGGATTATTCAATGTAATTCTTTCCGACTTTCGTAGGAGAAATTCAAACGTTTAAAAGCTTTAAGTCAACAATTTCTTGAAATCGATGCAATATGTGCTTTTCTAATCTCATTAATCATCAACGGAATGAATATGGTAGAAAGGTAAATGCTTCTTTTGAAATAAAAAATAACCAAAAGTTTCACACAGCATCATTTAGAGAATAGAGTGGATGTTCTATCACTCAGATGTGTTTTGCTTTTGTTTAAGTAATTCTACTGTAAATATTGCTTCATCAAAAACTGCATTATCATGGTAAAGCATATGTTTCTCTATATAAAATAATTGAAGAATTTCTGCTGGACACTTAATTGTAACTGATTCTACTTCTCCAACGTGATGGCTTTGAATGGTCTTGTACTTCTGAAGAAAATATATACATAACTCTTTTAATTATTCTTTTATATCACTATTGTTAGATTGGGATTATCCTTAAAGACCCGTATTGCACTTTATTGAAGTCTTTGAAAGCCAAAGAATGGTTTTTTTTCATCCCCAGTTATGTACTGAAATGGTGTCCACCATAGTTAAGTCACTTTGGGTCTTCTTTGCAGATTCGTACAACTTTTGCTTTATGCTGTTCTATAAACTTATGAGGAGAGGATAAACTAACCACAAAGTAATTTTTCATATGCATTTTCTATGAGACTTTTATGTGAAGCTGTGGATATAGTGTAAAATTTCTTTTGTAAAGTTCAGCGATTCAATGTAAATTCCAGTAATTTTCATAAATTAATTTGTTTAATATGGCCAAAACTTTTTTCGGGATTACAAACTTTGCTTTATGTTATTCTATAAACTTATGAGGAGAGGATAAACTAACCACAAAGTAATTTTTCATATGCATTTTCTATGAGACTTTTATGTGAAGCTGTGGATACAGTGCAAAGTTTCTTTTGTAAAGTTCAGCGATTCAATGTAAATTCCAGTAATTTTCATAAATTAATTTGTTTAATATGGCCAAAACTTTTTTCGGGATTACAGCTAAAAAATCATTGCGTGATAATGCTAGTCAACTCTAATTTCGTTTATTTTCTATTTCAAAATTTCTTCTAAGGCAGCTAAATTGATATTGTTGCAAGAAATTAGTCTGCGGCCATGAAATGTTCAAATGTGCAGTATTAGCAAATGTTTTCCTATCGCTTGAGACTGTCTAAAATATTTTGGAGCACTCTACGTACGAAAAAAAAACAGTATTTTTTGTAATAAAAGCTCTTTTTCTTTAAAAAACTTGCATATTTAAAAAAAAAGCATTAAAATATGATAGAAACATACAACCGGTAAATTTGCATTTTATACGGTCTAACACATGATCTAAGTACAAAAAAATGCATTACAGCTTAAATAATATGAAATCTAGAATTTTACATAATTAACTTAATGTATAATTTATAAAAGATCTAAATTTAATGAAATTATGCTTTTGTTTAAACAAATAAAATCAAAATAAATTTATAAAAACACTATAGTCTATAAATTAGTTATTTTACAATTTACTCTAATGAAATTATGATTTTGCTTAAACAAAAGAAAAATGAAAATTAATTTATAAAATCCCTATAGTCTTTAAATTAGTTATTTTATAACTTAATTTGTTATTTAGTGTGACTTTGCATATAAAATATAGAATATTTCAAAGATAAAAAGAAATACCAACATAGGAGGAAGATACAAATATATGATTTTATTGAAGTAAAGTTTAGATAGTTAATACTGCTTATTAAAATCAGACATTTTATTAATATCTAAAAATAATTTCTTCATTAAAAGCATTTGATCCTCTTATTTTATATGCAGATCTAAATTTAATATAATTATTCTTTTGCTTAAACAGATAAACTCAAAATAAAATTCATAAAAAACCTATAGTCTATAAATTATTCATTTTAAAATTTAATTTGATATTTAGTGTGACTTTGAATATAAAATATAGCATATTTCAAATATAAAAAGGAATACCAACATAAGAGGAAAATATAAATATATGATTTTATTGGAGTAAAGTTTAAATAGTTAATACTGCTTATTGAAATCAGACATTTTGTTATTACCTAAAAATAATTTCTTCATTAAAAGCATTCGTTCCTCTAATGATTTTATATACAGCTCTTATATTAAATATTACGTAATTCAATGAAATATGAGTTTAGAAAAGCAATATAAATATGTAGTTTCATTAAAATAACTTTAAAAACTTTAAGTTTGCTTATCGAGACTAGATTAATGGTTTATGACTTACTTTATATAGTAGAATTACTTTAGATCTGATTCTATAATTTAAAATTTGTAGAATTTTACTGAAATTTTTTAAAGCAACTTTTTTAAATATAAGGATTACGGCCTTTTGGAAGTCAATACACTTATTATAGTGAAACCCATTACCGGAAAAGATAAAAATTTTTTAAAGTCGTTAGCTCAAAGATCGATATATCATATTCTGAAATATAATGATTTGTCGTGTTTTTCAGTAGAAAGTATTAATAACTTAGTCCAGGGTATATCTATTTTATATCAAAGTATATATTTTAAGCTCATTTATTTTTAGAAACTATATTACTTAACATAGTCCATCATGTTTAATTCTCGATATTTTATTTATATAAAAAAATTTAAATGTGATATAAATGAAAATATTCAATAAGTATTATGAATTTTTTGATGATTTTCTGAATAACAAAATGCATGTTTTACATTAAATAATTTTTTAACTATTAATCTTTTTGTATTCGTAATCATTTTTTTCTTTTCTCATGGAAAAATGATAGTTTAATGAATTGTTAAAACATTAGAGACTGCTATGTATTAAATTTTTGTATTTTTAATATTTATATTTTTAAAGAAGTTCTAATCATTATGCGGTATGCTATATCATAAATAAAAATATTTAAAAATATTTATAATCAACTTTTAAAAAATTTGATTAAAATTTATTTTTTATCCTACTTAAATGATAATTATACAGAATCTGTTTATAATTTTCGAATTATATTGTATTAGAAACCCTTTAAATTGCTTTCTTTATGGTGGTTTTATGAACGATGTTACTATACTACCTTGCATTAATTTATGTTATGATATACTTGAATTATTTTGGCACATCTTTTGTAATAAAATATAAATCAACTTCACCTGCTACAAGACAAAAGAATTTTTAACTTGTTAAACCATTATTTCTCTTCAAAAATATGTATGGCGATCATTAACTTGATATATTCACTTACCGTGAAACAACAGCTGTCGAATGAAATTTTTAGCGATTTAATAGTCTGTTTATAATAATTGTTATCTTATAGATTACAACAGATGTTTTTTTAGCTTTTTGTGTCACAAATTTTAGTCTCTTAAATAGCATTTATAATTAATTTTCTGAAAATTTAAGTTATCTTTCCTTATCCCTCGGCTCTAAGTTCTATTGTTATGCATAATAGGAATTTAATGAGCAATATACCATGTAGGAATTTTGAAATTAATTAATATTATTAAAAGTATTTTCAATACCGATAAAGGAACATAATTTCCTTTTGTTTGATATTATAATAGAAAGAACTACATTTTTTAAGCAAGCTAAGAATTATTAATTGCATTGCAGTAATTATGCATTAAAAGAAATTTAATATACTTATCACTAAATTTTATACTAACATACAAGCAAAAGTATATATATTCCTCGTCTCTAAGTTTTATTGTTATACATAATATGTATTTAATGATCACTATACCATAAATGATTTTTGAAATTCATTTATACTATTCTAAGCATATTCAAAGACCGATAAAGATTACATAATTTAAAAAAAGAACATAATATCCTTCTGTTTGATTTTATAATAGAAATATCTACTTCTTTTTTAACAAGCTATGAGTTACTAATTCCATTGCAGTAATTATGAATGAAAAGAAATTTAATATACTTATCACTAAATTTTATACTAACATACAAGTAAAAGTATTTATATGATGAAGGGGTGCCCTATAGGAAAATACATTACATTTTTATACCAGACTTTAAACATTTGTATTTTAAACATTTTAATACTTATTCCCTAACATGATACATAGTAAGTCCCATTTTTTTGCTTTAAAAATGTTTAGCATTTTGTTTATTTCAATTTGCTTTTATATAGAAAAAAATATTTGTGATCTATTTATTAACATTTAAAAAAAATAAAGGTGTATGTTAAAAGATAAGAGAAAATTTAGGCTTAGAAATGATACATAGTAATTGCCATCTTTTGTGCTTCAGAAATATTATGGAAATAATAAAGTTTAAAAAAGGATATGAAAATTCCCCTGATACTAAATTTGTCTTAAAAAATATACAAATAGTAACTATTGTTCAAGGATTAATCAACAGAAATAATTAGTAAATTAATATAAATATTAATATATGTTATATTTAAAAACATCTTTTTCTTTTCTGTAACTAAGAATTTTTCCCGTAACATATTAAAAACATAGAAGTTAAATAGAAAGTGTAAAACAATTAACCTACCTACAAATTTGCAGCATATCCAAAATGGAAAATAATGTTTAAACGATTATATATGTGGGCGAATTTTAGAAAATCTGTACAAGAACATTCTCACTGACAGCAGTTTCTAATAGAATAGAATTTGTCTGTTTCATTTTTTAATATAATGAATTGTAATTTTATAAAAGTACAACAGAATAGAATTCATTATAAAATTTCTTATATAATACTTCCATGGTCAATGTTTGAAATTAAAACAATAATAAGAAAAGAAGTGTACATAAAGATCATAAAAAAGCAAATAAAACAATTTAAAACAAAATATTTTTAATTGCATTGATAATGTAAATCTCTCTCTCTCTCTCTGTATATATATATATATATATATATATATATATATATATATATATATATATATATATATATATATATATATATATATATATATATATATATATATATATATATATATATATATATATATATATATATATATATATATATATATATATATACATATATATATACATATGTGTGTATATAAAACATATTTATCGCTTTATTTAAATGAATATTTTGAACTTTCCTGTAAACTATTAGAAATAGTTTTAATAGTTTGAAGAATGAGCGAATTATTTTTTTGTTATTTCATATTCATTAGATTTATGTAGTAATATCTAATTTTAATAAATTTAATAATAAATTTAATAAGCGTAATATAGGTGACAATTTTCAAAATATATCTTTAAAACACTTCAAAATTATTCCCTCTAATCTACAATGAGAAAACATTATATTATACCTTAATTATCCTTTTTCACATATATTTAAATATATTTCAGTAATTTATATAAAACTTCTTAATTTATTTAATTATAAAAAAAGAATATGCATTTTATAATAAATGTGTTGTGAAATCTACTTTTAAAAAAAGCCGTATTTCGTCATTGTCAAATTAAGAGGAGCGCAAATTTCAGACGCACGTCTCTCAAACATTCCTCTAGAAATATTTTTTCCCTTTGAATTCGAAGTATAAATTAAAAAAATATGCAAAAGTAATTTGTCATCCCTATTGACGGAATCAATTTTTTTAGCGTACTTACCCCCGCTCTGGAGCAAATCAAAAGCCACCTGTTAAACGTGTTTTCCAGAAGTTGGAAAAAAGCCGGCTCTCCGTAAGGCTGCGGCCATGGATCTAGTAGTCGGACTACGATATCCGCGCATGTCAACCAACTGATAAACTGGAAGGGTTCATTCACGTAGGAGTGCTAACAGTTGCAGGGGCTCGCATGTGGGAAAGCTTAAAAAAGAGCCCGAGTCTTTTGGGACAGAAACACAATTAGAAACCAGCTGCAAGGGGAAACGGTGTTAAAATTAATGCGACTAAGCTCTGAAATGAATATTGACAAACAAATTTTTTGACAAACAAATAATTTATTATATATTTCACACAATTGAAAATAATAAATGCATGTTTATTTCATTAGCTTGAAAACTATTCCTTTAAATTTATATAAATAAAAATTCCCATTTTATATTAATTTAAATGACTTTTAGAATTAAAAAGTTTTTATAATAACACTCTATATTTGATTCTTTCAAAAATGAAAAGTTCTGCTCAGTTTAAAATAAAATTATTCCTAAATCATTGTTGAAGATATAACTTTTTAAAAATTATTTACTTTTGTTGCATGAAACAACAAATCTTAAACAAAGCATACAATATATACAGCAATAAAATAAAAATAGAAATTCCCTTGCTTATAAAATAACTTTTGAAATTAAAAAAAATTAAATTAGTAATTAGTAATTACTTTTTTCTATCAAATAAAATCTAATTATCGTTAATATTTCTATGGAGTTCAGTTACATTAATATTATTTTATATATTTTATTTTATAACATAAATATTATTTTTCATTTTCAATTTTTTTAAAGCTTTCAGTATTTTATTTTTTAAATGTTAATTAAATATCATTTTGTTAATTAAATTTAAAATTTTGGTTTACAGAACAAAATATATAATTTTCGTCACTTTCATGTAAAAAAGTTGTTTTCTAG
Organism: Pardosa pseudoannulata; assembly: GCA_032207245.1. Taxonomy (NCBI): domain Eukaryota; kingdom Metazoa; phylum Arthropoda; class Arachnida; order Araneae; family Lycosidae; genus Pardosa; species Pardosa pseudoannulata. Next base: position 27,973,158 of record CM063503.1, on the reverse strand, counting down.
TGATTGTATTTCAAAAGTTATCTTCCGAGTAATTTAGTTTTATTTTTTTCATTTTGTGTGTATGTTTATGTTATTTAAAATTTATATTATTTGAAATAATAAAAATAACAAAATTTAAAAAGATAGTGATATTACAGAACAAGCATAAAGTCAATGTGAAAGGGAGAAGAAATTTGTATTATATGATTTATTGAAAAAAGTCTGTTATAGTATAGAATTTATGTCTCGAAAGGTATTATATCCCCTTAAAATTTATTAGTATTTTAAGATATAAAAATTAAATATACAAAATAAGAAGTGCAATTTATTTTTTATCTAATGATTTCCTCTTTTCGAAATTTGGGATTATTATATATTATTTAAACTTAAAGAATATCAATATATATTTATTGCAATATATAAATATTTTAATAAATGTAATCTATTTTTTCCACTATTGCAGCACTTATCACACTTTTATGTAATAATAAAATATTATTACTATTACATAAAGGTTTTTAATTGTACCGAGAAAGTAAAAATAGTTTTCATGTGAAATATAATTTGAAAAAATATAAACTCTTTTGATAAACAGAAGTTTTTAATAAATTTTTAATATAATTGAAAATAGTAAATTAATATTTACTCCATTATATGTTAGGTTTATCAGGTGTATTACAAAAAAGATTCTTATTTATTTATGTTTTGCATCAGAGATACAAACTAAGGTGGTGTAAGAAATTAAATATAATGGTTTTATTTATAGCTTTTCTGGTATACCTTTGCAATCATAGCATATTATTTTTAATTAAACAAGGTTATTATATTGTAAATTCAGTATTAAAACTTTATACAACTTATTCATGAATGCAAATTGATTAAATTTTCTCATTTTTTTTCGAATTTATAGATTTTCTCTATGTAAATACATAAGATGTTTAACAGTAAAACTAAATTAGAAATATTTTTCGTATGCTATATAATTTTATAAAATGTTAAAATTTTTAATAAGCAATGACATAACTCAATTTTTAACATAAATGAAATAATAATACGTATAAAATATAAATTAATAATTAATGCTATTGCATTAGCTATTGGATTCACCAGATTTATTAAAAAACAATATTCTTTAATTTTTTACCACAAATTGTAATTATAAATAAAATTATAATTTATTATATACGTTTGATATTACAATCATTTTCATTAAATTTTTAATACAACCCATATAAATACTTCTCTTACACTTTTAAATTAATTAAAAAAAGAAATTTATGCCTATTTCATTAGTTATTATCTGAGTATTAAGAAATATTTTTCAAAATTCCATCAATTTCAAATTACAAAATACAAAAATACAAAATACAAGTTCCATTTTTAAGCCTTAAGAGCCTATTGTATAGTATTTTAAATTACAGTATTAAAAGGTGTATTTTTGCATATTTTCTTACATTTAGCCTATTTAAAATTCTTATTATTGTAGCATTAATATCTTGAATGTAATTAATATTTAATTAAAAAATAAAAAATTTTTTATTAAATTTTAATAAAAATGAATTACAATAAATTATGATGAATAATAAATTTTAAATTTCGCTAATACTAACTAACTTTAGTTCTTAACGAATAACATTTCTTACTCCGAGTATTACAAAAATATTCTTTAACAATTATTTAAGCCCAAACTGCAATCTTACTTTAAAAGATTTCACTATAGAATATGCGTATACACTATTTACTCAGATGACTTAAAAAGTATAAAATATATTTTTTAATTCTAATTTTTTTTCTCTATGCATTTTGAACTCATTGTTGAAAACCTAAAATGGTTTGCTGTACAATAAAGGCAGTATTGAAATTTTATGTAAATGAAACATATGTAATATACTTAAAGTTTCTTAGTGCAATAATAGTTATACCTCTTTTATATAAAAACAAAAGGTAATGATAAGTATAAAGAAAAAGAGAGAATACAAAAAATATTTTTCGCTTGATATATATACATAATTTTTCAAATAGCAACCTAGAGTGGTAAAAACATACTTATTTATCCTATAAATATAATACGATTAGTCTATGGGAGAAAGGTATATAAATACACTCTGCCTCTTTGACTCCAATGGATTATACTTGCTTATCTGTGTGCATAGAAGTACATAGTTGCTATTGATTTTTATCAAAACAAAAACTATTTTTATATAAAGGAAATTTGTAGTAATTTTAGTTATGAAGGAAGGTTGAACTAATAAAGGTTGCACGAAATGCCAAATGTTTTATATCTCTAGCTTTTTTATCATTCTTCTTCTGTCCTAACTCTTACCTATTATAAAACACATACAGATGCATATAATTATTATACATTTATATATGTATGCATTATACACAAATATATAGAGAGAGCTCTCTCTCTTTATATGTATAGAAATAGAGATATAGAGATAGGTCATAGTTAAAAGTTTTCCTTATTTATTTTCATTCTAGCTATTTGATATTTCTGCCAAGTAAATTTATACATATTAAACATCATAGAAGGCAGAGTTACAACTTCGCAAATTATAACGTGGAGGTTAGGATTACAAGTAGTGTTTTGATGATTGGACGTGCAGGCACCGAAACTCTTGATTAGAAATGTTCGACAAGATAACCAGGTGTGCCATAAACCTTCAATGCAATCATGAACTGGCTTAAGTTCTGTCACATTACTGACAATTAATGGAGTGAAGTTTCCGAAGCATATGTCGCTGCTGAATATCGAGAGAAGTTGTTCATTTAACTATTATTCCTCTCAAATTAGAAATAAGTTTTGTAAAATATTTTTTCCTTGATTGTATCATTTAGGATTTATAAAAATAGTGTAACAAAATTGAGTCTTCATTTATTTTTTAATTAAGATATATTTTCTCTTCTTTATCACTACAATTTTTTTTAAATTTTACCATCGACAGAAATTTTTATTCTAAATATATTTTTATTCCTGTTTATTATAAGTACAGATTTTACAAAAACTGTGTAAAATATTTTTTACATAGTATTTAATATATAAATGGCTTAGTGAGGATGTATAAAACATAATTGTACTTTATTAGTACATCCTAGAGGCCTATAATTTGGTATGGGGTTGTTCCTAAAAGCGTGAAAAACTTTATGAAGCCCTTTTTTCATTCAACAGATTTTGAATTAGTTTTTTAAAAAATTAATTAGTAAATTTATTTGTTATTTAATTATTATTAATAAATAAATTAACCCTTTATATCCTTAATTAATTTACCATCAACTTTCTTGCTGCATTTTTGCATCATTAGATAAGTTTTAATAGAGAATAATCATAGAACACAGAAAATTAATTTTTACTGTATTTTAGTAGTTAATTTTGCAGCTGGTACTTTCTAGTACCAACATATACTTTTGACTCTATGATAGAAAATAAAACATTAAATTATAAATAAAACAAAGGAAATGCTTACCTGTGAAGTATAGAAGTCTCAAATAGTACCAAATAACTGGTAATAAACTACTAAATTTACTCAATTGAACAACACGTGTATCAATTCTACCAGAAAATGACCTTCGAATGCAGCACGCCAATTATAAAATCCTTACTGTCCTAAAAAAAGGTTAGCCCTCACGTTGAAAAAAGTAGACCGTAGCACTCCAAACCAAACCAAACCGAATAAAAATGATTCCTGATTGGTGCTGTCATTTCTTTTCTGTTGTAGGAACTACATCGTTCAGGTCCTTGTGAGTACCGTCAGGAAAAATGGCTTTATTACGAATATATAGGTGTTTGATTGAAGCGGTACTTATAAGTACCGTCAGGATAAAAAGGGTTAACTAATTAATTAATTCATTATCATCAATACCACTTTACGTACAATTTCTCAAGTTGATAAATTTGCTATATTTAAATATTTATTCATTTTTTTCTTTATTATTCATGCCCTCTGCTTTGTATTGTAAAATCTTCAAAATATTTTAAAGGTTACGTAATACGCGAAGACCCAACGCTACCACGTTTCTAGGACGCATTGGAAAACCCAAAATTTAATTTTCTACTTCTTTGTGGCCCCTTAGCTCAGTTACCGGGATATTAATGCAGATGTCGTGGATTCGTTTCCCGGAAGGCAAACATAATTTTATTCCAGTTTTTTATTTTGTATTTAAGTAGTATATAAATATAATGGTAATTAAGATATTATTTTCCTTTTTCTAATATATTAAGCAAATATTTATTTAGTTTGGTTTATATTATCGAACTACACAGCATCAAAATTGTTGCATTAATATTAATTATAAATTATATTCATTTCTAATATTTCTATTCTGCTGAAATTTTAATTTGTTATTTCAGGCCTTTTACCTAAAAACACTTAAAATATAAATATTTAGCAAGTGTAAACTTTTGCAGTATTCATTTAATTAGAAAAACGATTACACAAAAAGAGAATAAAATAATACAAATATAATATTTACGAATAATGAATGAGCCAATCAATAAATGAGTGAAAAAAGTAACTGTTATTGAGTTAAAATTTCAAATCAGCGTAATGTGTTTAAAATATATTTTTCCTCTTTCCACATTCATGTATCAGGAATTAACATTTATTTTTTATGAATAAATATCCTTAAACATTTTAAAATATTTACATGCATTGAATGAAGTACTTAAAACAATGCATGTTTAAAATTGTCCCTATCGAATCAGCTATTGTTAAATTATTAGATAAATATCGGAGTATATAAATAATTCATGTAGAGTTTGTCCCTACCTTGCTAACAAAATGTCAACTTTCTTGTAATTCGTACTTTCCTGACGCCTAATTTGTTTCAACTGCTTCTATCGTGTTTCTGAGTTGCTCTACCAAATTATTCTTATTTTCATTATTATTCAGTCTTATCCCACGATTTCCATCCGTTATAGAAAATGAGAAGTAATTTAGAACATATACTTATTACGCCATAATTCAACCATTCTTGCATCAATGTTAATACTTACTCTCACAGTCGCACCTCTCTTTCAATGAGAACAAATTATATTATGATATACCGGAGAGAAGATTAGCTGCTCATTTGTTTTTAAATTAAAGTAGTTTTCGTATATATTTTCAAAGTTCACTTTAGAGTATACATTAAAATCTGATTATTTTTAATTTACGTATCCTATTTAAATACAATGTATGATGGGTCCTAAAAACTTATTCTGCTAAGTCAAGATAAAAGTTTTGAATTCATAAGTATATTTTGTTAATCTAAACAAGGTGATTAAACAGTACAAAACAACTATGATTTACTTGATTTCACTTAAATTGAAAAGCAAAAATATTTAGTATCATATATATATATATATATATATATATATATATATATATATATATATATATATATATATATATATATATATATATATATATATATATATATATATATATATATATATATATATATATATATATATATATATATATATATACATATATATATATATATACATATATATCTATATATATCTATATCTATAATATATATATATATATATATATATATATATATATATGTATATAGATATATATTTATATATATATATATATATATATATATGTATATATATATATATATATATATATATATATATATATATATATATATATATATATATATATGTATACTATATATATATATATATATATATATATATATATATATATATATATATATATATATATATATATATATATATATATATATATATATATATATATATATATATATATATATATATATATATATATATATATATATATATATATATATATATATATATATATAAACTATACCTATGGATATCTGTAAATATGGAGAAGGAATAACATAGTTTTCAATTAATATTTTCTTGCTGAAGAATTTGTTTTATTTATCAATATCTTTAACTTATAAAACATTTATTCCCATCCCTCAATGATGACTCTGAAATATAACGGTAATTAAAAAATGACTGCTATATGGCTATGAAAGTAAAATTTTCTATTGAAAAGACTAAACCATGATATATTTTAAAATTTAATGACGATGAAACGATTAAGTCCTCAAATTTCCCTTTTATTAAGGGAACGTGTTCCGGCAATTTATTAAATAACCTAGTGATATTAAATTTTTATATTTCGCTCCCAGACAAAATTATTTATTAATGCACCTTCAGTGGAACACTTAATGGTGAAGCAAATCATTAAATTTAAATGAACATTTCATACCTTATACAATTTGTCATTCGATACTTACTGGTGTTATTATAATAGACGGTTTATAAATATTTACAACACTGATGATATTAATATACCAATGAGGATATTTTGGTTGAATTTATGTTAAACTATCCCGACAACAATTGGTATATAAAATAATTTTTATGTAGTATTTGCCTACAATACTACTATTTTTGCAGTTATTAATACTATAATACCTATCATCTTTAGAAAAATTCATATGCAATCTTGAACAATGTATCGGGTAATACAAAAAAGCATTCCATCATATGCATAAAATTGTTTGAGTACCTTTTATTAAATTGTTTTGTACTAGACTGTGAAATGTAAAAAAATATTTCTCAAGTAGAGTATATAAATGAATGAAATGACTTTTAATCAGAGGCTACATGCACTGTAATAACTTTTCAGCTTTCTCAGATTAAGTATAGCAAGGAAACTTACCTTGCAATGCAACGTGAAATCAATAGATGCAACGGGTAATACAAAAGCATTCCATCATATGCATAAAATTATTTGAGTATTTTTTGTTAAATTTTTTGTACCAAACTATGAAGTGTGAAAAATATTTTTCAAGTAGAGTACAAAAATGAATCACACTAACTTTTAATCAGAGGCTACACGTATTGTAACAACTTTTCAGCTTTTTCAGATTAACTATAGTAAGGAAACTTGCCTTGCAATGCAACGTGAAATCAATGCATGCAACATTTCTGTAAACAAAGAAATCAAACATACAAATTATACTCCGTCTACATTAAAGAGAGATAGGAAATTCTCATACTACATTAAAGTAAAAATTATGCAGTAGTATGTGAAATCATCGCGAAGAATACTATATAAAATTCTAAATGTTTTTCAATGGATGCAACGTTTCTGTAAAGAAACAAAAAATATCAAACATACAAATTATACTTCGTCTACATTAAATAACACTGGGAAATTCTCATACTAACATTAATGTAAATATTATGCTGTAGTATGTGAAATCATCGAGAAGTATACTATATAAAATCCTAATTGTTTTTTAGCTTAATATATCCAAACCAAACTATTATGCTTTTTTATACAACACGAAATATAATATTAAAAGTTAAAGCTTACTTAAAGATTGAGGGTTATAAATCTCATAAAATTTAAGTAGAGAATAAAATACGATTTGTTTCTGAAACACGATGCTGCTGTCGTTTGACACCCTCATAATGCTTTTATTGAATAATACGATTATAAATCGGAAATGAAAAATTAATGAAATACCTTATTTCAAATCACGTATTTTCAGAAACTACATATGAAGTATTAGTAAATCGATATTAGTGCTAATGAAATATTATTATAGCAAACATTTTGCTCAAGAAATATTTAATTTCTCACGATTTCTCATTTTCCTTTAACAAATCGATTGTAATTATGTAGGTAATGCATTAGAATAACTTGGAACAAAAAAACTATTTTTCTAGATATATAATAGAATTTTATTTTATTATTAATTTGTATCCCCATTTTATGATTAGTATAATGATTTTTAAAGCATTAAATATGCTTGAGCAATTACTTAAATAACGATATGAAAATCTTACCTGGTTAACATATTTATATTATATATATTTTACTTTATTTCATATTCGAATCAAAGTGAATTAAATTATTTTGAACGATACTTATCTTTTGTGTTATGTAAACAAATTTTCAGAAGTTTTATGTCATACCTAAATGCTATAATATACCTTATAATATAATATACTATATACTATATAATACTATAATATACTTTATGTACTTGATCCATAAATATATATTTTAGATAATTTTAAGTATTTGAATTTATTATAACTTTTATATTACTAAATATTATTTTAATATAAATTATTAAATATTATTTAGTAATTTTATATTACTAAATACTTTAAAAAATATTATATAATTAATAATTACATAATATTTTTAGTAATAATATTATATAATTAATATTAATAATAATATTAATAATTTAATATTATTACTAAATATTATATATAAAATTTATCATAACTTTTATATTACTAAGTATTATTTTAGATAAATAGCTTCCTTAAGTATTAACAATAGTAAACATATTTTATAACATGTTATATTTATAATATCATATTTTATAATATTTTTTTCGACATTTCCAAACATTCGTAAAGAAAAAAAAAGATCCTAATTTACATTTTTTGGAATCTAAAACTAATTAATGAAATAAGAATTAAAACTTAACACACAATCCTTAATAAATAAGGTTGGATATATTTAACGTCAATTTATTATACTTCACAATTAATAAATTCTATTCAAATAAATTTTTATTTAAAAATAACTTTCATTGACTTGACAAAATTACTTTTCTGTACCCTTTTCAATGTCTTTCAGCGCTTGTCTAGCCTCGATATTTTAAATAAATTTATTAAAGTTAAATACAGACGGAAAGAAAAGCGAATTCTTCTGAATAGAATCTTAGTGCAGATAAGTGTCATAAATCTGCCGGATTTCGTGACTAACTTCAGTCATTTAAAAGCTATCATATTTACGTATGCTGGGTCGAGGAGATGAAAATGACGCACGAAGATTAAGATGTATATGTGTAGGATTTCTCTGAAAAATATTTAAAAATTACTAAAATTTAAACATTATTTTATTCGTGAGAATTTAATTACAGAGGAAAAAACGAAACTGCATAAATGAGCAGAGAAGGTTATTTCAAAATTACATATAATATACATGGAATTAAATTAGTTAAAATATATTAACTGTCGGTTTGTTATACTTTGCAATTAAAAAATTCTAACTTTTATTGGTTAATTAAAGTTACTTATCTGTGCTCCTTTTAATGCACTCAAAGCTCGTCCAGACTCAATATTTTAACTAAATGTATTAAAGATAAATTCAGGCAGAAAGCACAGCGAATTTTTCTGAATAACATCTTAGCTAAGTATCTTAAATATGTCAGGATTTGTGACTTACTTCAGTTGTTTAAAAGCTGTCATATTTACGTACAATAAGAAGCAATGGAAATGACACACAAAGACCAGAATATAAATTTGTAGTATTTTTTAGAAAAAAGTATTTAAATTTATCAATTTATAATCCTCTCTGTTATATTTCCTACGTAATACTAAATGTTTAATTTACGTATTACATAAATATTACGTTACATTTTACGTACCCTGGGTCGAGGAGATAAAAATGACGCACGAAGATTAAAATGTATATGTGTAGGATTTTTCTGAAAAATAGTTAAAAATTACTAAAATTTAAATATTATTTTATTCGTGAGAATTTATTTACAGAGGAAAAAGTAAACTGCATAAATGGGCAGAGAAGGTTAATTCAAAATTACACGTAATATACATGGATATAAATTAGTTAAAAGATATTAACTTGCAGTATGTTATACTTTTCAATTAAGAAATTCTAACTTTTATTGGTTTATTAAAGTTACTTATCGCTGTTCCTTTAAATGCTCTAAAAGATCGTCCAGACTCAGTATTTTATCTAAACATATTAAAGATAAATTCAGACAGAAAGCAGAGTGAATTTGTCTGAATAACATCTTAGTGCAGTTAAGTATCATAAATATGTCAGAATTCGCGACTTCCTTCAGCTGTTTAAAAGCTATCATATTTACATACGATTTAAAGTAATGGAAATGACACAAAAAGACCAGAATGTATATTTGTAGCAGTTTCAATCCTCTCTTATAATACGTAATACTAAATGTTTCGTTATATAATATTAAAGAACATCTAGATATATGGGTTTAATATACTACACAATACATAATATATTTAAAAATATGCATCTATTTATGAGATATTTTATATTATTCATGAATGAATATATGAATGGTAATTACATTTTGAATTTTTAATCCTAAATGGATTTAGGAAAATAGGTTTTTAAACATTGATTATACAATGTATGGCTTTAAAAGAACTAGAAGATATGTGTGATATCACTGCGTGTATATACTGATTATTAAATTGTTTAGAAATAAATTTCTATTTCAAGTTAATTTTCATTCTATGGATAAAATTACTTAGCTTTTTCTTTCCAATAACATTTAAAGCTTCTCTAATCTCCTTATTTTAAATGAATATTTTAAATAAAAATAAATGCAAATAAATGCAAAATAAATAGAAATTTGTCTCTATAGCATCTTATTGCAGATAAGAGTTATAAATATGTGGAGTTTTGTGATAAATTTCGGTAAAATTGAATATACAATACATGGGTATAAAAGAACTAGAAGATATGTGTGACATCACTGAGTTTACTTACCAATTATTAAATAGTTTACAAATAAATTTTTATTTCAAATAAATTTTCATTGTATGGATAAAACCACTTAGCTTTATTGATTCCAATATCATTTAAAGCTACTCTAACCTAATTATTTTAAATAAATAAAAATAAATGCAGAAGGAAAGAAAATGAAATAACATCTTAGAGCAGATAAGTCTCATAATATGCGGGATTTTGTGACTAGCTTCAGTAATTTGACATCTACCATGTTTCTAAGTGCAGAAACAAATAAATATAACCGAAGAAGTACGAAATGTATATGTTCTGAAGTTTTCTAAATAATATTAAAAATTTCTAAAATTTATAATTTTTTATTTATTGACGGATGAACATCACAAAACGTATAAATGAATAGAGAATGATTATTCAAAACTAAATATAATATACATGAGTAACTTCTACAACTACCTCAAGGATATTAAAAGTCAGTTTGTCAAAATTAAGAAATTGTATTCAAATAAATTTTATTTAAAGATAACTTTCATTGATTTATTAAAATTACTTATCTGTATTATTTTGAATGCCATATGAGGCTTTTCTAACCTCAATATTTTAAATAAATATGTCAAAGATAAATGAAAACGGAAATAAACTAGAATGAATAGAATCTTAGTGTAGATAACTCTCATAAATATACCCGATTTCGTGACTTATTTCAGTCGTTTGAAATCTATCATATTGAGGTATGCAAAGACGAAAAGATAAACAGAGTGCACTGAAACCAAAATATATATGAGCAGAATTTTTGTGATATATATATATATATATATATATATATATATATATATATATTTCAAAAAAATTCTGCTCATATATATTACTAAAATTTAATATTATTTTATTTGTGAGAATTTATATACCGAGGAAAACTGTAAACTGCATAAATGAGCAGAGAAGGCTAATTCAAATTTTCATATAATATACATGAATATAAAATAGTTAAAAGATATTAACTGTCAGTTTGTCATACTTTGCAATTAAGAAATTCTAACTTTTATTGGTTTATTACAGTTACTTACCTGTGCTCCTTTTAATGTACTCAAATCTCATCCAGACTAAATTTTTTAACTAAACGTGTTAAAGATATATTCAGGCAGAAAGTACAGATAATTTGTCTGAATAACATCTTAGTGCAGTTAAGTATCTTAAATATGTCAGAATTCGTAACTTACTTCAGATGTTTAAAAGCTATGATATTTACATACGATTTGAAGTAATGGAAATGACACACAGAGGCCAGAATGTAAATTTGTAGGATTTTTCAGTAAAAATATTTCAACTTATAAATTTAATTTACAATCCTCTATGTTATGTTTGATACATAATACTAAATGTTTCGTTATATAATATTAAAGAACATCTAGATATATCAGTTTAAAATATTAAACAATATATAACATTCAAAAATATGCATCTCAGATATTTTATATTATTCACGAATGAATATATGAATTGTAAGAACATTTTGAATTTTTAATCCTAAATGGATATAGGAAAATGGTTAAATTGAATATACAATGTATGGGTATAAAAGAACAAAAATATATGTGTGACATCACTGAGTTTACTTACCAATTACTAAATTGTTTACAAATAAATTTTTATTTCAAATTAATTTACATTATATGGATAAAATTACTTAGCTTTATTTATTCCAATAATATTTAAAGCTTCTCTAACCTCCTTATTTTAAATAAATAAAAAAAGAAGACGGAAAGAAAAGGAAATTTGTCTCAATAGCCTCTTAGTGCAGATAAGTGCCATAAATATGCCGGATTTTGTGACTAACTTCTGTAATTTGAAATCTACCATGTTTCCAAGTGAAGAAACAAACAAATATAATCGAATTACTAAGACTAGAATGCATATGTTCTCTATATTTGTAAATGATAATGAAATTTTTTAAAATTTTAATATTTTTTATTTATTGACGGATGAACATTACAAACCGTAAAAATGAATAAAGAATGGTTATTCAAAACTAAACATAATATACATGAGTAAACACTTTTCAAAATTCTGTCAACATTAAGAAATTCTATTCAAATAAATTTTATTTAAAGGTAATTTTCATTGATTTATTAAAGTTACATATCTGAATTAGTTTGAATGCCATATAAGACTTCTCTAACCTCAATATTTTAAATAAATTTGTTAAAGATGAATGAAGACGGAAATAAACTAGAATGAATAGCATTTTAGTGCAGATGAATGTCATAAATATGCCTGATTTCGTGACTTATTTCAGTCATTTGAAATCTATCATGTTTACGTAGAGACGAACATAAAAAAAGAGCGCACAAAAACAAAAATATATATGAGCAGGATTTTTGTGAAATATATATATATATATATATAATATACCAAAATGTATATATTATTTTATTTATATGAAATTAGTTACAAATAAACATCGTTAAAATTTCTTAAGTGGTTTGGGACTAATGCAAAAATTTTATTTATTAAATTTTAATACAAAAAATTTAAATCAGTAAAACATGATTTCTGTATTTGGAACTAACTCCTATGGTTCTCAAATTCGTACTATAGAAAATAATTTTTGTCTGTATTTTAGTAAATAAGTAAACCTAGCTTGAAAATATATATTTAAAGCCTTTCTGTTGGATTTATGAAATATTTTTGTTGCACTGAACTTTTTATACGAAACCAGAATAATATAAATTTATTTTTTTAGATATAGGATTGATATATTACCAAAGGTTCAATTGAAATATTTCAACCTCGCCGTCAGCAAGAATGATTCTGGCCATTTTCCTTCAGCTTTAAGAAGTAGATCACATTAAAATGAACTTTTTTGTTGCAAAGTATTAAAAGCAACCCTCCAATTTAAACTTTGCAAGTAAGAAATTCTAACTTTTATTGGTTTATTAAAGTTTCTTATCTGTGTTCCTTTTAATGCACTCAAAGCTCGTACAGACTCAATATTTTAACTAAATGTATTAAAGATAAATTCAGACAGAAAGCATAGCGAATTCGTCTGAATAACATCTTGGTGTGATTAACCCTTCCGGTAAAATGACGAGTCTAGCTCGTCATTAGTTTTGCATTCCATACCGCACAATGACGAGCTACACTCGTCATGCAATTAAAGTTACTGTTAAATATGATAATTAATCTAGTTTAAAATATCTAGTGTACTGAATTTGGCAACACTTTTATCACTTGTGAAAATCACAAGTCACTATTGCATATTGTTTACTTAGAATTTCTTGGTACAAGTCATTGCCAAATTAATGAGTCAGAATAAAAGAAAATCTACTAAGAAATGCCGTGTGTGTTACAAGAATCAAATTAAAAGTGAGACTACTTGGCGGTGTAAACAATTAAGAATTCCTTTGCACTTTGTTTTGAAAAGTACCACTAGCTTGAAGACTATTATCTGTATACCTTATTAATGTTTTGCTTTGATATTTTCTTAATTTTACTGTTTCTGATATTATTTAACACTATGTAAAAAGTGGATTTTAATTAAGAATATGTAAGAATTATAAAATGATACAAGTTTTTTAAATAAAAATTAAATGGTTATTTCATGCACAGTTTTTTATTATTAAATCCTACCGGAAGGGGTTAAGTATCAAAAATATGTCAAGATTCATGACTTACTTCAGTTGCTTAAAAGCTAAAATATTTTCATACGATTTGAAGTAATGGAAATGACACACAAAGAACAGAATGTACATTTGTAACATTTTTCAGAAAAAAAAATTTAATTTATAAATTTACTATCCTCTCTGTTATATTTGATACGCAATACTGAATGTTTCGTAATAAAATATTAAAGAACATCTAGATATATGGATTTAAAATACTAAACAATACATAACATACAATTCTACATTTTATTGCAATTACTAAATTGTCAGCATAAACACATAAGTATTCAAATACTTCGTAAGGGATTTGACTATGATAAACCACAGTAAACACTTCGAATTATAGGAAAAAATATTAATAAAAATACTATTAACAATACCCAAATTGAATATAAATTAAATTAAATATAAATTAAATTGAATTAAAAATATTTTGTCCTTATAACTACTTTTCTTTTAACAAAGTGATCCCTATACTAAAATTATTAATAATTATAATTTAACTTAGAAAGAATTTTACTGATAAAATAGACTGAAACAAATGAATACATACCTATCCGTAATGCTAAGATTTATGTATTCTTAAAACTTTCTACATTTTATAGAAAAAAACATTTTTCAGTAACTTCTATTTAAATTGAGTAGCTACGATTGTAATTTACTCTCGAGTATACTTTAATTCTTTATAGCAGATTACGCTTATAAAGTGTTATATAATTCTACATATTAAAATATCAGAAATAATGTGTTAATATTAAGAAACGAACGAATTTAAAGAAAATTGAATTACAAACTTTGTATCTCAATAAGCATATTTTTTTATATAGGCAATGTCTTTAAAGCCAAAATTTCTCATTAAAATGTAGAGTATATATGCATATAAAAGGAATTGTAATCATACAATATATACCTGTCAGAAATAGAAGGTATTAGGATTTCTTAAAGCATTTTATGATATTATGCAGAAAGAACAACGGCCATAACTTCTACTCGAAGAGAGCAACTAAGAGCAGATTTCTCTCGAGAGAATACTTTAATTAGTTTTGTTCCCAATAAAGAAGATTAGAACTGTTATAATACGTGTTATCGAATTCTGCACATTAGCACGCCAGAGAAGTCTGTTGCATCGAGCATTTTATTTTAGAATAAATTTATAAGATTAATAAAACAACATAAAATATGTAAAAATGTATATTTTTATTTGCTTGTTATTTCAAATTTTGTATTATAAACAATATAACTGATTAATAAAAGTTGCTTTATCTTTCGCTATCACATTATTACGATATATGAAAGCTGCAATTTCTTTGCACAAACGAGTGCTTTGCAAATTCTTTGAAGATAATAATGACAAATAGAGCTTTTGACATTTTATGAAGCAAGATGTTGGAGGATAATTTAATTAGTTTCATACTCAATATAGCAAATTAGACGTCTTATCTTACTCTACGTGTTAATACACTATTGAAGTTGATGACATGAGCAGTATATTTCAGGTTAAAATTAATAGATAATAAAGTAACATATTTCTGGGGTAAAATGTGTTTAAGTTCTTTGTTGTTTTTAATCTTACAATTTATGAAATGCATTTTATAAATTCAGTTTAACCTTTGCATATCCGTTTTATTTTGTTTATTAGAAACTTGCATTTTGTTTGTACAAATTTGAGGGTTTCAAATATTCTTTAAAGATGAGAATGATAAACTGAGCTGTCTGATATTGTATGAAGTATTATATATAAGATGGCACTTTAATTAATTTTGCACTCAAAGGAGATTGAAACTCTTGTTGTACGTGTTAAATAATTCTGCATAGTAAAATATCAGAGCCAATTGAAGCAACAAGCATTATGAATTTAATTAAAATTAGTAAGTAATAAAGTAATATAATTTATATCAACATGCATATTTCAGTTTCTTTTTAAAATTTTTTTCTTTTAGGTATAAAAGTAATAAATTCATTTTACTTTACCTCTTTCAAACACATTATTTCATGTATATTAAAACCGATATGTCAGTGTATGTACTAATACCACTGTTTCAAAAATTCTTCAAGTTATTTTCAATAAAAGAGATTGGAAGTTTGTATTAACTAGTTCTATGTAGTAATTTATTAGAGAAGAGTAATGAAATAAACATTACACTATCATATGTGTTGAGATAAATTCATTTAATTATTTTGGACATCAGTTTGTTATAATATATAAATAAATATTGAACATAAATATTGACTTAAAATATTGAACAATAATATATAATATTATTGTTTAATATTATATTTAATGTTGTGTAACTTTTTAATGCAATTAAAATAAGGTATGTTCCTAGCGTGTGATCTAAGAAAAATATTTTTACATATTATATAAATGTAAAAATATATATATATATATATATATATATATATATATAAATATAAATATATAAATAGATATATATATATAGATAGATACATATATAGATATATACATATATATATATATGTCAGGATTTAAAATATAGAGTAATTTAAGATATTTAATTAAGGATTCTTTTAATGGGAGTAACGCGCCTCGAGTTATTAGCCACATAAATACGGCTCACGCGCAGTGATATGGGCAGAGAGCAGTATGCACTGTCCACGTTCAGATCTGTAGTTCCTCGAAGCAGTGAGAACTGCCTTTGTTAGCAGTTGGGCGCCAAATATGAGACGCCATTGTTGAGTATAGTGTTGGTGAGATCTAAATAAAGGATGAAAATGATGTCAGGACTCTAGTGTCGTTTACTGGGACCCTGTCATATATATAAATCTAAATTAGTATTTGATAATGTAACATATTTTATATAAAAATGTATATTTTTAGTTAATGTTGTAAAATCATTTATTTTAATTATAAAAATTATAAATTCAAGTTTCTTTACTTACCTCAAAATCGTAAGTTCATTTATAATAAATCCACATATTCTTTATTTGTATTCCACGCTTTTAAAAAATCTTTCAAAGTGAGAATGGCAAACCAAGCTGTTCAATATTATTTTATGAAGCAAAATATTGAAGGATACTTTTATTAGTTTTGTACTAAATAATGGAGGTTGAAGCTCTGATAGTATGTGTTAACTAATAATTATAATATTGTATGGGGGAAGACTGATGCAACAAGATTACGAGTTTATATAATATAAAATTATATCATATATCATATAAAATTAAATTCAGTATATGATAAAGTAACATATTTTATATCAAAATATGAATATTTAGTTTCTTTTTTAAACTCTGTTCTTTTAAAGATAAATCTTAAAAATTTATGTTACTTTACTAATCCCTAACTCCTTGTTTCGTTTTTACGAAAGCGGAATTTTTTCAGTACAAATTTCAGTCCTTCGAAGATTATTTAATGATGAGAATGACAAACAGAACTTTCTGACATTTTATGACTCAAGATCTCGGAAAACATAAAAAGAAAAGATAGAAAGATTATTTAAAATTCAAGAAGTAAAATTTCTTATGTTGACATCGTAACTCAGCTATCTTCCTAAAAATATTAAACAAACTGTATTTTTGAAAATTTGCATTATCACTTTAAATACACGGGTGTAAAACTATGATTCAGTATTTGTATAAAATTGTCTATGAATAAATTCTTTAAAAATTTTATAATTATTGTTGACTATTTTCCTTGTGTATATTATAAAATTTAATTTAAAACCTTATTTTGTAATTAAATTTCTAAGTAATAATAAAGCTTTGTAGTAAACTTTCATAAATCAAAAAGCAATAACACTTCCTTAAATTTTAATTCTACGTAGTTCATTACATAATAAATAAAAAAAATCACATTCTCATGAAAGTATTTTTTCAACACCCATTGTCTTTACATTCAACCATTTTCGTAACCACATATTATGATTTATTCAATTTATCCTAAGCCCATTTTAAACTAATTCATATAAATATAAACATAAATACAAATAAAAGTATGATGAATTGTTGTAAATGTTTCCTTTCACAATAAAAGTTTTTAGTAAAATATTATAGATTCTGGATCATTAAGAAAGCGGAATAATGTGTAAATGTTTTTTCTGTAATTTAAAAAAAATGTGTCGCATATTTACAACTATGGAAAGACATAAAAAACTAAATTGGAATTTCTATTTAACGGTTTATTTTTACTTAACGATACATCATATAAAATAAAAATTTCATTTGTCAAACACAAATATTTCTTTTTATTAACAAAGATACTTATGGTACAAAAATTAAACTTTATGATTTTTTTTCTGGGCTGATCTTTTTTTCTATTTATTTATTTTATGCAAAAAATATTCTAAAAGACCTCTTAAATTTCCTTTGAAATGTAAAGAATTTTTTAAAACTAACTTTTAAGGACACTGTAAAATAAGAAAATTACACAGAAGGCGAAAATTGTTATTTTAATACCATTTTCAATATGTTTTGTTTCTCTCCGTTATTTTTTAAGCTAAAAATACTGTGTCCATGACATCATAACTCCGACCTATCCTAAATAACTGGAATTATATATTGGGTTCTTTTTCAGCACTATGCTATACGCTTTATGAGTAATCTGTTAAAAGGGCAGTGGGGTTTCACACCAATGCGTTAAAGTTACAAAATTATGCGTTATGGTACTGAAAATTATAAATACAGTAATTTGCACGCTGTAGTAAAAGTTAGAAAGCTAATGAAAACAAATAATGTAACGAAACAAAAGACATACTTTTTAGCATTCAACAAGTGAAGGAGTTTTTATACATCTAGGTAAGAATATATTTATTACAACTATTTAACAACTTCATATTTAGTTTTTTTAAAGCGGGTCAAATGTAGTTGCCATTTAAGTTAAAAGTTTAAACAAAATTTCAAAAAGTTAAGAAAGTTTGGAAAAGGAAAAAATATTTTTAAATACATAAGCGTTATACTAGAAAAATAAAGGATTCGCAAAGAGCCAACCTTTGCCATTTCCTTAGTTTTAAGGTTAATAAAATAACAGACAAGACAGTGTTGGCCATTAAGACTTTTTATTCATTTTTATTGTACAGTAAAAATTTCGTATATTATATTCAAAGGATGTGAAGATCTTTTCTTTAAATTATTTGTTATACATAATGTGCTCACACACACAGAAAAACACATACACACACACACACACACACACACATATATATATATATATATATATATATATATATATATATATATATATATATATATATATATATATATATATATATATATATATATATATATATATATATATATATATATATATATATATATATATATATATATATATATATATATATATATATATATATATATATATATATATATATATATATATATATATATATATATATATATATATATATATATATATATATATATATATATATATATATATATATATATATATATATATATATATATATATATATATATATATATATATATATATATATATGTATATATATATATATATATATATATATATATATATATATATATATATATATATATATATGTATATATATATATATGTATATATATATATATGTATATATATACACACATATATGCACAGACATATATATATATATATATATATATATATATATTGGCAGTAAGTATGTAGAAATAAAGTTAACTAAAGATGAATAGAAAATATTTCAAATTTTCTATTCCCTAAATATTGGTTTAATAATGTTATAGTTAAACGTATAATGAAATACACCCTGAAGCCCCATAAAGTTTTGTAAACTGATAATAAATCAACTATCAGAAAATTATTTCCTATATCAGCACAAGATCCACATTTCGAAATAAAATTTCATATACACATTAAAAATCATCTCAAAGTGTAGCATAATAAGAGAAAATAACGAGGATTTTGTAAAATTAGTCTTCAAAAATGTTCAACAGTCTTTTCTCTAAAACCATACAATTTACTTAAAAGAATATTCTTAAAGGTTAAAAATAATAGAAACTGTAGAAAGTATTACATAACAGTGCATTTTTCTTTAAAATACAATGTAGTATTCTAGGTTTAAAAAAAATGTGAAGATTTAAAAATGTTACAACACATAGAGAAAACATTCTGATAAAAAATATTGGAGAAGCATAATTTTTCTATACAGTACGTTTTCTTGTTTAGGAAGACTACAAACCTTATTTTGGGGTCATTAATCGGTAAAAGTACATTTCATACAAATGGAAGAAATAAATTGACTCTTACATTGTCTTTAGGGCTAACATATTAGAATTTTTTGTTTCACGTTTAATGAGTTATTCACTTGATAGTCATATGACTAAGTATTTATTTACCCTTTATATATATATATATATATATATATATATATATATATATATATATATATATATATATATATATATATATATATATATATATATATATATATATATATATTCAAATTCTCAAGTAATAAAAACTATTTTTTCAATAATAAAACCATTTCGAATATAACACAATTATGTGAAAAGTAATTGGAAAGAGTGTGTTTTACTTCACAGCAAGTGCATAATGAATTAAAAAAAAACATTTTTCCATTTTGTGACTCGAAACCATTATTTTAATATTTTTAATAGAAATATAGATATTTTCAACTAGTAAAATTAGTCTTGGACCTCTCGGATTCATCTCTTTGGATTTGCCAGGGCAAAGCACCGAAACTGTTCAATTTTAAAGCTGTCATTAACTACCACGAAAACACTTAAAAAGACAGTAGTAGCCCATACTTCACCAAAAGTTTCTTTTATTCCCTCATTCTCTAGATCTGAAAGATATATATCCACCCATTCAAGCTCCACAGATTGTACAATGGTAATATGTTAAACTTAGACATAGAAGAGCAGGAATCTCATTCTTCTCATGGAAAATGACCAGTTTAGAGTCTCTGGTAAGTCGGAAAATGCCAGCTTGTTGATAATATGGGACGAAGACATCTGAAAGTTTAATACGAATCATCAAACTCTGGTTAGAAGCACAATGAAATATAAAATGAATAGCAAATAAATGATTTTGTACCTATATTTGACAAAAATTAATGTGTTGTATGAATCTAAGAATTTTCGTCCTTATAAGGTGAGAAAAATTGAAGAAAAAATTAAATTGCATGTTAACACAATTATAAATATATTAAGAGTATATATGTGTGTGTATTTATCATTAACACTAAAATTGCAGCATTTCTTAAGTAATTAGAACGAATTTATGTGAGAAGATATCTTCAACCCTACGTTATAGATTGGTATATTAAGGTAAATGTTTGAAAAATACAGTGACTAAGTATAGTGATGGTTCTGGGTCAGTATACGTATGGCTAATAAGATAATTACGAATGATATAAATGAATGAGTAAAATAGACTTCATAAGACTTTTTTCCTTGGTTATATATATATCCAAGAAATTAAGAGCATTTCTTAACAAGTCTGCCGTAATTATCATTGCATCCCAAAAATATACAAAATAGATGCTTAAATTTTCGTGCATCTGTTCATTTCACTCATTGTTTTTCTTAATTTTGCATCACTTTTCAAAACTTAAATTCGTTATGTTAGTCTAGGAACAATTCCTGTAGAAGAAATGTAGACTCTTGAACCAGTTAGAAGAGTAGACTATGAAGTGCATTAGGGAAAACTATCTAACTGTGAGAAGAAATAAAATGCCTTTGCGATCAATCCCAAACACTGATGTCGGGGAAGGTGTCTTGTCAACCAGGAAATGTAAAAATAATAAAAAATATGCTTACGCAGATGTTTCTCTTTAGTTGCATCATAATTCACTAAGGTACACCAAGGTTAATTGTAGTTAAATATCTCTAATTACGTAAGGCAGACTCAGAAATACTTTGGGGATGATGCGGATATTACTTAAAACGTTCTGCAAGCTAAAAGTTAAAATCAACCAAACATAGTTGTTACATGTTATTTATTATATAGTATGTAACCAATATAGTGATATATAAAGTAAATAAATCTTCATATCTACAATATGGTTTCATTGTAATAAGTATTATATAATAAAAATTTGGTTTTATGTATAGTTCGTAACTAACAAAGCAGTAAAAAACCAAACACATGCTAAAGACAACAGTAAAATTTGTATAAAATTTATGCAAATTTCAATTTACAAAGACTATATAATTCTAAACGTTATTTTTATATATATTTTTGTAATTGTGTATAAGTGCATTTATTACTTTTTTATAAAGCATGTTTTCCTTTAATCATTTAAGTACTGTTTCCAGTTTTTCTTTTGTCACCTACATATCTTAGTTTATTTGCGTATCAATTAATCTTTAAAATTATACAAGATTAATTTATTTACAATACCATACAACATTCAGAAATGAGAATAGTTAAAAGAAAAGAAACATTAAAAAATAAATAAAGATAACTTAAATGCATTTTCCCAACACATTCAATGTTCTCATCTAAATTTCTAGCGAGAACAGAAGAATTTCAAAAATAACATACACAAGTGATAGATTATAAAGAACACTTGCCGACTTATGAAGAAAATGGAAAAGCTTATTTTTCTATACAGTACTTTTCCTTCTTCTTGGTGAGTGTAATTTTTATTTTCAGGTCACGAATCTAGAAATATTAAGTACATTTCATAACAACGCGAATACAAAATATATTTTTCTCCTATCATTTGAACTGGTAATATCAAAATTTATATTTTTCCATTTACACCTTCTTGCTTCTTCAAGCCTTAATTTATCTTTAAAATATAAGAAAATTCAGCTGTTCATTAAACCATACAAGAAACTTAAATGAGATAGGTATGGAGGCTAGAAACAATAGACACCATAGAAAAATTACTTGATTGAATTTTTCCTATCTATGCAATGTTTTATTCTGAAATTTCACAAATGATTTAACACATAAGTGACTACTTATCAGAAAAAGGTTTTCGATTTACGAAGGAATTGGAAAAGCTTGTTTTTCTATACAAAATATGTCCTTGCTTCAGAAAAGTATATATATATATATATATATATATATATATATATATATATATATATATATATATATATATATATATATATATATATATATATATATATATATATATATATATATATATATATATATATATATATATATATATATATATAATATATATATATATATATATATATATATATATATATATATATATATATATATATATATATATATATATATATATATATATATATATATATATATATATATATATATATATATATATATATATATATATATATATATATATATATATATATACATATATATATATATACATGTATATATATATATATATATATATATATATATATACATATATATATACATGTATATATATATATATATATATATATATATATATATATATAATGTAATCATATATGTATAGATATGTATCAAAATGTAAATCATATATATACAAACACAGTGACTGTGAATGAGTATTTGAAGATATAAAGGCGTATAAACATTAGGTGAAAATACATATATGCATAACTGTTTGCTTGTGCATATTTAAACTTTTATATATTTTTCAGAATGGTGTCTTCCAAAATTTAAAATAAATGATAAAGTATTCATAAAGCAATTTCAACATGCAGAAATATTTGAACCAAAATAGAGAGGACCTTTTAAAGTAACAAAAGCATTAAAAATGACAATTATATGATTAATGATGAGGAAAGTGGAAGAGAAATTAAGCTCTAAGTGAGTAAGATATTTAAGCAAATACCTTTAAGAAAAAATTTAATATAACTTTCTAAAATTTCAGATTTAATGATAATTCTAAAAATGCATAAAAAAGAATATAAATGATGCTATTGAAAATGTTAATTAGTAGAAGAAAAATTACTGGATTTGAAGTCTAATTAATGAACATAAATCCCTTTATATCCGGTTATAAACAGATATATAAATAGACATTATAGATTGTTAATTTTTAATGCACATAAAGCTCATCAAGTCTCGAAGATCATCACATAAAAAATAATGGGTTCTAAAAGTACAAATAAAAATATTCTTTAAGAGAATGATTTCTATCTCTTCTACAAAAGTCATCCAAGCTATTTAAGTGGTGCAATTAGAGATACATCTGTTACCGCAAAACGAATTACTTCGAACTAGAGATTTACAAAGCCATTAAAAGCTATCAGTGTCTTTGTTCCTCAGGGAGTAGGGGTGCAGTTCCTAAACAATCGACCTGACCCTCTTACCTCAAAACTCCATAGGGGAAACCCTGGCAGAAATGTACATTACATCCATTTTCGGAACGTTTTTGGAGGTCGACAAGTGTACTTAACAACCGATTTGAAGACATCATCGCTTTGGTGGAATTGTACGGGCAAACCGCTTAGAGGGTTAAGGTATAGACTTAGTTTCAACTATCTTAAGTAGCTTTACCAATGCTAGCAGGTAAGCTGTGTCAGAATTTGTCGTTAGGTTGTTTCAGATGATTCCTGTGGATATTTGCACTTTGATTAATATCTTTCTTCTTAATCTTAAAATAACCAGTGGCTCATCAAAAATGCTGTGGTGTAGTACATTGCTGTTGTTATTTCAAAGTCATTTGTACCCAAAGTTGCTTTATATCCTCTTTAATTATAGTATAATACCACTGATCTATATTACAATGTTCAAATATAGAACAAATGACAAGGAAATATGCAAATATATATATATATATATATATATATATATATATATATATATATATATATATATATATATATAATTAAAAAGTAAAAGAAGCATTCTACGTGCTACGCCTCAAAAAAATTGCCAATGTCCAAGAGAACGCTGCATTATTTTCCTTCCTTCCTTTTACTCAGGTAACCCTATACTTTTTCCATTATCCTGTGCTGATGTGTTCGTTGTTCCATTGTCCTTTTTAAAAAGCGTCCTTTCTCGGCTCTGTGCGGAAGGACCGGGAATCCAAGATGGTCCTGAATCACCTCCTGGAGACCAATCACAATCCTCCAAAACTTGGTGAAGTTTAAGTGCAATTATTTTCACTGGCCATACCATACGCTTCCTGGAGTCTCGAAAAAAACTTTGGCATTCAACCCACAACTTGTGAGTGCTGCTAGCAAATCAGTTTCACAAACCTTATGTCAAACATATCTGCACTCTCACACACTATATATATATATATATGAATGTTAAATTTTGTGTATGATTTAAGAATATTATAAAATATTTTTAACAAAACAATAAATTATGAATTTAAAAAATAATATTTTTGACAAAAAAAATCAGTCCACAAATTTCGATAAAGAAATTAGAAATCTCTGACTAGAATGTTATGTTACTATACAAAGAAAAATTCTAATATCTATGTTCAAAAAAAAGTTTTCTAATACAATCTACGCTTATAAATGAAGGTTAATTATGCAACGGCAAAGTAAACAGGAAAATGCTAGAGCAAAAACAATTCAAAAGAAGTATTTTGATTTTCTTTTAAGTATTAATAAATACTGCATCTTTACAGAATTCTTCACTAATTGTTTAAAGGTAATATTACATTTTTTAAATAGAAAAACATTAAGCGAGAAATATTTTAATGCTATTACTGTGTGTAAGGAAAAATTCTTTGCGTTCAGTAATTTCCAAAGCCATTGTAATATCATAATTGAATTTCATATTAATCTTTTTGTTTCAAATAATTAGTTAAATTAAAAATTGGTTATTTTCACAACATGATGCAAAGATAATCTTCTTTAGTATTTAATATTTTTCATATTAAAAAGAATTAAGATGATTTTTAGAACTTTTTATAAACAAATATATTTTCTGCATGCAAATATTTTAAAATAAAAAAAAATATTAACCAGAAATTTATTCAGATCTTTGTTCACTTTACGTTATGAGTCCAATAAAAATAATTTGTTTACTCATTTTTATTCACTATCGTAAACACACGCTTCTACACACACACACACACACACACACACACACACATATATATATATATATATATATATATATATATATATATATATATATATATATATATATATATATATATATATATATATATATATATATATATATATATATATATATATATATATATATATATTTATTTATTTATATTTATATGTATGTATGTATATAATGCTAAATAAATTAGGGGAGCAAGCAAAGAAGTTAAGAAAACTATACGAGACAGCCATGTATTGACATAAAATGAATAGTACACGCGTATCAATGAGCAATACCAAAAACATACATAAAAAATTTGTAATTAAGCTTTAATTCTTTGAAAATATGGAGAAAACATGAAAAGATGATTTAGAATAACAATTTGGTTACATGTAAGAGATAAAAAAGTATTGTTTAGAAATTATGCCAGATTTTTAATATACCGTGTGGTCTCTTCGAACAGCTAAGACTGCTGCACACCTGTTTTTCATGGATCCGATAATCTTATCAATATTACTTTGGGAAATACTGTTCCACTCCTCAAGAAGTAAAATCGCCAAATCTCCGAGAGTAAAAAGAGGCCTTGGTCTCACAACAATGCGTTGTCCGAACATGTCCCAAATATGCTAGATTGGATTGAGATCACCAGAGCAGGCTGGCCATTCCATAAGCTATATTATTTCAGCTTCAATCATGTTCTCCACAACACGAGTTGTATGCGGTCTGGTATTATCATGCTGGAAAACAGAGGAATATCCATTGGCTCCAGCATAATGTATGACATAAGATCTCAATATCTCGTCTGCATATTTTCCCTCCTTCGTATGACATAAGATCTCATATCTCGTCTGCATATTTTCCCGCCTTCGTATGACATAAGATCTCAATATCTCGTCTGCATATTTTCCCTCCTTCAAAACACCATTCTGAATGATATGCAGGTCCATATGTCCCCCTATGCTGAATCTACCTTCTACTATCCAACCAGCTAGTCTGTATTGTGACCTTTCACAATCGAATGTGTTTCTATTTCGAGTGTTCCATGCCAAAACACTTTAGGTGTGGAACTCCAGACCCGTCGGTAAAAAAAAAGAGTAACTGAGCAACCGAATTTCACACTTAAGTTAATGAAACTGACATTTTTGCAACATCCCAATTTCTGCCCTTATATTTTTTTCTGGTTTTTGATGTCATGAAATTTGATTTGCATATGAAGTTTTCTTCTCCTGTTTATTGTTAAGTTTACAATTATGGATGATTTAATTTTCCGTTAGTTATCGGTGTAAGTATTTGCGCAATTTCGTTAAAACCCTGTGCTCCACTTAATGTGTTGAACAGTGTATATATATATATATATATATATATATATATATATATGAAAAACTGAGAATAAGTGTTCGAGCCTATGAATTTAATTATTGAAAAACAACACCTGACCTTTAAGGCCATTTTTTGGCTAACAGGAACATTATAATTATTCTAGAATACGAATCAGTAATAGGTCTCTTGCAGAATTATAAAAAATTCAATCATACTTTTTTTTAAATAATTAAATTTAGCACGCTTTTATATGAGGAAATATATAAGGGTAATTTTTATAATTAAATTGTATTTTTTAAAGAAAAGTAATATATTTTAGTAACTACTTTTAAATTCGAATGATAATTTGATCTCATAAAGGCGATGCAGAACGTATACAAACACACAGTCCAGTTTTAGGATTCAAATATTGAAAATTAGGTATCGAAATAGAACTCGCTACCTGTTCATTTGTTTAGGAACTGAGAAATATCATTTCAAATGCAAAAAGTGCTTCAGTAATAGATCTCACTAAATGATTTGAAAAGAAATTATTGTTATTTTGGTACAAAAAATTTAATGAACCTTTATATAGTGAAATAGAAAAATATGATGGTTTGAGTAAAGTTATATTTTCTATAATAAATTATGAATATGTTAAAACTAATTCCCTTTATCCTATTTAAAATCCTAACGAAAACTCAGATTTATTTCTTAGTTAAAAATAATTCTAAGTGCTTTTCATATCAAGTGTATTTAGTTTTCTATTTGAATGTTCCGACAAACGTTTTAGTTATGTTAACAATCTAAAACAATGTCATTAACGATGCGTGATTTTTTAAACAAACAGTTTCAAGAATTTTCCTTTTGATCTTTATTTTCATTTTTCATACGGGTGGAAATTTACTTTATAACTATCTCATAAATAAGAGGATGAACTTTGTATTATTCCTTAATCTTAAGATTAATTCCAAATGCTTTGGATATCAAGAATAATTAATCTTTAATTCAAATTTCTCAATCAGCGTCTTAGATTCATTAACACCGGAAAATAAAATTTTAAACGTTGAGTGAAATTTTAAAAACAAACTCACAATTTATTTAATTTTCTTTTGATCTTGGTCTTTGTTTTTCTCACGTGTTAAATTTATCCTAATAAATCTTGTAAGAATATGAATATGGATTTTACATTATACCTAGATCTTCAACTCTAGATAATTTAGTTTCTTTTTATCTTCGAAATTATAAGAATGATATCAAACATGAAGTGTTTGTAATCGCATCAGTGTTGTGCTATGCCAGCTTGTAAACTCCCTTCTTATTTAACTGGAGCAGGTATATTTGGTTGTCTCTGGGATGCATAAGCAATTAGTCTTTCGAAAGCTTAAACGACAACACAAGAAATTTAATTTAAAATATTATGCAATTAAACATAGGATAAAATAATATTTCGTGTCCCGGAGCCTAATGTAACTGCAACCATGATTGAGAAGACTCCACAAAAATAAAAGTCAGGCTTTGCGTCTTCTTCCTCCGTAAGCTAGAAAGTCTCCCTCCAACGAGAGGTTAGCCCTCGTGTTGCAAAACGTAGACCGTAGCACTCCAAAACCAAACCAAACCAAAACCAACGAGAGATGTGTTGAGGTAGCAGGCTGTACGTGAACTAATCTGACTGACCTGACTGCCGGCAGGCTGTCTTTTCTCCTTTCTTCAGGGGTCAGCTTCTGGAAACCTGATCCCTTCCGAAAAAGCAATCAGCCTTTTAGATTCACTGCCGCCCTTCAAAAAAAACGACACGTCCGAAAACTTATCAGCCCCTTAGCCGGCGGTCTCCTATTCCCCAAACAAATGCCGGTGGGGGGGGGGGCAAAGTGGTCAACTTGCAGATTTAGGGAAGGATGAACAGCTGCGTAAAATAGGTCGTGGGTCCAAATTCCTTACAGTGTTTATTATTCTTCTCCATTTCACAATATTTCTGCAGATTATGAAATCTATTTAAAACCAAGCAGTTAAATATTCTGGTAATTATTTGTAATAATATATATTAAAGTTGTTATATATTTTATCGTTTTAAGGTATGATATATGTTAAATTCATAGGTGCACATAATATGGAGAAAATATGTCAAATAAGTCAAATGTCAAATATTTAAAATTTTTCTCAGTAAACTTCAGGTGACATAGTACCTTTGGAGATATAAATTCCTTATTATAAAAGAAACAAATTTTAGCGATTCATTGTAAATAAGTCCATTTTTTTAATAAATTTATACAAGTTTATTCATAAAAATTTTTAAAAGTGCTATTTTTGCGTTTCAAGTGGTAAATTTTACATAATAAATAAAAAAAAAAACTAAACGCTAAAAAAGTTCACTTACCTACAAGATAACCTTTCAAATATGCATATCAGACACTGCTGTTTATTTATACCATACTGTATTCAAATATCTTCTTTATTTTGTAAAATAAAAATTTTAAAGTATCTGAAATTTTAAAAATAAAGAAAGAAAACTTTTGAGAAATTGAAAGTTTAAAATGTTAATTTTTATCCTGATATAAATTAATATATATCTTACGTATTATTATAATAAATGATAACAAAAATATAATTGATATAACTCTTTTCCCCAGATGTATATATATATATATATATATATATATATATATATATATATATATATATATATATATATATATATATATATATATATATATATATATATATATATATATATATATATATATATATATATATATATATATATATATATATATATATATATATATATATATATATATATATATATATATATATATATATATATATATATATATATATATATATATATATATATATATATATATATATATATATATATATATATATATATATATATATATATATATATATATTATATATATATATATATATATATATATATATATATATATATATATATATATATATATATATATATATATATATATATATATATATATATATATATATATATATATATATATATATATATATATATATATATATATATATATAATATATATATATATATATATATATATATATATATATATATATATATATATATATATATATATATATATATATATATATATATATATATATATATATATATATATATATATATATATATATATATATATATATATATATATATATATATATATATATATATATATATATATATATATATATATATATATATATATATATATATATATATATATATATATATATATATATATATATATATATATATATATATATATATATATATCTATATATATATATATATATATATATATATATATATATATATATAATATAAATATATATATATATATATATATATATATATATATATATATATGGACACTTTATACCTCAGCAGTGGACCTCAGTAGTTGGGATCGAATTGAGGTTGTGGTTGTCGAGTGAATAAGATTTATAAAAGGATAATTAGGAACATCTTTATTTGGTCATTTCTAACAGTCAACCTTTTAAAAATTATCCATGCGGCCTCTTATAATCTTAGGGGCGCCACCAGTGTAAGAAAGTAAATCTAGATGAGAAATGTTGTTGCGAGAATTTTAGAAATCTGAGTTCAGCGAAAGTAGGTTGGCTAGTTCGTATTGCCAAGAGAAAGGAGATTTTATCTGTTACACAAAGTCCAAGAGGCTAAGAGAAAGATAGAGAAAATTGCGGACTTAGTGGTTCGTTATTTTAATTCTAAAATTAAAGTATTTTTACATTACATATATATACACATTAACATATTGTTGTCTATAAAATTTAAATCAGAACCTTAATTATGATCTATGAAAATATTTTCTAAACAGAGCAGATATTTTAAACTTTATATTGCATGAAAAAATAGCCTGCTTAAGGGGTCACAAAACTGGTAAAAGTTGCAAAAATGAAAAAAAATTTCAATTTAACATACTTTGAAAGCTACAAGATTTACAAACATAACTTTTTTGCAAAGTTCGAACAAATTATCCTCTTTACACATATATCTCATTCATTTATGAAACATAAAATATATCTTCGTATGTTAGATTTTAGAAAATTTTAAATAAGAGAAACTTTGTTGTGTAAAAAAATGATATCAAGGTTAACGCGCATGATTACTAAAAATATAATTAATTTTAATATATTTGCTATTTTTTAAGTTTACTATATTTGCTTAAGACACACTTATTGCTTACTACAATATATCAAAATAATTTAGAACATAAATTTGTATATATTTAAGATACATACATATTTTACAACATATTTAAAAAGTGAATTTTTTCTAAAAAATTATTGCAAAAAAAAAAACATATTTTGGGAAATTTAAGTTCAATCGGATGAAAATTATATTGTATAAAACGTATAAATAAATAAATATTTAAAACTGTTTGAGATATCATAGTCATTACATGATAAATCACAATTTGATAAAAATTATTTTAAAGTGTTTTATTTACAGTAAATTACATTAATTACATTAATAAAAATTTGTTTACAATAAAGAACTGACACGACTTTTTTATAACTCCTTTCAATATTGGAATATTATCACGCTGTATGTTTTAAAATGTTCAGAACCGAATTAACATATATTTTACTAAAAAAATCGAAATTTTTCAACCTTAAATGTCATTTTCTCAGTTTGAAAGTACACTATGTACCCTTTAAAGCCGAATGAGAACTAATAGAGCAGTGGGCGTTGACTCCAAGCTGTTACACATTACAAGAAAAAAACCTACTTTAACGGTAAGCGTTAGATAAACAGCTTTAAATTTATTTTTGAGCGTATCTGAGAAATATATATCTTATTAAAAACAGAGAAATATGCAATTATATATTTAACAATTAGTTTTAAAAATTTAATTAATATATTCATAAGAAAATGCAAAATGATAATATTTTGTATAAATTTTATCTTTTAAAAGAAATTAAGTCAACGTAAAGTATTTAAGTGACATTTCTTTTTTATAATTAAATACTACTCGAGATTTCGGATATTTTTCTTGGTTAAAAATAATTCCAATTACTTTGCATATCAAGCACATTCCCTTTTGAATTTTTTAACGACGGTCTTAGATTCATTAACACTCGGAAACAATATTTTTAACGATGTGGGATATTTTTAAGGCAAAATCAGACTTTCGTGAAATTTTCTTTGATCTTAGTCTTCGTTTTTGATACGGAAGTTTTCATAAATCTTGTATGAATATTTGTAAGGAATTTACATTAGTCTTTGATCTTAAAATATGAAGAATTTCAGTTCTTTCTCGTCGTAATTGTACGAATTATTTTAAGAATCAAATAATTCTAATTCTAATACATAATGTGACATTTGTGTGTTTAGGTTTTGGTTTGAAGTGCCACATTTTTGCTACACAAAGGCTGATGAAACTGGGACTACAGATTAAAGCCAGTTAGTAGCGGCTATATGTGTATGGATTTTACATTATTCCTTGATGTTATCTATGGATAATTTACACCTTTTTATTATTGTAGAAATTAGGCGAATGATTTCAAGAATGATGTGTTTTTTATTGTTTCACTTTTCTCAATATTTCTGTATATTAGGAAATACACTTAAACTAAACAGGTAAATATTCTGGTAATTATCTGTAAAAAAATAGATATATAAACATTGTTATATATTTTTATCTTTCCACGGCATTATTTTTGTCAGATTTGTTGAATTTAATATATAAAAATATGTCAAATGTCAAATATTTAAAATTTTCCTTAGTAATGTTAAGGGGACATAAAACCTTTAGAGACTTAACCCATATTGGACCACTGTCCTATAAACAGGACAGCAAATAAAATTCTATTTAATAATAAAGTTATAAATATTTTGAGTGGAATTTATTTTAAAACCTTTAAAATAGACAAACTTTAGTATAATCAAAAAACTGAGAAATCAAATTGTATTGTAAAATCTAGTTTTAGCAACCAATTAAAAATTGTCATTTTTTAATCTTGTTTTATTATTATTATTATTTTTCAAACATTGTGGAGGTTACTTGTAGTTTAAAAACCAAGCTAATAATGTAACTGAAAGTTTTGTCAAAAATATATTTTACAAATTATTTTGGAAAGCACAGTTGCAAGATGTTTATGAAAATTAAACCTGTAAAATTTGGATATAAGATATAGATATTATCATCCTACAACGAATATTCTTTTTCTATTATCTCTCACCAAATATGCCAACATAAGTATGCTTAAAATGTAATGTTGGACTTTGCTTTGACTGTTTCCGAAATTTCATATATGAATCAGTCTAATGTTATTAAAGTGAGATTTTTGAAATTTTAGTAGTATATTGGACCGTTTTTCTATTTATAGGAGAGCTAATTACTTAAAAAATTAAAAATATTTTTTTTTAATTTTAGTTTTACATGCTTAGTTACACCATATTAATGATATGGATAAAGTTTTAATAACTTACAGAAATATTTAGTTGGTGTGGTGCAATATGGGTTAAAATCCTTATTCTATAAAAGCAGCCTTTTATCGGCACATCGTAAAATGGCTCCTGTTAGAATAAATGTATAGAAGTTTATTAATAAAAGATTTTAAAAGTGTTTTTCATACTTTTTTCTATTCAAGTGGTATATTTTATATAACGTAAAAAATTTGCTTTATATAAAAAAAACAAAATTCACTGGTATAAATTTATGTATATCATATACTAATGTTTTATATCAAACTAAATTCAGACATATTCTTTATTCTGTAAACTAAACTTTTAGAGGTATCTGACATTTAAAAAAAATTAAAATAATATATTGCATCCTATAAATTAGGGTAATAGTGAAATAGCCAACAGCGTGATTCGAACCAGTGAACTTCAGTATCCAAAGATAGATCCAAACCTTTCGGCCTTTTTTGGATAATATTTATGTAGTATAATAAATATAGTTATAATGAATGAGAAGTAACTTCCTTGAAATTATCTGTAAACAAATACGTAATAATAGCTAAATTTATCTTAGCAAAGTTGTTCCTGTGTAGAGGGTAATATGTAGGAAATGAGTTAAATGACAGTAATCTAAATTTTCTACTTTTACCTTAATAACAGTTCAGAATGAATATAAATATTCATTTCAGTAGAAGAATCAGAATTCTTACAATGATG
The DNA here is from genome assembly GCA_032207245.1 of Pardosa pseudoannulata. NCBI lineage: Eukaryota > Metazoa > Arthropoda > Arachnida > Araneae > Lycosidae > Pardosa > Pardosa pseudoannulata. Next base: position 27,938,544 of record CM063503.1, on the reverse strand, counting down.
TTATTGTAGGACAAAAATCCGTTCGGCCAATGTTCGTTGAACAGACCGAAAAAAAATTATTTTTTAATATGCCTTACTAATAGTCTCCTTATGTAATTAGAAAAAAATTAATTATACAATTTATATTTGATATTTCAAATTTAGTGTATCACCATATAAAATAATTCACAATGCTAATTTTATGTCTAAATTATATTTTCTGGAATAAATTAAGTCGATGTAGTGTAATAAAGTAAATTATTTTTGCTCTAATAAATTGTTATTTGAGATTTTAGCATTTTTCTTGTTTAAAAAAAATTCCAACTGCTTTGCATCCCAAGTACATTAAATTTTCCATTTGAATGTTCTTGTGTGAGTCTTAGATTCATTAACACTCGGGATTTTTTAACGATGCAGGAGTTATCTTTGTCTTCATTTATAATACAGGCGAAAAATTCCGTGAATCTGGCATGAGTATCTGCATGGAACTTGAATAATACCATGAATAATTTTCAGGGTTTTTTTTTCTCTTTGAAATTCTACGAATAAATTCAAGAATAAAGTGATTTTGATTCTTTCAGTAATCTTATCAGTAATGTAACGGTATATATATATATATATATATATATATATATATATATATATATATATATATATATATATATATATATATATATATATATATATATATATATATATATATATATATATACATATATATACATATATATACATATATATACATATATATATATACACATATATATATATATATATATATATACATATATATATATATATATGTATATATATATATATATATATATACATACATATATATATATATATATATATATATATATATATATATATATATATATATATATATATAATTATATAATTATTTTGGTGAGATGGCTAATGCCTCGACGTTTAAAAGGAGATAGGCAGCAATCATATTATATAATCCCCTAATTTTTCAATCTTTGTAATATTTTTTAATTTTATCCTTTGCATTAACATTTTATGATCTTTTAAGCCCCTCACAGAAATGAACATTTTTTAAAGTTCTTCAACTGAAATCTGAATGAATACAGCTATATTCATTATAAGACGTTGATTCTCAGTATTGTGTGCATATATAAAAGAAAATAATTCTCTTATCATGCAATTTTTCTCTTTTAGAATTGACCCTTATAACATTTAAAATTTCAACTCAACTCAAATGAGGATGAACTAAATTATTCAAATTAAATTTTATATTTCACGTACTTACAGGAGTACGTAATAATTAATTCATTATTTTATATTAGGCAGAAATGCTGCAGTCATTAATGAGTTAAGGTATGAAGAATTTTTAATTTTTTTCTTTTCTTAATCACAAGAATGATTTCATTAAATTATTCTAATTATTTTATATGCACTAACATTTGTGTAGATTATGATATATAGATCAAATCAAGCAGAAAACAACCTGGTAATTAATTGTAAAGAAGTGTACAGCCAAAGGTTATTTATTTTAGGGAGATTTATTTATATCTTATGTTCATAGTGCTTAATATAGTAAAAATGTATTATAATTATTCTTTAAACAGCTTTAATTATTTTGACCTTTCAATTTCAATTATATAGATTTGCAAAAAATAATTATCTGGAGTATTAATACGTTTTCGCAAATTAGAAAAAAATAATAAAAAATGCATTTTTTAGTTTACTTTTAAAAATCTATCCTTCTATTTCTTAAATATTATATAACATAGCAGTTAATAAGTTTTCATAAAGTTTTTGGCTAACTGAAAGGCCAGTGAAAGTGTAGCTAGATAACTGATTTAAATAGATAAGAATATTCATGGGTGTAAATGGATTCCAGCCTCTGAAATAAGGTACAGAAAGAAAACCCCTATAGCTGTAATAAGGTACCACTTGGTCCATTACCATACAGAGAATACTTAAAGATAATGTTAAGTACCATTCTGTAATATTTGTTATCAAACAATTGAAAATTCAATACTATAGTTTTACCTTGATATTAAAAATTTTGTACTTTTTATTCTTATTATTGGAAGGAAATACAAGACAGTTATGTTATGAAATAGGTATACTTTATGGGATAAATTAAGAATTTATGAAACCGTAAAATAGCTTTGTTAAAAAATGAAAGCTATTTTAACAAACAAACTTTGTTAAAATAACTTTGCTAATTAAGTTAAAATTTTCATTTTCCCTATTAAAGCACTATTTTATATTTCAAATATTTAAAAATAATTCAAGTGCTTTGCATATTAAGTAAATTTATTCTTTCAATCAAATGCTCCGATTTGTATCTTCGATTCATTAACACCCGGAAATAATATTGTTAACGTTGAGTGTTTTTTAAACAAACTGCGAATTTCTAGAAAATTGCTTTTCATGTGTGTCTTCACTTTTAATAATGTTAGTAGTTTTCATTGTAAACCTTGTAGGAATGAGTGAATGGAATTTGAATTATTTTTTCATCGGAAACTATGAGTAATTTCCATCTTTTTCAGTTTGTAATCATACGAATTATATAAAAAGTTAAAGGATTCTGGTTCTTTAAAATCACACACACACACACACACATAATATAAATTCATGTGTTCTCACGTGACCATTAGTTCAGTCAAATTGTTTTTGGTTACAAGACACTGTAGATTTAACGGAAAAAAGTAATTTTCATGGATTTTAATCTCTTTTAAAATGTTTTTTTTACAGATTATACTAAAAGAAAATGCTTTAAATAAACTTTTAAGTTAAAAAAAATCAATCTACGTAAAATGCATAATCAAAATAACATAGGAAAATCAAATGAAGAAAAGTTAATTTTACTTACCCTTAAAATAATTTTTCAATGTGTATTTTATTGTCTAAATTTTTATGTCATTCTAAAAAACAGTATAAATTTATTTTTGTAAGTACAAAATTTTAAAGCTATTTAAATTTTTAAATCCTTAAAAACCCTAAAAGTAAATGTAAACATTTTCCAATTATTTTCCTTTTGTATTAAAATTTTCTTTTCTATAAATAATTTATTGAAACAGAATATATTCCCCGTATTAATACAAATAAGGCTCACAGAATAAAAATGACGTTTAACTGCTGTTTTATAAAAATAATTTCGTTTCTAGTTTACAAATTTAAAAGTTATATTTTAGGTAAGAGCGTTTCTACCTTTTCAATTGGTGTACATGATTTACATTTTTATAATGTTTTGCTGACTTAATAAATGCTTTTTATTAAGTCAGTACCTTATTAAGGGTCTAGGTTAAAATGTATTCTAAACAAAGCAGAACTTTGTATTTTATATTGAATTAAAAATATATACTTTTCAGAGTACTTTTCAGAATGATACTTTATTACCTTAAAGCCTTAGAAGAACACATAAAAATACCACTCTTCAGCTTCAAATTCAGAAACTTAGGTACCAAAATAAAAAACACCCTAACCTGCTTTCTTTCTTAAGTGCTATGGAGGATTAAAGCAATTTTCAAATATGTTTCAGTAATAGATCTACTTGAACAATTAGAAAAATCTTATCTGTGTGTTTTTTCAGCATTTAAAATTTAATGGACTTTTACAAAAGGAAATACAATTTGTTGATGTTATGAGTATATTTATAATCCCTGGAATAAAGTAAGTGGTTGTGGAGTGTTAAACAAAACTCATTTCACTCTATTAAAACGCTACTTAAGTATTCAACATTTTCTTGCTTAAAACTAATTCCAAATACCTTGCTTATTAAGTCCATTAACCCTTTCTTTCAAAATAATGCGACCAGCCTCTTAGGTTCATTATTAACACTCGGAAACAATATTTTTATTATCATTTCAAGTATGCGTGATTTTTTAAACGAACTCACAGTATGATGAAATTTTCTTTTGATCTTTCCCTTTATTTTTCAGATTGTCGGAGGGGTTTTTTTGTAACTCTCTCTTACAGGAAATTTACTTTATTTCTTAATCTTCATTCATGAATAAATTTCAGTGATTTTTTCTCTTTGTAATTATATGAATGATTTCAAAATTTTTAAATTCCTTGAGATGATCCAAAATTTGCGTAAAACAAAGAATAGTCAAATATAGGTAGAATAAATCTAAGTAATAACACAACCTCTTAACATAATTTAAATATTTAAAAAGTTACTAATTTCTATATTAGAAACATTTGTTTGCTGTTTGTTTCTGTGCTGCTTAACATGCTAAACAGGGATTTTCATTTGTCTTCAAGCGACTTTCTTCAACATATTCATCGTTTGATTTTAGCTTTAAATCCCCACAAAAATTAATTTATGTAGCATAAACAAAATTTTTCAAAATGATTAATATTTTGTAGACGACAGATTTACTTTGATTAATCAACTTTTTATAAATATCCTTATAAATCTTAAGTAGTATATTACTTTGTAATTCTATTTTTTCAGAGGTTCGATTATCTTTGCTGACATAAATATCCATATCTGTTCGAAATAGTATTTAACACTAGATTGCCCGAGATTTCTTGTATACCTATATTGCCCAAAAACAGTCAAAATGACTGCATTGTGAAAAAATAACAAATATGTAAAGAAATTTGTTTAAAATTAATTTTTAATATTATATAACAAAGGAGGGCGGAAGTAACTACAATTATCCATAAACCCATTTATATGTTATAGAAAAAGTCACCAAATTCTAAGAAATTGTGTCATTATATTTCAAAATTGTTTTTCTAATTGAAATTAAAAAACAGTCAAAATGACTGCCTTGGGCAATCTAGTGTTAACCCTTCATTAATGTTATTTGAATCTCTTTCAAAATGAAATGTGAAAGTATTGGAAACTTCGAAATCAGTTTAGGCGGATGAATTTTTTTTATTTTGATAAGTTGAAAGTAAACGCCATCAAAGAAAATGTCACTCTTCATTGGTCTGACGTGAAACGAAATCTGCTTGAAATACAACATGTGTGAAGGTTAAATTATCAGGCGTTTGAGGATAAAGAAGTGTATATTGGTAATAGCGTGAATATGAATCCTTAATAAGTACGCATATGCTCTGCTTTGAAACTTGCAATGGCAAACTCAGAGACCACCAAAACGAACAGTCAAAGTTCCAAATATAAAACTAACAGCTAACATACACGCAATACCAAGCAAGCCAAAGCAGACACAGGCATAGCCAACATAGATAATCTTGCCCAAACACAAAAGTTAATAGTCATCGATACTAAAACAGTTATACTTCTTGGTATATTACAAGAAAATACTTCTATATAAGTGTTTTTATATATTATACGTATTATATAGAATATTAATAATAACGATCGCCACCAGATGACGGTACATAAACCCTATTCATTCAAAACTGTTACGTTGAGAAACGAGAAAGATTTTCAACTTTTTTAAATGAGTTTAATTTAATAGGTGTAAAAGTAAACCATGTGATGACTCCTTCAGATATTTTATAATTTGTAAATGTATCCTTATACGTATAAAATGAAAGTATCTTAATATTCATGTATCGAGAAAATTTTCTTTTGAAGTATTGCTATTATACGCTAAAAATATGTTTATAACCTATTTTAAAAACATTGCTTGACGCTGTAAATAGCAAACTAAAATAAAAATATTATAAAGATAAACTGATATGAAATATATGCAGCTACAAATTTCCTGACAATTTATCTACCTATTTAAAGAATTTTATCTCCATTCTGATACATTTTTCTAACTCTTAAGTAGATTTTAATGCATTTGCCTTTTAACTTTGAATTTATGTCCTCAACTTTACTTACTAAGGTAGTAAGAGAAGAGGAAAAATATTTTATTTAGAAAATTCTTAACACTATTCTGAACATAAGATCTAAATTCGGGAATTCCGAAATAATATCTATTTTGCAATAAAACATGCTTTGTCCTAAAAAGTGATAAAAAATGAATATACTTAATTATGCAACTTATATACTTAACTATATAATATACGTAATAACATAATGCATTATATAATGAATCAATATCATTTTATGTGTTTCTAAAAATGTAAATATAAGGTCTAAATTTGTGTATTCCAAAATTGTCTGCACTGTATTCTATCTAAAAATATTAATACATTAATATATTATTAATATAAGGAATATATTTTAAATACATAAAATGCGTATGCAACTTATTTTTACTTTGTGTTTTGGGTTATTTCAGTGGGATAAAACTAAATTATACGAAATAGTCATATTAATTTATGACTACCTTCTTTCTTAAAGTATTCAGTCTATTTAAGAAAATAGATCTAATCTAAAACAAATTTGCATTAATATCCCGTTATATATAGCTACAATGCATTTAACCCATTAGCGCCCAGTGATCTATTTTTAGACCGCTAAACATAGCTTGGTAAACTCGCTTTTAGATGACCTTAAACCCACCCCACACATTCTATACTGCACAGGGGGCAAGACAAGGCATGCACCTGTTTACCAACAAGTGGTTTTCTTGTTTTGTTTATATCATTGATCTAAAGCGATAAGAGAAAGTTTGTATCGCCCTTTCGTTCCGCCGTTTTTCTACGTTTCTTAGCATAAACACTGAAAACAGCTAAGTAATAAGCGAAAGTTAAATTTTTTTTGGCGATTTAATATCTTCATAGATGTAGCTATCAGAATATAAACCGATGTTATCTTAAAACAAATATAAATAGTAAAAATTAGTGTCAAAATACTGCTGATCTAGAAATAGATCACTGGGCGTTCGGGCGTTTTTTTTCTGACCCTGGTAATATTACGTTTTTTCACCTTTAGATGAAAATATGAGTTGAAAAGTATTTAATAGCTTTCAGGATGCAGTTGATCTGTTTTCTGAACAAATTAAAGAGGATATTATTGCCATATCCACTGATGTAGATGAACTGACGGATGAAGAGAAAATAGATGATAAGTTACATGCTCCATTTGTAAATGATATTGTTGGTAAAATAGAAGTAATATCAAAATATGAGTGTGATTAAATAGATTTACCTTCAACGTTTGAGAGGAAGCCTAAAATATTAAAAACAGAAAACCCAAAAATTGTTTGAAAAAAAAACCCGAATTATACCAAATGGTCGGAATTAGGGGAAAAGTATAAGAATAATATTTTGGCAATGGAAAATGATCTTGCAAATGCATCTTGCATCATTGCTTTGAAAAACTTTTTTCTGATGAAGTATATAACGTAATTGTGGATGAGACTATTTTCTATGCTAAAAATGTCAAAAACGACCATGATTTAATTATCACTAAAGAAGATATAAAGATATTTATAGGGTTTTTGACATATTTTGGCTATATTACTCTTTCAAGTGAAAGATATTATTGGAGTGATGTAGAAGATTTAGTGATAGGTATTGTACAGGACTCTTTTAATAAAAATGCTTACCTAAAAATAAAGTCATATATTCATTTCCAAGACATTTTAAAAGCAGATGAACGTAAGAATGACAAATCAAGATAAAACTCCTTTTGGAGAGAATAAGAGGTAAAATATGGTACTGGTGTCTATTCACTCGAATAATTGATATGGCTGTAGTTAATGCAAGTATTCTGCACAGAAATATTCATAAAGGTGATTCTATGCCCATGTAAGATTTTCGAAGAGCTGTTGCTGTAAAATATCTAAAATTGGGAATCGGAAAAAAAAGTTTTGAAAGGTCGACCTTACAGTTTTCCTTCATCCTCAAAAGCTAATCTCAGTCATGATGTTCGCTTTTATAAAAGTTATCACAATATGGGACAAAGAAAGGGCAAAAGACGCTGTCGACTTGTAGGGTGCCAAGGAAGTCCCATAACATATTGTGTGAAGTGCGATGAAACTTTATGCAAGAAGTGTTTCTTCAAATTCCACACTAAACTGTAGAAACATTGAAATTTTATTATTTTAAAATAATTAAACTTTACTAAGTACACTCTGTAATATTGTGAAATTCTGCATAAATAAACGTTTTTTAAAAGAAAATGCATTAGTTTTTATCTATTTGGTTCGATTTTACCACGTTTATGAAGTACTAATGATTGTTGTGTATTTGCTAAATTATATCCTCCGAACGCCCAGTGATCTATTTTTAGATCAGCATTTTTAAAAAAAACTAAGGTACGTATTGATAAAATTCGATAATAATATTCATGTTGATGGTAAAAGACACCCAATTTATGAATTATATGTCAGTGCTTCAAAATAAAATAATTTGGGCGTTAATGGGTTAAACAGAAGTTTTATAGAAAAAAACTTGAAATTCCCTAACAAATATTTACCATCAAATAATGCAGTAAGATGATATCTTTTGAAAGAAAATGTTAAAAATGCATTGAATATTTCTACTAGTGTTTCAGTTTTGCTTTTTGTGTCTTATGTAACGAAGTGATGCAATTTCTCTGCTTTTAAAATGTCATAATTTAAAATTGATGAATAAATCTGTACAAATGTATACTATCCTTATGTTTTATTTCACATAAAACAAACCTTAGACTCTAGTGTCAAAAGTGTATACCAGCTTATTCATTATCTTGCATAGTAAAATACTGTAATGAATATACATTTCATCGATTAATATAACCAGGAAAACACCAGCCTGGAATGAAATTTTAATCCTGGTTTTATCATCCAGCAAATAATTTACTAGTAGTCCAAATGAAACGAAAAATTATGAAAACAAAGAATATATACTATCACAATTTGTAATTAGGTGAATGATAGCAAAGTTGCTAAAGATGTTGTTTTTTTAAGCTGAGAGATGCTAAACTGAAAAATGACCTTAGATAAGAGTCTGATAAGCTGCAAGAGATTATCAACTTTTTTTATGAAATCTTATTATAGGCTTTTATTAACACCTTTTATTAACACCTTTTATTAACCAATGTTAATTTCAGTTGACCCCTTTAGATGCAACTAAAATAAATCTAAATCAGGCAAAGTGATGTACAATTTGGCTACAATGATAGGTTCTCTTAGGATAAGAGTTAGAATGGTAAGCCACAACTCCTGTAAGAAAAGATTTTGAACTTTTAAAATCTGAAATGTCTTACAGTTTAAAAGTAGGATAGCCAGTTGTGCAGTCTGTTATAAAAGCAATAAAGTTTAAAATAATCTATTGATAATGCATAATGGCAAAAATGTTAAAATTTCTGTCTTGCTGTATATGGTAATATAAATTCCTCGTTAACAGTTTTTATGCTTATTTGTAAAATTCTTCAATTACATTAAAAATTAATTGATCTTTAAAAATCAAGCAAATTTTTCTGTAATTTTTTCACGAAATCAAAATGTATGTTCAAAACAATTCAGATGTATATATTTTTAACAGACTTGTTATCTCATACAGGTAGTATATGTAATTGATTTTTAATAGTTCATTTAATAGTATGAATGCTATGAAGTGACAATTTGTATTTTGTATATAATTGCAAACATAAATAAACATGTACAGACTAATGAAATGAACGTAGACAATCTGTAAATGGATTAAAAATATTTATTCATATGATGTAGATCTAATAAAAGATACAATAAATCCAAAAGGGACAGTAGTGATCATATGGGGACAGCCTGACCACAGAAATTTTAAAAATATAAAGTTTAGTCATTTTACATATAAACGTGCTAAAATCTTAAAATCATCTGAACTACAACCATGTACAAACATGGAGAGTTTTCTCTAACTCAGAGCCTAATATAGACTTCTAAAACGTGATGACACTACATTATACACCTCCATAGTACTGCATTACACACCTCTATAGTATGTATGTACATAAATCTGCATGGAAAGGTTACTATTCTATGCTATCTGTTTTTGACTACAAATGAATTTCAAATTAAATTAAGAGGAAAATTTAAAGTTAGGTTATGATAATTAATCATACTAATATTTTATCCCTACACACACACACACACACACACACACACACACACACATATATATATATATATATATATATATATATATATATATATATATATATAATTAATGTTTAATTAGACAGAATAATTAAAATTAACATTGATGATAATTTAAAAATAACAAACCTAACATAAATTAATAGTTTAACTTAATAAAATATAATCCCCAAAATAAAACTGCTGTATTAAACATGTATTAAAATAATCATGTTACGCACTTTTTATTATTAAATATGCTATCTTTAGATAATTTATAAATTTTTATACCTATTTAATATATATTTGCCTGACATGCTAAAATAAAATTTCGACAATGAGCGTTTATTGATTTCTACTCTTATATTCTTGTCCAGTTCATTAAGACCATATACTAATAACGTAGTTGAACTGCAGTTAGCCTGACTTATCTCTTTAATACGATGCGGAAATGATTCCCCGAGAGCAATTCGCCTCGTAATAGAGGGGACAAATTGAATCTCTTAAATTGTAGCCTTTCGTCAGCCTTTACGGAACCTTATTTTTTACGTTTGCAGAATTTAAGACAAGTATGTCCTTCGTTTAAAATATTGAACAGAGAAGAAAATTTCAAAACCTAATTCAAACAACAGTTTTTAAGTAAACTGTTTTGAGATGAAAGAACCTTCCTTAAATTTTCTCAAATCCCAGAGTACATTATAACTCAGAGACGCAGATGCACTATTGGGAAAGGCAATATTATAAAACCGTCTTTTATACAGAAACCATTCTACATATATTACTTTTACCTAAATCACTTAAGAGACCATAGAAGAATAGAAATAAAATTTTCTAGGGTAGATTGTCTTGTGTATTTAGTGCAATGATGCAATAGGTTTTAAGGAAAATAAATAATGCATATATTGTTTAAATGATGTTTGAGGATTGAGTTTAATTTTAAAAAATAAATTTCAAAAGCTATTATATAAATTTAACTAAATTTTTGCACCGTTTTTGGTGATACGGACCACTGACTATTGCTCAGCATTGATAACCACTGACTATTTGAGGGCTATCAAAAAGTCAAAAACGTAATTATTTTTTTATATCTTAAAAATATATTTTATAAATACTACAAACCAGAAAGTGAAATTTGTATTATAATTTTTCTATTCATAAATGACTGAAATTATATCATTATGTTCCATAAAATTTCTGAAAATATGGGGAAAACATAAGATGACTTTGCAAGTTATGCAAGAAATTGTATTTCCTTTTGATTTAAATTTATAGAGCACAAATGATTCAACCTGTACATATTTCCTTACCAATTATCCTTATTTCTTACCAGTATCATTTAATTCTACTCATCTTGATAACTATTTGCTCAGAAAATTCCAAAATCGTAATTATTTTTTATATCTTAAAAATACTTGTAATTACTACAAACCACAAAATGAAATTTGTATTGTAATTTGTCTATTAATAAATGAGTGAAATTATATCTTTATGTTCCATAGAATTTCAGAAAATATGACTTTGCAAGTTGTGCAAGAAACTGTATTTCCTTTTGATACAAAGTTTTAGAGCACAAATGATTGAACCTGTACATACTTCCTTACCAATTATCCGTATTTCTTACCAATATACTTACCAATTTTATTTAAGTGTACTTCATCTTGATAAATTTTTGCTCAGAAAAAAGTGTTAAAATTAGAAAAAACGTTGTTTATCCTTTACATTTGCCAATTGAGAATCCAGAATAATTAAAAAAATTTCGTATTAGGTGAAGACCTAGTCCAAGTTCTCTTTGAAACCCAAATATATGTTCTACGTGATTCCTATAAAATAAAAAAAAAATATTGACATTTGAAAGATCTATTAGGAAATGAAAAAAATGAGTGTAACCATTTTCAAGAGCATTCTACCACTGCATAACTTGTTAAAGAAATTGTTCAATGACATCAACAGCACCCATTTCATTTTTACAAATCATGACGTAAACAAGTTTAGCCGTTAAAGCTAGAAATAAAAGTAATTACATGAAAAATTCTTTTTTGATATAAAGTTATAGAGCACAATTTACTGAATCTGTACATATTTCCTTAGAAATTATCTTTATTTCTTACTAATATACTTACCAATTTTATTTAATTGTACTTCATCTTGATAATTTTTTGCTTAGAAAAAAAATGTTAAAATTAGAAAAAAACGTTGGTTATTCGTTATATTTACCACTTGAGAATCCAGAATAATAAAAAAAAATTCGTATTAGGTGAAGACCTAGGCCAAGTTCTCTTTGAAACCCAAATATCTTCTACGTGATTCCTATAAAATAATAAAATATTGACATTTGAAAGATTTATTAGGAAATGAAAAAAAAAAGTGCAACCATTTCCAAGAATATTGTAAAACTGCATAACTTTCTCGAAATTGTTCAATGAGATCAACAGCTCCCATTTCCTTTTTACAAATCATGACGTAAACAAGTTTAGCCTTTAAAGCGAGAAATACAAGTAATTACATGAAAAAAAATAATTAAAGGGTTTTACGAAGGAAAAAAAATCCACTCTTCATAATCCAAGTTTAAAGCGTCATTATATGATCAATGGTTTTATTATTTATTTTTCAATCTCTGAAGTTTAAGAAATTGCAACTTTCACGAATAATGGAAATATAGCTTATCATCGAAATATGAAAAAAATAGGGAGGCTTAAAATTAGTAAGGATTCAAACAATAGAAGGATATAAAAAAGTTTATAAGTAAGGTTATCTAATGTGTGTAAAAAATATGATACGTTTTAATGAAAATAAATGCTACATTGATATTCCATAAACTATCTAAGAAAAAAATCAAAGAAAAACATTAATTTTCTAGATGAAATAAATTTAAATTTATGAAATTTCCTTTAAATTGTTCCTATTTGATTCATTGCTACTTTCAGTACCATTTGTAACACTAGTTTCAAAATTAATATATTCTAGTGAAGCATTCGAAATTCAGGACTTGCACTTTTATGAACACAAACCGAGCTGTTTTTAGTTTATAGAATGTAATCAATTTACTCATAAAATTAATTAATTTCTTTAAAAATAAGAATAGTTAAAAAGTTTTTAATATTTATATTAAGATTTACTAAATACTAATTTAATTTTACTAACTTTAAACTTATTAAGACACAAGTTCATTACATTTCATGAATATGAAGTAATTCTTCAGTCAGTACATCACGAAAAATCAAGATTTGGTTTTGTTTGTTTCAGAGCTCTTTGGTCTATTGTTTTACTTCAAAAGGGCTAATGAGACCGCAAAAAATTAAAAAGTAACAATAAAATGTTTAAGGGAATAATAACTAATGTTACTTTTTTTTCAAATTATCTTTCAGTTACGCATGAATTACTGAACACCTTTTTTTAGGTATAACATATTTTGCTTCAATAAATTATAATTAGGACACTGAAAGATGTACAGTCATAAATTATGGGTTAAGAACTGAAAACTTTCGATAAAATCGTACTAAAAATTATTCAAAATACAGAAGAAAATTAAATAGTTGTAACTTACAATTGCAAATGATAATGTGTTAGAGAATTAATGCTACAGTAACTGAAAATCTTTATGAAAAAAAATAATTAAGATGAAATTTTCATTTAAGGAAAACTGTCAAATTCTTTTACATTTATGTTATAAAATTAAAAATGATAAATTGATAAAAAGATAAGATTCCTTTAATATGTGAAGAATTTACAAAAAAAAGAGATTTAATATAATATATATTTCTTTCAGTGATACATGAAACATAAATTTTTATATAACCGTTTCATTAAGTAATAACTAAAGTTTCAATAATATTTTGGAGAAGCACAAAATAAAGCACTAAGTTAGATTTAATAGAAAATTATTTATTTTAAATTTTACGCTATTGCGTAACGCTATTGCGTAAATTTAGAAGAAGTTTTCCTAAAAAGAATTTGAAATATGCCGTCAAAGTATATTTTACCAATATATATTGATATACTATAAAATAATTTAGAATATATTGTAATGTTTATACTAAATTCTGGTTTCAAATATATACATTTCTGCAGACTTCACATAAAACATGTCAAGTTTAGTTATAATAAAGTCTCATGCAGATGTTCAAGCAAAATATTAAAGCCAGTTTTTCATATTCAAGAGGTCTGCGAGTAAAATATCTGATCAATAAATATCAACTTGTGTTTGTCTTTTTCAAAGAAGTCGCTTGTATTTGTTTATTGTTTTTAAAGTAAAGACTGAATAAAGAATCTAGGTTTTAAAAAAACCTAACGAAAGACACTTTTTAAATAATCAAAAATAATTAACATATTTTACTAAATTTATGTTAAAGTATCTGTTTATTACAATACTATACGTCTTAAATCTGAATATCTTTATAAACATATTCACTTAGCTTAGAATAATGACATGAGTAACTCATTCAAACAAAATTTTAAATTCACTTTTTCAAGTACAATACCATTGTGAGTAAAATATTTGATTAAGAAATATCTATCTGTATATATCTTTTTCAAAGAAATAATCATTTGTAATGCATCGTTTTTCAAAGGGAACACTATAAAAAGAATCGTAGGTTAAAATAAAACCTTAAGAAACCCATACACATTTTAGCTTTTCAAAAAGATTTTACGATTTAGTTTGCTGCAGAGGAAATCAGGTGACCTCTGTACTTTTTACAACTCAGAAATTCCTCGTGAAAAACGTATAAAACAAAAGTAATCTTGGTATATTTCCTTTTGGACACCGAATAAATGATCACATTTAAAATATTACATTCATTCACTTAATTATTTTAAAATGAATATTTTAATAAATTTATATATTTTTCCTAATAATAAAGGAATTATGACACGTATTATTCACTCAACTCAAAAGAACTATAACAATTGATTATAAATATTGAAATTTACTTTAAAAAATTATGTACCAGAATAAAGGAAGTCGTAAAATAAAAAAAATGCACTTGAATTCGCAAATTTAATGAAGAACATTTTATTCTTATTGTAACTTTTAAGGTAATTCCATATTAATTACTATGCTATGGATCCTTAATAGGTAATTTATTTTTGATATTGTATATTGGTAGTTTATTGTAGCTATATTTTGAATGGAATTTTAGAAAGATATTCAAATTATAATATATATATATATATATATATATATATATATATATAATATATATATATATATATATATATATATATATATATATATATATATATATATATATATATATATATATATATGTATATATGTATATATATATATATATATATATATATATATATATATATATATATATATATATATATATATATATATACATACATATATATCCCTTATAATATTTTAATTATTTAATGAAACCCTGTAAAATTCTGGTAGAACATTTTATTTAAATATAATTCAAAACGGGTAGAGAGAAAATATGATAATAATTGGAATTTTTTTTTATAAAATAAGCCCTATTTTTGGAGCACAAACTCAAGAAATCTAATGGTGATATTTACGACTATTTATTTGTCATACATTAGTACACTTTAAAGAATTAATATAATAATAAAGCCTTAAATGCAAAGTGTCAATATTCTGCTGCTAATAGTTTTGAGTTATGGTCTAATACGTTAGTAAATTGTAATTTAAAAAATTTGAATTGTAATTTTTTCTATAATTGGAATGCAGATTGCAGTCTAAAGAGGGGACGCACTGTTAGAAGTTGACTAAATACAAAATTTCTTCTTCTAAGACTAATAATTTTGAGTACTACGGCAAATAGTTAGCGAGATATATACTTATATACGAACAGACGTTAAAATAAATCTAATTAAAAGTAGTCAACTATGGTCAAAATGGATATTTAAAGTATACAACTGGAAAGATGACTTTTAGGATATATATGTATGTATTTAAAGTTCGAACAATAAAAAAGTCTAAATTTATTCAATTATTTCCAAACTGAAATTCCTTTGAAGTTGGAGCATTAAAATATTTTAGATATAATTTTAGAAATTTAAATTATAATTTTTTCATTAATTAAAGTGCAATTTGCAGTCTAAAGAGGAGGTGCACAGTTAGACATTGACTAAATACGAAATTTCGTCTTATAAGACGAACAGTTTTGGAGTACTACGACAAATAGTTCGTGAAATATATACGTATATACAAACAAACGTCAAAAGAAAACTAGTTAAAACTGCTTCAACTAATGTCAAATAACGTCTGTAAAGTTATGACTGTAAGTACATATTTGTATGTACTTAAAGTCCTAACAATGGAACTTGTCTAAATATATTCAATCATGCCCAAATTGAATTCCACTGAAGTTGGAGCATTGAAATATTTCCCGAATTTAATATTTTATTTATTTTGACAAAGAAGAAAAATGTTTCTGAACAGTTTATGTATAATTTTTCTACATCCAAATTCGAGTAAACTCAACTTTCAGTGTTCCGAGTATCTTACAGCCTAGATACTCACTGCATTTATTTTTAGCAGTGTATATATTTTTTATAAGTCAAACTCTTTATTGCTATTAATGTTTAATACAACTTTTCTATCCGTTTAATAAATATATTACTTACTTGTGTATGTTCTCCCTCCTATGTATTTCAAAACTCTTAATCGGAAAACTTTCAAGGGCAGATAATTTTCGTGTGACACTGATATTTCAGCGTGATCTGCTTCAGAAGACAGTAAACAGAAGCGATAACTAAACTTTCCCCTGATTGCACTCTAGAGAATTGAAGAGATAAATTTATAAAACTGGAGATGATTTTGATTAGGTTTAATTCTTAGTAAATTTTCTCGGTGGGGAAATTTCTAAGGGTTTGACAACAGGGTAACTTTGACTCAACTCACTTCATATTTTACACATGCTGTTTCTTTTAGTCGAACAATGCACTTGTATGCCATTTAGGCATTTTTCTGTAAATTTTTGAAACTTTAAAAGTCGCTGTAAATTCAGTCATTCTTTTCATATTTTTTGTAATTTTATACGGAATTATTTTTAGTAAATAAAGAGATTACCCAATTCTTCGACAATGATTATATTTGTTTGTAAATAAAATTTTCAGTAAACAAAAAAGATAAAAATGAATGCATTATAAATCACTGAGAAACATATCTAGGTAAACTTTATAGATTAGATAAATACTTAAAAAAAATTTATGCTGCACACAAGATAGGTTTGTTTATGTACAGTGTATTCAGTTATAATTTATTTCTTCTTTATTCGCAAAGATATATTTAAGAATAAAATGTTTAAAAACAACATTATTTGTATTTTATAATTATGTTATATTTTGGATGTAATCGCGTAAAAATAATAATTTCCTTCTTTCGAAAATCTCTTGAAAATAGATCTTACAAAAAATGTCCAAAAAAAGTATGTATTTAAGATAGATATCCGGATATACCCTACATCCAGGCAGAAAGTTTTAAAACACATGAATCAGTAGTAAATTAATACATGATGGTTAGTGTGTATGTAAATAGATAAAAGTAGCTAAAGATTGCATTCTTCCAAACTTGTAAACCTGTTATTAATTATCTGTTCGTGTTCTCTTCCAGGAAGAAAGTTAAACAAATAAAATATAATTATTAATTTAATAAAATATGATTTCAAATTTATTAAAAAAATTCTATAAATTTTTACTCTATTAAAACCAATATGTTCCTGTAAAAGATGCGAAAAATGTGAGCTCTTGAAAACAAATTTATTCTGTTGATACATAGATTAATGAAACATATTTTGAAGTGGTACTTCAGATATTTATGACAAATTTTGTCCTTAAAATACTCATTGATAAAACTTTAAACCTTAAAATCAATTAGTAGAATTAACTAAAAGTTAATGTAGCATCATTGTCATGTTTAATAATTCTTATTCTCTTTTTACGTTAAACTTCGTATATGCTACACAGCATCATATTGATGGTCAAAAGTGTACCATTCAGTTTCAGTAAAATTCTGTGAAAGCACAACTTCATATTTGTAGTATTCACACATTTTGTAAGACCATTATATCAAATAAAAATACGATAAATTAAAATTAGCGACAATAAAATAGTCCGAATTCCTTCTTATAATCATTAGAAACTGTATATATTAATTTATATTTAAACTTCAAAACATGAATAAATACCCATGCATATTTTTATTTTTAATATCTATATAACAAATCAAAAATGTAGAAATCATATTATAGGCAATGGCATTATCTATTCAGAGGTGCTTTATCTGATTAACCACCTACTCACTTAAGGAGCTGTTAATCCAAAGTTTAATCTGAACTAATATAGTCTTAGTGGGCAGAAAGCTTGATCATCCCAAATGGCTGTTCAGATTACTTTAGAATGATGTTTCTAGATTATTATTAATTCTCAATGAGAGAACGCACACACACACACACACACACACACACATATATATATATATATATATATGTAATATATATATATATATATATATATATATATATATATATATATATATATATATATATATATATTATATATATATATATATATATATATATATATATATATATATATATATATATATATATATATATATATATATATATATATATATATATATATGTATGAGAGAGAGAGAGAGATACTGGACTCTGATAGCATTCCAACTCATCGTATTTTGATAGGTTTTGATAAAAAAAACATCAAGGTTTCAAGGTAATTTCGTGTATAATATAGTATTGAATAATAATATGTAAATAACCACCACCCTGAAGAAAAAATCTATCCAAGTTGATAAATTGTTTGGTTATAAAGTTTTAACTTGTTGAGTTTGTACGCTCCGTATAGCTAATGCTGCTAGAATTGTTTGAAGAAAAGAGTGTTTCGTCGCTGAATACAACAGTAGTTCAGCATTATGTTGCCGAGGACTAATACTTGCTGATTCAATATATACGTTTTCATTACAATTCTGGTGGTGATAACTGCTTTTCTATTGACGTTCTTGACCATATAGCAGTTTCAATAAGGCTTTGTCATAATATCAATCAATCAAACATCACACCAGTACCCAATATTTCTCTCTAAAGATATCTACTGATCTTAAGAGAAGGCAATATAGGGACAAATTTGTCTGTCTTAGTCGTTATCTTACACCTGAGTTTACATTTACTGTTCTCTTTAAAATAAATTATCTAAAATTTATTCTGCTGAGTGATTATGGTGAAAAAACTGCAGTTTTCAACTCAAAATGTTTCAACAATATCCGTTTCCGTCTTAAAGATATGCTTATGTAGGGTAATAATTAATAATCTTTGTCAAAGAGAGATATAAATGTGTATAAAAAAGAACTCGGAAAATTAGGCAAGTCGTATTATTCACCACTTCTAATAGCATCAAAAATCCTTCACAACAAAATGCACACAAAGTTGGTATCACCAAGGGGGATCCATCTGCAAGAATGAATCTTATGAAAAATGAAGTTTGCTTAAATTAATTATCGTAGTACTCTGTAATTCAATCAGATGCCCTGCATAATTTAAATATGTTATCCAATGCCAGAGGTTTTATATTTTTAACAGTCTTTGAACAAGTATTAAACTTTTTACTAATGTTCATTTATAATAAATGTAGAAGTATTTTGTTACAGTTTAATATTATGAAAAAAATTTACACAGATAATGACGTTATAACTACGTGTCTTGTTTTTTTATAGAATTCCAATATCTTGAATGAATAGAATTGCAAAAGGACTGAAACAGCAATGACGATGATAAATTTAATAGAAATGTAAAAAATAGGTAGGCATATAAATGTTCTACCAATACTTGGCTAGTATGTCTATACAAATCTCTCTCTCTCTCTGTATATATATATATATATATATCAGTATACATGTATATATATATATCAGTATACATGTATATATATATATATATATATATATATATATATATATATATATATATATATATATATATGTATATATATAATATATATATATATATATATATATATATATATATATATATATATATATATATATATATATATATATATATATATATATATATATATATATATATATATATATACATATATATATATATATATATATATATATATATATATATATATATATATATATATATATATATATATATATATATATATATATATATATATATATATATATATATATATATATATATATATATATATATATATATATATATATATATATATATATATATATATATATATATATATATATATATATATTATATAAAACATTATTATAAAAATATACAAATATACAATTTTATGTTTTAATTACGATCAAAATATGAGATTTTTTTTATCAATGTACACTATTCTTTGACACCTGTTACTAAACAAGTTCTAGGATAATTGAGAACAATGAAACTAGAAATGTTAAGAATAATACACGCGAGTTTGTTACTTTTATGCTTTAAAAATAATAATGCTATTACCTGAAGAGTAATTAATTTTTGCGTAAAAGAATGCATGACTGAATGAATGTAAAAGAAGCCAAATGAATTCCTTAACGAATGCTTAAACGAAAATAAAAATACTCAGAGGAAAAATAAGATTCCATTATGTGAAGTGGGAAAAATGACATTTTTTTCAAACAACAGCTGCTATGAGAAACTTTCAGAGGCTAACATATTGTGGAGTTAATTTTTCTTTTTAATTATTAATAATCTGCAGTAGAGATGTTTAAGCATAAATAGTTTTTTTCCTCGGAGCGTAAACATTCTTTTAAAATTTTTAATTATATGAAATAATGGATGAAATAAACTTATTAAATGTCACACATTTATCATAAACTTCATTATTTCCTCCCAGCTAAATGAATAGTACAGCATAAAGGAGATAACCAGGATATTCTGTACAGCTAAATAAGGATTTTTCTGTTTTTGTTTTAAGACAAATGCATTTTGCAGATTTCAAAAGTTATATCATGTGTAGGTTTAGCTACAACCGTTCTGTAAAGAAAATGTAATGTAATTACGTAAATTCACTTAATGAAAATTAAATTATCTTTTAAAAATTTTTTCTCAAACTGTGTTTCCTCAGAATTTAAGAACTTGCACATTCAAGACAAATTACAGAAATGCAGGTTACCAGTTTAACCTTTTATAAAGCCAATATTTCTTAGTGTTTTTTGTCATCTTGTACTTAACCCTCTGGGTTGCTTATCCCACAATTTCCACGGGCATTTGCTTTTCTTTCTTTTTTGAAAAGCGCATCCCAAGGTTTCACCGTTTAACCACTGAATTAAATTACGTTTAATTATGTAATAAATATAATTATATGAGTAAAACTATAGTTATATTACATAATATACTTTTAATTATATTATGTAATAAATAGAAATTAACTGTAATTCAATTGAAATTTATTTTAAAAAATTTCTTGTGATAATATGTGAAACTGGTTTTTTGACAGTTTAATTTCTCACGATAAAAATCTCCAAAAAAAAATTTTCTAGAAAGAAAAAATGCATATTCAATTTTTCAATATATATAGATTTAAAATGTACAAAAAAATGCACACTTTTTGAGCCGAGTTTGGTCTACCAATTGAGAAGTTAGAGGGTTAATGCATACCATTATGAGAAGTTGTGTATCATGTTACAGCTTTCTCTGCATTAGACTGTCGTCAACAGAGATAATTATACTACTTATCTTTAGAGTTTAAAGACAAGAAACCTTTACCTACCACTAATAATTTATCACGTAGAGCTAATATTTGAAAATTTATTTACATTACCTACATTAACCAGAGAAGCACAGAATAAGAACTAACTCTAAAATCTTATTATTTATATCTGCCTGGCAAGCTTTGACTTTTTTCTAATAATCTCGTTAGAAATTTCCTTTTTCCAGATTCTAAAGAATAACACATATGGCATACCATGGCGTATGTACAAATTCTGTATTCTCTCCAGATCGAAGAGATACACCATTTGTCCAATAATTTTTAAATATTTATTGATTGGACAATCTTTCCTAATAATCTCGTTAGAAATTTCCTCTTTCCAGATTCTAAAGAATAACACATATGGCATACCATGGCGTATGTACAAATTCTGTATTCTCTCCAGATCGAAGAGATACACCACTTGTTCATTAATTGTTTAATATTTATTGATTGGACAATCATTCCCTTCTCTGTGCACTTGTTGAGAAATGTTTTGTTTTTCCAGTTCTAAAGAATAATACAAAGGCATACATGGCTTGAAACAAATTCTGTATTCTCTCCAGCATGTGGGAAGGATACGTAAGTCAAATTGTATTAATATTTATTGATTGTGCTAATAATCTCGTATTTCTTTTTTTTTCCAGATTCTAAAGAATAACATATCATATTGAAATGGAATATTAGCAAATTCTGTATCCATTATCGAAGAGATACACCAATATTCTGTTTAATTTATTGAGACAATCATGTATGAAAATTTTTTGTTTTGAAGTGTTCAACATAGCTTAAAGGCAGCAGAAACTTGTACGTAAGTCAAAGATTGTATTTTTATTCCTTGTTGTTTTTGAATATGTGTGGTATGTTCTTTTTGGGGTTACATAAATGACATATCATTTATTGAAATGGAATATTAGCAAAAATTTAGAGCAGTATTAGGTGACCAATAATTCTGTTTATTTTGTGAGAATCAATAAAACCTGGTATGAAAACCATATTCTGTTATATTTTCCTGCATTTAATGAAGCAGAAACTGTACTAAAGTAGAGTATTGAGTGTGTTTTGAATTAGGACTATTTTCAAAGAATAAATTCTTTTAAATTATAATATGTAGCTAACTTATTTTTTGGCTGAAATATGTTTATCACCCCCCCCATATTGTGTTACTTAAAGGTAAGACATTTTATGCCTATTGTGTTGTACTACATAATTTTTATAAAGCATAATTTTCAAATGCTACATTAAAGAATAGTTTGTATCAGATTAATGAAATTGAATCGCCTGACTAAAGAGTTATGGACAGATAAAATTAGCTTGCTTCATTCAAATATAAATTTATCCTTAAAAGCAAGTTATGAGGTTAAAACTTTTAATAACTTTTTTGCTGTTTTAAAAACTTAATAATTACAGGCTGAAATAATGAAATGTAGAAAATATAGGGATTTAAATATAGGGATTTTGATACGTATATGTACCATGGCCTTAGAATGGGTGAAAATTTAAAACTTTTTATTCATTCAATTTGTATAAAATTAATTTATTTTTAGAAATTTATGTCTTTTTATCCTATATTATTAATGTTTATAATCACTTTGATTCAAGAAGAAATTAATTTAAAAAAAATGTAAATTTTTGTTTATAATGAAGTATTATTTATAGTTTTAAATATATCACAAAGTGTTAAAATTAATTATATATTATTATATATTAGAATATTGTTAGGTTTATTTGTATAATTCCTTGTATTTAAAAAAGTATAACAGCAACGAATAAGTTTTAACTATAACAAAATGTTAGTAAAAATAATTATTAACTTTCAATATGAATTTCCACCTTGATGAACACTTTCCACTTTCTGTTGCAACTAATGAAAATATTAATGTTGAAGTATATTTAAATTTAGTATAATTTTTGCAAACGCATATGGCAATACAGACCTATATTTTTATTTCAATCACGGTAGCTAAG
>CM063503.1:27854983-27909983 GCA_032207245.1 Pardosa pseudoannulata | reverse complement strand
TCCCGAAAGTTAATTGGATTCCAGAGTCAATATGATTCATAACAGAATATATAGTCTATTTTATCCGTATTATGGTCTATTAGTGAAAACAATCGTCGATAAAATGTATATAGAAATGAATCTGAAAAGATTTAAATAGCTTAATTTTCAAATTCTTATGGATATTACTCAAACTCGGACTTACGTGATTAACCATAGCAATACGATGATTCATAGGATAGACAGATCCATTAAAAACAAAAGTAGTCTGGTGTAGACAATAGCGAGTAAAGTCAAGAATGTTATCAATTTCAAAATCCGGAAAATGAAATTCACTTACATTCTTGTCAAAACACTGTAACTTACTTTCAATGGGAACACCCGTGAATAACGACTTCACTTTAAAAGAAATCCCCGTCTAGCCGAGAGGCTTTTGGTTTCGAAGTTTCTTAAGAAAATCAAAAGAGTTACGAGTAGTAAAAGTATTGTTACTCATAAGATGAGAGAAAGAAGAAACGAAGTTCTTTACTTTATTTCAAGAAGTAGAACTGATATTAGAAATTAGGACTAAAACGAGAATTAAACTCATCAACCTTAGGTGAAGTATAAAACCTGAAACAATGGTCTACGAAATTAATCACAGGAAACTGTATGATATTAGAAATAAGTACGCAAGGATTTAATAGAAAATTTATTAGACCAAAGCTAATAAATTTCCTTTTAAGAACTTCACCAACACGTTTTTGCAAATACGTAGATTTATCAATAAATCTGCATATATTGTATCAACTAGTTTATGCTGCTAAAAATGGAATAGTCCAGTTCATTCAAAAAGGTATGATAGAAAAATTCCAAAATCATTTTGAATAAAATTCTTTAGAACTTTTCACTAAAAATATTTCTGAAATAACTTTAAAATTATTAAAAATACTCAACTGATATTTTTATAGTATTTACCCCGCATATTAGACTGGTAAATTTTAGAAACATAAAAACCTATATCATTTGCGTATGTATAGTAAAATTTGTGTAGTGACAAAACTTATATTTATTCTCATAGTTTGATCAAATATTTTATTTCATACTGATTTATGTTTATTTTAGTAACTCAGGTTTTCTGGCAATAACATTTAATTGGATACAAATACCTGCATACTACATACAAACATATTTTATATTTTTTAAGAAAATTTATGCTGCCATAATTATTATTATTATCGCCATTAAATTTTCACAAATGTATCTAATAAAAATCACTTCATAATCATTTTTATATAATGTTTATTGAGTACATAGTGTTTGAAAACATTAAAAATCTATTCATAGTCTATATAAATCTAAAAAAATGAAAAATAGTTAAAATCCTTCTGAATTCTGTAAAATAACTTTGTACTTTTCATAATTAGTTATTTTGCTGCAGCATGTTCTTAAAAATGTCATATAGTACGAAAAACTATATTGTTCAGTTATATTCATATTGGAGTATATTAAATCAGATCTACTCTCTAACAAAATTCATAAATTTTTAGAAAACAATTCATGTGGTATTGCTTACACCATTGAAACCTGTTCACTTAATTTAACTTGAAAAAATGAATATTTTATTGTAATTGATTCTTCTCTTAGACACAGAATTAAAAAAATAACATATGTATTTATACTTTATGTATCTAAAAGCATGTAATAGAATAAAATACATTGGTACTGTCTAAAAACACAGTTTTCTAATTAGTTTGAATCAGCAGTATTTTCTTGAAAAAAAGTACTCATGTACCATGGTAAATAGCTAAATAAATACCTTACATTATAATGTAAAGATTTTACATCACATTGCAATTGTATATAATAAAATATTTTTTTGTTCGCATGAGGCGTAAAAAAAGATAAACTCTTTATTTTTTATCTTCATCTAAAGAAATGTAAAACCATAAAACCCTTCGGAATTGTATTAAATAACCTCGTAGACTTTCATTATTAGATATTTTGTATCAGCAGAACTTGAAAAAAAAAGTTATGTACCACGGAAAAGAATTAAATTAATCCTGATTTTCAACTACCTCACAGGAATAATCAATATTCTTTAAAACATATGTCTTGACTGGCGCAAATGTGTGGAAAGAAGACTAATGATACTGCCACTTTGAATAAAACAGTGATACGTTTGAACCTTTCAACCTGCTAACGGAATAAATATTGAAAAAATAAGCTATACCGTAACAAGAGTAAGCCGTAAATTTATTTTAATAAAATAAATCAACTGGTATAGAAAATGCAGAGAAAGCTTGATAAAGTAGCTTCTATTTAAAAAAAATATTCAAAAAGTTTACTTGTACTCTTCTTTTTTATGTGAAAACTGCGCATCATAAAATGCATTCTATACTTTTTTTTACCAAATTGTGGTGTTTTTCCTACAAAGAAAACCATTCAACTTTGAGAAATCTTACAATAAATAGAAAATTGTCTACTTGATTTTGTCAGGAAAAACCCTCTAAAGTGACATCAAGAGGGCAATGATAAAAAATATTATAGATAAAGTATTTTATTGAAACAGATTTAAAGAAAACTTCTATGTCAAAACAAACATTCAACAGGTCTCATCCTTTTATATCAAATAAAGTTATAAAGGTAGGAAAACTCTGCAGTAAAATAAATGTTTAAAACTTGTTGCTTTGTATGTTATCTTAGTGTTTTTTAAAGTAAAGTATTTATAATTTAAAATAGTTTTATACTTCGCTACTGATAAAGAGCGATTAAAAAAGAAATACATACTTTCTATCGCAAAAAAATTAATGCAATTTTAATTAATTCAACAATGATGGTTTGTGTTGTAATCGGGGATAAAAAGCAAAATTCGTGGTAAAATAATAAACTATGGAGAAGTATGAAATTTCTATGTCAAAATAAACATTCAACAGGTCTCATTCTTTTATATCAAATAGAGTTATAAGGGTAGGAAAACTATACAGTAAAATAAATGTTTTAAACTTGTTGCTTTGTATGTTAGCTTTGTATTTAAGTAAAGTATTTATAATTTCAAATAGTTTTATACTTCGTTAATTATAAAGTCGGATTAAAAAAGGTTACATACATTCTATCGCAAAAAAATTAATGAAATTTTAATTAAATCAAAAATGATGGTTTGTGTTGTAATCAGGGATAAAAAGCAAAATTCGTAGTAAAATAATAAAATATGGAGATGTATGAAACTTCTATGTCAAAATAAACATTCAAGAGGTCTCATCCTTTTATATTAAATAGAGTTATAAAGGTAGGAAAACTTTACAGTAAAATACATGTTTAACACTTGTTGCTTTGTATGTTATCTAAGTTTTTTTTAAGTAAAGTATTAATAGTTTAAACCTGTTTTATACTTCGCTACTGATAAAGAGCGATTAAAAAGAAATACATACTTTATATCGCAAAAAATTAATGCAATCTTAATTAAATCAGCAATAATGGTTTGTGTTGTAATCGGGGATAAAAAGCAAAATTCGTGGTAAAATAATAAAATAGAGAAGTATGAAACTTCTATGTTAAAATAAACATTCAACAGGTCTAATTCTTTTATATCAAATAGAGTTATAAAGGTAGGAAAATTATACAGTAAAATAAATATTTAAAACTTGTTGTTTTGTATGTTATCTTAGTTTTTTTTTAAAGTAAAGTATTTATAATTTAAAATTGTTTTATACTTCGCTACTGATAAAAAAGAAATACATACATTCTGTCCCCCAAGAAATGAATGCAATTTTAATTAAATCAATAAAGATGGTTTGTGTTGTAATCGGGGATAAAAAGTAAAATTCGCGGTAAAATAATAAAATATGGAGAAGTATGAAATTTCATGAAATTAATGATAAGGTTTCGTAACATATTTTCTTCGAAATTGCAAAAGTCACTGTACAAAGCTTTTCCTGTTTCTATAAGTAATATTGATACGTTATGGTCTTTTGGCAATTATTTCAAAAATCCTAATGGAAATAGTAATAATTGCAAAATGAGATTGTTATTTTTCAACTGGGAGATTTTCAGTAAAAAACCTCATATCAATACTTCTGTGTGTATATCGGATCGTCAAATCGTCGATCGAATAGTTAATATACTTCTGTGTGGTTGAATAGACAATATTTTCAATCATAAAATTTTTAATGCAATTTTAATTAAATCTTTGAAGACGATTGCATTGTAACCGCAGTATAAATCAAAATTCTTGGTAAAATAATATAATATGGAGACGTATAAAATTCCATGAAATGAACAATAAAGATTTCGTAAGTTCTTTTCTTCGAAATTGCAAAAGTCAGTATTTGGGGGTTTTAAAGTAATAGTAATACGTTATTTCTTTTCGCAATTATTTCAAAAATTCTAATGGAAATGGAAATAATTGCGAAATGAGGTTGTTATTTCTCAGCTGAGGGATTTTGAGTAAAACGCCTCATGAGAATACTTCTGTGTTTATATAAAACACACATTCTGAATTATATACATAACTCAAAAAATGCTCGAACACATAAGAGGTAGGACTTTGATATTTAATTATGTCGGTTTAAATCCCTTAAGTGTTTGAATCTATTTACTAGATGATATAAGCTATAGATTCTGATCTAGTTAGCCTCCCTGTGAATTTAATTTTTATTGTCTCAGCTTTTAACATACATAGGGACGATAGCTGTGAATACGAAATAAAGAGGAATGACACTACAGTTAAATATGTAATTGAATCAATCTTTTATAATTAGATATCAATTTCAAAATAGAGTCATGCCTCAATTTTGCTTTAATACAAAACAGTGAACAAGATTCCTAAGTCTAAAATTATTTGATCACTTCTATTACCTTTATCCCTTTGAAAATCACGTAACAGATATTAAGAATTTTTTTATTATTGTTTTGTATACCTCTTTTTAGGCATATTTCTTATCACACACTGTATTACTATAATATTAAAAATTCTGCGTAAAATTCAAAATGTGTTTGATATTGCCATTTTAAACTTTGTTTTTTAAGTATTAGTACCTATTTTCCGCATCGTTTTACTGCAAAAGTTCAAACTTAGTTTAACATTTACTCATTTAACAGTATTTAGAAATCAATTGATGCAACTGAGCTTTGAAATTCACTTTCAATTTATGGTGTAGTATAATTATTAAAACTACTTTTATCTAATTTTTTTTCTGTTCAAGTTTAAGGGAGGCTAACGTTATTTTATCCGACCTTTATATTATTTAAATAAAAGTTCCCTGAAATATTTAAAATCTCTAATATATCTTCTAGACACATTAAAGTGATTACACTGTGGATGAAGGCTTTCAAGTAATAATGAATTAAATACGTATAATATTGAACAAATTTGAAAAACTATTAGCACAATATACGAATATATAGAGGGTATTTCTATCTTAGTGTTGTGTAAAACATGAAACACTACCCTATAAATGTCTTACAATCTTTTGGTTAAACAAGTTAAACAGTTCCCCATTTAATTTAAATTTATCTACTTATATCTCTTTAGCTAAAAAGCTTAGTATTAAAATTTTTAATTCTAGCTCTTGTTTTTAATACAAAAAGGATAGACAGTGACTTAAGTCATGAGAGATTTTGATCATAAGAGAATGCAAAGTACATGTATCACTATAAGTATTTTAATCATTAAAAATTATTACTAAGCACTAGTTCTCTATCTAATTAAACTATCAGTAGTAAATGAATGAAGATAATATTACCAACTCACCAATTTTTTAAAAGCAGGTTGAATTTGTAAGGTAGAATGCAGTATTCATAAAGTAGAAATCGAATTGCAAGTATAGATAACTTAATTAACGAGGTTATTGTGAGTATTCATTTATCAATTTTTTGCATAATCAGTTGTACTTGCACACCGGCATTCGTGGTATTATAATACTGTGCAAAATATTCGTCAGTAGAATGTAAAAAATATCCTTCGCTCCTTGACACGGATTTATACATAAATACACAAATAAATTTACATTTTAAAAATTCACAGATCCCAAACTTGCAAATGTACAATCCCATTGGGTGTTAAATCTTTTAAACTCTGATTTGAATTTATCTAAGACCATCTTACACAATCCTTCAATCCTAACTTACTGATTTATTTACTATGTCCTCAGAGATCGAAGGGTGTGTAAATAGTTATGAATAATGAAAAATAAATGAATAGATATATAAATGACTGTCATTTAGCGTCTGGACACGACCCGATATTTCATCGTACATAAATTATATGTATCATTTTCTAAGAGAAAAATATTATAAGTATATTTGTAAATATTTGCTAGTGACACATAATCATTCTCTACCTTGAAAAAAATTTATACTTGGGTTATTCTGAAATTTTTGAGACAGTGGCAGATGATAGGAACAACAAAAATGTCGTTAAAACGAAAATTTGAGCTCTTTCATGGCTGCACACGATAATTTGAGCCAACAATTGCAATTTAGCTGTCGTAGAAAAAATTTTTATAGAAAGGGAAAAGGAATTGATTCGAGAGCTTGTATTGGGTTATGATTTGATATAATTTTAAATTGAGTTTAAATAACAAGACTTCTTTCATTGTCTACAATTAGCTTTTGAAAAAGAAGCTCCATCTCATGTTACTGTATTCAGATGATTCTTAGGGTTTTTATACTTCATTCTCTCCTGAATAAACACACAGTAAGGATCTTCTAACCTGTACTCCCAGAAAATGGTAAATTCATGTGAAAAATGTTAATCTATGAGGATTGCTGCACTTACGAAATAATGCTGATGGAACTTAACCTTGAATGAGCAGCTATAAATACATTGATTTATCTATAACTGTTAGATAGATTTTTTAAATAGATATTCATAAATAGATTTATTTAAATCTATTTATAAAGAGCTACATATAAAACGTTAGCTGGTTCCCCCCCCCCTAATTTAGTAAAACATCAAAAGGTGGAGAGTGTTAGAATCAGCAAACATACTCTAAAACTATTAACTATACTAAACAATGATTAATTTCTAAAATCATGACTGGTCATGAAACTTAAATATCATTCTTTGCATTCTCACAATCCTTAAATGCAAAGTATGCTCTTTTAAAGATGATCCCAAACTAGAACTGGCAAGAAGACAGATTAAAAAAAAGTAGTGTAGGTCGTTTTCTTTAGAAGTAAAGGACTGGTCATACCAAGCAAGGTGAAGGGGCATAAACAAGTTATACTTAGCTAGTACTAAGTATCACCCAGAAATTTTTGAAGAAGCTAATGGAAGAGGACTCATGCATAACCATGACAATACATCGTCTCATATAGAATGATTGACAGTTGAAATTATTGAACAAAAGCACATAAAAGTGAGAGAGCATCCACCTTATTTCCCTGATTTTCCTAGTTGTGATTATTTTTTATTTCTGAAGAAAAATTTAAGAGGTCGATGTTTTCCAAAGATGAGATTGATGAAGCTATCAAAGAGTGTTTTGCATGGAATGAGTCTATTAAACTTTGATAAATTGCATATAAAGAGCATTCATGTGAAAGGGGATTACTTTGAACAATTTTTAAATTTGGTAAATTTAACCTCATCTACGCCCTTAACGCATGTAGCGCGTTCCATTGAAAAGTAACAAAACGTTTTATACTTACAACTCATCACGAATTAAATTTTAAGCTGTTAACCTCTTGTGCCTCAATATTCCACTTATTTAACAATTATGGCAATTGAGTTTTCCAGCCAAATAAAGTTATACCTCATGAAAGAAAAGACGAAAAAAGAAAGAAGATTAGCATCATCATGTAATTATTGCAACATTCTGAAGATTTCATTTATTTGCAATTTTATTCTTTTGTCAGGGAATGAACACGTTTCAATTAGCTTTAGGTTTAGCTTTAATGTTCTTCATCTCTGTCCTATAAGGTGTAAACTTAATGATCCCGTATTGAAGAGACACTCGTGATATGAATTTCTGTGGACTAAGTTCCACAAAGTCCTGACAAAAATAACGTCTATCACTTCTAAGAAATACTACTACAGTTCTTGTACTATTAAATTGTTGTGATCTTAATTGGAATATGTTTATAAATTGATAGAATCTTTCTTTTTACCGAAACAGGAGTTTCAAATTCGGCTAACTAGAAAATACATTGTACTTTTTCTCCTAAATTGCCATTTTTAATTCTATCATTCATTCACATGAGTAATTTTGCGTATGAAAGTGATGTTTTTGAAAGAAAACTTCAAATTTACTCTGTCATGTTTGTTTTATTTCATCAAAATTTTCTGGTAATTTTAAAAATTTAAAGATATTTAACTTTTTTCCTGATTTTTGGAAAACATTGTTTACTTTCAGAGCAATAAAGTTAGAAGGGAAAGAATCTAAAACTCTCAGTTCACAAGAAAAGAAAATATTTGAAATATATCAGACATAAAGTGCTGATCTAACTTTTGTCTTGTTTTGGACCCGGAATAAGGATATACATTTTTGTAACACGTGAACTAATGTGAAATGAACTACACTTTAACACTAAACATACCATAACCGGTGCGATGGTTACTGAATAAAAACAGAAATAAAAGAAATAATTATGTAATAAGTGTTGGTATCTTTAGTGTTAAAGCTGATTCTGAATTGTTGCGAATATTTGTAGATATTAAAAACACCAATAGCATATAGAGGTATCAAACCAAAAGGTAGAGCCTTGTCAATTTGGGTATCGTCCTACCTTAATCTAATAACTTAATACCAGTAGCTACGCAACCAGCATGACCACTTTTAGTTTATCACATCCTTTGTAAAATATTACAACGGAAAATAGAAAATATAAGAAATGTTACCATTACTTGCCAGTATGAATGTAATAGGTGTTTTTTAAACAATAAAAACATGAATGGTATCATTGTTGAATAAAGTAAAATTTTTTTGGCCATGTAAGAAAAAAGAAAAATTTGAAAATAATGAGTTTTTTGGCATAACCATATAACTTAAGCGTATATGACATGGGAAAGACACAAGCGGAATTATTTTAAGCTGTTGTTGTTATTCTTTCTGATGCCACTTGGTCAAACCCAGCACCATTAAGCCACACGCTACTGGTTTGAAGGCAAAGGGGGGCACATGTCGTTATAACAAGCACCTCTAGGGTGAATGTACGACTTACACTTAAATGGGTCCTGGTAATTTAGAAGCATTTACCAAACAGAATACTCATAGGCTTGGCCTGACACCATCAGAAGTATACGAAGTTATGTAATGTAGTTGTATAAGAATAGTTGTGCTCAGCGGAAATTAAGTGGGTGCTGTCATAGTCGCTAAAGTCTGCCAAAATAAACAGAAAAACAAAGGTTTTATGACAAAGGTTGTCCTTTTATGTTTAGAATCTCTAAAAATTTATTTTAGGATATAAATATAATTGAGTTAGTTTGATTTACATAGCCTCAAGCACGCAAGTATACACACACACACACACACACACATACATACACACACACATATATATATATATATATATATATATTTATATATATATATATATATATATATATATATACATATACATATATACATATACATATACATATACATATATATATATATATATATATATATATATATATATATATATATATATATATATATATATATATATATATATATATATATATATATATATATATATATATATATATAATATATATATATATATATATATATATATATATATATACATATATATATATATATATATATATATATATATATATATATATATATATATATATATATATATTTATATATATATATATATAATATATATATAGATAGATATATAGATATATATATATATATATATATATATATATATATATATATATATAGATATATATATATATATATATATAAAATATATACACATATATAGATAAATAGATAGATAGATAGATATATGTATGTATGCATGTGTGTATATATGTATATCAATATGCATGTATAATTTTTGTTTATACATATATATTAAGATGCATGGGATTTGTTTTGAGGTCTGCGGTCTACTTTTCTGCCTCACGAAGGCTAGTGAGTCTGGAATCTACTGAGTACAGGTGATTCCTAATGGCTACAAGCATCCGTGTTAGCAGCAGGATTCAAGATTGCAGACTCCATTACTGCGGGGAACTTTAGTTTAAAATTGCTGACTATTTTTAAATATTATGTATAAATGCATCACGAGTAACAGAACTTAAGAAAAAGTAGTAAACACAAATGTTAAGAAAACGAAAGAAATGTTGATAATCATTGCTTAATTTTTCATTGCTCTTAAACAATTTGATACATTTCTACAGACCTACTATTACAGAACTACTATTAAAGCACATAATTTTAGTGTAACATATTTAATTGTAAATTTAAAGACCGCAGTTGTTTACAGCTGGTCATTGCTATTGTTGTCATTCTGAGTGTCAAAATGTCATCGATATAGATACCTTACACCTATTTGTTTTATATGCATATAGATTCTGACTATTTATTTTATTCATTAATAAAATATTACTTCATAACATTTTATGATAGTTTCATGGCATATTCTGCAGGCTACGAAAAAGCAATTTTAAATAAAAAATTATAAATGAACTAGAGAAAGCAGCTAATAAAATGATCATCAAATAACTTTTTTATAAGTTCCCATTAAATGACATTTAAAAAATAAACTGCTCTAAAATATAAAAGATCGTGTCATATTGTCAGCTCTCCCTTTTTTATGATAAAACATGTATTTTAAAATGGTGGTCATAACAGTCGTTTCAGTCCAACCAAAAAAAAATTCAAAATCGATGTAAAATTAAAAGAAGCGCTTAATGTTTGCTTGATAAAATATAGATGTGTAAACGGAATGAAATGTTTCATTTATACGGCAAATATTTGCAGTAAAACAAAAGACAGGGATATTTGCTATTTTTCAAAATATTTATTGTTCAATTTAAATTTAAACACGATACATAATATTTTTAAATACTGAATTCATAAATTGAGAAAATGAGGTGTTTGAAAAACATTGAGGAATTCACACAATTCTTCTCCTTTGTATATTTTCCATGATATATTTAAATGTAGAATAAGAAAGCCATAGCAATTGGAAAATTGCAGTTTAGGTAAAGCTCCTAAATATATTGAGCCGAACGATGACTGAATGGTTAGGGTGCTGGCCTTCGGAACAGGAGTTCGTGGGTTCGAATCCCACAGTGGCATGGATGGTCGTAGCCGTTCGGAATCGTATTTAAGCAGTAGGTCCCGGTCTCATTAGCCCTCGTGTTGCAAAAAGTAGACCGTAGAGCTCCAAACCAAACCTAAATATATTGACAGTTTTTGTGAATAAATGATATGCTGTTCAATGTAACTAAGATATTTTTCATGACCCATTTGCATCATAAGCTCATATATCCGCTGAATCTACCTGGTTATTATTACAAAGGCGCATACATGCGCCTAATTATTTAGGCAGTTTTCAGCATTTCCAACATGAAAATTTATTACTTTATGATTAAGTTTTAAAACAGATTATTTTTAAGCAATAAAAATAATTTTTACTTACAACAAACATTTTCCATTTTTTGGTATGATGCAAATCAGTAAAGAAGACATGCAAGAGCAAATAGGGTTAAAATGTCCAGTATTTTTATTGGCTCAAATGATTTTTCTAACATTTCTACATATGCATTTATTAATTGAAACCTGTATCCTCAATATATCTAAAGTTATTTACATATCAGACTTAATTCATAGGATTTTTATAAAAACAATTGACATTTTTATGTGTTTTCAACGTCTTTTATTTTTCTAATCCATATATTAAAGATTTTAAGAATTTTTTTGTATTAAAGATACAACTATTCAATTTTTATACAGGTTTTTCTTATAAAACTGTGAATAAAAGTAACATTAACTTGCTTGAGTATTCTGTTATGAACAAATAGAAAAGAGAAACTGTCAAATTGTCTTGCTAATCACTGTGTAACTTAAAAGGCATATCTAAATTAAAGATTTAATTATAACTGAAAAACCATCTTAATAATTTTTAATTGAGCTAAAAGTCAATATTTGAAACTGTTAAGAAAGTTTATAAAATTAAACTTTAATTAATAGAGCTATTCAAACAGGCTTTAATTTTTTAATATGTTTAAATTCAATGCATTAAAAATAATTAAGACATAATTAAGCACAGAAATATTAAATTTTTATGCAGAGATACTTAAAGAAACAGATGCAGAAAACTGTCAAATTATATTGTCATTCATTTTTGTCAAATAATGTGTTACAAATGTCCGTGTCTTGTCTAAAAGTCTTTAATAATTCTAAAAAAACCGAATCAAAATTTGAAAAAGCATTCAAGATTTTTTAAATTCTTTATCAATTTAAAAAAAAATCAATTTTCTTTAAATCTGTGAAACTGATTTTACTTTCGTGAATATGCTACAAAAAATAATTGTATTTAAAAATAAAAAAATATCCTGAAGGTTTAGTAATAACATTTATAATAATAGAAATAAAATATTGAAAAGGAACTGTACAGCGCAACGGAGCTCGCGGGTTCGAATTCTGCTGTTGTCGTGTATGTTTATAACCGTTTAAAATCTGCTTTAATTAGTAAGTCCCAATCTAATTAGTCCTTGGTGGTAAAAATCATAACTCTAAAAAGGAAACTTATGAATAATTTTAGTTTTGAGCCTTATCTAAGAAGTAATCAACAAATAGTCCCTAGCATGGTTTTTCAAGTTATTTTTAATATGTAATGATGTCCCAGAAAAAAAATGACATTGAAGCATTAAATTAAAGGATGTTTTTTCAATTTTGAATGCATCCTTAATAATATCCCCTTTTTCAGTGTTTGAAACCGTTTGAAATCGGCTTTAATTAGTAAGTTCCTATCTAATTAGTCCTTTTACTATGCGTGATTCTTAAACATGAACAAGTATTATGCATAAAAAATAAAACATCCCCTAAAATCAAGCGCTATCTTGCCTTTTGCAGCAAAAATTAACATTTAATCGGGTTTTATTTCCAGGAAACATGGTATATAAATAAAAAAAATACTATGGAAAAATTAAAAAATTAGGAATTAATGACTATGTGTTTAAATACTAATTTTAAAGTTTCTCCACAGTAATTTCAATATTACTATGGTGATTATTTCATTATTACTATTATTAATTTTTATGTGTGCATATGAATTATAAATACTTTCCTCTGTGTTTTATATATATCAAATTCTAAATGCTTCGTACTTGAAAAGGCACGATAGTTCTTTTAAAACTGTAACACTAGGTTTTCTAATTCAAAAGTAGCTTATATATGAATTTTAAATCTGTTAAAAAGTTCAACCAAAAATAAAATTGAAAATTTAGATATTAAAACTTTGCTAACACATTAATTCCTCGAAAAGTATGAACTTAAATTTTTAATAATATCTCTATTTGCTTTGATCATCTATCTGTGTATGTTTAAATCGACATAGAGGTTTTTAAAAATTCGCTTTGAAAAAGAAAATATATTTAAGTTTAACTGAAAAGAATATTGAAAATGAGAGTACTGCATTAAGTAATAAATAATGTTGGATTTTAAGGGAATGTTAAAAACTCAAATATGAGCTAAATAATTAATTTAAGCACCAATTTGCAGTTTCTTCTGAAGAAAAGCCTAAAATATATTACGGAGATTGATGAATTTTTAATCATATGAGCAATATTTTAGTAACATTACTGTTCCATTACCCTTTTTTAAGTCCTTAATACGTATATTTAAAAATAGGTAAACTTCAAACGATAGCAAAATTTAAAAATATAGTCTTATGAGAAATATTTTTTTTCTAATGATCATGATTCAAGAAATATTCTCTATCACAGAATTTACTGTAAAGTGTCTGACAAAATAAGAGAATACTATTTATGTTATCAACATATCTTTCTTTGTAAAGATTTATTGTCATTATATCCGTTTAATAGGAAGATAATTTCTCTATTATTGATTGTAAGCCTCTTTGAAATTGAAAATAGTTCTTTTTCAAAAAGGATTACTTTATTTATTTAGTTTCATTGCTTTTAGACGCATCGCTTTATTATCAGTTTATATTCTTCATCTTCTGAAACACAATATATTTTTAGTCATCTCATTCATCAAAGTATTATGTAAAGCTGTGGAAAGAGTTTTTAACAGTCTCACTCAAACACAAGGATATGCATACATACATACATACATACATACATACATATATATACATATATATATATATATATATATAGTATATATATATATATATATATATATATATATATATATATATATATATATATATATATATATATAATGTATATTTATTTATTTATACACACATGTATATCTGAATTTCCTACGTACATAAGAAAAGAAATCTCAATATATTACAAAAATCAAAACTCTCCTTTTAGTAAATCTTCCTAAGTAACTTGATTA
Source organism: Pardosa pseudoannulata (assembly GCA_032207245.1). Lineage (NCBI taxonomy): Eukaryota > Metazoa > Arthropoda > Arachnida > Araneae > Lycosidae > Pardosa > Pardosa pseudoannulata. The sequence continues at coordinate 27,895,542 of CM063503.1, read as the reverse complement.
AAATATTTCGTGATTAAAATGTTTCAATAAATATTCAGTTGAATATTTAAATTCTTGTAAAAATTTTACTTGAATATTAAACTGACTAATAAATTCATCGAATAGCTAAATTTTATAGTCTTTGCTTTATTTTAAAGAGAAAATTAAATTAAACAAATTAAATTATTTACAGCTATACTATTTATCAAAAAATGTTTTGCAAGATCATTATTACATCATACCAAATGTCGCTAGCAAAAATTTATTTTTTTATTTTTTTATAATTTCTAACATTAAAATTGAATTTTATATGCGTTTTATAAAGCGTTATTATATATATCCAATCGTTATATAAATATAATTAAATAATTATATTTTTAACTATAGGAATATATTTCAAAAGTAAGCATTTTAAATTCTTCTAATGCTTCAATTCATTTTCAAATTTTATGATTTCTTTGACTTGTTTATTATTTGTGCATTAGGTTTTATAGCAGTTGTGACTGTTTTGTTTATAAAGTATTATTTAGAAATTAATTGCATTTATTAAATAAATGTTTAATAAATATATTTTAAGTATTCCGTTTGCTTATTTAATTTTTTTCAAATTATCCATGCTTTTCTATGTCATACATTTATTAAGTTAACCATAATTATTTTTCAGCTACGATGAGATACATAATACAGTTTTTAATAAGCTTTTAAATACTGTGAAAATGTAAACACAAACTTCTATCACAGCAATCAATAAATAATAAAATTAGAAAGTATATGATTTGGTTTCAGATTTTATTTGACTAGATGTATTTTCCTTCTTTTACAGATTCTTGGAGGGACGTGGTATATATTTTACTACACGAGGTATAAATATATGTTCTGCTTTGATAAGCTTTCATAACTCGTAATAGGCCGACTACTGTGAGATAGTAAAACATTCACGAGTAACCTTCTCAATTTTGATTACATGCAGAAAAAGATATTTGCATTGAATTTCGTACTCCTCTCCTATCTATCAACTTCCCACCGAAAGGACATCAAAGTATTGTAACCTGAATTTTACTTAGGTATTCAAGAAGTTTCCTGCGCCGGTCTGGATCGAAACCAGAAACCAAAGTTCTATATTCTATGTATTAACTTTTTATTCTTTTATATTTGAACATATTTTAATTTATATGTTAAAAATTTTAGAATATTAAAACTTTAAAACACATAAAAAAAAGGAAATCAGAAACTTTCTTATCTATTATATAATATATATAGACAAAAATTCACTTAGCTCATAATCTAAAAATATATTAGAATAGAGCATCTTAATATTTATCAGCAGAAATTTCACATCTCAAAAAATATTATCCAGACACACATATTCATCCTGCACGTTGTCTAGTTATTTAGAAATATGCCCAGGCACCTGCCAGACTCAAATTCCGAAATCCAAGATTTGATAACGCCACACTGAAGAATACTTAATCAATAGGTGTATTTTAGATATATATATATATATATTTTAAAGTTTTTTAGTGAACATAAATTTATGTTTAACTTGAGGAAGAGTAGGTAACACTTATTTTCACATCTGACCCTATTACTTACCTAAATAATCTCCCATATTAGAATAACAACAAATCATTTACCGTGGCTAAGGTTGGCATGAGAAAATTTTCAACATCTAATTGAAAAAATATCTATTAAAATTTTAACCAAGAAATCTAACTTTTCGGCTATAAAAGTAGCTAGGAGTAAGACAGAAAATTTGTTTTAATGATTAGAGAAGAAGCATTTATATCAGACATAATGGAAAGATGGAAAATTTACACTCCGATCTGACAGGCCCAACAATTCATTCATTACCTATAAAAATTGTGTCGCCTATTACTACAATGACAGCAACGTAACTATAACAAGGAAACAACAAGGAAAGTTTTAAATTATAAGCAAAAGAATAAATTAAAAGATTAATTTACAGATGTAAAAATTTATTGGAATCCTTGATATGATGTAATTTGGTTTTGATCTCGACAGTGAAATTTTTTCTACCCAAAGGCTAATTAGAGCAGGACACACTAATATAAACGGAGAATCAAATTAAATTTATATCTTGAAGATCGTATATATAGTGTTAGATTAACAGCCCTGTGTAAATGATTACTTCAACGCTATTTTCCTATCCATATTCATAAATGTAAATTAGTAGTGAAATGACTCCTTCCTCTTCTGCAGTATTTATTTCACTTAAATACCTGACTATTCCAGGAAATGTTCTTGTTAAATAAATGAATGTAAATAGTATTTTGCTGCAATTTCCTCTTGGGAATAAAAAAAAGGATAGAAATATATTACTTGTGGCTCATGTTTTAAACGCAAATCATCATAACACAAGATAAAAAAGAATTTTTAATGCATTTTATTCATCAGTTTATAAATATATGCATGTATATATAAATAAGAACATAACTTTTAACTCCACTTTTCATTTTAATTTATCATAAATTTGATACTTGATATAAAATAGAAAAATTTTTTTAAAGCGCTGCTTTTATTTCAATGCATATAGAACAGATTATAAAGCTATTTAACGCTATTTACTGGGTGAAATAAAGTTTTTAGTTCATAGCGGAGTTTTAAGGCTAAAACACTTAAGTTCTGAAGTAAAATTCTACAGTAATCTAATAGCAAAAAAATAGATTAAATAAACAATATTTTAAATATCTCGTCTAACAGAAAACCTTTAATCTCAGAAAGGACAAAAATATGCTTTCATTTTTATTGGATTATATATTTCAGTTTATTTAGTAAACGTATCGTTATTAGATATATATTACTCCTTTTTATAAATATTTATCTAGAATGAAACATTTATTCAAGACATAAAACTCATTGAAATACAAACAAAAAATACTTGGAGTTAAATTAAGAACAGTGTGAAATATCAAATATGCATGCATTTTTTTCAACTAGTGCCATCTCTCAGTGCGAATGCATATATGGAATGTCTAAAATTCAAAGAAACACTCAGAGGGTTCTTGGTAGATATTAGAGTTTAAAAACTGCACTGTGACATGAGGTTATAAACCTTTTAATAAGGTCTAATTAATTGTATAAGGGTTTCGATGGTTGGACTGAGAAGTATAATAATTACAAGAATATAAAGCTACAAAAATATATAGCTAATATACTTATATGAGATTTGAAACTATTAATTATGTGCCAGAAGATGTTCTTCAATTATATTATGAAAGGTAGCAATAATGATCAGGGTCATTCTGATTGGTTTGGTTTGGTTTGGAGCGCTACGGTCTACTGTTTTGCACACGAGGGCTAATGAGACCGGGACCTACTGCTTAAAGCCGATTCCGAACGGCTACGAACATCCATGCCATAGTGGGATTCGAACCCACGAACTCCGGTACCGATGATCAGCGCCCTAACCAATCAGCCAGTGTGCGGCAGGGGGGGGGTCATTCTGATAGCGGTGTCTTTATGAGGAGTAATACTTCTACTATTAAATTTGAAGTTCGAAATCTTCCTGTGTACTCAGGTCCGAGCTCATTGCTATCAAAAGTAACTTGATCTGATTAATCTTTAGACAACCCCCTATGGAAAAACAAAAGAAAATCTTTAAAAAAAATGAATCTAAATATCTCATTGAGTTTTTGTCACAAGTAAATGGATCTTTCTGCTTATTGACTAATATTTTACTAAACATAGCGATAAGCAACGGGAAAACATGTAAAATATTTTGTATACTTTGCAAAACTGACTTTTTGGTATATGAATAGTATTTAATGAACATGACTGTATTTGAATCGTTTTAGAAACTAACAGTATATGTCTGTAACAAACATTTTACTTTATTACGAAGAAAAATTCCTTTTTATAACAACTATGCGTCCTGCATATTTGCTTGCTTATATCAAATGTGATATATTGATATATATTTATTTTAACAATAACATACCTCCTTTATCCAAGCTTCAAAAACTTTTCACACTTCGTAACAGTGGTTAGAAATATTTTGTGTTTTTTTTGAAATCTCGCAGAAACATAAGTAACTTTTCAAAGTTGCAGTTACAAAGGAATCTTTGATATCAAGTTTTCATTTTGCCAATATTCAATTTTCCTCTTCAGACATAATAAAGAATTTGAAATGAAGGCGCGAGCTTTCATGATAAGAAGGTTTTGTTGCAGATAATCTTCAATGACAATAGCATTTATAAGATGTTCTTTCGAACATTTTTAAAATTGTACTATAAAATAATTTTAATAGCAAAAAGATTTAGACATCACTGTTCATTTTTTCACATTCTTCAAAGATCTTAAGAATGAAACCATTTCATGTTAAGAATGATATTATTTCAAATTAACTCAATAATTTTATTTTATATAGTTTTATTAATTATTAGAATATTTGATGTTAATAATATTTTAAATATAATGAATAAAAAGTTTTGAATTTTTATGGTGAGTTTTAAAGTCTTTAAAATGACATAAAAATGATTCTTGTTTTCCTGGCTTTAACGCTCGACTAAGGCTAATTGGGCTAGTTTCTTATGGACAAATAGTTAAAAGTTGGATCTAATCAAACTAGTGTATTAAATGATAGGGTCAATTTCAAATTATACGATGTCAATATTTGCTGCACGAGTAACTATGAACTTATGCTCATGACTTTCTTCACCTCTGTTCACCTTCAAATTCCTCTTCTCGCTCTAGATTGAATTAGAGTGGTATACTAATATTTCTAAACCGAATGATTATGTAAATTCTGCTTATATGATTAATCGGGGCCTCTGTGGCTTCCGCCATCAAAGTTTTTCGTGCAAATAATACGAGAAATGTTCTTGCAAAATGTTTACTATCAAGAAGCAATTGTAGTTTATTCTGTTTAATTTTTCGTTAGTTACCACTGTCGGTTTTATTGTAATTGCTCTTTATTACTTATTGCTTTTAATAATATTGGATTTTTTTTCAGATAATCATTGATGCCATATACTTCAAACTTATTGTTAATAATGATATAAATCTCCCGTTTAGTTAGAGAGAAATGATTGCTCAATTTCCTTGGCTAAGGTAAACGTCAGGAGAGAATGTGTAAGTACTAACTTTTCAAGTTCTTCCTCTGTTATAAGACGCGTTATTTTAGATTATTCAATGAATGTATGGACAAATTGGGGATCAAGGATATTAGTATTGGAAAAGAAACGCTTGGTTTATTCCCTCACTTCAAAACTGTTCTTCAAATGAATTCTCCAAAACTGTATTTCTGTGAAGAAATAAACGTGAAGAAAACTGTGAAAAAAACTGTATTCCTGGAGTGGATTCATAGTTACTCTGATCCCTTTAGATTAATTTTGATTTGGAATGTATCTAATATTAACAAGTTCAAAATTCAACTTAATTTTTTGATTTTCACCTAGAAGCAACATTCCTAGTGTTTTGCAAATATGAGGCAAATCTAATCAACTACTTATAAAATGATTTAGGATCCCACCTAGGGTTATATCTCATTATGAGCACTAGCAATATACACTTATGGGTGCATCCAAGTATGAGTCACCAATTGTGACTATATCAAAGAAATCAGGTAAGTGTTTTTCAACCCAGAAAGGCGTTCTTCGTAGCCTCTGACACCAACTCGCTAGTTATCGCATATTATTGAATATTACTTACTACAACTTGATACATGTACCGTGTATCCATATTGTTTTAAATTAAATTTTATGCTATTCCTAATTAATTGTATACATGACGGTTTATTACAATTGATTATTAATATATATATATATATATATATATATATATATATATATATATATATATATATATATATATATATAAATATATATATATATATATATATATATATATATATATATATATATATATATATATTATTAATATGTTAGAATCTATAATGCATATTTGTTATATATACTGTAATACAAATAAATTTTAAACATTAAAAATATCCTACTATTTATTTGAAATTTACCATACCATCATTTATGCTGATACATATAAGTTGCTAAATTTGCCATATGCTTACAAATTTAATATTTTTTGCTAAGAAGCAGACAGCTAACAACTGGAACAAATAAGTTTTTCAGGTCGAATTTTCAATCTGAAAACTGATAAATATTTATCTTATTCCTCAAAGGTAAATATATTCTTATATTTTCAAAAGAACTTTAAATTAAATATATTGAATTGTGAAAATATTAGTAAATTATCAGTGTTTAAATGCATTTTAAACCTTTATAAAGTCAGATAGATCTTTTCAAATTATAGAGCTTTTATAAGGTATAGTATTTATTGATGCATTATAGTCAAATATTTGTAAAAAAAGCTGTATATTATACCGGTACATTTTTCAAAACCGATACCCTACGGCTATCGACAACCTAACTAACACCATGAATTCAGTTCGCAGTCTATGTCAAGAATAGAATCGTCTTATTAATTCATTTTCTCCTGATATAATATTTATAAAACATTGCTTTTAGGAATACACTCGAATTTTAATCAAGCAAGCATTTATGAAAGGATATATGGGCTACATAAAATAAATTGCCTGAAAATATATTCTGAATTCAGGTTGGTATGAAATATATTAATTTTAACATATTATATATATATATATATATATATATATATATATATATATATATATATATATATATATATATATATATATATATATATATATATATATATATATATATATATATATACAATGAGAGTTGGGATTATATTAGTGTACTTTCTCCGTTAATATGCATGCTACGGAATAATTTTAATTTATCGCAGAAAGCTGATCGACAAAAATAATCACAAACAAAGGCTACGTATATAGGTTTTAAACATTTATTATTTTGTGAATTTTATGGTAATTAAACTTGTAATAAACAATATATTTTATACAAAATTAAATTATTAATCTTATAATAAATGTTTTATTACCAGTAACAAATAGATGAATAATTGCTTATTGGATATGAATAAAATTTTCTTACCTATTATGATCACTCTGATACAAATACACAATAGTGAAAATGAGTACTATGTAATTAACTTATAAAATACGAAACCCATGAATATCACAAAGAATTGATGGATTAAATTACCAAACTCCGAGATTGGAGAAGCAGAACTAAAAAAAAAATCTGAAACGTGCGAACGGCTGGATTTTAACTTCCTTGAATTTCAATTCATTTGAAAAATTGTATTGATACAAAGAGTGGAGAGAACCGAATATATTTGAATTCTGGGAATCCAAAGTTAAAAGAATTCATGCGTTAACTACAAAAGTTGAAAGTAGGGAGAAATATGGCGTATCTTTTTACAAGAAGAGTGTTTGAAAATACAAGAGGAAAAATCTTTTAAATTTTCTGAATAGGATTTCATCTAAAAGAAATTTCTTGTAACTATGATATAGATATTAGATGTAGTTGGAAAAATCGGCTTGAGACCCAAAATATTTCAAAAAATTTCTGAACAGATACAACTTACGAAAATAAGACAAGTGCACATAATAAATAATACCCATAAAAATTAAATGGAAGTAGCACTTTAAATAAATTAACCCTATCAAGATGCAAATAAATTACACGCTGTAGTAGTTTTGAACTAAATTCTACTAACATTTGTAACTGACTTAAATTTATATATGGGGTAATAACTATAATTAAAAACGTAATTACTAGTTAAAGATATGTTAAAAAAATAAAGATTCCAAAAAACATATGCGAATTATATGTTTTTTATAATAGTTTCATATAATAAGAAAATAATTAAAAGAAGACATAGAACAATTATTCTATATAAATATTTGATATTAAAAATATTTTAAGCTATCATAGGAAAATCTAAGTATATAAATCTAAAATCCTCTGTATGCAAATATATATGTGTGTTTGCAGGTCTATTCCGTATGGTTAAATGAAGCTTACATAATCTTGCACAGCGACTAAGGTAGAACAATGTAAAAGTTGTAGTCAAGTTAAATAGCAAAGTGAAGGTCATGAGAAATATAGAACTGTATTAATTTTGTGTTTAACATATCATTATGATAAGTTGATGTTTAGATTCTTTCATAGATAATTATTGAAATTGAAAGAGCCGTTACAGAATACCGATTTCTATCAAGCTTAAAATGCTCACGGTTATAAATGATATATACACTGCTGAGGCAGAAATGATTTGACAAGGATTAAAGTAAAATGCAGTTTTCATAAACAAATTACGAAAATTTCTTGAGTCGCGGCAGCTCAGTCTACAAATACAACAATCTCGTAACTGAAAGTTTACAGGTTCGGAATCCGAGCCTGCCTAAGATACGCCGTGTTCGTTAAAGGTGTCTGAGACACGTAAATATGTCCGTGGTCACAATGTCCTCCAAGTTCTCAATCAATACCTCTGTGGGTAGCAGGCCAAGTCTGTGGATCTTCTGCTTGGTTCCTGCTTCAAAATTATGAAGACCTACTGGAGCGAAGTCGTTCTTTCACTTTAATGGTGATCATTAAAATGAAAGCCGCACCCCTTGGTATTAACCCATATTGGACCAGTGCTCTATAAATAGGACAGCAAATAAAATTCAATTTAATTATAAAGTTATAAATATTTTCTGAGTGGATTTTATTTTAACACCTTTAAAATAGTCAAAATTTAGCATAGAGTAAAATAATTATTGTCGTTGTAGAATTATTGATGTTATTGGATATTCCATTATTCCCTTAGACCGCAATAACCTTTCACCGGTTCTTTGGTGGAACTATATGGCGGCAGACACAACTCACTATCTTCATATGGAATACTCCAGAACTTTATAACAGAGGAAAATGCAAATTGACGAAAATAAAATAGTCCTATTAATTGAATAGCTGAAAGGAGTTTTTATTATTGACTATTTCTTGCTGACTTTGTCAGAAAAATACACGTTCCTCGACATGACACAAAAATAAAAAAGGAGCAAAATGGCTAAAAAAAATAATATTTTTTTCTTAAATGATGCGGGTGATCTCTCCCCCAATTTCGGCCAAAATGATGCCCATTCAACACTGCGAATGGCGAGGTCAGTGGAAAAATCCCGCCAGCGGGAACCCAAGACGATCGCCAAACGTATCGTGAGTAGGATGAACAGCCTAGGAATCTTAGGGCGCCAAGCAAAGCTCAAGCTGGACAAAAGGTGAAAGATGAGGAGAAAAAAATGCCACGGATGGTCAGCGCGGGATGATACGAAGGTGACTTGGACATGGACAAGCCGCATTCCATAAAATAAGGGGTCAGGAAGCCGGCAATTCCTGGCATTCCCTTTTACATAGAATGTGGCTATGCCACACATAGTAACAAAAAAATGTCCGTAAAACGGTATTGTGACACTAAGCATTTTCTTTATTTTAACAAAAATTCTTCAATTGATCCACAAGTTATAAAATTCGACTTCTTTATGACAAAATCAGCATAACCTTGAAACAATTCGGTATATTTTCTGACAATCTCACCATCGATGCAAGACTGGTAAGATATTTTAGAAGGCAAAGTGTTCATAAAAAAATAAACCTATAACAGTTGGATATAAATTATATATTATATCATCCTACAACAGATATTTTCTTCTATTATCCCTTACCAAAAATTACAGTTCAAGAACTGCAAGAGAAAACCAACAACAGTGTGCTTAAATTGTAATGTAGGACTTTGCTTCGACTATTTCCCAAAATTTCACCTATGAATCAACCTATACAATGTAAGTGATATTTGTTAAATTTTAGTAGTGTATTGGACCGTTGTCCTATTTATAAGACAGCAAATTACTTAAAAAATTAAAAATATTTTTTCTCAATTTTGGTTTTATATGCTTCGTTAAACCATATTAATGATATGGAAAAAAATTTAACAATTTTCAGAAATATTTAGTTGGTGTGGTACAATATGGGTTAATACGAGAGCCTGCAGGCTCAATCGTGTTTGGTTTATCCAAGTGACATCAGAAATAACAACCACAACAACAATAATTTTTTAGAAAATCTCCTACTAGTTTCTTATACCTAGAAGTTATCTGTTGACGTCACAATCAAGTTAACTCTTAACGGATTTTAACATTATAAATTCCATTCGTCACATTGTTTTCCTGCATGTAACGATTTAGCGAGCTTAGGGGTATATAGGGGTAGTGCGAAATTGGGACTTTAGTGTACTTACATCAAATTTTTTATATCCCTTTAAGATTATAAAATACTAAATCTACAAAAGAATTCAGTGCAACAACTTTGTTAATTTTAAAATTTTACTGTATGTGATGATATTAAATGTTAACTAAAATGTTATTAAACTTTAGCCCTTTAATGCCTAGAGTCGCATTTTAGATACCGCTAAAAATAGCTTGTAAAATTTTTATGTTATCTCACAAGGAGTTCTCCTTTTGAGAGTAGGTAGAGAGCAATATTATAAACGATCTAAAACATTTTCTAAGAGTTTCTGTTACCTATAAATTTTCCATTTGGATCGACACTTTGTTATTTTCCGAACAACGCAAATAAATTTACTTTTTTCAATAGGTACATAGACTGAAACCATAACAAACTGTTTTATGTATTATAAAACACCATTTTACAGTACTTATTTTACATGTAATACCAAAAACATTTTTTTCACGAAGTTTTTGTATTTTCCTAAATGGCATCGTAGGATATTTGAAACGATAGCTGATCACTGGTATGACATGTTGTTGTATACAAAGTTGATTAAACTTCATGTTTATTTTATTCCGTGCAGTCCATAATAACTCAGATTTAAGATATTCATCGATATGTCATCGACAAAAATGACTCGGGCTTTAAAGAGTTAAGATTCATAATTATTAAATTTTGATTTGGCGAAATTAAAATTGAATGCTTTTAATCAAGACTTTTAATTTATAAAATTAATAGGATGTATAACAATTAAATATCAATTGCTTCAAACGTGAATGCACTATGACCTTAAAATATTACCCAAACAATATATAGAAACTTCGAAATAACATACAACGATTGAATGCATCCCTAAAATGCGGAAAGTTGTTTAATAAATGGTATCAGAAATTTAACAAGTCTTCCGCAACTGATTACGTTGTTCAACGGAATTTCATTATCTTGCAGATCAACATTTCTTCCAAATAAAGAACCCAACAAGTCTTATGAACCAATTACTACTCCTGTCATTGATTACACTCTATATTTTCCCCTAAGGTAAACTACACAAACAGAAGGTAGAAGCTTTCCTTTGTTTAATTTAACTTTCTGAGATAAGATTTCGAATCTGTGAATAATTAGCCTTTACCTATATCAAGGGTTCCATAATATGCAATATAATGTACTCTAGTCCCATTCAATAACCATATTCAATTTATTTAAGATTCAAAATTCACATATGAATATCTTTCTTGTGTCGTACACATTCTCGAAATCTTTTCATGGTATTATATTCTTTAGAAACTTAATTACATTATATATACGATTAATATATACGATTATTCTTACTTACTATTTTAACTAATTAAATAGAATATGAAAATAGGCGAATTTATTACCATTTAAATAAAAGTTACATAAAATATTAAGTTAAAAATCTCTTTGAAATCGATATATAATATTTAATTGATATTTAATTATAAAAATATAGAAGATAATATTCGTTCTTTTGTAGGGAAATATTCCAAAGCACTTTTTCTTATATTAAAGATAATACCATTAATCAAGTTTTGTTTAGCATTTTGAGTTATCGATCTCTTTTCAAAAAATAGGGAGAACGGTTCAGAAATCAGTTTAAAATCCAGTAAAATTGATATTTTGAAGAATTCTATAGGGAATAAAATATATTTAGTTATCAATTTTAAAGAGATTTTTAACTTAACATTTTATGTAATCGTTATTCAAATGATATTTTATTAAGAAACAGTGAGTAAACTCATTGCAGTGGAGTTCATGTGTTCGAATCGAAATACAGAAAGCTATGCTGTTAGCCGTTCGAAATCGGTTTTAAGCAGTAGGTCCCAGACTCTTTAGCCTTCGTGTATCAAAACAGTAGACCTTAGCGATCTAAATTAAACAAAGAAAGATATAATGTATTTTCTTTTATTATTATAAAGTTATATCTAGCTTTGCATTCAGGAACTTAATATGGTTTATACAATTTTATTTCAGCATACATATGCCAATAAAAATTTTTAGATTTACAACTAATTTATATCCCTATAACGCCAAACGATGGCCGAGTGGTTAGGGCACTGACCTTCGGAACCAGAGTTCGTGGGTTCGAGTCACACTGTGGCATGAATGTTAGGAATCGGCTTTAAGCAGTAGGTACCTGTCTCATTAACACTCATGTTATAATAAAAGTAGTCCGTAGTGTTCCCACCCATCATATCCCTATAAAAATGATTTCATGAATGCTATCTTAAAACAAGCTTGCGAATAGGTTTTGATAAAAAAAAATTATATCACATTTCTTGTATTAAAGGTTTATAGTTATATATACGTATATTTGTTAATAAAACCATCCTATCATCTTTTAAGTTTTATATTTTAATTTTGTGGATATTTACTTGAAGATTTCTTTTGGTATTATTCCAATTTTGTTTAGATATTTCCAGAATATATGTATAGACAATATTTCACCAATTCCTAAAATCTTACTTTACCTTCCAGTATACTGTACTCAAAAAATTATGCAGATATACTTTTAAGTACATCTTGTACATTAAAACGAGAATTTCCATACTCATGTTGCATAAAGTTTAAGATGTTAAGAAGTTAATATCCTACATAATAATGTTGGTATTATATTTAAAAAAAATAATTTTATATTATGCTGATGTTTTTCTATTACAAACATTCGAAGGAAAATTACAATCATTTACAATTCATATAGATCTTTAAAACTTTGAGTACATCTATAGCTCCCGTGATGATGTAACATATAATATCTTATATGTTACATATAATATCTTATATGTATTGTTATAAATAATTTTATTAACGTTTATTTTACTAACATTTTAACATTATATACGGCGGCCGCTTTCCGTTTATTTTGCCTGTAGATGTTGCTTCTTTGCAATGCTCTTGACAATATGGCGAGACTTTATGCATGGTTTTGATTTATAAAATAACGTTAATTCTTTCTTTTTCTCTTTATTTTTTAATGAAAAGCTTTCGCTAATCTTGCAATAAATATTTCAGTACAATTAAAGTAGAGATTTCAAATTTTGTGCTTGTGTTTTAATCCTGTAACAATGTAATACAGTATAGTTAATACCCCTAAAAATGCAACGTGGATAATGTTTAGATAAAAGCATTAAAAACTAAAATATTAAATTACAAAAATATTTTTAGATAATTTTCTATTTAAAAACGTAGTAAAATGTACAAAACATATTTTTGTAACATAATGTTACTTATTTTATTGCCTCGAAATAAAGTTATGCATCATAGATTAAGCTGATTTTTTTTTCATTCATGAATCTTAACATCTATATATTTTTACAGCTGAAAACTAAGAGCTTTTGAGTTATTTATAATACTAATGTCTAGTTATTCTACCCATTTCATTGCCCTAGGTCTTTCAATTTTTAGATATATGAATTTAAAAATGTAAACATGTGCAAATGACAAAAAATTAAGTTATTTCTAAGACTTATAGTTGTATATCTACAAATAAAATATACATAATATGTAATATGTAAAAATAGGTATACATAATATGTAATATGTATAAAATAACGTTAAAATATTAAGTACATACATAATAAAAAATTTTATGGAACTAGTTTCATCTCAACAAAATACTAAAAATGCATTTCCCATAATTTTTTCTGAAATTTAAAAGAAATAACGTCTTGTTTTCCTAAATTCTTATTCATCATTATAACACTATAGCTTTTGTTTCAATGACTTTACTATTTTTTTTACTTCAGAAAAAATACCTTTTGCTTAAGACGTTACTTAATTTAAACATTTTTTTCAGAAATTTATTTAGTATTTAAAACAATTCTCTAAATTCATCTCAGCATGATTCTACCTGTAGATTATTAAACTTTAAAAATTACACAATTTACAGATATTTATTTTTAAATCTTTAATCCATGGGCTTTAATATTCTAGTCAAGCGTATTATTATTTAAATAATATGATAACATGTCATTCCTTATTTTAAAAAATAAGGTAAAACTGCTACAAAAATACAATTACAATAGACTTCAAAAACTGAGTTATAATTCTGAGAACCACAAAATTTTTTATCTTCAAACATTTAATCTTATAAAATTTCTACAATTAAAATTTCCCAGAAAGTCAAAAAATATTTGTCTTTAAGAGAAATTGAAACTACATAATACTTTTGCCATTAAAATCCTTTTCTTTTGGCTTTAAATTGAGTTTTTAGATCTTTCTAAGTAAACAGTTAAAATGACAAGATATTTCGTTGCGGCAATTTAAAATAAAATTGATGAAAAACAATTCGAATCAGATTGATGTGTTTTTTCTTTGGTAAATTAATGACAGTGTTTGATTTTAACGAGTTATCTGCGAAAACATTTCAATTCAAAAGAGAATCAGCTAAGGAAATCATGTAACTATTAAGATCGAAAATTTCTAGGATTTAGATTGTATATTTCTTTTTCGATTGTTATTGCATCTCACAAAAAAATCCGTTTGTGAGAGAGTACGTAATAAATTATTTGCACTTAGTTTCAATAGTGATTTTTTTATAATGATTTATAAGTAAACGAATAGGAAGGTATTATATTGATTGCGTTTATTTAGCATGAAATAGGTCAAAACATTTTTAACAGACATATCGTGTTATTTATTAGGTAAATTTAAAGAGAGATTTATTGTAAATAAAGTAAGGAATGAACTATTTTTTTTAATTAAAAGCGTTCATACAGTAGTAGGTGTTTATATATCATAGAGAATTGTTTACAGTGTATAATCAAATGTAAGAAAAATCAACATATTTACTTTGCAACCAAATACAATTATATCTATTTTAATGAAATTAATAAAATTTCAATAAGTGCATTAATTACATTTTTGAACGGAATAAAAGAATATTTGAAGAAAATGCATAATTATTGGGTAAAAGTCACTAATGACAAAATATATTATTGTATCTAATTCAAATAAATGTTTCTTCATTTTAGGTAGAATTAACGAACAAATATTGTAATGTGAAAAATTGTATTCCTATATAAAAGAAGGTAAACATTTGTACCAGTATATGTCATTAAATGCAAAGACAATGGAAGACACAAATAGAAAGAGAAAGAAATCATACAACTTATTTGCAGTTTTAAGCGAGCTGTATTCTCAATACAAGCGAAATTGAATGGCTTGTAATAGCAAGCAGTTTTCCCTTTATTTGTATATTGTGTACATTCTATTTGTATTCAGTTCTATATCCAGACATTTATCTATTAATTTATATTGGGGAAAATGGTCTTACTGTGTAAACTCAGGATTACTTATTACCAATTATTATGGGTCTGGGACAATATACTCCAAAGACATGAGAATATATTTATTTCTCCCTTTTTCACTCATGAAATACAAAACTTCTATGATTTCTAAACAACTTAAAAACCATTTTTTATAAATTTTCACTAACATGAATATAGATTAATGCATCTTATTCTTTAGTGCTACAACCTGGTCATCACCACCTCAGTGTATTTCTTCTATCAGAACATATCCTCACTATTTTTTCTACAGAATACTTAACCCCTCCCCATGAATTTTAATTTTGTCTTGATCAATACATCAATCAACTTGGTTGGAGTAGTTCCAGAAGTTCCGTTGAGATTAGTTAGTATAATGCTTATTATCTGAATTTGAGCAACCAGATTTCATACATAGATGTTAAAGACCTCTAAATCGGGAACTTTTAATAATTTTAATGTACCAACTTGCTTATAGATTTTACAATCTTCATAATTATAAGACATCCGCCATACATGTTCCCATTAACTATGTTAAATCTTGTCCTTAAAAGTTTACTATCACACATTACATCAGTAGGGAATAGGTTGCATCAGTAGTTTATTTTCCACATGTCGTTAAATGACCTTTTAGTACCATATAAAATATATATTTCATTAATATTTTATAAACATAAAATTTAGTGTTAAAATGAATAGATCAAATTACAGTTGATTCTTGTGCCATAGTACCAGCAATTTACCATGCAGATCCTACTATTAATTTCAATAATCCAATAATTATTATCGTTGACAGTAGTCCCAGGGTATTTTCAAAGAGTAAGCCCCTCAAAAGGGTAATTATTTAACAAAATGGATGATATTTTATTCATTTCTTCAATTTTTATGCTTAGAATTTATATCAAAAACGTGTTCAATATTTAAAATAGGAATCTTTTATGTGGTTAATACAAGAGAAACTCCAGTTTCTTCAGAGTAAAAATCAGTCTTTATGGACATGAAGTTACCAACGTACACGATTTTCGAAATTATGAATAATGATAGTAAAAGAAGAACATTTTATTCCACAAAATAAATCAACTAAAATATTTTCGTATTAAACTAAAAAATATATTCATTAAACATATTTCCATAAATTTTCATAATACCTTGACACTATCCCCATATTTAAATATGTTTAATACCCTTCTTGAAAGTAGAGACATGTTCTCTCTTTAGAGGAGATAGATATTATGTGAGGACTCAAAGAGGACATCTTCTGTAAGAAAAGAGAAAACCTAATTTTACTATAAAAAAAATCTATTAAAATTTCTGAAATAAATATAAAGTTGTTTTATAAGCATTTGAATAAGCTTTCAGATATGCCCGATATGTTCATAAGTAGGAAAATAAGCCTTTTCATTAGCAAAATAAATTAAACTGGGATTTTTTACTTGTATTATATATGAATATGCCATTTATATATATATATATATATATATATATATATATATATATATATATATATATATATATATATATATATATATATATTTATATATATATATATATATATATATATATATATATATATATGTATATATATATATATATATATATATATATATATATATATATATATATATATATATATATATATATATATATATATATATATATATATATATATATATATATATATATATATATATATATATATATATATATATATATATATATATATATATATATATATATATATATATATATATATATATATATATATATATATATATATATTACATTCACGTATAAATTGGCAACAATTGGCAACATTCATATCTCATTGGCAACATTCTGTCTTTACAATATGCATTAGATGAAATTCATACTTAAATTATTTATATATAAATAAAGTTGAAATTTTAAAATATGAAAATGCCCTAAATTATTAATATTAAATATCAAAATTTTACCGAAAAGTATAAAATTGTTTGGTTTGTAAATCGTAGTATTTATTTTCACTAAAATTCATCCAGGTATGAAGAGTAGTTTGCAAGATATAAGAACTAAGACAAACTTTTAAAATAAAAAAAATACATTTAAAATTTTAAGTTATATATGGAAATGATACATATGGAAATAATTTTAGGTATATATTAATTTTTGAGCTTAAAAGCCTTCATTACTATTATTAGCAGGCTATTTAAGATTCAGTTAAAATATAATATTTTGCTCTATTTAGAATGAAATTTTTTCTTAACTATAAATAAAAGTGTAATTTTTAAATCATTGTTTACTTTTCATATATGGCAGAATGAAGTTTTAAAAAATCATACTTATATACATTAAGAGAAGCATATAAATACCCACATACCCGGAAAATAAATTTTAAAAAATCTAAATTAGAAATTAATATTTGATGCAAAATGGAAGCTAATAATTTATTTTTATTACCTGAATCTCATTTATATAATTGTCAGTAACATATTTCATTTTATAGCAAAATAGTTTTTTTATTTTAAATTATATAATAGTTTTATTTTATTATTTAGTTTTAAATTGTAAGATTTCTTTAAAGTATTGGTTTGCAGAACAAAAGAGATATTTTGCTTCAATTTGATATAAAAATTGATATTCTAATATAAAATTATCTAGCGGGTAAGTAAATTTAAATTGAATATATATTTTGAGGGGTTTGTTAAGCATATATAATATTTCAAATATCAAAACCAATGAAATAATGATTTTAAAATTAATTGTTATTAAAGAAATTTTTTATTTCAGAAAGTAGAACAATGAGCAGAACAGTTCATTTTATGAAGATAAGAGAAAAGTTTGTTAATTTGAGAATTTTAAACCTCAAAACATGTCATGTTCTTTTAATTTGCTAGACCGTTTGAGATTCGGAATTAATAACTGTATCAAATTGTGCAGAAATTTTTGCGGTTTATAAATAAAAAATTCCGAAAAGTTTTAAGATTTAAAATTCTTGACTTGAAATGATTATATTTTCAAAGCAATTTTCTCTTTGTTTAAAAAACTGAAAATTATGATCTGAAAATTATGAAACGCATTTTTGCTACCCCTTAACATAACATACATGTATCACTATTTTTCTAGGTAGCAACGTGACATATAAGACAGCGAGAAAAATGGAATCAGAGATCTTGCAGGAAAGAATACAAAATGTCAGAAATCTCCCATAAATTTTATGTATTATTCCTCACACGTATTTGAGTCGGTCTTAGAGAGTCGGCTAAACAAATTAGAGACCATAAATGGAAGGAAAATATTTGAGCCACAGAACTAGTATCTCATTTGCGGTCTATTTCAGGCGGCAGCTGACTGCGATAAAAAACGCAATTGCTTAAAAGCAACAGCTTCCAAACCTCACGTAGACACATTTGGAATTTTTGTACCTGTTTCGAGTAGAAAATTCATTCGTCCGTATTTCTTTTCTTCTTTTGAAATTTTTGCCTCACGTATATCGAAACTTCTGTTTGTCACCTTTATTCTATGGCAAATTTTTCATTTTATACATGCTATTCACATATCAAAGGAATCATAGCTTATTTCATTCTTAAATTTTGTAATTTGTAATAACGATTGGAAATGAAAATATCTTTTAAGTTTAACCCCTTCCGGTATGATTTAATAATGAAAAACTGTGCATGAAATAACCATTTAATTTTTATTTAAAAAACGTTTCATTTTACAATTCTTACACATTCTTAATTAAAATCCACTTTTTACATAGTGTTAAATAATATTAGAAACAGTAAAATTAAGAAAATATCAAAGCAAAACATTAATAAGGTATACAGATAATAATCTTCAAGCTAGTGGTACTTTTCAAAACAAAGTACAAAGGAATTCTTAATTGTTTACACCGCGTAGTCTCACTTTTAATTTGATTCTTGTAACACAGACGGCATTTCTTAGTAGGTTTTCTTTTATTCTGACTCATTAATTTGGCAATGACTTGTACCAAGAAATTCTAAGTATGCAATATGCAGTAGTGACTTGTGATTTTCACAAGTGATAAAAGTGTTGCCAAATTCAATACACTAGAAATTTTAAATAAATTAATTATCATATTTAACAGTAACTTTAATGGCATGACGAGTGTAGCTCGCCAGTGTGCGGCATGGAATGAAAAACTAATGACGAGCTAGACTCGTCATTTTACCGGAAGGGGTTAAGAGAGTAAATGTTTTCTAATCTTGTAATACTTACGTCTCTAATTGATACATTTAAGGACACAGCGATATTTAATTGGTCAAAATTTGTTGAACACTTGATATTTGTGTCTCATTAAATTTTGAACTAAAACGAAGAAAAAAATAAAAAAAATAAGCTTTAACACCAACCGTATTTATATAATATAAATATTCCAATAAAAACTCATTACTAATAACTACTTATCAGTATTTAAAACAAATATTTTTCATTTTTATAAGTATATGAAATACTACATGTACATTTATGACATTTATGTACATTCCTAATTTAATGAAAATTTATCTTGTATGGGAAAGAATAAAATTTAGTTCAATTTAATATATTTAGAACAGATAATAGTTCAATTTGTGGAACAAATGAAAATTTTAATTATTTTTTCCAGCTGTATTTGTAGCACAAAAATTATTCTAATTGTTTACGAAATGTATTCCAATGCCTAGAAGGTACTGTGTAAATAAAAATCATCTTACATGTGAAAAGGATACGCATGGAATATTTTCAATAACATTCTATTTGAAACAAATAATAACCATTAACTTTTAAAATTATAAAACCTCTACCTTAATAATGCAAACATTTTCACATAATTATATTTCAAATAACATATTAGATTTTAGATAGTATTAGTCAAAAGAATACAAAAAAAACTATCATAATTTTATATTTTATGGCTAAGTATATTTTAAAAAATAAAGAATACTTTTCCACAACTACTGTATTTTGTCGGTTAGTATGAATTTATGATTATTACTTAAGTTTGTTACTTTTGGATATCATTCTTATTTGTTGGATCAGAATGAATACTAAAAATAAATTCTATACATTACACACACACACACACAGATTAGTGTGCTCTGAGATTTGAATAAAGCTATGAAAATATACTCAGAACACTAGTGTCATTTACTGGGATCCTGATATATATATATATATATATATATATATATATATATATATATATATATATATATATATATATATATATGTATATATATATATATATATATATATATATATATATATATATATATATATATATATATATATATATATATATATATATATATATATATATATATATATATATATATATATAAATGTATATATATATATATATATATCTTAGTTTTCTACTATCTTGTATTTTAAATTATTCATTCGTGATTTGCAATTAGAAATACTATTTTTAAGCTAAATTAAAAATTTCAATAGGTAATGATTAATAGGAATAGTTTATCAATTGACACTAATTCTATTATTCTGATATTTTAACTTATTTAAGACATCATGTTGAATATTTCATGTACATTATTATTCTCCTTTAAATTACCCTACTTTCTATTAATTTATATATGCATTCAAATGAATCATGCTGCATATGCTCATACAATTAGGAATGTTAATTTAATAAATATATCACATATATATTTATATTTTAAACATATTGTATTTATATTAATCTGCATTACTTAGTATTAGACATAATCTTTTATGAATCATGCATAAATCTTACATAAATTACATACATAAATTAGCTCATATTTGGCTATATTATACACTTATGGATTATACACATTAATAACTGCATTTACTTTTAAACAAAGTGTTTTACTTGAATAAAATTTATATATATTATTTGTCTTTTATCCTGTAATTCAAGTTATTTATATGAAATTAAGAATAACATTTTTAAGCTGAATTAAAAAGTTTCTTAAATATTGATCTATGGGACAAATTTATCAATAAACACTAATTCTATCATCCTAAAACTATTTTTCTGTTGTAAATCATCCTGTTCAATTTTTAATATAGATTTCAGCTTTTAATTATCCTAATTTCTATTCATATATCTATCTACATATCTATGTTTCTATGTATCTATGTATACATTTATCCCTCTCTCTCTCTCTCTGTATCTGTATATATATATATATATATATATATATATATATATATATATATATATATATATATATATATATATATATATATATATATATATATATATATATATATATATATATATATATATATATATATATATATATATATATATATATATATATATATATATATATATATATATATATATATATATATATATATATATATATATATATATATATATATATATATATATATATATATATATATATATATATATATATATATATACATATATATGTATGTATATATATGGAATTCTTATCAGATAAATAACCCATAAGATCAAAGCTTTATAGTAATTCCAGTTGCATAAATTATTTGTTGAGCTCCATATATTAAATATAGTGTTCGTGATTATTTCATTTCTCTTTTGCAACTGGATTTAAGGTGCTGAAAAAGAAACAAGATATATGCTCGAAAAGAAGCTATAATTACCATAATTCAATTTGCAGTGGTTAGAAACTTGCTGAAAAGCGGAAAAAACATTCGTTTCAGTTGAGTACTTTAGTCGTTGTTTTTTCTCGTAAACAAAGATTTCATTATTTTTCCGCAAAGCATCACGCAAGCACCTTCAACTTAATAAAATGTTGAGATACCACTAGAAACGTTTTCCTTAAAAAATTACGTTAGAGACGTTAGAGTATTTTTTAAGTCAAAATTTGCTAAGAGTTAGAGAGTTCAGAGGAAAGTATTTCATCAGATAATTTTTTATTCAGCCAAATCGTATTATATTTTTTACGCCTAACGCACGGCTACCAAACTCTTATAGAATAATGTAGAATATTTTAACAATGCTTTGTTAAAGTATTTTTACGTTTATGCTTTATTTAACGCTTTTAGTTTCTCTGACGATAAGAAAATAAATTTTTATATTTCCACTTTATTCTATTTATTTGATAGGATAAATTTAAAAACAAGGCTCAGCTCTCAAAATTTAAGTATATAAGATTTTAAGTATAGAAAAAGGTGACAAGTACATGGCAAATAAGTTGAATCAAAAACGGTAATGTCTATTTAAAATGGGTATAGGCTTTAAATTTCATGTGATCACAATGATCATGAGTTAAAAATTTGAGAATATTGAAATATGCATACACACACACACACACACACACACATATATATATATATATATATATATATATATATATATATATATATATATATATATATATATATATATATATATATATATATATATATATATATATATATATGCTGTCCAATAATTATAAAACTACTGGACATTAAAACCCATATTATTTTTACTAGCCTGGGCTACTGGGCAAGTAGACATCTAATCGGCTAACAGTAATAAAGATGCAGTCGGACCATTGAAAGATGTCGGCACAAGTCTAATTAAAACTTTATTTCAGAGCTGCTAAAATGGACATGTTTACTAATCAACGACAGACAAGAGAAAGAGAAAATCATTCTACTGGAACGGAGGTGCACTCAAGAGCGAACACAGAATGAAATTTCACAAGGGACAAGAAACTTACTCAGTGAATTTAAGTGTTTATCAGAAAAATCTGTCCCCATTTGCCGGCGACAGCTGGAAAACGTATTGAATAGACAGAAAATTACATGAATAGGATAGAAAGCTTTGGGAATTGAATCGAAAGAATTTTTAGTCGAGGACGTTCTTTTGATTAAGACATTTAGAGGCTGGGAAAAATATTTTAAGGAATTAGAATGGGAGAGAGGAGGTGATTAAGGAAATATTAAAGTTAAATAATTTATATATATATATATATATATATATATATATATATATATATATATATATATATATATATATATATATATATATGTATATATATTTTATGTAGATAAAATTTTAGATATATACATTTGTTTGTATGTATATCAGCGTTTTGCAAGAAATTTCAGCTCATATAATCAATGATTTGTAATAATTCTTGCAACTTAAATTAATTAATTGTTGAAACTGAATCAAAGAGGAATATTTTAAATATTAAACATAGCGACTGAGATTATTTCATTTCTTTCTTGCACCCGGATTTACGATGTTAAAGCAGAAACAAGATATACTCGGAAGAAAGCTATAATTACCATAATTGAATTTGGAATGGTTAGAAATTTGCTGAAAAGCAGAAAAAAAACATTCTTGAGAGCTGAGGACTTTAGTCTTTTTTTTTCTCGTAAACAAGAATTTCATTTATTTTTCCACAAAGTATCACGCAACCACCTTCAACTGAATAGAATGTTGTGATACCACTAGATACGTTTCACATAAGAAAGTACGTTATTCGAGAGGTTAGAACATTTTTTATGCAAACTTTCCTGTGAATTAGAAAGTATATTATGAATTCTGAAGTTAATGTGTTCTGAGAAAAAAAAATTATCAGAAATATTTTTATTTAGTTAAGGCGTATTATATTTTTTCTGCTTATGAAACTCTTTTTTTAACATTGCTTTGTATAATGATTTCTGAAGCTTACATTTATCTGTATTTTAACACTTTTATTTTTTCTGATTATAAGAAAATCGGTTTGACTTTTTTTCTGCATTAAATCCATTTGATAGTGTATGTTTAAGAGTATAAGGAATTACTGTCTAAATATTTAATTACACAAAAAAGTTTAGCCCTCGCATAGAAAAACAGCAGACAATTGTGCTCAAAATTAAACCAAACAATGAACAGTTGATAAATAAGTAACAACTTTGACATTGTTGTACAGAAATATATAGGTTGAAAATATAATGTGGTCAAAATGATCACATGGAAAAATAACTTTAACTAAGGTACAGTAAATTTTAGTAATAATATGTTAGTTCTAAATACTCATGCATGAGAAAAAATTCTTCTATACATCCGTGGTTTCGTAATATCACATTTTCATATATCTTCTCCTCAACAGACAGACAATTTACCTGTATTTTCATATTATTACGTACCAATGACTTATACCAGGCCTGTTGAGATAACACAAAGAATTAAGACACCAGATACAAATGAGCGAAGACTTACCCTTTTGCAGACTCTTTATTTACAATTCTATTTTTGAACAATCTGGTGACGCAAATAAAACATATTAAATCTCAATATGGAGACGCCGTAAACTGCTGAAATGTTGGAGCAACTCCCTGACGCTGATGACGCTATGTTCAGATGAAAAAATGGTTGAGCATTCCCTGCGTCTGCTGAAGTTCTCCGTTCACTAAGTCTTGGACTGCTTTTCCTCTGAAGGGGCTTCAAATTTGCTGAGCAAAATCCAATGACTACTGTTGACAGGACCAAAGACGACTTACCAGCGTTAGCAACCCCTCTTGTCCAATGGGGTCGAAGGGGGGGGGGCACTTACATCGCTTTCGTCCTTCGGTCAGTCTACATCGCTAGCGTTGTCCAGTAGTGTAACTCATTATTACTCATATGTAACATAATCCAGGTTGGTCAGAAAAGAAGGCTTCACCTCGTGACATAATAAGGACGACGGATTGAACAAGCTGCAAGAACAAAGTCTCGTAAAGAACATTCCTATCAGAAGCGCTCAAAAGTGTAAAAATATAGGAGCCTAGTCCCTGTGAAGTGGACTTAAGCCGTTTTCATTTACTTCAATCTCTTGGAGAATGGCCGAACTCAACCTTTTTCATTTACTTCAGTATCTTGGAGAATGGCCCCATCACCAGTATCAGGACGTTTCTGTGAGTCAGTTTGCTTTGCTTTCTATAAATAGTTTTTGATTACCATGAGAAATATTTAAAATGAGTATTTTATTATTTTTAACAGTTTTTTCTAGTCTAATTAATAAATGATTAAAGTTACAGCTTTACTGGCGGAATTCCTAGTATATTTTTATCTGTATCTTTAGTTGTTTAAGATTATTCGAATATAGTAAGATATGTTACTTTTTGAAATTCCCATGCTCATAAATGCCTGCAATTCATATGTATGAGTCTCTAAATTTAGCTAATTCTAAATTAGACGTGTGACTTATTTGCTGTTTTTTTATTATTTGAGCAATTTAAGGGTAATCGAAAATTTAATATTTCTAATCTAAAATTTATACTTAAGGTAATTTGTACTTTTATGATCGATCCAGTCTTAAGAATGCTATAGTATTATTGAAACCAGTACTCAATATTTTCGAAAATGCCTAAATTATGAAAGGGAATACAAGATTCATGTTCCCTAAATCTACTTTTCTATAATCAGTATCAAAGTATCGGGTAAATCAATATTTTACAAATTAAGTACTGCCGATCATAGAACCCTCAATTGTGAGATTGTCATAAAATAAATTTAACATTAATATTATTCCCCTTTAAATTTTTTTTGAAACTCTATTAACATCATAAATTATTAACAGGATAATCATTTAAAAAATGATAAAGTCTCATTTTGAGTAGCTTATGTACTAGTTTTACAAATTTATATTTTTTGAAATACATTATTTCACACCTTGGACAACTTTTATTTCTGACATAACAATATCAATAAATGTTGAATTTCAAAATTCTTGCCACGTATATCAGTGCACAATTCAGTTTCTGAAAGGCACTTGTTTTACTAGCAGAAACTATGGTACTGATTTTACATTTCTGTACGACATCGGTTTTTCTAACGTTAATTTTAATTGATTGGTTTTTTTTTTTGTTAAAATGTCACAATTCATTTGTTTGAGTATTTTCATCATTATGTCTATTTGTTGCAAAACAAACTGAGAGATATAGATAATATTTTAGTGGCTTTATGCATATCAAATAACTTTTATTCTTTTGAATTATATAAACATCTATCTCCAAATAGCAAACATAAAACAACAAGTAATTTTAACCTTTTACTAGCAATTGCAATGAATGACATTAAAATTTCAAACCACTTAAAAAGAAGATAAAGAACATAATTACAATTCATTTTACAATCTGTAAAAGATATTTTCAATCTTCAATTTTTAAGATATTCTTTTCTTTTGAAACTGAGTTTCATAAATTGTTCTGTAAATTAAAATACTTAAGAAAGTTCCTTTGTCATTAAAATTATCATAGGTTGTAATCGAGTAACAAATACAGTAATATTATATTCATTTTAAAAGTCACAAGATAATGTATTATATATTAAAGTTTCCTGTCAAAAATTAAAGTATTATATAATAAAAAGTAAATCTTATTTATTATAATATTAAAATTACTATTATATTTATATAACAAATTATATAAAGGATAAATATAAAGTTTAAATACATAAATATGAAAGAAATTATATTTTTTACTGTTTAATAAACCAAAAGCTTATTGGGAACATAAAAATTAATAAGTAATAAATACTGTTTTCGATTGATATAATATGTGATATGAATATATTTATCTCTGAATCTAAAAAATATATAGCTTATATTTTTCCTTTTTGATTCTCTTCATATTTACTAAAACGTATTTTTATTTGCTAAGAATTCTGTATATACACAAATTTCTAACTTACAAATAGCCAAGAAAATATAGGAGTTTCTTTATTTTTTGGACGTCACAAAGAATGTTTACAAATTATTAGTTTATACTTATGACACTTTGTATGCATAAAAATTGAAACTCACAAAATATTCATATCCAATTTTTGCATGATTTTTAAATATTCTTTTACATTAACTTTTTATTAATTTTAAATAATTCTTGTGATTTATTTTTTTCATAAATTCCAACTAAATGTTTATCAAACACTGCTAATGAACTATGATTGAAATCAAAGTTAATATCTGTTACATTGGAAATTTTTTTATATAGATTAAGGATTTCAGACATAAATAAATGTGCACATATAGGTGGTACAATAATATAAAATATAAAATTTCAGCCATTTACCGGCTGATAGGTTTTCAGTTAAGCATGCATGTGTACATATATACATGAGTATACACACGACATGTTCTACATAGTTAAAATGGATTCATAAATTGTCAAAAAAGTATATTACGTATGGAATCCAAAATCCAAAATTTTATAAGATTACAATAAATACTTTACACCATACAAATGATTAAAAATATATAAAAATATTGAATACAAACATCAATTTAACAGCAATTTATATGACAGCTATATTGAAATATTTTAATTTTATGCAACTGAGTAAAAAATACAGATCACAAATATAAATTTAGCTCTAATTTAAATGACAGCAATGTTAAGGTATTTTGATTTTATGAACACGTCCTTCAATAGAGAATCTACATTTTAATGACTACTTTAGGAAATTATTCCTGAAATTAATAATTCTAAAAGGACTTTTAAATTCAATTTGATAGAGTCGTCAATAAAGTGAGCACACTATCGGAAAGCTTAAGAATTTCCTAAGTATGTTAGACTTTGAAAGCGAAACGATTTCATACTTATTGCTTCGACTAAAAGAGGAAAATTTCTCGCAATCTTCTGTCAAATGTGATTAAGAAAATAATTCAAGTTTGAACGAATTGTAAAGTATTATGGAACTGAATGCAGTTTTGATAAAATATGCCAAACTTATTTCCCTTGAATATTTTAATAATTTCGCACAATCCAGACGGAGGTTTATTATTTTATCAGTACAAGGAATATAAAAACCTTACAACTGTTTTATCATTCATATTTCCAAAGAATGTTGATTATTCTTTTGTCAAAGTGAATAAATTAATATAAATAATCCTTTATCAAATCTATTTTTGGATAAGATAATAAATGTTTTAGTAAATGCATCGTGTTTTTACATTTTTAATATTGGAATTAGTTATTAAAATGTTTGGATATTTTTAAATTACTATTAATTTCTGTAGGGATATCTGCTCACAGAATTTTCAAGTTATTTAATAAATTTATTCATTTAATATCTAACTGTTATAGATGGAGCTGTATTTTGCCTTTCTTGCTCATTTTTTCTATATTAATTGCACATTTACTTTTTATCTTAAATCGAAAAAAAAAAACTCAATCAATTAAATAAAGTAAATTAATTTGTATTACATTTTTACTTTTCAGATGTTGTCTAGTTTTAATATAATTAATAAACGGCAATCATGTATAATATAATCCTGAATTTCTATTTTCTCATAAATCTTATGTTACCGTCATGCATAAAGATTTGTATAGCAAATAAGACTTTTTACCTTCTAATATGAAAATTTGTATTACATTTTTACTTTTAAGATGTAGTATAGTTTTAATATAATTAATAAACTGGAATCATGTATAATATAATCCTGAATTTATATTTTCTCATAAATTTTATGTTACCATTATGCATGAAGATTTGTAGAGCAAATAAGACTTTTTTCCCTCTAATATGAAAATTTGTATCTCAGTACACATTCATAAAAAATTAAATTACTTAAAATTTAGGAAATATTTTTCATTCACTTGTGATTAAAACAAATAAATTTGTGATTGGTTGTAGAAACTTTCCTTTTAAACATTTATTTCATTTAATGTTTGTATTTTCTTTTAAAAATTATTTACTATTTAACAATTTACTAGCATTTGAAAGTACCATTACACTTGTGTCTTTATTGTAGTCAAGAAACACAAAAGATTTGTGTAAAAGATCTTGTTTTGCAAATATTATTGTAAAATAAACTTATTTTTAAATTGTAAGACAATGTTATGTTAAAACTGCGTCAGCGTACTTGAAAGTTTCACTTTCTTCCATTATATACTTCGATCAGATGTTAAAATGAGATTAAAACGTAAGAGATTCCCGATTCATCGGGAAACGGGCAATAACGTCTTTGTCTCCGATAACAAAACTGTCTCTCTGTTTCTAATTTCAATATTGACTTTTGGATACGATTTCTTACGCTGAATTAGAAATACCTAACGAAGTTTTCGAAATAGTTTTCGATTAGAAATTTAAGAAATCGTTGGTATAATTATTTCTTTCAGAAATGAATAAGTGAAAATTCATTTTTAGCACAGTGATTTGGGATATTTCATTAAAATAATACTTTAGCCTGTGTAAATGAACATACACACAATATAGATATGTGTGTGTGCATGAATAAAGAGTCAGAATTTCGTCGACATCTAACAACTATTATGAAAGAGTTGTTTTCACGGTACCATTATGGGGTAGTTTCTAGGGGAAATACGCATCGATCAATACATAATGGTCAGTACCTGAAAAAAGAAACCCACAGAAAAGACAATAAAAAATATATTATTTGATGAATAGTGATGTATAATGAAGTACGCGTTATGACCATAGCATAATCTTGAATATTTAAATTATATTTGGCTTTTTGCCAACTTAAGTTTAAAAAAAAAAAACGAAATAGACTTTTTTTTTAAAAAAAAAGAAGTCATTATGGAATTAATTGCATTTATTGAAACCAGACCCTAAATTGAAATTATGAACATTTAAAATTATAAAAATTAAATTAAAAAAGGAAAGGAGAAAAAATAGATAAAAATGTCACTTATAGTGACTTGAAACGAAACTACGGAGAACGCAGTTCCTTTTCTCTCCTCGGGTAATGGGTGTCTCTTCAATTTCCATTCTCGATGCTAGGCATGAAGTCCTCAAGTGTGTCTTTCTTGTTAACATTCCATTTGCCTGTCTCCACGGTGGAACACCGCCAAGCGCAGAACTAAAAACACGCCAATGTGTATAGTGGGGATATGTCATATCATAAAAAAGGCGAATTTATGGAACTATTGCATCGCTGTGCTCGCCAAGGATAATACCAAGTGACGCTCTTGGTAAGGGTGATTGCGAATCCAAAGTGGCTTATGCGATAAAAAAAGTAGCTTTTCGTCTCACCAACATGATAATTGGGATTTTGACAGAGAAAATACAAACAGGGTATTTTTGTTTAAGGCAAGCTTTATAGAATTAAGGGCCAGTAAATGGAATGTTATAGCAACTATATTATATTAAATCTAAAATGTATGAAAATTTTTAAATGGCATCGCAATTTTAATTAAGAAGATTGCCATTTTAAAGCTGGTTCACCTTGCAGATAGAGACAAGAAGAAAAATGAGATTTATCGCATGGGCCCAACATGTAGACTTGACTTCAAATGTAATAATGTTGCAAATTCATGTCTCAGTACGTCTAGATTCCGCGGGTGAAATCGGTGACACTTGCGTCTGTCTGTGTTATCCTTATATTATGAAAAAAAAAATTATTTTCTCGATGAGAGAAAAATGAGACTTTAATTTAATAATTGAATACACACTATTTTATGTCATTACACACACACACACACACACACACACATATATATATATATATATATATATATATATATATATATATATATAATATATATTATATATATATATATATATATATATATATATATATATATATATATATCTATATATATATATATATATATATATATATATATATATATATATATATATATATATATATATATATATATATATATATATATATATATATATATATATATATATATATATATATATATATATATATATATATATATATATATATATCCTGATTCAGTGTTAAGGCGATTGGAAAACAGTCTTCCTTGATAATAATTTTATTAAATCATTGTTTCATTTAAAAGAAAAACTTGCGCCATTTTCATTTATTAGTCGAAGACACGCTTAAACTGTGTTGAAAGCTCCATGTCCACTCGCCTGCTGACTCATATCGGCTCGCTTAGTCATCAAATACTTCAAATATCTTTCCGATTGACCGGAAGATCCCAAAAGCTTACGCGAGCGTGGGTCTTTTTCATTTATTTCAACTCTTTTATAATAAAAGGGGTCCTTTTTTAAAATTGCCGTAATTTCCAACTACCCCTGTTTAGACCTCATATATATATATATATATATATATATATATATATATATATATATATATATATATATATATATATATATATATATATATATATATATATATATATATATATATAATATATATATATATATATATATATATATATATATATATATATATATATATATATATATATATATATATATATATATATATATATATATATATATATATATATATATATATATATATATATATATATATATATATATATATATATATATATATATATATATATATATATATATATATATATATATATATATATATATATATATATATATATATATATATATATATATATATATATATATATATATATATATATATATATATATATATATATATATATATATATATATATATAATATATATATATATATATATATATATATATATATATATATATATATATATATATATATATATATATATATATATATATATATATATAGATAGATAGATAGATATAGATAGATATAGATAGATATATAGAGATAAAGAGAGAGAGAGAATGCTTAGTAAATGCCTCCACCGGCCTTTTCTTTCCTCAACCGTGAAAATTAATAGACTTCGAATTATTAAAATATTTTAGCCAATGTTAAAATTAGACTAATGGTATTTTAAATTTTAAACTTAATATTTAGAAATGTTATAAAACGAAATTTTTAAACGTTACCTTTTATTATATTTACTAAAAACTAAAATTTATTCTAAGAACCATAACACAAAAGTTTCCCTTTACTTGACAAAAATTGGCCAAAATATTTAAAACATTTTAGATTTTTCATCTTAAATTGGGTATCAGATAACAAATTAAGTACTTGGATATTATATTTATTTATCTTGAATATTATATTTATTCATAGAATGACGAAGTTAAAAAAATAACTCAGCAGAAAGAAAATCTTAACATAGAAACCAAAAAAATATAATGTGCTATACTTTCTGATGACACATAATGGCTAAATTTTGTAGAGAATCTTTGGATGTCACAGAATTATAGCAGTGTAAGTGATAAAATATTATTATCTAAATTTCTAAAATTCTGTTGAAAAATATGCACATTAGAGGTAATTGGTGTTACTAAATATTTCTGCAATGAACTAAGATTTTCGTAATTAATGCACATAATTGAGCAAAATCCTAATTTCCCTGTCACAAAATCCCCACCTGCACAAATCAAGTCGGGAAGAAGCTAAAAATATCTGACCCCCAGTCACGACGAAATGTTTTTTTTTCCATTCCTTTAAACTCGGATGGAGGTGATCTAAAGAGGATTCGAGTCAGTTCCAACCTATTTAAACACCCACGTTCTAATAATTCAATTCTTCCTTGTGTGGTTTCATCACATGGCAGAAAGTATTTTAGCCATTCAAAGTCATCATTCATCACTACAGTATAATTTAATTACCCTAGAACGCCAAAAAACTGTATTCTTCAAAGACATCTTTTTTCTTTCATTAAGATCATTTTCCCACTGTTAATCAACAACTTTTAAAGAGTTATTTATATTTTAATTTAATATTCATTATAAATACAATACTTGCAAATGTTCTTAAAAATAAGAAATATAGAAGATATGGTGCAAAATGAAATTTTTATTGAATTGTAGAAAAATATTATTTGAAATTGAGAAACTATATTTTAAACTTTTCCTTTCATGTATTAGACACTTCAATCAGATGTTAAAATGAGGTCGAAACGTAAGTTTTCCAAGCATAGAGAAAGAGGTATTCACGTTCTTTGTCTCAGATAATAACATTGTCTTACTCTTATTTCTAATTTCAATATTTACATTCAAAGGTGTTTTTTAACGCTAAAGATAAAGCATCTGATAAAGTCTTTGAACGAGTGTATATTTAAAAATTTAATAAAGCTCCATTTATTTCTTCCTTCGAGTAAAGTATTAGATAAATTCGTTTTTAATAAAAATAATGTTATTTATTAAAATGTATGTAAATAATAATTTTATGTAACGTATGTATATATATATATATATATATATATATATATAAATATATATATATATATATATATATATATATATATATATATAATATATATATAATATATATATATATATATATATATATATATATATATACATATATATATATATATATATATATATATATATATATATAAATATATATATATATATATATATATATATACATATATATATATATATATATATATATATACATATATATATATATATATATATATATATATATATATATATATACATATATATATATATATATATACATATATATATATATACATATAATATATATACATATATATATATATATATATATATATATAAATATATATATATACATATATATATATAATATATATATATATATATATATATATATATATAATATATATTATATATATATATATATATATATATATATATATATATATATATATACATATATATATACATATATATATACATATATATATATATATATATATATATATATATATACATATATATATATATATATATATATATATATATATATATATATATATATATATATATATATATATATATATATATATATATATATATATATATATATATATACATATATATATATATACATATATATATATATATATATATATATATATATATATATAATATATATATATATATATATATATATATATATATATATATATATATATATATATATATATATATATATATATATATATATATACATATATATATATATATATATATACATATATATATATATATATATATATATACATATATATATATATATATATATATATATATATATATATATATATACATATATATATATATATATATATATATATATATATATATATATATATATATATATATATATATATATATATATATAATATATATATATATATATATATATATATATATATATATATATATATATATATACATATATACATATATAAAATACCTAATTTTGTAAATTTTCAGATAATAAAATATGTAAAATTTCAGAAAATCTAGTCCGTTAATGATTTCCCGGTGCTGGTATGTATTATTATTATTATGTGTAATTCTAACATTATATAAAATATAATAATTATTATTATTAATTTACTTTTATATTTTTTACTAACAATTCAACTTATCTGAAAATAATTATTACTCGCTACAACAAATTTGATAGTTCACTGTAGATATATACCTGCATCTATGATTATGTACCTGAAGTCAAATTATGCCCTTTATATTTGGTCATTCAGTACAATTTATATACTCCTTAATGTATTTGGCATCTTTCTTTCAAAATCGTCTTTATCTTAGTGAATGAAATTGTTAATAAATTTGATGGAACTATGTATCATTTGAGAAGATTACAGTAGATTCTAAGTTTCAAGAGACGAAAATTTTCTGATACGAATATACTTCATAAGTAAAGAAATAACATCACAATTGAATTTACCTTTCTTCCATTTTGTGGACCTTATATCTTCTTAAAAAATAACCATTTTCATTTGATTCTGCAACTGTATATTTTTTCAGCTGATTCCATATTAGTTAATGTTATGATTATTTTTGTAAGTCTCATCATCTGGTTCTCCTATTTCTACGTTGAAATTTTCTTCACTATAAGGATTAGTGTCCTAGAAACTTCTTAACACATTGACGGACACTTGCTTCTATATTCGTCAAAACGAAGTTCACTATGTGGCATGACTGCAACAGCCGCCGAAAACGAAATGGTCATTTTTAGACACTACGGTTATAACTGCACAAATGTGCATTTACCAGCATACAAGTCTAGTGTCATGTTTTGGAAACAATATTTTAGGTTGAATTTCGTTTTCCACATGTTTGTTTTCCACACCGAAAATGTGTAATAATTATAAAATTTTAATAAAATATTTTGTGATTTATTTATTTTTGTTTGATTATGCACTAACTTTTCGGGTAAAACTCAAAAAAATACTTTGTTACACACAAAAATTGCTTATTTGAGCCATTAAACCTATCATTTACTTTTCTAAATTTTTGTTGTTGTAGCCACCAGTGTCCCATTACTTAGTGTCTAGAGTCCGCTGGAGCCATGGTAATTTTAACCGCAACCTAATTAAAGGTGCTGAATTAATCAAAATTAAGTTTATTTAAGCAGAAAGAGTAAAACTATACTTCTAATATTCTAAAACTTACAAAAATATCTAGCGTCAATTTTCAAACTTTACTTGTTCCTACTGTCCTTCAATGTGTGAAATATTGACTTTTCATATAACAGTGGATTTAAAAGCATGCATTTTAGCTCAGAAATGTTACAGACATATTTTCTAGGGTGTGACTTACCCTTTTCAAGCTAATCTAAAATATATACTTATGAAGAATCTCAATGAATCTTTTTCATAAAATGTTATGATCGTGAAGTCAGCACACGGGATATAATTCCAGATTGAAAATTACAAATAGTGGAGAGAAACATTGCAAATTCATTGCCATTCGTATGTCATATTTTGCACGTGCAATCCTGGATTAATTAAACTTGAAAACAGATAATCCATAGCGTTAAGAGATTAAATCAAAAATAAAATAATATTTTACTTTAATCATACATACTAAAATGTACATTTTGGTCATTCCCCCCAAAGTGTACCAATCATTCTCTTTCCCTACATCACATTATTTTTTATGAAGGTCACATGTCCATACAGTATATAGAAAACATTTTAAAACAATAACAAAAATTTGTTTATTCTACGTACAGAAATTTTAGTAGAAGGTGTTATTGAAGAGAAATGCTATTTAGTACGTCTTTGTATCTACAATACTTCTTTATAAAATGCTTAATTATAATACAGATGTAATACATTTCTACCTCATATACTTATGCTTCTGACAGAGAATTAATTAATCTCATCGTGTACTACACAAAACTATTTCGAGCTACTTTGTATTGCTTCTCTCTTTGTCCACAGCTGTCAAGTAAAGAGCGGAAGGAAGAAAATATAGAAAAAATGATTTTTTTCTCCCGTCTCTCTACGCTTTTTATGTATAGATAGTTTTTGAGGAGTTATATAATAGATCTATTTCGCAATAGACACGTAAGCATTCTATATAAAATATGAGCAGAGAATTGTTATACTTACAAGGTAAAGAATAGAGAAATAAGACTTTATTATTAAATTTAAATATACAGTGATAAGTACTTTCCTGTAAACATAAAGAAAATACTTATCCATACAGCTCCATTTCTCGTATTGCAGACTAATAAGCGTAAAATTTGCTCTAAATTTTATTTCGCATTCAATATGCTTTATACATAGCTGTGCAATAAAATCTTTAATCCCAACGAGGATGCAAAAGAGAAAAAGTTTAAGAAAAGCTTCCGTAGAAAATAAGCATTTAAAACTTTTCTATCAATAATGGTGAGATTTTAACTATGCCAATAATTTATGCATTAAACGTAAAACAGTTTACACTGAGAAAAAGAGACCGATATATATATATATATATATAATATATATATATATATATATATATATATATATATATAATATATATATATATATATTATATATATATATTATATATATATATATATATATATATATATTATATATGTATATATATTATATATATATGTATATATATATAATATGTATATATATATATATATATTATATATATGTATATATATATATATATATATATATATATATATATATATATATATTATATATATATATATATATAAATATATATATATATATATATATATATATATATATATATATATATATATATATATATATATATATATATATATATATACATATATATATATATATATATATATATATATATATATATATATATATATATATATATATATAAACTAGATGATACGACAAGTGTTGTTCTGTTTTAAATTGTATACTGTCGTTTCACTCATTTAAAAAAAAAGTTAAGACTGGAACATTTTGCTTGAGATATGTAGGTGAATTTCAAGTAAGACTTTGGACAACTAAACCATTTGATGGTATGTGTAACATACTAAACTTGGACTATAAATTAAAATATGCAAGAGATTTGGTTTGATTGAAGCAACACAAAAACTACTTAAAAAGTGGATATGTGAGAAATTAATATTTTCAACTCTCAAAAATTTACATTGATAAGAAATTAATATATAGTCCCTGGAAAATTTGATTAATTAGAAAGTCTCAACATTTAATACTAGAAAATTATCTAAAAAATACAGCCCGTACTGATGCAGGATAAGTAATATACTATTGTATCCTAAACTTACCTTATATAATAAAACTCAAATTTATTTTGATCACAGTTTAAATTACTTGGAAGTTTACAAGGAACACAATATTACACGTCAATAAGATATTTATACGAAGTTAAAAGTACATTGTGGGTGTTTTCAGCATTGAAATAGCTTTTTTTTTTATAAATGACAGTATTTTAATTTAAGATTTCTTTTTTAAAGCTAATTTAGATTTAGTTCATTATTTAATAATTATTTTTCTAATGTGACTTTAAAACCAAAATATTAATGAAATATTATCCAAAAGGTCCTTTTATAAATGTATTGAAAGGTATTACATTTATTCCCTTATTCATTTTTAAAAGTAATAAAATGTGCTAACTATAACAGCAGTTTAACAATAGATTAAATTTAATAAAATTACTTGTTGTTTAAATACATTCATAAAGTAATTTATAGAAATTATAAACTGAAAACTTTATTCTGTGCTCCACGAAAAGCTTTACGTTTTTATAGGTTCGAAAATAAGTTGGTTCGGCAACAAAAACTTTGCATTGCTTCATTATCTTATGAGGCTATTTTTATAACTATTATTTGGATAGAAGTAGAAATAGGCCGTAAGAAACACTGAGTTAATTGCTCTCATACTCTGTAAAGGAGTCTTTCATGCTCACAGAATTTTTACTTTCGAAGATTATAATTCTCTAAATATTTAAAGTAATCAAACCATACAAAAATTTCTGAGACATTTTAAATCTGTTTCAGTTTATTAAATAATTTTGCTTAATTTATTATAATGAAAAGCTTGTAAGAACTAGTACAGGAAGAATTTGAAAACTATGTTTGTTATATTATATTCGTAAAGACAACCGAATTAAAAATAAAGGTTTTAAAATGCAAATTAAAGAGATCACAAAACTACATACCATGTTATATTTATACAGAATTTTTTATCGTATAAGGGTTTTAAAAAAATCTTAAAAACATAAACAAAATAGATATAAAAAATATACATAATTAGAAGTAAAAATATTCTCAATATTTGATTATCTAATTATGTTAACACCTTCCAGTATGATTTAATAATGAAAAACTGTGCATGAAATAACCATTTAATTTTTATTTAAAAAAACTT
The DNA here is from genome assembly GCA_032207245.1 of Pardosa pseudoannulata. NCBI lineage: Eukaryota > Metazoa > Arthropoda > Arachnida > Araneae > Lycosidae > Pardosa > Pardosa pseudoannulata. Next base: position 27,856,680 of record CM063503.1, on the reverse strand, counting down.
GTTTCATTTTAAAATTTTTACATATTCTTAATTAAAATCCACTTTTTACATAGTGTTAAATAATATCAGAAACAGTAAAATTAAGAAAATATCAAAGCAAAACATTAATAAGGTATACAGATAATAGTCTTCAAGCTAGTGGTACTTTTCAAAACAAAGTGCAAATGAATTCTTAATTGTTTACACCGCCAAGTAGTCTCACTTTTAATTTGTAACACACACGGCATTTCTTAGTTCGTTTTCTTTTATTCTGACTCATTAATTTGGCAATGACTTGTACCAAGAAATTCTAAGTAAACAATATGAAATAGTGACTTGTGATTTTCACAAGTGATAAAAGTGTTGCCAAATTCAGTCCATTAGAAATTTTAAACTAAATTAATTATCATATTTAACAGTAACTTTAATCGCATGACGAGTGTAGCTCGTCATTGTGCGGTATGGAATGAAAATCTAATGACGAGCTAGACTCATCATTTTACCGGAAGGGGTTAATGATTCGATATATAAAATAACTAATTACACACAGAAACACATATATTAAAGGATTCTTTAAAATGGTACAGATTATAATAGAACATATATATTTAGATTTTTGCATATTATTTTTTCTGTATCTTTACAGTAATTAGTTATGAGGTCTCATTTCATAATTTTATGAAAGTTAAAATAAAGTCTTAAATATTTCGAAAATTTTGTATAATTTTGTTTAATAACAATTCAAAAATCATATGATTGAACTACACTTTCAGCATGCATCAAAAATACTTTAAGAGGTATGAAATTAAGAATCTAGGAAGGTAATTCCCATTTCTTTATTAACTACAGAACTTTAGTAGGAACAAAGACTTACGATGCCTAGAGAATTCTAATCAATATCATTTGTTATCTGACATGGACAAGCAAACTGCAGCGGAATCTCTTTTTTCTGACTTCTCTGGTAATTTCTTCACAAACATTTCTAAATTCATTAACTCTTATGGTTTTAGTGAGATAACTTATTCCCCGCAGACCTAGATTCAACTAGCCAAAGAAACGACTGTATTTGTTATAAAGAGTTTTAATTCCTTCCACATTTTGGTTCGGAATTTTTACAATATATAAAATGAGTATACGTATTCTGTGTTCATTAATTCCTTTTCATAAACAAAATATTTTATGTAGGTATAATTCAATGAATAAGATCATGTAATATATTTTATAATAAACGCCATAAATGCAGTTTTATGCGATGCACTTTATTTGGAAAAAAACTCATTTTGTCATTTTTAATTAAAGCGGAAGGTTTAGTACCAATTTGTAATGAGTTATAAGATCTCATTACATAGTTTATAAGAGGTGAAACATCAAATATATATCGAAAATTATGCGTAATTTTGTTTATTAAGTATTCAAAAATCATATGACTGAACTACACTTTCAGAATGCATCAAAAATGTTTTAAAAGGTATGAAATTATGAATCTAGGATGGTAAGTTTCATTTCTTTATTAAGTACAGAACTTCAGTCGGAACAAAGACATACGATGCCTAGAGAATTCTAATCAATATTATTTGTTATCTGACATGGACAAGCAAACTGCAGCGAGATCTCTTTTTTTCTGACTACTCTGGTAATTTCTTCACAAACATTTCTAAATCCATTAACTCTTATGGTTTTAGTGAGATAACTTATTCCCCGCAGACCTAGATTCAACT
>CM063503.1:27839983-27844983 GCA_032207245.1 Pardosa pseudoannulata | reverse complement strand
ATTTAACAAATTGTAAAAATTTGAATGCAAATGTGATAGATAACCAGAATAATATTCTGTATACATGTAGGGAGGAATACCATATAAATATTCCACGTTTTTATTAAATTTCTGTTATATCATCGTTAATTCTTCATCGGGAACAATGGGCTTGACATGCACAAATGTAGGAATGAAATATATGTTAAATGTTGGCGTTTTTTCCCTAAATAATTTGGACACTGATACAATTTCCTCGATCTGGAAATAATCCAAAGGACTTCAGAAGTTCGTTAATCTAATAGAAGTAATTCCGTAATCCAGCAACAAAATCTTGCAAAAGATGAGAGTCAGTTCAGTTCACAACTAAATCTATCCTAAATTCAACGTTTTTTAATTATAGTGTTTTCAAATAATTACAATAATCACATGAAACAAAATCCAAATGATATCAATAAAAAAACCACAATCCAACAGTCAATAAATAAACGAGACGACTACCACTAATTACCACTAATAACGAAATTATTAGTGGTAAAATACTCTTATAATTACACACGTTCAGATTATTACTGATATAGTTATATTCTAGGCTTTTGGGAGGTTCATTGAATATACCGGGTCATGGTTTTCACCACAGTATCTTTGAAACAAATGCCTCTCATAATCTATAGTAATCCTTTTCTCATCAAATTGAAATCTCATTAAATTAAAAAATTACTATACTTAGTGTAAGGAATTTGGACCCACGACCTGTTTCTAGCAGCTGTGCACCCTTCTCTATATTTGAAAGTCGACCCCTCGAACCGACCGGCTAAGATGATGCTAAGTTTTTTGGATGTGTGGTTTTTTAAAGGTCGACAGTGAATCTAAAGGAGGATTCCTTTTTCGAAAGGGATCAGGTATCGAAAAACTGACCCCCAAAGGTAGGAGAGAGGAGAGCTTGGCGGCAGTTCAGTCAGAGGGAGTCCGGAGATGCAACATTTGAGAGGAAAATTAAATAAAAAAGAACAAACTTCAGAGATTAATATTTACGAATATTTACGTTTGGTTTGGTTTGGACCACTACAGTCTGCTGTTTAGCTACACGAGGTTTCACAAGACAGAAATATACTGATTAACTTCTTGCCTGTTATGTCCGAACAAATGTTCCAATTTTGGAAGTCCCGACCTGAGTTCGGGTAAGAGATAAAACGGTATTTCAATTCCGTGAAGTCCGAAATCGATTTGTCCAATGCCTAGTATTTAATTGGCCATTTTCCCAATACAGAGGGATTCATTCTAGTGAAAGTTTCGGTACTTTCGCCCCATTTGTCGCTATTTCTCGGATACTGTAAAAGATTTTTGAAATTCAAAGGAATCTGAGGGACATGGAATTCATGACGTTTGATATAGATAAAAATATTGTGGTATTAATTTATTATATTTAACTAGTAAATTATATCATTGAATTTATTTTGCTGTAGTTTCAGCAAAAATTACTGTAATCCATTGACATTTCCCATATACATCCAAAAATCGTTTACAAATTAACATTTCTGATATTTCGATTTACATAGAAACTTGTTCCAATAAGTGACCTGAGGGCAATAAGAGAAAAACGGATTAAAATTTCGTGTGAATGTTTTATTTTTCTCAATTTCAGAGGTTACAAGCCATTCCTAACATTGGAAAGGATCTTATCGAATCGAAAAGCACATTGTCCAATCCTCGATTACTTCATGAAAGGATTTTTAAAATTCATTGAGGGAAACAATGAGCATTTCTGTGATGTAATCCTCATCTGTATAAAAACATTGTGTATTAAATTTATATTCCAACTGTAAATTATTATCATTGAATTTATTTTGCTGTAGTGATATGAAAAAACCACTGTTAAGTTTGTAAACATTACACTGTATATGAAAATCTCGTAAAATATTTGTTACTTCGTTTACATTTTTTTTTTCAAAATTAATCTATTTCTGACATTTTGATGACAATAACAAAAAAAAAATAAAGATAATTCTTTTCCGTTTTTCTCAATTGTTTCTCAAATATATTCCACAGGTAAGGGGTTAAATTCCTAAGAACTTCCATACCATAGTAGCATTAGAATCCATTAACTCCGGTACCGAAAAGCAGTACCTTACTCTTCCAACCATCTTTCGGCCAACGATTACTTGGATTATTTATACATGTTAAAACGAAAAAGGTTTATAGAAAAATATCCAGTAGTTAAAATTTCGAGTGTAACTAAATACTGGAAGTTAAACTTTTACAGGCTGAATTCAGATCCAGATATATTTTAAATTATATTTTTGAATATATTACCTTCTAATGCTTCAGTTAAGGTATGTTAGTCATTTAATTGTGGAAAAAAATTTTCTTTTATGATTTTCATGATGTTCCTAATTGGTAACATTGGCCACATCTGATTATACACTGGATTCACAAATTGAGTAGAATGATGTGTGTATTAAATATTAAATAATAAGAAAAATAATTAGAATGAATTTAAAATTTATTTTTTTATTTAAGGACAGATATCAATAAAGTTTAAAAATTATAAATTTAAATGAAAACAACATTTTCTTATACAAATATCAAAAACATGAGTTTATACCTCTATGTCATGATATATTGGAAATCAATTAAGATCCAATTTTTTTCTTGCACTCATTGCAGGCTAATTTTGCATTTGATGTGCACTGTGCACATCTACATTGTGTTGTTTGTACAAGAAAATGGCCATCACTTTTTCTCTGTGATATAGGGCGAAAAACTTTGCGTCCAGATTGAGGCGTAACTTTCCTTGGTACAGTTCTTAGAAGAGTGGTTGCAACTTGTAGTTCACAGACAAAATACATTAAACACCTTTCAAAATAATATCTCAGAAGTGAACGCTCTAGACTGCTTATAGAATTTAAACACCCTTTCATAAAATTAGGGAATTCCCCTTCATTTTCTACCCCTTTCAAGAAATGCTCTCGAAGAGGAAATTATCTCGTCGAGTATAGCGGCAAGAGTCCATTGTTCCCAATTGGGAACATCAATAATTAATAAATTATTCCAGATGTATTTCTAATTATTAATGTCGAATTTCATATTTTTTAAATAAATTAAAGTTGCTTTAATGATACCAATCGGATTTTAGAAGAATTAGATGTTTTATACATTTATGTGAATTTTTAACATGTGCTCTGTAGAAAATGATGAAAAGGGTCATTTTTATGATTTTTTATACGTTTTTCTGTTAATCATAGAAATAAAGCTTTTATTTTTTTATTTTAAAAATTGGGTAGTTCATTTGCTAAGTTTTTTGTATCAATATTGATAAGATTTAATTTTAAATAATTTTATTAATATTACGTTCCCTTTAGGGAACAATGTATTATAAAAGGTTAATAATAATATAATAATAAAACTCATGTTTAATTTTTCGTTGTGCAACTAGATGATAAATATTCAAGCAAAATATTTATCCTGTTGTAAGCGTAAAAAGAATAATAATTTTAAAGAGTGAACAAAATGCTGATTTCATGTTGTTATACAATTAATCTAAAAATGCCAATATTCTCAAAGTGTCTAAAAGAAGCTAGTTCTTAAAAGTATTCTATACCCTGAAATACTTAGATAAGCTACAATAAGAAAAGAGCATATTCTGCTTACCAAGCGTCTGGTAAAGAAGAACAGATATGGAAGCAAAAGTATGATAGAAAATGGCTGTTTATGCCTGTTTGGAGGCAGAGTTTAATTAATAGCATTACACAGTATACCTCAATAAATCCTGAATAATGAATCGAAATAAACTAAAAAATTAACATATCCGAATGCAGAGAAACAACATTTTAAATCCTATAATTATTAAAAGCAGATATCCAGAAATAAATATGTACATATAGGAAGTAAAGGAGATAACAGAACTTTGGAAGACTTTCTATGTATAATATCATTAATTATTTCTTTGAAAGTTCTGAAAGCACGTGGTTCACTTAAACATTGTAATATAGTTAATTTATCTTCTTTAAGCAATTAGCTAAGTTACTACTTGTGAGAAGTCACAAAATATCCCATGCGTGGTATCCTAGATTATAAATTTCGCTAAATAGGACAAGAAATATGTCACAGCTGTGTGTAAGTGAAATGTAACCTACAAACTTAACATTTGCTTCGAAGCTGAATTCACGTGTCCTTTATTATAAAATTCACAATTTATAATGCTTAAATTTATCCCTGATACGTATTAATGCTATACAATGTGAATGATAATCATGCCATTTTAAAGATATAACTTTTTTATATTGGCTCTGATGCAAGATTAAAATGCAAGATTAAAAATTTTACCTTAAACCCTTTAAAGGTCACCAAAATATATTCATGGGAATTTAATGTAATTTGTTTATAAATGTTATCTATAAGACTTGTATATGTAAAATATATAATTTTTTTTACATTCCTTAGAAGGGTTTGCTTTAGAGGATACCAAATTAGGGTTTGAGAAGTGGTTTAACTGACTAACCCCTTTGTACAGCTTGAACATTATGCCCTTTTAAAAGTTTAACTATACTGGAAGAACAATAATGATAATCTTTAAACAGGTATAATAAATAAATATCTTAACAACTAAAAAGTGTTGTTTGTATAGATACTTCTATTTGATGTCATAAGTAAGATAAATTGAATCTGACTTCTCAAGTACAGAAAGTTTAAATACAAATATTTCAATAGAAAAAGAAATAAATAAGTTAAACGTAGAACTATCATCTGTTATATATTTAAAATATCAAAAATGTAATATGTATAAAATGTATAAAATATATAATATATTTTTAATATATAAAATGTATAATATGTATATATATATATATATATATATATATATACATACATACATATATATATATATATATATATATATATATATATATATACATACATACATATATATATATATATATATATATATATATATATATATATATATATATATATATAATCGAAAACTCATCCATGTCTCCAAAAAGTTTTTTTTAATTGCA
>CM063503.1:27752483-27832483 GCA_032207245.1 Pardosa pseudoannulata | reverse complement strand
GTAGAATTTGTTGTTAATACCTGCAAAAAAATTTCATTGTAACAAAAATAATCGATGGTTAAATTTAACATGAAAATAATGCAGAGGATATTTAAATAATTTAAAATAAGGAATCATTAAATGAGTTGGTTAAAGGAATGACGTCATAACGCTAGAAAAAATTATTTTATTACTTATTTATTATGAGACAAATTAATAAATTTAATCGCCTGCTCTTAACGGGGTATAATAGGGATTAAAATAAGGTCATAAAATGCTAGAAAAGGGGGAATTGGTGGATTTCGACAGTTGCTAACCCTAACTTATAGTATTCCAATATGGATGCCTCTATCCATTCCAGGTACAACAGCTTCATAAATTCTAGGACAGACGGACAGGTAACTTTGGCTATTATTATATAGGGTATTTAAGCTATTCCACTGTACTGAATATTAAGCACATGCATTAATAACACTAACTCTTAAACATTAACTATTAAAATTTCAAATAATAACGCAAGACTTAAATAGAAATGCTGTTAAGTAATACCCATGAAAGGTTAATAAATAATTCACAAACCACTTGTCAGCAATTTACATTCGAAAATATTTCTCCTTAAAAGGAGTTTTGACTTCCCTCAAATTATGCACGAAAACAAATATTGAAAACTTTCATACGATTTCAGGGAAAGTTTTGGATTAAAATACAGTCTTTCAACTTCAGTTTATTATGGTAAAGATAGAGATAACTACCATCAAAGGTAAAATTTCAAAGAAAAATTACCATTACATTTCTATTGCCCATCAAACAAACATTAACTTATTCTTAACGACTGAAATTTTCTTGAAGTTTCACAACATATTTTTAAAAAATGCCTAGGTTAGTATCATTAAGAATAATGCATGATTTTAAGGTGCATTGATTATTATTCTTGAAGATAAACTTTGTGAAATACTGTTACGAATTATTTTCGATAAATACACCATTTATTCTATCCGGTGGAAAGAAACAACATTACTGATTTTACACATCAATAACCGATTTGAATAGCCATTAAATATGGGTTGTTTTGAAATTTAAATGACGTCTATAAAAGTTTATACACATTCTTCTGGAACTTCTTTCAAGTAATGACATACTTGATACATTGATTTTAATGTTGTGTTTGATTACGATTCTGTATAGAGATCAGAAATCTAAATGTAAGGAAGTTATTAAGCTTGAGAAATTGTTAAAATAAATGTTATACTAGTATACTACATTTAAATAACATTATATATACATATACATACATATATATATACATATATATATATATATATATATATACATATACATACATATATATATATATACATATACATATATATACATACATATGCATATATATATATATATATATATATATATATACATATGCATATATATATATATATATACATATACATACATATATATATATACACATATATATATGTAATCAGGGAATTATTAAACTTCCAGACATTATAGACCCTATTATTTTTATTTTCCCGGGCTACAGGGCAAAGAAAAAGCCTGACCAGCTAGCAGTAATAACGAAAGATGCAGTCTGGCCAAATTGTAGAGAACGGCACAAGTCTAGTTACATGTCTAGTTAAAACATTATTTTAAAGCTGCTAAAACGGACATCTTTACTAGTCAAAGACAGACAAAACACAGACACAAAAATCCCTCCCCTCGAACAGAGGTGCACCTAAGAGTGAAGACAGAAAGAGTTTTCCCAAGGGACAAGAAACTTACTCAACGAATTTAAGTGTTAAGATCAGGAAAAACGAGGAGCCATCTGCCGGCGACAGTTGGAAAACGTGTGGAATAGATATAAAATTTACATCTATAGGATAGAAAGCTTTTAAAATCGTTTCGAAGGAATTTCAACTCTAGGACACTAGTTTGATTAAGAAATTTAGAGGCTGGGAAAGAGATTTTAAGGAATAAGAATGGGAGAGAGGAGGTTTTCAAATAAATATTAAAGTTAAATAATGTATATATATATATATATATATATATATATATATATATATATATATATATATATATATATATATATATATATATATGTGTGTGTGTGTGTGTGTGTGTGTGTGTATTAAACCCATCACGAATGTAAAATAATATCCATCTGGATACGGTGTAGTCCTGAGGCTAGAAATAGAATACACGAAAATATAAAAATTCCAAAATAAATATGTCGAATTAATTTGTAGTTTATTTTTATCTAAATTGAGTTTATATATTTATATTGACATCTCGGACATGGGCCTTCTGCTCGCCAAAACGTGCGCATCGGGTTATAAAGTGGTGTACGGTGCTAATGAGGCAGAAAATGAAAATGTTTGTTTCAAATTTCATCTGGTAATACCGGCACATATACCTGTATGACAATACTTAGATGCAAAGCTGTTACCAATTTATCACCACCCTCCGAGCATGTGTAGCATAAGGAATGCCATGGACGTGCGAATGAAAATGTTAATAATTATTCAATTGATGACGCTTAAAAAATGTAAAAGAGTTAGGTTAAGTATGAATAATTGTACTAAGCAGCAATTATTTTAGTGTACGCGAAATCGCCAAGGTTGCCATAATTAATAGTAAATAAAGGGAGATTCGCCAAACGGGGCAATTTTAGATTAGGATTGCCAGAAATATCTATTAATATACAATTATAATTAAGTTTGTTAGTTTGGGGTAGAAATATCATTACATATGTACATTTATACAATTGTGTGTGCATTTACAGGTATTTATATATATGTGTGTGTGTGCCTCTATAATCTATATATATGTGTGCTTGTGTAAGCATATATGCTTATATGTGTGTATGTATTTAAAGGTCATTTTAACCAATCGCAAATGTATAAAAGGGATTTCACATTGGCTTGGATGCAATCGTAAGAAATAGGGTGGTTGAAAGAACAAAACACAGAAATTTGGAAAATAGAGTTTTAGATCTATTAGACAATTCCTACCGAAGGTTTCTGTAGTGAACTGTATGCAAATGATAATATAAAACTGCAAGCGTAGCTGTCTCTAAGTTAACTTTATGGCTATCTTGAATGAATTTGCAATGTATGCTTTTATTTTGATAATTTATTATGTCAATCTTTCCACTCATAAGTTCTAAAGATTTACCAAGAAAAAAGTAGAAATGCATTATAGAATTTAAAATCCATCCAAACTAACTTTATTCATTTCCTGTGTCGTTGCTTAATAGTTTCCATTTTAGTATCTAACCATTTGTTCAAAGGTCTAATTATTGAAAACTGAAACTAATTGCATTAGATTAGTAGTTAATGCAGTTGCAAGATTAAATATTATTTCAATAATAGATAGGTTTGGAAGTCTTTAAATATAACTTAGTTAGATTTTGAGTAAATATTTACTACTAAATTAAATATTATCAAAACATGCATCTTGTTACAATTTCTGGCTAAAACTTTAATTGAAAAATAGTTTAAAGTACAGTAACTATGGTTATGTTTTTATAAGTAAAAAATGTTACCAAATGCTATTGGAGTTCTGTGTAACCTTACAATATCGATTTACCTATTTAATATTTAATATAAGTTTCATATAGCTATCGTTGTAAAACATTCTCCATACTAAACTTATAAAACATGCCTACACATAAAATCACTATTAATAAATTATGACTTATGGGTAATTTGTAATGGAAATACCACATAAGAATTTAAGTTGTTGTTTGGCAGAATAATATTTGTAATCTGAAAAACAAAAAAAAGAAGCTTGAAAAATTGAAAATCAATAAATTAAACATAATAACACAAGAAACGTATTCCAACAAAATACATTGGCATTAGAATTTTAAAATCGACGAAGATTTATACTCAGATAGTTCGGTTTAGATCACTGCGTTCTACATTTTTCAACATAAGGGCTAATAAAACCGGGACCTAATACTAAAAGGTGATGCAAAACGACTATGAACATCCATGCAACGGTGGAATTCGAACCCACGAATTTCGAACCCAAAGACCAACGCCCTAACATTCGTGCATCTTTCGGGTGTTTGATTTTTAAAAATACTTTCTACTTTTCTGCTACACGAGAAATAATGAGTCCGAGAACTAGTACTTAAATACGATTCCGGACAATTACTAACATCTCTGCCAACAGAGGGATTTGAATATACAAATTACGGTACGAAAGAGTAGAATCTTACCCATTCTTTAATCGTCCGGCATATGAATAACAAAAACAGAAGAAATTCTAAGCGAAGCAATACACCAAGGCGTGAAGAGACGTCACCGCCATATCCCTTACAACTTATAATGTATCATATACGTTTCAAACACGTACCAACGAAAACGATACGTCTTTTCAACATATGTGACATATTTTGTGTTCCGATTCCACAGCTTCTTGCAGTTTTTTTTTTTTTGTGTGTGTGTGGAGGAGGAGGAATATTTTAAAAGGAACTCTCATGATTCTGTAATTTTTTTTTTGTTTTGACACAATTTACTAGTTAGGAAAATTTATAACAACAATTAACATTTAGAAGGTTTACATTGAAATAACTATGTACATTTCGAAAAGGATCGTGAGAATTACACTCTTACGTTAATCTCGTATTCTTCATTCTTTCTCCCCTAGGACTGTCAACTGAGGTTACAGTTTGTTGCGGTTACTGCCGATAGTGATATAAGATGTTTAACTTTTCTCAGGAGAGGGTTATTTGTGATGACTCAAAAAGAGATAAAAAGTTTGAACTGCAGTATTTAAAAACTATTGCCTAAAACCCAGGTATGAGTGTTAAAAGAAAGTTCATATTTTAATAAAGATAAGATTCTAAAAGAGCTCTGACAGTAAATAAAAAAAAGGTGTGTTAATAGTTGTAATAGCAACCCTAATTTTACAGATGATAGAAGTTATATACAACTATTGTTTTGTGAAAAGAATACAGTTTATCTAACTATTAATGATCGTACCTGTTTAGTTTTGAAATTTTTATATTACTTTCGAACACGTTTCACAGGTAGTCAATGAATTCTGGGTTTATGTTCGTTTACTCTTTAAGTTTTGATCTCCACTTACTTTTGCCTAACGATAGCAGAATATGTAGGGAATAGCTAGGGTTCCTGTGCTCGAATTCCACTACTGACATGGATTTTCCTATTCGTTCAAAGACAGATTTATGATAAAGGCCCCTTCTTATTAGTTATCATGTGGCAAAATAGTATACCATAAATCTCCAAACAGAACACAACCTCTACATACTTTTAATTTGATTATAGATCTAGAACATTTTATTCATTTAATTTAACGTGTAAAAAGTAATACATGCATATATGAATAGGAAGAAATATAGTATGTCATCAGCATAATAATCTAGTACATAATTTACAGTAATGCATAATTCATTATTCATAGTTGTTCATATTGGTAGAACTGTCAACACGAACAAATATCATTTTGCAGGCATTTATGAATGATTGTAACTCTTACAGGCCTGTTTAAATCTCACTTCTTCCTTTAGAGCCCAATTCATGGTTATTTTATGTATTCAATATTTATGCTCAACTTCTGTATTTTACCCTTTACCTTTAAACTTAAATCTTTGTATCCTTTTTGATGAGGCAATTTAGATCAGTAATATAACTGATTAATTAATACGAGAAGTAAAATGCTTGAGATCTAAATCTGACGTCATTACATCTTTTGTAAAGGATAAATGACCTTAAAAATTATTTCAACGTTTTTCTTTCGTCATGTGCGGTTTTCTCGGGCAGGGTTCTGATCTCAGTCCCAGATTAGAATCAAGTCTCTGTACATGGCACTAAATAAGAATGTACCTTTGGGGAGTTATTTATGGGTCCCTAAGGGACAGTGCCCAATTTGAATGGATAATGGTTTTCCATGTTGGCGGTTTTAAGGCGTAGTTAAGGAGATCAATTATATTTTTACAACTATCCCGATTGGACGAAAAGAAGGAAGAGGGTACAAAGATAAAATTAGTATAAAATAAGAAAGGTCTAGAGAGAGGAGGTTTTCGAGAGTGGAGTAGAATCAAGGAGAGCAGAGAGGTCAGAAGTCGGAGGAGACGATTGTGACAGTGAGACTTCGGGATTCCAAGGAGAATAGCCTTGAGTTCTACAGAGACTCTGAAAACGTTTGGAACATCTTGCGGCTACCAACAGTTTCCTGTGTCAAATATTACGGCCGCACCTAAAATACTCAGAAGGAAGCCCCTGACCAGACCGACGGAAGATCCACACAACCCAATCCTGATTAGCTCTTAACCAGCAGTGTTCCTGGCACACCATACTTACCCACAAAGGTACTTCTTTTTGCATATGTTTGAAATTGAGATTAGGTCATCTCTCTTATATTTACGTATTTACCAAATTAATTTAAAATTATTGTCAGAACTAAATTAGTGTGGCACCTAATTTGAAAATGTTGATAAAGTAAATTTTATGAAGATAGAATCCGATTTTGTGTATATATATGTATATATATCATTATAATAAAGTTACTTTTTTATTTTTAAGCTGATTTCAGTTACTTTTTAATTTAGCTTTTTAGTTTATTTTCTTATTTTTAAGTCTGTAGCCTCTCAGAACCTGTGGTTGAATTTAGTACTTTAATATTTTACACAACGCAACCAAATAATACTTAGACTTTGTAAATAAATAAAATAAATACCACTATACATTTGATCACAGGTTAATACTTAAATATAAACGAGAGCTACACGATACCTTTTACCTAGAATATAGTGGTAAGGTATTTTCTCTAGTTGATTCAGTGTATAAAAAATTATGCCATAATATTCGTATAACATTATCATAATATTCGTATTGATATGCCCTAATATTCGTGATAAGTATATGATATTCTAATATATATTTCACTAGCATTTAATTGCTATGTGTACTTTTTCACAAAAATCTACAGCCTAAAATTTCAGATTTTTTCTAACCTTCCTCCGTTTGAAATTGTAGTTCTGTAATTCTGAATTCACATACCCAGACATCAATCACTTAAAAATACTTAATGTTAATATGTAATAAACTCACATATATATTTCAAAATAAAGATGAAACGTTTAGGAACTGTTATAACTATCTTTCCATCAAATTACTCTCGAGCGTTTATTTTTTCTAACTTAATAGCAATAGTTTTCTGTAATTTCGAAAGAGAGCTTCGGTTAAAATGCACGATGGGTATTTTATAAGGAAATCGGAAAGAATAAACTTGAGTGTTAATGGCTGTTAGTAAATGGACTCCAAATTCGTTTCTAATTATGTTCGCTCGTTTTTTTATCATCGTCATATAAGTTTTCAAAATAGTGTTTCAGATTGTATTAGTATAAACTCATCGATAATTGCCCTTTTACTCTTTAAAATAATAAACACTTTCATATTTATAGCTATGCATTAAACGTACTATATTTCGATACACATAACGATTCTTTAAGAAACTAGGTACTCGGTAGAGAAAAATAATTCTTGGGTTCATTATCATAAATGTTTCTTTTAAAATTTGAGAAATTTAAAAATATAAGCTTTCTTTTTTTTCAACTTTTAGTATTTATCATTACTTTCTCTTTTATTCTCGTGGAAGTTCTCACGAACGACGCTTTCGTTGGAGTAATTTATGTTGCAATAAATAGCATTTCACAACTAATGTAATTATCCTCTATTTTTTCACTATTTAGTCATTAAAACGTACTACAAACATATTCCGCAACATTCAGCGCAGTATATTCACTAAAGGGAAGAAAGAAAAGTAATCCCCGTAGAACAGAATCGCTTAAATACTCATGTAAACCACTTGAATTTTGCACTTCCCAGCGGCGACGGTGGGCAGAGGAATAGAGAGTAAGAAATTTTAAAAAACTGAATAAGAATAAAAGATAAATTAGTAAAATGTTTTGTATTTGTTATATTGGTATTTAAGAGGTGTTTCTATAACTTCTAATAATGCTTAACTTCATAGTAAGACTGTTTCTTATTTCATCCCGGGTAATCTGGAATCCACATATTCCAATGTTCCAATCCCGGTTGATCAAATTTCTACTGTATTTTTTTTATTATACAATCTATTCTTAGGATTTTTTCTTTTATTCCCAACATTATTCTAATTAACTTCAAGGATTAAATTTTTAATTAAATCGATGGATTTTAAGAAAAAAAGTTAAACGTCAATGTATAAGTACAATATTTTCATAATGCCTGAAATTTTTTTCATTTAAAATTTAAAAAAAAATCAATCCAATTTAGTATGAAATTCATCCCTAAAACAGATGTTTTTAAATATGTACAAAATCAAAGTAATTTTATTCATATTTGTTTGAAAGTTAGAATTTTGAATACAGCTATGTATGAAAAAACTGAAATAAATCAATTTAAGTATTTGGATTCAGGAATAAATATTTCAACATTAATGAAAGATGTTAAAACTTTAAACTCATTTCATATCTTGTTATACTCTTTCCTATTAGCAACCGCTGTTTTAAAAATGTCACCCATTATTTTGAAATTATTGATATTTACAATCTTAACTAAATCGGAATTCACGAGTGAAAACCAGCAAATATGTTATAAATTATTAATTGAAAATATTTTTGTTCTTAAAACCGTTCTCTAAACAACTTTATTATGTTATAACTGCGTAATATAGTAAAATTAGTAATTTTAGTTGAAATTTACAGAGCATTAATATCATTTAAACATATCTCATGCTTACACAGCCTTAAGTTTACATAAAATTATTTTGAATGTAACCAGCAGTATAAGTAACTTCCCTTTTTGCTAAAGTTTCCTAGCTTATATATTGCATTATCTTATTTAAAACTCATTGAGGCAAATGAGGTATTGGAGGCGTTGTAAGCAAACATTTAACGGCCCAAAAGCAAGATAAAAATCTACTTTTTAGACAAATCTACTTTTTGTAACTTTTTAAAATTGTGACACATTGTACTCACTGTATCTAAACAAAAATTTGAAAATCCATTACCTTCGTTGAAATAATTGTATGAAGCCCCCTTTACATTAAATAAACAGTTACATTTACTTTCAAAAATACGTGTTTACAACAAGCCTTTAATATCTTTATATTGCATAATATCCTAGTTAGTTTAATAATAAAATAAATAAGTAAAAACATTTTCATAAAGATTTGATATGATTTTTCTTCTTTACTTACGTCCTTGATGAAAATAAATTTTCCAGAATTTAGTTGATATTTCACATCGAGTATTTTACAACGAAATGGAAAGAACGAATTTTATTTTTATTTGACTGTTAATAAATCTACCAAAATCTCCTTCCCAATCATCTTCTCAGGTATATTTTTAGTTGCTTAAATCTTGCAAAACAAGAGTTGCTTTAATTTTGAGAAACTTAATATTTTAAAGGAAAATCATTACTCACTTTAAAGAATTTTTAAAGAGGATTCGAGTTTCAATTCATGGATTCCCTTTCTTTGAATTATTATATATCCATTTTCATATACATGTATTTATATTTTTTTATTTACGATATACAAAATAATTGTAAACGGTGAATAAAATTTCCCCAAGTTTCCCAACTTATATATTGCATTATCTTCTTTAAAACTCATTGAGGCAAATGGGGTAATGGAGGATTTGTAAGCAAATATTAAAGGACCCCAAATCAGGATAAAATCTACTTTTTGTAACTTTTTAAAATTGTGTCACATTATACTCACTGTATATCAACAAAATTTGAAAATCTATGATCTTCGTTAAAATAATTGTAACAAGCTACCTTTATATTAAATGAACAATTACATTTTCTTTCAAAAAACTTGTTTACAACATGCCATTATTTTCTTTATATTACATGATATCCTCGTTACTTTAATAATAAAATAAATAAATAAATACATTTTCATAATGATTTGATATGTTATTTCTTCTTTACTTAAATCCTTGATGACAATAAATTTTCCAGAATTTATTTGAGAATTCACATCATCATTCTACATCGAAATGGAAAGAACGAATTTTATTTGTACTTGACTGTTAACAAATCTACCTAAATCTCGTTCCCAATTATCTTATAACGTATATTTTTTAGTTGCTTAAATCTTGCAAAACGAGAGTTCCTTTAATTTTGGGAAACTTAATATTTTAAAGGGATAACATTACTCACTTTTAAAGAATTTTTAAAGAGGATATTAGTTTCAATTCATAGATTCTCCTTCTTCTAACTAAATCCTCCTTCTTCTTTGAATTATTATATATCGATTTTCATATCCATGTACCGATTGTTTATTTATTTAAGATATACACAATAGTTGTTATCGCTGAAAAATTTTTTAGCATTTTTTTCAAGAAAAAATAAAAAGATTAAAAACTTTCATTACTGCTTTTTTCATTAATTAATACATTTTGGAATAAAATGTTACAAAATCATAAAATATATTTTTATAAAATATGATTTATATTACTTTTTCCTGTTTAAAAGCAAAATCAAAAGAAACTTTCAATGGAAATTCACGATGCGTTATGATCTTATAAAGAAATGGGAAGTAACGATTTTTACTAGTAACGACTAAAGTAAATAAATCGACTTCAATATCATTCCTAATTATGCTCTCTCGTTTTACAGCAGGTTGCTTAAAGTTTCCAAAATGAGTTTTGTAGCTTGTATTACTTTAAACCCATCAATAATTACTCTTGTTGTTCTTAAATAATAAATACATCCATATTTATAACTATACATCTAATGTGGGTACTTTTTGATATACATAATGGTTCTTCATATTAAATAAACCGCTACAATTTCCTCCAAAAAAAAAAAAAAAAAAAACTTTTTTAGAAAATGCAATCAAATAATATTCTCTGTATTTTAAAAGCAATAAAAATAAAAATAATTCATTTTCATGAAAATCTGAGTTCTATTATTACTTTGTACTTAGTTATGTAATAGCAGTGATTTCCCAGCGATTCGAGGGGAATTCATGATGAGTATTTTACAAAGAAATTTGAAAAATGAATTTTATGCGTACTTCACTATGAATAAATAATCTCAATCTAGTTCCTAATTATTTTTCCTAGTTTATTATTATCGCTCAAAGTTTATAAAGTGTTATTTAGGCTTTCTAAATTTAAAATTTTAAAAGGATAAAATTACTCAGTTTTAAGTTTCTTGAAGATGGTATTAGTTACAATTCATAAAAACTTCTTTCTCTGATATAATATATACATTTTCTTATTAATCAGATTTTTTTTAAATATACTCAATAATTGTTAATAAACCTTTACATTTTTTAAAAAGAAGAGTCCAAAGATTATAAGATTATAAACTGTCACTACTATTTTAATTCAATACAACTTTGGGAGTTAATATTCAAAAAACACAGAAAAAATTATATTTTTAGAAACACCCATTTATATTAATCTATCCTGTTAAACAGTAATGAGTTTTCCATGAAAATGTACGATAGTTATTTTATAAGGAAGTGGAAATCTGCAATCTATATAGAGTGAAATTTTAATATAAGATTATAAACACTGTGAGACATAGCTGTAAACCGATTAGCTGGGAAATTTTATACGCAGTATTATTAAAATATCTAGTTATGCATCTCTACTTTTGATTAAAATCCTCAAACTAACGAAAAATTTCATTATAATAGCCATTAGAGCTACCGATCTACAGAAAAGCATCTGAAAGATATTGACGTATCCATATGTAGTTCTAACAAAGTTTTTAAAATACAATTTTAGAAAACTAAAATAAAAATCTATTATTTGAGGGGACCAATTTTGAAATTTTCTTAATTTCTTAGAATGGTGTAAAATAAGTAAATATATTCCCAAAAAATTCAATTTAGAATGAACTATTTATATAAGTATTTATATAAATATTAATATAATGAATATTAACGTTGCGGGAAATGCTTGAGCAGTTTTGAGTACTCAGTACTCAAAGTGCTTGAGTACTCAAAAGACACCGTCAACTTGATACACGAAATATACTTTAAAATTTATAACACAAAACACAATATACAAATAATTCTAATGAGGCATTATACAAAATAATATATACTATATATATATATATATATATATATATATATATATATATATATATATATATATATATATATATATATATATATATATAATATATATATATATATATATATATATATATATATATATATACATATATATATATATATACATATATATATATATATATATATATATATATATATATATATATATATATATATATATATATATATATATATATATATATATATATATATATATATATATATATATATATAAATATATATATATATATATATATATATATATATATATATATATATATATATATATATATATATATATATATATATATATATATATATATATATATATATATATATATATATATATATATATATATATATATATATATATATATATATATATATATATATATATATATATATATATATATATATATATATATATATATATATATATATATATATATTTATTTCAATTCTTGATAAACTAATAGCAAATCACAATTTTATGTGAATATTTTATTTCTCCTTTTCAACACAATCGTCTTCTAAAAGTACTTTCACTACGCTAAGAACTTACGAGATTAACTTCCTCTTCAGTTCTTTCAAACAAATCACATTCTTTACGAGATTACTTTTAGCCTTATTTCGCATATCCATTAAGTTCATCACCTCGAACTGTCTAATATAAGATCCAAGACAAAACTTATGTTACAGCACTTACCCGTAAATAAGTTACATTACCGTTTTACGTGCCCTTAACTCAGAATAAATTGGCTTCAATGATTGCTCTTAGTTCGCTAGCTTTATTTCAAAATTGTTCCTGAAATATATTTACATATTTTAGATGATATTTATCAACAAAATTCATTTGTTATTACTTTTATTTTTCTCTGATTTGATTTGAGTAGATAAATTTCTAGTTGAGAAATTGTTTTCTAAAAACTAATGTAATTAAAAAGTTCATTTCAGATAAATAATTAATTGTTGTTTGTAATTAAATATTTCATGATTATTTTGAATTTTTTATTTCTTTCTTACATTAAGTAATATTATTATTTTAAATATTCTATATTTTTAATTAGCAACTGTAGATACCAGTAATTAAATTGTTTAATCTTTCTTTGACAGATGACACATTTTACAAGAAATAATATGTTAAATATGTCAAACGTTTTTATGATTAATTTCATACTCAGAACATATTTTATTGTAAATTATTAAGGTTTTGTTTATCCTGGTAATCCTTCAATTAATCAAGGAATACTTGCGTTCCCAGTTGTTGCTGTTTTATAATTATGGTACGGAGTACTTTGAACATGTTCATTCAAGAAACACGAATCTTTTAATACCTTTTAGTAAGGTCCTACTTTGTTTTTAGGGCACGATATAAAAATTTCAGCAGAAAGTATCAATAGGTACATAATGCCTTAATTCCATATATGTTATAGATAATATCCAAAACAGTTGGAAATTATCTGAAAATCATTTAAATTATTTAAACCGGTATATGAAATTTTCAAATTAAAAAACAATTAACAACTGGTACCACAGTAACAAAATGTTGATGTCTCAGATTTGTTACACATTTGAATACAGGAACACAACATTTTATCCGTGTTTAAATTTTACATCTATATTTATATCAACTTTTTAAAACACCATTCATTACAATATAAAATGTTAATACTAGTATAAAAATTTCCATCAAACCACACTGTTTGTGTTATCAAATTTTCTTTAAATATACATTCTTTTCACGCCCCCTCCCATTCAAGCTTTTAATGCAACTCCTTGACATTTACTTAAAGAAGATCATGTTAGTATGGCTTTAAAACATTGGAGGAAAAAAAAGAGAGGCTTATTAAATTATATGTCTTAATATGACATGCTATTAACAGTAAATAATATCTTAACTATTTAAAGAAATGGCTTTATTTTGAACTTCACATATTAGTAGACTGTTTCTTCTTGCTAAAATAAAAATATTTTTTCTGTAGCTTGATTTAAAATTAAATTATGTTAAAATATATCAACTTTAACAATTTCGATGCATAAAAGACATTAGTTGCTAAATCCTTTGTACAGCTATCATAATAGCCAAAATTTACCAACTGTAGAATTAAATTCTAACTAATATATAGAATAAATATAAATTTAATATAATAAAGATAAATTTTCTTTTCATTTATTACCAAATACATAAATACAAACTTGTTATAAATATATAAACTTTATCTGACAATTTCGATGTAGAGAAGACATTAGTTACTAAATCCTTTGTACAGCTATCATAATAGCTAAAATTTACCGAATGTCGAATTAAATTCTAATTAAAACATAAAATAAAACTAAATTTAAAATAAAGATAAATTTTCTTTTCATTTATTACTCAATACATAAATCCAAAATTGTTGATAGAAATATAGAAACCTTATCTGACAATTTCGATGTAGAAAAAACATTAGTTACTAAATCCTTTGTAGAGCTATCATAATAACTAAACTTTACCGAATGTCGAATTAAATTCTAATCAAAACATAAAATAAAACTAAATTTTAAATAAAGATAAATTTTCTTTTCATTTATTACCAAATACATAAATCCAAAATTGTTGTTATAAGTATATAAACTTTATCTGACAATTTGGATGTAGAAAAGACATTAATTAATTAGACAATCCTTTTAATTAGACATTAGACAATCATTTGTACAGCTATCATAATAACCAAAATTTACCGAATGTAGAGTTAAATTCATAAAATAAACATAAAATAAAACATAAAATAAAACTAAATTTAATATAAAGATAAATTTTCTTTTCATTTATTACCAAATATATAAATTCAAACTCGAATTTTACTTAAGTGTCTGTTACGAATTAACTCAATGATGCTGGCTATGCTCAACAAATTATGGAGGCATTACTAAAACCCCACAGACCACAGTTATATTTCTGTTACTGGTTGTGTAAAGTTATTATGAGGAAAATTTGATTTAGTAGAAAGATAATTACGAAGTTGTTAAAATTCTTGTGAAATGACTTATTATCTTAGCGAAATTTCAATTGGAGTCAATTATTTTACTTTGAATTCAATTCGGAAAATAACTCAAATGGCGCAAATATCTTTAAGATAGCTAAGCTTATCTATGTTGTGATCCATATTATATATTTAAAAGCACATGAAAGGATAATTATATTCTATTTCATTAAGTTTCTGTTTATCTGTTGCCAATTTACATGCTATGTTAATAAAATCTGCATATTACAATTCTTAAACTATTTAATTATTATTTATGAACACAATTTTCTCGTTTAGATGTGCAGTTTATTTAGCATATAATATGTGAAATCCTAGCTGAGAGAGTGGAAAAACAAGTATGGAAATGAAATAAGTAATGGGAATCAGTTATAAGTATATAACAATTCCCATCATCATATAAATTAAATAATTAGTAATTTATTCAACAATTTTATGACAATCAGTAACTACAAGCAGGTTTCAATATTAAAATATTTCAAAGGAATTTAATAGTATCAATCTAGAAAAATAAAAGTTTGTACCAAACGTGTGTTATGTTTAATATTGTTCATAAATTATATTGAAAATGTAACATTTTTAATTTATAGAGCTTCAAAGGAACTTTATTAAATTAAATGAAAATAATCTAAAACAGCTTTAGTGGTACAAAAGAGCTCGCTACGTAAGAACAAAATACTACTTTTTGATAAAATGAATCCAAAAAAATAATTTTATAATGTCGTACAGTAAATAAATATCATTTAAAGTTTTAGTCTTGCTGCATAAGTAAATGGATCGATTTACGTCTTCCCTTTTAACTTCAAAGTAATTCAAAGTAAATTTTCATTATTCATTAAAGAATAGAGTGATTTTGATAGAATTTATAGATAGTTTTTTTAAGTCTTTCTAATTAGATATTTAATTGTAGTTTCTTATCTTTAAATGTGTGGACCCAAACGCTATACTTTCATTAATAAACAGAAAATTCTTTCTTTCATTTTATGAATTTATTGTCTACTATTATTGCTTTTAAATAAATGCTCTCCATTCATTCAACAGTAATAAAAATTACCTTAAATTGAGTCAATTATTTAATTTTTATTTCAATATTGTCTTGTATTGTGCTTAAAAGTTTATTTTTTTTAATTACTCAAAAGACGAAAGTTAATGAGACACGAGCAACTATAAAGTCCCTTCCTATTAATTTCTAATTGTTTTAATTCCTTGCTTCACAAAAGCTGTAACTAGTACCATTACATTACCTTTAGATGTCTGAAATTAAGCAATTTGGTAATAGATTTTAAAATTAATTAAAGAGTACAAAAGTGATTTCACAGTCATTTCACTGCTAATAGTCATTTAAATATTTACATCAAAATAAAAAATACTTCTGTGTATAGTTAATATGGAGATAAGTAAAATTAGCTATTGATAACATCTAAAACTGTGATCATACTAGCAGTTAAGTCTGTGGTATAGTCGTTGTCCGAGGCTATAACCAACATCAAGTCTATATTTTTCAAGTTCTCTATTCTAACAAGTAGTTTGTGTCCAGTGGTGTATTATAGGCAGGGCTTCGAACCGTAATTTTTTTGTTCCGGTTCAACTAAAAAATTAATATCGGTTCAGTTCCGGTTTTCGCTCCGCCAAAAATAACTGTTTTCGTTTCAGTTCCAAATGAATAATTTCATTTTATGTATATTCTTATTTGTACTAAAAATATAATTCTGTCATAAACAAAAAATGTAATTCTATCAAAATTTAGAAGATTTTATTCTTTTTTTAATTGGTACACTATGTGAATTGATACAAACAGCAGGTACGATAAGAGCGGCGAGCATTAGCATTGTTATCCATTATCAAAATCGCATTTGACAACTAGGTTCATGATTACCCACATTCGTCGTTTGACTCTCACATCGTGCACTTGGCCTTGCAATAATTATGTAAAAAATATATTATTTATTTAACATATGAAAATTGCCTCTAATTATTAATATATCTTCTAACGTGGTTTCACTGAGATTACTTCTGTTGTCTCGGAGAATAAATTTCAAACCTGAAAACGCTCTTTCAACACTGGAGCTGCCAAAACCACCATTGCAATCTTATACAAGTGCGGATATGTAATTATAAAGTTGACGTTAAATTAGAAAATAGTGATAAGTTGGTAACAGTAACAAAATGACTGAAAGATATATCGAACCGAAATAAACCGATATTTTTTTCGGTTCAGTTCCGGTTTTCGTTCCGACCAAAATAACGGTTTTTTCCGGTTTTCGGTTTTCGGTTCAGTTCCGGTTCGAAGCCCTGATTATAAGACCTCATGTAGTAATAATTACCCCGTAAAGTTCTACACAAAACAAAACAAAGTAAAATAAACATAACAGAAAACATATCGAAACAAAAACTGGTGGAAGCTCTCCCGAACAACGCTTCCGTTGGTGTAATTTATATTGCAATAAATAGCATTTCACATCTAATAGAATTAAACTTTATATTTTCACTATTTAGTCATTAAAACGTATTGCAAACATATTCCACAACATTCATCGCAGTATATTCACTAAAAGGAAGAAAGAAGAGTAATCCCCGTAGAATAGAAACGCTTAGATACTCATATAAAGCACTTGGATTTAGCGCTTCTTTGCGGCAACTATGGGTGGAGTAATAGGGAGTGCAAAAATAAAAAACAAATCTGAATAAGAATAAAAGATAAATAAGTAAATTGTTTCGGATATCTTATATTGGTATTATAGAGGTGCTTCCATAACTTCTAATAATGCTTAACTGCATGGTAAGACTGTTTCTTATTTCCTACCGGGTAATCCGGAACCCACACATTCCAATGTTCCGTCACCGGTTAATTAAACTTCTATTGTATTTTTTAATTATGCAATCTAATCTTAAGAATTTTAAACATATAAGGAATTGTATTTGTACTAATGTAATTACAACACAAACACCAGTGTTCGTTCTCAAAGAGGAAACAAAGTAAATATATAATACCTTATATTTGAACTAAAACATTTATTATGTACACTAATTATTTACAGATATTATTTCTTGATTAATGTATAACATTCATTACTCGACATTCATCAATGTACAATAATTCATTACAATTTTCTTTTTTTTATACGTTATTCCTTAATCAAAAGATTATGAGACCCAAGGTAATAATTATGAATATTTTTAAGTTTACTTTCAGTAATTACAGGTGAGCAGGCTGGAGCTGTCAACAGGCTGAACGTCGGTGCTGGCGTGCGGGCATAAAAGACGTCGGTACTGGCCGTTATTTTGCTAGATGTCTATGCTGGTTTGCCGATAATACGCATGTGGGTTCGGAAATAGATTGCTGGCCCAAGCTCTTGTAGCTTGCTCACTGGATCTGGATGTTCAGAAACTCTTGAATCCCGACATCGACTCCTTTTCCCACTTTCTTTCACAAGTTTACACCTTGGTTCAACGCCCCCTTTTTTTCCTTTCCCAATCACTTGTTGGTAAAATTTTCTCACATCTGCACCCCCTTCGGGAGTGCAGGTGGGCTAATTAAAATGGCCCCTTTGGGAAAGTTGACATTGTTGCTTAGCCCTTGTCCCCCATTTCACGGCAACATCCCTCCTGTCTGGATTTGACCGTTACACTTGTGCCACTCATTGAGCTATAACTCCTCCGCAGGTCCCCACTAAAACTCGGAGTCCACAGCTGCGCCTAAATTCTTCTTGGAAATTTATTCCACAGCTGTGTATGCACGTGCTGACCATCGTGGGAAAGTACATCGGTACAATATTCAAGTAAATTGTTGTTAGAATTTCGTAAAGAGATATATTTACTTACTAATGTTAGTAAAATATATATTTTTTTCTATTTGGCAATATATATTACATTCAGTTCCTTTTTACTCCGTTGTCAATTTATTCTTTCCTATTTTAAGAGGACATCTATCTCCCTATTTGTGCTTTTAAGGAAGGGTTTTGTAAATTTTAACTATTGTTTAAAAAATTGGAGTGATACTTTTAAGTGATAAAATTTTTTTATCAGTGTTTCTGTCATTAATAGTATAAAAAATATTTTCATTTCTAGTGTTGAATAAAAATATTATTGGATGTTAAATTAATGGTAGAACATTGCCACTATATATGTACATAGTGACAGTATTACACTATGTCGGCCTGCAAGGTGTGAGTTTATAAAGTGCTAATGAATACTTACTGACCAATCTTGAAGGTTTGCTATAAATTTTAGAGTAAAAGAAATTTGAATATTTCTGTCTATCCTGCATGGTAAAGAACTTTAATCCTAAACATTAAAAGATGTCTGTTATACGGAAGAAAATTCTTCATAAGATGTATATTTGCTATCATAAGTAAACAAAATAAGTAAAGTGAAATTTTGTAATTGATTCGTCATGATTTCATTTGATGTTCCTATAGATTAAACGATAACTATGCAACATTTAAAAAAGAATGTTCTTCTAAGTGTTAAAATTATAAATAATAGCAAATAATTGAAAATAAGGAAGATTGTTAATAGAAATATCATCAATCTTCACTAAAAATGATACAATTCCAACAAAATTTAAAGAAATCTAAATACTGCGCTTTAATTGTTCTCAATAACCCTGAACCTTGTTACTCACCATTGCCAATAGATAGAAAGATAGATACATGCATATTTACAAACATAAATAAATACATTTTTTATATGGCTTGAGGTCGAAATAGCTTCGATGGGCATTATAGTGTTAACCAGTTAAGAAGATAAGTTTTCATTTATTTGTTACTTGGTAACTTGGAATATATGGGCTGAGTAATATTGTTAGATAACATATATTTGATCCTTAACACTAGATTGACTGACCGAGCCAATTTGACTCATTAAAAATTTGATCACTATATATATATATATATATATATATATATATATATATATATATATATATATATATATATATATATATATATATATATATATATATATATATATATATATATATATATATATATATATATATATATATATATATATATATATATATATATATATGTATATATATATATATATATATATATATATATATATATATATATATATATATATATATATATATATATATATATATATATATATATATATATATATATATATATATATATATATATATATATATATATATATATATATACTTTAATATCACTTTTCAAAAACATACGTTGGTTTTTAGTTAAGTAATAAAATATATGTAAACTTTCATTCCTCTTCCCAGCAGACCCCTTCATTTCGCATTATCAAATGTGGTATACCTATTTTCAAGGTTGTGAGCCAATTGGACTCGTAGAATGAATATGGAAATAAATAAATATAGTAATAAATAGAGTATAAAGTAAATATAAAGTATATAAAGTACAGTATAAGGTAAATATAGAGAACACTTCTATTCGAGTGACATAAATTCATGCTACTGATGCACGGAAGAATTGTCAAGTTCAACAATCATGCAAAAGAAACAGATGTAGAAACCATTAAGCTAAATGTAATAGAAATGTTTGCAGAAAATGTTTTTCAAAAACAGATTTTATATGTAAAACATGTTTCCTATGAGTTTTTTGATAATAAATATTTCCTTTAAATTAATTTGGAACTATTTTCTTTGCAAAAAACTTCAATTTTCTTGTATGAGTCAAATTCGCTCACTTCAGTAAATATAGGTATATGAGCAACATCCGTAGATCTAGGGTTAAACCTTTGTAGTCGAATCCTAGTATTTGCCACGTAGTTACCGAAAGAAAGCTCGAAAGTAAATCAAACAACAAAGAGAAAACTCAACTACAAATTTATAAAATATTTTTGCCAAAAGCTGATAATTTAAACAAACACTAAGTATAAATAAGTTTGTTTTATTTACAATTAGTATTCCTAAGCATATATCCTTTTATTTTATATAAAATCATAGAAGTTTTTACCAAAAGAAAGGACGAGAGAATTACACTAACTATAATTTCTCAACTATAAATTAAATAAATATGTTTTCTAAAAGCCAATGCTTACTAATATTACTAATATTAAGGTAATATTATTATTTTAATACGTACATAATAATGTTTATGTTGCGTTAAAAAATATACTAAAAATTACCCTTGATGAAAATTACTAAGTTCTCAAGTTTTCACAGTAAGTTCTCAGTATTATTGTATTTTAAGGATATTCATTTTAACAATTTTCTAATATCACGTAAAATATGTAAAACTTACAAGCCACATTATACCTGTAAGTGACAAACCAATTTCAAATCTCAAAACAACAAAGAGAAAACTCAACTACAAATTTATAAAATATTTTTGCCAAAAGCTGATAATTTAAACAAACACTAAGTATAAATAAGTTTGTTTTATTTACAATTAGTATTCCTAAGCATATATCCTTTTATTTTATATAAAATCATAGAAGTTTTTACAAAAAAAAAAGGACGAGAGAATTACACTAACTATAATTTCTCAACTATAAATTAAATAAATATGTTTTCTAAAAGCCAATGCTTACTAATATTACTAATATTAAGGTAATATTATTATTTTAATACGTACATAATAATGTTTATGTTGCGTTAAAAAATATACTAAAAATTACCCTTGATGAAAATTACTAAGTTCTCAAGTTTTCACAGTAAGTTCTCAGTATTATTGTATTTTAAGGATATTCATTTTAACAATTTTCTAATATCACGTAAAATATGTAAAACTTACAAGCCACATTATACCTGTAAGTGCAATGTACAAACCAATTTCAAATCTCAAAAAGTGCATTTGTTATAGACAACGTTTATAGAAATAAGAGATTGCATGAACCTGACCGAAAATTTTCTTTTTCATTTAAGTAGAAATGTAAGTTTGGAGAACCGTAACACATATTAGAAATTGGTTTCAAAAATAAATATAAAAGTTGAAAGTATTTTTCTCGTTCAGATAACATGGACGTAATTTAGTATGTCTCTCACAACGTTCAAGCCATAAAAACGTGTTGTATTTTATATGCGTTCATTTTTATGTCATCTTTTATGCGACGTTTATCTTGCCTGTCTTCAAAATCTAAAACAAATATGAAGCAGTAAAGTATATCTTTGGAAATGTATTCAATAAGTCATCAGTGCTGCGTTCTGTAATTCCCTTTTAAGAATTTATGTATGTGTTGATATTTATGCCATGGTATTGAGAAATAGTATTACAGATTTCATAATAAAATAACATGCATTATCAAAAACAAAATTTTTAAGTAATATTATTAATTTTTAGGTATTTAATGTAATCATAAAATAATTTGTTACTACATAAAACACAGTAACAAAAATAAAAAGTTTTCTTAAATATTAATTTAGACATTCAACATATTCTGAGGTTTATTGCATAATGTTTATCTTTAGTTCAAATTAAAATTTAAAAAAATTATACCTGTAGTATGTATCTCACCCCGATATAAAATTGTGCTTTATTTATAAGCATTCATTCTTATGTCATAATATTATGACATAATTTATAACGCTCGTCTTATAAATAAATAATCAAATAATAAATAAATATATATATATATATATATATATATATATATATATATATATATATATATATATATATATATATATATAAATATATATATATATATATATATATATATATATATATATATATATATATATATATATATATATATATATATATATATATATATATATATATATATATATATATATATATATATATATATATATATATATATATATGTATATATATATGTATATATGTATATATATATAATATATATATATATATATATATATATATATATATATATATATATATATAAGTATCATATTTAATATAAAGTATAGAAATATATTTACATAAAAATATAAAACAAATCAAAGCAGTAAAATATATCTTTAAAAATGTATTCAGTAAAATATGAATGACACTTTTTATAATCTTTCTATAAGAATTTATGTACGAGTCGTTATTTATGTTTTAGTAATGAAAATGTTCAAGCCCAGGTGCGTTGGGATAGCGCTTTGAGCTCCACAAGACAGGTCCGAGGTTCGATCCCCGGACTGAGTAAGGTTGACTGAGTCTTTCATCCCTTCAGTGGGTAGATGAACTAAGGGCCAAGCATGATTGGTAACTAAACACTGGGGGTTCCGCGTAAAATTGACCACCTAGCCGAACATATGCTTCGCCCCCCAGGGAACTTGGTCACGTAAACCGAGATTAGCACTGTAGGCCCTGGCCTCCTAGGGGCTATTCCTCCGAGAAGTTTAGTTTAATGCAAAAGTATTATGTATTTGCTAATAAAATAATACATACTATTGAAAATAAAATGTAAGTATTTTCTAATTCAAATGTAATTATTACAATTTGTCCCATTTCTAATTATAATAGCAAAAAGTTGAATGTTCCTAAATAGTATTAGAGTTAATAAAGATAGTCTAAAATTATTTGCAAAATGCTGGAGTTCCGTCCAAAATAAAACTAAAGAATTTATCTTTTCGTTACATTATTGTTTGGAAAAACCTATGAAATATAATTCTCAATTCTAATGTATATTTTGCCTATTCATTTTAGCTAATCTTCCTTATCACATGAAATATATAATGCTTAAAAACTGCTCTATTCCTCCCTTTGCAACTACAAAACAAATTTCAACATCCCAAAAACTGTATTTGATTTAGGTTACTTTTACGAAAATAAGAGATCGTACAAACCAAAGCGAAAATCTCCCCTTCAAGGAAATATAAATATAGATTTAGATAATAATAACACATATTAGAAATTGGTTTTGAAAATAAGTATAAATATTGAAAGTATCAGTCTTGCTCAGATAAAATGGATGTAATTTAGCATGTCTCTCACAGCGTTCAAGCCATAAAAGATGTTTCGTTTTACATGCATTCATTTATATCTCATATATTATTCGAGGTTTACCATGCCTGTCTTCAACATCGAAAGCAAATCTGAAGTAGTAAAATATATCTTTGAAAAAGTATTCGGTAAAATATGAATGACTTGTTTTCTAATTTTTCTATGAGAAGTTATGTAGAGTCGTTATTTATGTCTTGTAGTAAAGAAAAGGTATCATATATTTGTTAATAGAATAATATGTACTATTGAAAATAAAATATCTAAGTATTTTCGTAATTTAGATGTAATTATTACAATTTGGCAAATTTGTAATCATAAAAGCAAAAAGTAAAATGTTCCTAAATAGTATTAGAATTAATATTTTAAAATTATTTACAAAAGGCTGGAGATTTGTTCAAAACAAAACTCAAGAATTTATGTAAATTAAATGTAATTATTACAATTGGGCCCATTTGTAATCATAATAGCAAAAAGTGAAATGTTCTTAAATAGTATTAGAGTTAATAAAGATATTCTAAAATTATTTGCAAAAGGCTGGAGTTTTGTTCAAAATAAAACTAAAGAATTTACATAATTTAAATGTAATTATTACAATTGGGCCCATTTGTAACTATAATAGCAAAAAGTGAAATGTTCCTAAATAGTATTATGGCTAATAAAGATATACTAAAATGATTTGCAAAAGGCTGGAGTTTCGTCCAAAATAAAACTAAAGAATTTATCCTTCCGTTACAGTATTAAGTTTTGAAAAACATGTGAAATATAATTCTCAATACTAATGTATATTTTGCCTATTCATTTTAGCTAATCTCCCCTGCCACATGAAATATATAATGCTTAAAAACTGCTCTATTCTTCCCTTTGCAACTACAAAACCAATTTTAACATCCCCAAAACTGATTTAGGTTACTTTTACGAAAATAAGAGATCGTACAAACCAAAGCGAAAATCTCCCTTTCAAGGAAATATAAATATAGATTTAGATAATAATAACACATATTAGAAATTGGTTTTGAAAATAAGTATAAATATTGAAAGTATCAGTCTTGCTCAGATAAAATGGATGTAATTTAGCATGCCTCTCAGAGCGTTCAAGCCATAAAATATGTTTCATTTTACATGCATTCATTTATATCTCATATATTATGCGAGGTTTCCATGCCTGTCTTCAAAATCGAAAGCAAATCTGAAGTAGTAAAATATATCTTTGAAAAGGTGTTCAATAAATTATCAATACAGCGTTTTGGAATTTCCCTTTAAGACCTTTTGTAGTGTTGATATTTATATTATAGCTTTATAAAATAGTATTATATATTTGCCAATAAAATAACATGCATTATCAAAAATAAAAAATTCTAGGCATTTCTGTCATTTAATATAAGTAGCTTATTCGTTACTTCACACACAAAATCACAACACAAAAATAAAAATTTTCTTAAATATTATTGTAGATAAAAAAATATTTAGAAACTTTTTGCAGATTGTTAGTCGTTGCTTAAAAATAAAATAAAATAATTTATATCTCATCTAAATTTTTTTGTACTGAAAAATATTTTAACCTACATTTTTCATAAGTAATAAATTTTTACATATAATCTAATACATTATGATAGTGTAGCAAAACATAAATTGTTGCACTCCAAACCAATCTCTTATGTTCAGTATTACATTATTTGTGTCGTACTTATTATCCATAATATTCCTGAAAATGCAATAAACGAATAGATTTCGAAATCTCAAAAATGTATTTGTTATAGACGACGTTTTTGAACAATAAAACACCGCAATAACCTAACTAACAATCTTACTTTTCAAGGAAGTATAAATGTAAAATTGGAGAATCGAAACACGTATTGGAAATCAGTTTCAAATATAATAAAAAAATATGTAGTAATTTTGTATTTCAAAACATAAAACCATTACCATTAAAGTAATTTAGTACGTTTTTTACCCCGTTCAAACCATAAAAATGTGATATATTTACATTCATTTTTATCTCATATTTTAAACAAGATTCATCTTACCCGTCTTTAAAAAATCTAAAATAAATTAAGGCAGGAGTATATTTCTTTGAAAATGTTTTCAATAATATAAAAAATGCAATTTTAAAATTCCTTCATAAAAATTTATGTTAGCATTGCTATTTATGTCATGGATTTATACAATAGTATTAAATATTTGTTGACAAAATATTACAAGTAATAATAAATAAATATGTTAATAAAATATTAAAATTAAATTTTCTATGTATGTCAGTCACTTAAATATAATCAGTATAATCAGTATAATATAACGGTGTTGAAATCTTAATAGCAAAAATTAAATGTTCTTATATATTATTATGAATAATAAAGATGTTCTAAACGTTATTGCAAATTAGTAGTGTTTCGTCAAAGATAATATTAAAGAATTTATTAGTCACTTACAGTATTACTTTTGAACAAGATGTCGAATATTATTATCCATGATAATGTATATTTTGTATTTTCTTTTTAGATACTCATCACTATCACAGAAAATATTTAATTCTTACAAATTTCTCTATGCCGGAAAATTCACTAAAGAAACCAAACTCAATAACTCAACAAGTGTATTTGCTTTAGGTAACTTTCATAGTAAAAATAGATCTCACAAACCTAAGCAAAAATCTACCTCTTCATGGAAGAATAAATTCAGGTTTAGAAAATCAGATCATACACTAAATATTAATTTAAAAAATAACAGTTAAAGTTGAAAGTATTTTTCTCTTTCAGATAATATAAAAGTAATTTAGTGTGTCTTGTTTGAACCATTAAAATGGATTATAAATTTTATGTATCCTGTTTCAAGCCAGTAACGCATTTCTATTAGCGTTTATTTAATATGTTATAAAATATTCTTATATGTGATAAGTGTTTAGGCACAATATTATCTTAAATGTTAGATGAACAGTTCATGAAACAAATTTAAAGAAAGAGCAAATGTTAATCTTTGTAATATGTGTAACTAAAAGCATTAGTTTAATATGTATAGATTATATGATCTTTCATAGTTCACCAGCTTTCCTGTTACTTTGAAAATGAGATTACGTGCGTATAATCTCTGACTTTTCGATAATTCTTTCTAATTAACTACATTTGGTATAGAAACAGTATTTAAGTGTATTAAGCGGAATATAATGACAATAAGGGTAGAAATTTGAAATCTAAAAACAATATTGTGGGAATATTTTCCATGTGAAGACCTCTTTTTTTCAATATAATCGAAACATTGCGCAAAAAAAGCTTTATTGCAATGTAAAAAATAACTAAAAGTTATTTCATTTCTTTTTTTGATATAATGCATAGTTTTCAATTCGCATTTTATTAACTATTTTGTAAATATTTTCAAAATATCTAGAATATTTCTAGAAAAAAATTTGAACGTAAGAATATATAATTATCCTCTAATAACATTATATTTTTTTGCAAAAATAGAAATATTTGAATCAAATGTAATACTTTAAGACGTTAATGGACATGAACCATTCACTGCGTCGTTTTCTTTTCTTTTGCAACTATATTTTTTCAGAAATATATTTGGACCCCAACAATGTTTTATGAAATATTTTTAAAAATTCTCTTTCAATGTACCTTCTATTTTTAACGAAAAACTTTGTTTTATGAATATAAAAATTCCATTTAAATTACAAAAAATAAAGTGAAATTATTAAAAAGTTTGATTAATAAAAAATGACTGTAAAAGAAATTCAATTTTTTTAAAAATAATAGTATATGATGAAAATCTGATTCATGTATGCTGCATTCTATAGTGTAGGTTTGAGTTGTGAAAAATTTGGATAAACTATGATGTATATATCTCAATCTTGAAATGTTTTTAAGAATGATAGAAAATACATATCTTTCATATATGAATCATTAAATATAATAAATTTAAATACATTGTAAAAATAAACGTTTTCGTATTTTGTCAATATAAGTATGCCATATCCCTTTGGAAATTAACAGCTTTTTACCTTAAAGCTTATAAAATTTTAATTAGTCTAAATATAATTTGAACGAATAATATATTGACATTCTTCTTAAAAGAGGTATTAGAGGCATTTTGATAAAATATATGGATATTTTCCTTAGCATTATTTTTTCGCCTAATAATATCCATGAATACTTTCGATGACAACTACATTACATTCTAACGTCTGAAAGGTATTCTATAAGAAAAATAACTATATTATAAGTCAAAATAATGCATCTAGAATATTTTTTAAAGAATGCTAACATTTAAATATTTTTTAAGTACTTAATACTTTACTTTAGAATTTTTATCACATATACATTAATAAATTTCTAATGACATACCAAGCTTCAAAGCAAAAAATCTGTGAATAAAAATTAGCCTCGTAGATTAAAAAATAAAAACATTTAAAATATCTTCTCAAAAATTTTTTATCATCAATGACATCTATTAAACATCAAGTGTAATATGGGACTTGATGAATCTAGATAGAAAGCATTTTGTTTATTTATAAACGGTATGTAATCTGATAGAGTAAGACTCATGCTAAAATTTGTTGATTAGCGTTGTTTCCATCAATAATTATCATCATCTCTCTTCCACGTCTCTCTGTCTCTCTTGTCTTGTCTTCAACCAGGGGGTTGGTTGGTTGGTTGGTTTGGTAGGGCTTAACGGCACAACATCCACCTGAGACAAATTGTGCCAAACACAAGGATGCATGAACTGCCTTTTCCAATTAAAATCAAAGTATTATAAGAATAAACAAACAAAGATGAGACAAAAACGATGAAAAACGTATATAATTAAAAAAGAGAATGAGGTAAAACGCTAAATGTGAGAATAAAAACCAATAGCTTTAAAAAGCTAAAAATTTTAGGATGTGGCGAGGCATTTAAAAGAGATTTGATGTTAGGAGTAGAGCAGTTAAAAAAATGGAGACGATGATGAGTGAAGAAAAAATGTGGAACGCTTCACGATTTTGCGTGTCATCCTTGCGCAGGGGCCATGCTAATCTTCTCTGTATCGTTCCAATTTTAGTATACGTACTGCCGAAGCAAGTACAATCACCCAGGGGGGAGAAGACAAAACATATTAATACTATCAGGTTATGACGTAGGGGGTACTCTCTCAACATTTTCGCCACTCCCCTGTCCTGGTTTTCTAGGTGAACAAGTCCAGGCCTTTTGCTACATGATTAGAGAATTATGCCCAGAAGAGATATAGGGACATCTTCCTGGTATGTTCTAATGCATTAATTGACCCCCTTGGCATCCAACACTTAATGAATATCTTTGAATTTAACGTGTAATTACAGCGTTAGACCGCAGCTCTTCAAACCAAACTTTTAATTTTACTTAATAAAAACATGAGGAACATATTTCTGTGCTATATAAAATAGTACAGCATTTTAAGAATAAATTACAAAATTATTTTTCTCTTAGATTTTAGTATAAGTAAACAAGCAGTTATTATGCAGAACAACAATGATCTCTTAAATGGGCTAATAGGTCATTCAAATTGTGCTGTAGTAAATATTACTAAGATGAAGGAACCACAAGGTAGCTTATTTGTATTACTTGGTCACGGTAATGGTGTTATTGCTTCAATAGCAACACTATTTCAAACAGGTTACCAGGAACCCTTGGAAACGTTTTGGGGTGAAACGGCTTGTGGTTGGTTTAAAGCACTACAGTCTACTAATTTGCTACATGAGAGCTAACAAGTCGGGACCTACTGATTAAAGCAGATTCTGAACATCTATGAACGTACTTAACAGCAGTGGGACTTGAACCTTTGAACAACAGATAAGTGAATTAATAGTAACAGCCACATGCCTCAACATTAATAGATACATATTCTACCTCTTCAAAGCAACCTAATCTAGAATATTTACAAACCCCTTCTTATATAAATCTACTTGAGCAATCCAGACTTTTTAATCTAACTTTAATAGCACATTTTTTAGTTTTTAGTTCAAATGATTCAGTATTTTTTTTTTAAATTTTTTTATATCTGAAGATGATTTTATTGCTTTAAGTAATACTTATACGGATATTTCTACAGATTGTTTCGTAATATTATTTTCTCTATTTAAAAAGAATATTGTATAAACTACTGAATGATGGATGAGGCCAAATATAGATTTTTCTACATTCATCATGTTTAAAAATAAATATATGTTACTGCATGTTCAACTAATTCTAGATATTATATTTCCATTTTCACTGTTCGTTTGACTTAACCCCTTTATAGTTTTTAATAGCTTTTTTTAACCTCATATTTTCTTGCAAAATATTTAATGCATTGCCTTTTTCTTTAGGTAAATATAAAAGTAGTAAGGTACCTTGAAATGACATAAAGGTAAATTGAAAACTTTCATTTAAAATTTTAAAATTTTGACTTAGAGAGTTTTCCTGAAATTAGGCTTTTACTTTTCTTCCTAAGTATCTCAATGTAAGGAAATCAAATATAAATGCAAAATTTAAAATTTATTATTTATGTGTAAAACCATAAAGATCACATTAAAAGGTCAACAATAATTTTTTAACATGACCTACTTGTAACAAATCGTATTCTTGTTTTTATGACACTAACTAACACATTGCTATTATTATGTTACTAGGTAATTGTTTTTTCCAGAAAGCCCAAATCTATATGATACATTTTTCAGTTATGGAGATCATAAGCCAAAGAATGACAACACGACTTAATGATGACAGAAACCCTAGACTTTTCTATGAATTATTGAGAAAACTTTGAATTATCTTTCTAAATGAATTCAGCGTCATTCTAAACTGCATTCCCAGTATCGGGAAACTTTAGAGGAGTATGAAGATAAGCAAATTATTGAGCGTGTACCAGATAATTCTCAGCCAAAAAAAAACCATTTTTTTACCTGCCTCATAGGGTACTTTACAATTTTGGAAAATTAAAAATTTTACTGATCCCATCATATGATGGGCTATATTTTAGTATTGTCGTGTAGTCCTAGTTATATATTTGAGTAAAAAGTGAACAAATGTATAGTGGGATTTATTTTTAATTGCGTGTGTTAAATATTTTGTACTAAAGATTTAACCACAGGTTCTGAGAAACTACAGACATAAATATGAAAAAAAACTAAGCTAAAATGATAGCAACCGAGACTAGCTTAATATAAAAAAGTAAATTTATTATAATATATTTATACATCTATTTACAAAACCAAAATGATGTTAATTTTTCATAAGTAAGCTTAGTCAATATATCCAAAATTAGTTCTGACAATTTTTTATACACTTAAGCAAAATATTGTAAGTAAAGAGAAGACCTAATCTCGATTACAAAATGTAATGCAAAATGGGTACCTATGTGGTCTAAAATGTTGGGCAAATGTTAACACTTCTGTTGAATATCAAGCTGATCAAGAGGGAATCTATACATCATCCGTTGATCTGTTACAGACATAATTGCTGAGTCTTTGGTTACTATGTGCAGGAACACTTCTACTTACTCTCCTAGTCTGAACTATCGAGCACCTTCTTTTTGGACCTCCGAACCAATCTCTTCTCAAAACATTTTTTTTAGATTTTTTATATTTTATTATCTCAAACTTTGTTTCCTTCTTGTCTTCCAAATAGTTGCCAGAATTTCATTGATCTGACCAAATAAAGCAACGTGAACAACCTTATCCCTTCTAATTACTGTCCCTTAGGGACTCATAAATAAAAAAGGTACATTCTTATTTAATGTCAAGTACGGAGACAGGATTCTAATCTGACTGAAATCAGAAGCCCGAGACAATCGTACAAGACTACAATATCCGTTTATCGAAATTTATGGTCCTCAATCTACAACGATGTGATGAGGTCAGATTTAGATCCCGAACGTTTCACTTCCTTTATGAATGAATCAATTATAAAACATATCTACTCATCACAAGTATAGCACAGTTTTTTTAGTAAAAGCATTTGAAAGACAGGATGTCTATATATTATGTTTTAAAGTCAATATTCCATAATACATTAGAAACTGGGTGAAACAACTTTATAATTTTGTAGTTCAAATAAAGTCAACTAATATAACAAGTTTAAATTGAAATCATCAGTTTAATTACGTTAAAGTCATATTATTTCTCAAAAAATATAATTTTTCTAGAAGTTTTAAATATGTATTGCATATTAAAATGCAATTTTTACTCTCTCTTAAAATACAACAAAGGTTTCCAAAAAAGTTTTATTTACGGTTATAATATTTTTAATATTTTATTTTATTTATAATGTTTTGTATAAAATAATATCATTGCACCTTAAAATAAAAGTAACAGTAATAACATATATACGACTTTTATGCTTAAAAAAGAAGTACATAAATTTCAATCCGCTTTGATAAGCAAATTTAAAACAATAATTTTCAGGACATTCACTTTGTATAATTATGCTCATGGTTTCGCACCTGGAAAGTCAGGGAAAGTCATGGAAAATCATGGATTTAGACAATGGATTAATTTTATCATGGAAAGTTGTGATTTTTCAAGTAAAATGAGTAAAAGTCATGGAAAGTCATGGATCCGCTAAACTACCGATTAAACAAAATGCAATGTATTTTTTAATTCTGTTTTTACTTGTCATTTGGCTGAAGTTACTGAGTTTGGTATTTATGTATTATCCTATTGACCATATTGCCAAGTAAAATTTGTTCGCCAAGGAAACTCAAAGCAAGAAAGCTTAATGGGTGGGTAAATGTATATTATTCTGGTTTTTTCTTAAATTGTAGATTAAAATTTTATTAATATAATAATAATTATTTTTTAAATAAAAATTAGTTAAGATTTTTTTGAGAAAAATATAAGTTTAACCTAGAGATATTGTATATAAATGTTAAAGGGTTATATTTGTCTATTATTCATGGTCACCTGGATAATACCAAATTGGAAACATTTTGATTGAAAAATTGCTATATGATTAAACTTAGGTATGTAAATACAACAATTTATTTTTATGTGAGTTTATTAACACTTACAAAGTAAGTTTATAGTTTTTTTATGATAAATTCCTGTAATTTCTCTAAAAGCATATATTTTATTTATACGTACACCAGAGGTTTTATTCATATATACTTTTAACGAAAGCTTTTTAAAGTCATGGAAAATGATCTGCTAAATCAGGGAAAGTCATGAAAAGTCATGGATTTGAAATATTTTATTTTGGCAGATACCCTGTATGCTTAATAAGGTTTCATCTTAAACAAAGATGCATAGTAAGTTGTATATTAAAAAATGTATTTAAGAGTTTTATATAAATTGTCTTAAATCCTTTTACTGTTTATATTACTCTTGAATTATTTTATTACTCTTGTTTTATTTCCACATCAGAATTGCGAGATAAAATATAAAATTACTTGTTATAGCATATTTATTTTTTATCTCTAATTTATAAATTAAATTGTACTTTAAAAATATTTCCTTTTATCAAATGATTTAATAATGATATCGAGTAAGAATTTTCTGAGAAAACTGAATAGTTAACCCCAAAACCTTTATAGCTTTAGATTTATTATTTATCTGGTTTTCTGCAGAGAAATTTTAGACAGCATGGAATTGAAACAAACCCCATACCTCCACTTAGTGGTGGTAATAGGCTGGAAATAAAATTTATTAGGTGTGCTTGATAGAATAAATTACTACCGTTTGGTTTTCTCATTTCGATATTTCTATATTTCCCGTGAAGAAAATGAATGAGTAGACAGGTTTGTAATCAAATGTATGATATTCCAAAGTCTACACTATACTTTTAGAAACGATTTCGAGAATATTATATTACAGATATGTATAAAAAATCCCGTATCCAAAAACTGTTATGAAATTGAATCATTAACAACGTAATATATTGTGGCCAAAATTCTTTTTTCATATAAAAAAGAAAAAGTATTATGTTTACTTTGTTTTAT
The DNA here is from genome assembly GCA_032207245.1 of Pardosa pseudoannulata. Taxonomy (NCBI): domain Eukaryota; kingdom Metazoa; phylum Arthropoda; class Arachnida; order Araneae; family Lycosidae; genus Pardosa; species Pardosa pseudoannulata. The sequence continues at coordinate 27,798,570 of CM063503.1, read as the reverse complement.
CTATGTTTCTAAAGTTCAGTTTTTAATTCATTCAATATATAACTGTTATACCTGTATAGCTCCGATATTATTTCTGTCCCTCTCTTATATTTAAAATTATTATAAAACTTCAAAAATTTACTTTCTAATTTTAGAAATGAATTCGAGGATATTATATTACAGATAATGTATAAAAAATCACGTATCAGATAATGTTTATGAAACTGAATCATTAACAATATAATATATTGTGGCCAAAATTCATTTTTTATATAAAAAGAGAAAAATATTATGTTTATTCTGCTTTATCTATGTTTCTAAAGTTCAGTTTTTAATTCATTCAATATATAACTGTTATACCTGTATAGCTCTGATATTATTTCTGTCCCTCTCTTATATTTAAAATTATTATAAAATTTCAAAATTCTGATTTAACTCTATGAAAAGGACATTCAAATATTGAAAACATTACAGACACATAAATATGTAGTGCTTGTGTTTTCATGAGTAATTTATTATAGCTTTAATCAAATCGAATCTATACTATTCTTCTCAATTTTCATTCTATATCATTATGAAGAAGATAACCTCAAAACAACAATACTATCAATTCCATTTTTCTATCAATAAATCTTTAAATTTCTACTATTCTCCTTTTATCCTACTTTTAATAAGGATTCCAATTTAGAGCCTGCGAGCTTCTTTTGGAATTTTGAGTGGGTAATTCGCCCACTCAAAAGATAGAAAATTTAGTTTGCAGCAAACTTGAAGAAGTCTTGCTTTGCAAGCCTGCAAAATTGCAGCAAGTTGAACATGACAAGTCTGCAAGTTTTAAACAAGACTGTAGCAAGTCTAAGAAATTTAGCCTATATCAAGGTTGTCATAACAAGGTTGCCACGATTTTTCAGCAAAATATCGTTGCAAAGAAGTGGTCACTTTATGTTCCGTTTAAATTAAAGGAATTTTGCTACCTGTATTAAAGTATTCATGCTACCTGGGTATCAAACCACAGAAACACTCAATTACGATATTTGAATAATTTTATGTAGAAAATGGTCTAAATTTATCCGTGCATATAGCTGCATACATGTGCTTAGTGGAACTGTTGACTATACACGTCCCAGCCTCGTAATGCCCATTAAAGTTACAGACACCGTGGAAGCGAGAAAATAAGTATATTTTTGGAGTAATTGATTGTCTATAAACCAAACCCTATTGATGACCCTATAGGAAGAAATCCAAACGGTCATATCTGGAGATAGTCGAGGCCATAAAACAGTGCACCGACGCTAGGAACATGTTAATGTTTTGAAAAAAGTTTTTTTTTAACTGGATATGACGTTTTAAGTATTCTTTCGATTTTTTTTTTGTAAAAAACTACGAGTCATAGAAGTACAGTTCTATAAGCATTTTTTATTTCAAACAACGAATCTGGTAGTGCATAATTTATGTTGGAACACCTTCCGTATAGAGACAAATATACACATGCACAAAAGATACACAATATACAATATATACCAGAATTCATGACTACATAGTGAATAGAATTTTTGTGATGATTTATAATATTTCCTTATACCTATAATTTATATTTCCATGTCAGAATTGACAGTTGCGGCAAAAATGTACTTGTTGCTAACAAAACAGGATATTTTATTTTCCCCCTCATTTATAAACTGAAATATCTTTAGAAATATTTCTTCTTACAAACGAAGCAGTAAGGATATTGAAACTACTTCTTGCGATAACTAAATAATGAATTCTAAAAATTCGATCATTTTAGATCTATTTTTTACTTCGTTTTCTATAGGGAAATCTGAGACTATGAATCAAATCAAGTCCCAAACCTTCACTTCTATTTGCTAGAAATAAGATTTATTAGATGCGTATGATAGAATAAATTACTACTTTTTTCTTTCTCATTCATATCTTCTTAGTGAAAAAATATTCGTAGACAGGTTTGTAATCAAATACAGGCAATTCCACCGTGTAGACTCTCAGTTTAGAAACTAGGTAGGTATGATTTGTTCCTTATATTTATAAAACCACGTATTAGGAGACATATATGAAGGTGAAACTTTATTACAATAGAAAAAAGGAGTCTTCTTTTGTTTCTTCTTTAGAATTTTTTAATCTTTTTCTTCTAATTTCTTCAATATATATATATATATATATATATATATATATATATATATATATATATATATATATATATATATATATATATATATATATATATATATATATATATATATATATATATATATATATATATATATGTATATATATATATATATATATATATATATATATATATGTATATATATGTATATATATATATATATATATATATATATATATATATATATATATATATATATATATATATATATATATATATATATATATATATATATATATATATATATATATATATATATATATATATATATATATATATATATATATATATATATATATATATATATATATATATATATATATATATATATATATATATATATATATATATATATATATATATATATATATATATATATATATATATATATATATATAATATATATATATGTATATATATATATATATATATATATATATATATATATATATATATATATATATATATATATATTATATATATATATATATGTATATATATATATATATATATATATATATATATATATATATATATATATATATATATATATATATATGTATATATATATATACATATTATATATATATATATATATATATATATATATATATATATATATATATATATATATATATATATATATATATATATATATATGTATATATATATATATATATATATATATATATATATATATATATATATATATATATATATATATATATATATATATATGTATATATATATATATATATATATATATATATATATATATATATATATATATATATATATATATATATATATATATATATATATATATATATACATATATATATATATATATATATATATATATATATATATGTATATTAATTATACCTATAAAATTTCAATATTAACTCCCCCACACATTTATATAATTCATCCTTGATTAATCTACAGATTAAAAAAATGTAGTCCACCTTACAACATAATGAAAAATTTCACAACATATTACAAAGACATATTTAATATGTATGAGCATGTGTTTGTGTATACAAACACCCAACATATATATACATATATATATATATATATATATTATATATATATATATATATATATATATATATATATATATATATATATATATATATATATATATATATATATATGTGTGTGTGTGTGTGTGTGTGTATGCATATAATATATTAAAATTATTACCCCTAAAAGATATATCTAAAATTCTTCTTTTTTACTTGCTCATATTTAATGCCTAATTCCTCCAGCTGTAAAATGCTACATTAAGGAATGTTCTAAAACTTTCTTCTTTTTACATATATCTCATGCCATCTAGCTGAAATAAGCGTGATTTTATGCTAACTGGTCCCATTTTTCAGCTGTCTCATTAAAATGGTATTACTTCTTTATTAACTCAATTGCTGCCTGTGTGGTTTTCAAGCCAGCTTAAAGGATCAAGGTTTTCTGTTGCTTCCCCAAAAGTTCTGAACAATGTTAAATCTCATGGGAGTAAAATCACACGATTTACAAACTCTGGATTCCGACATAATTAAAAGATATATTGATATTTGGGCATTCTATGACGGTAAGATGACCGATGCTTTTCGATCTGCAATAAATGTGGAGTTGCAGAATGCTCGACTTCTTTTTATAGCTCCACGAATGCAGATTAACTAGGAGTTATCTTTTTCCAGGAAGCCTTGTGTCTGTGTGTGTGTGTATCCGTTCATAAGAAATATAGAGAAGTATATTAAAAAATTCAAATTTTACAGTAAAGTTTAATAAAGCTATTTTAGAGATTTCCTTTACCCGGTCCGATTTTAGTCGCAATTTTCTAAACGTCATTAAAGTAATAAGGCAGGTAAAGCACTTGTAAACAGTCGGAACAAGCTGAGAAAAAGTTTCGAGTCCACGAAGTTATTGCCTTCTAACCATGTACGTTCATAGCGTCAAGAAGTTTAAAACCTCACAACTGATCAGTTACAATCAGCTGATGAACATATTATCCATCAGCTAGAAATTTTACAGGGGAATTAGATTGTTTAAGTGGAGCACTTTTCTCTACATTGTCCTACAAACGGTTAACAACAGCTCCTTTTCTAAAATTTTGTCCTAATCTGTTCTAGATTTTGCAAACTGAACTGTTTTTGTTTTTCTCTTACCTTTACATAACGTGGGTCAATGACAAAGTGATCAGAATCTAGTCAGTAAATCTTAATATTGTTGCTGTATTCCATTTTGATCACTGTGTTAAATTTCATGTTTTTCCCCGAAGAGACACCCTCTGGTGGATATTTTGGAACTAATTTTATTTTCGAAATTCCGTGAGTGCATCTTGTGCATATCTCGATACAAAATTTCGTTGCATTCCGTTCACCCGTTTGCACTGTAGGATACTGTTTATAGAGAAAGTTTAATTATAACCACCCGATATATATATATATATATATATATATATATATACATATACATATATACATTTATTCTAGTTACTTGTATCATATTCAGGAGTTCGTCGCCAATCACAATAATCATAAAATAGTCGTAGCCAACATATCTTTTATTTCCTTATAGAAATACTTACAGCCTTCTTAGGCTGTACGTATTTCTCTACATTCGTATACTCTACATTCCGTCATCTAATGGAATCATATCTTTTTCCCTGTCACATGACCATCAACACCGGAAACAAAACGACCCCACTCTCATAAGCTAGAACCTCGACCATCTTTAATTTTTACTGTTATATATATAGTGTGTGTAACTCAAGTAACGGATACATGCAAAATATTTGCATTATTTTTGTATAGTTTCATGTCAGAATTGCCAGTTGTGGCAAAAATAATTTTACGTGTAAAAAAGCATAATGCATGATATGTTTAATAAACTAAAACAGACTTTTCAAAAAGATAATTTTTAATCTATCTAATAATGATGATGAAATTGCTATATCGCATAATACTATATAACAAACGCTAAACATTCGATCAGTTTTAATCTATTCGTTATTCCATTTTTCTGCAGGGAAATCTTATACAATACAAAAATCAAATCAATCCCCAAACCTTCATTTCTGTTTGATACAAAGAAGATACATTATATGCGTTTGATAAAATAAATTACCACCTTTTTTCTCGTCTCGATCTTTTTCCTATACAAAAAATCTATCAGTAAGCAGGTTTGTAATCAAATACATGTTTTTCCAGTGGGTACTATCATTTTAGAAACCAAGTGAGTATTATTTGTTGTGGATATGTATAAAGAACAAGAATCAATATATATTTATGAAGATGAAGCTTAGAAATCATAATTTATTAAAGCAAAAAATAATTTACAAAAGGGCAAGTACCTTATCTCGTTTGTTCTTCTTCATCTAATTTTTATTTAGCATTCATTCACTTTATATGTGCATGCATGCATACAGATATACATACACGCACATATACATATATATATTGAATGTATGTGTGTGTAATATTTGAAATATTATTCGAAATATTAAATATTCATATCAGATATGAAAATTTGACAGAAGTCAAAATACATAATGCAATGAAATAGGCAGTAGTGAAAATAAAAGTTTATTTTTTCTATAAATACGTTACTATAGCTAAAATATTAAAAAGCTGCAACGTGAAATGATGACATTGCATACTCAAGATGAAGCGAGAGACATTCTTAGGAAGGTTCATAATATGGATTTCAAAAATAGATGACTTTGCTTTCATTACAACTCTAATACCGCACGTGTGTCAAACTCTACAGGTAAAAATATCTATTCATACTTTTGATCAAAATATCTTTACATTTTAAATACATTTTATCTCCCAATTACATAAAATTGAGTTGTGAATTTAAAATAAATTTACACTATTTCCTTATTTACTGACATTCGACATACATACAGGGAAAATGATAATTTAGAATTCATTTAATTTACAAAATATCTAGAATTATAGAGTCGTAAACAAATCCGTTAGAATAACTTTTTATTCATTCAAATGCAGAAGGTACATCGACTGAGATTCTTAGGACGGTTCGCGATATAGATTTCAAAAAGTGATGACTTTGCTTTCATTACAACTCTAATACCACACGTGTGTCAAAATCCACAGGTATAAATGGTTATTAATGCATTTGACCAAGATATCTTTACATTTTAAATACATTTTATCTCCCAATTACATAAAATTGAGTTGTGAATTCAAAATAAATTCACACTATTTCCTGTATTTACTTATATTCGACATAAATTTAGTGAAAATGATAATTTAGAATTAATTTAATTTACAAAAATCTAGAATTATAGAGTCGTAAACAAATCCGTTAGAATAACTTTTTATTCATTCAAATGCAGAAGGTACATCGAGTGAGATTCTTAGGATGGTTCGTGATATAGATTTCAAAAAGTGATGACTTTGCTTTCATTACAACTCTAATACCGTACGTGTGTCAAACTCCATGGGTAAAAAGGGCTATTCATACATTTGATCAAAATATCTTTACATTTTAAATACATTTTATCTCCGTGTCATAACGTTCCATTTCCTTAATTTTAATTCTGTTCCATTTAGTTTCCATTAATTCTATAAGCTTCCCTTAACAATTCCCTGTTTGTAACTTTCCTGCCATTGTCCCAATTATCACATTGGTGAGTCGAAAAACCTATTTTTTTTATCGCATAAGCCGCTCTGGGTATTCAGTCAGATGACATCACACATACCACGAGCGTCACTTGGTGTTCTCCTTGGCGAGCGCTGCATTGCAATAGTTTTATAAATTCGCCCTTTTCATAATATGACATATCCCCACTCCACACATTGGTGTGCTTTAGTCCTGCGCTTGGCGATTTTCCACCGTGCCGCCAGGCCACTGGATTGTTGATGAGTTTTTCAGCCATCAGCGGTTGCCAGCCCTTTCAACCCTGCAGACGCAAGAGATACTCTTCATTTAGACTTGATTTTTGCACTTAGACTTGATCTTGCACTTGAGCTTTCCAGACTAGCGGTTCTCATCCGGACAGACAGGATGGAGGAGAGAGAGAAACCTGGATCCCGAAACGAGAAGAGGAGCTCAGAGTTCCATCCTCCATAATTGTCTTATTGTTTTTAGTCCATTTTTGTTTTATTAATTTTTATCTTAAAAAAACTCAATTGGCTTCTATTAATTTTTTTTAATTTATATTAATATCAATAAAATCCATTAATTTAGTTACTTCTCTCTTTTATTTTTAATGTCTATTGTGTTTCTTTCCTTTAAGATTTAAACTTAATTTGGCTAAAAGCCAAATTCAATTTATATATTAAATATCGGGTTAAGGACATAACGCGTATTACCACTATACATCACCCACTCATATAATATATTTTTATTATCTTTTCTATAGGTTTCTGTAACAATAAGTTACATTTGGTCATTCCGTGTGTCTTCGAAGGGCAGGACCGGTTTGAATGCAGAGCGACTTCGGACTTCTCCCAGCCAATAGAGGTGTCCGTGTGTTTTGGAGAATTTTGACCCTCTCCCCCCACCGTTCTGGAGTGGACTCTTTTTTTTGTCGCCGCGAGGGTCGGAATTTTTTTGGGCGGACAAGGTGGTTTCCAGAAGGAGCGAAGGTGAACGGCTGGCATCCGTGGCGTGTGGATGAACCTCTTTGGAAGATAGAAACATAATATTTTTTTTCAGGATTGATGTCGACTAGAGAGCCGTCTTCAATCAACAAAATCATAAGTTGATTCATTTGTATTCCTTAGGCATTTATACAATTATAAATAATTTAATCAAGGCCTATTATTCATGTGTTTCTTGAGTTTTATTTTCTTACTCAAACACTAGGCCAACGTAACATTATTATCTTTACATTTTCTTTTTCAGGTACAAACCTTTTTATGTTTTGCTCGACTCCTAGCTCCCTATAGAACCCCCACCCCACCCCCATTCCACAGAAAACGCAATACCGGAGAATAGAAAACACCATATCAGACTCCCAAATACAGAAAATTGAGTTTTGAATTTAAAATAAGTTCACGATATTTCCTGTATTTACTTATATTAGACATAAATTCAGTGAAAATAATAATTTAAAATTCATTTAATTCACAACAAATCTAGAATTATAGGGTCGTAAATAAATCCGTTAGAATAACTTTTTGTTCATTCAAATGCAGAAGGTACATCGGACATAATTCGCTGCAGATCCTCATAGCACCACATTTGCAACTGATACATCGTAAGCTCTGTCATGCCACAGCAAGAAAGCCCCATTTTGAATGAGAAATTATTTTAGCTCAGCATTTTAGGGTGCTAAGAATGCTAGATGGTTAGTAATATATTACCCTGTTAAGGTTAACCGAAAGAGTTTCCAAGATATATAAAAGAGTATAAACTATAAGATTATAAGAGAGGAAAATCGAGTAACTTCTTATGAGAAGGAGTTTCAAACATCAATTTTAGCCGCATCAGGCATGGCCTTTTAGTAAAACACAATAGAAAAATTGAGTGTAACGGCATACAGATGGGAAAGAACCTCAATTTTTCTGGGATAATTAATATCTGAAAAGGAGTCCGAGAGGCCTCTTGTAAAAATTATTAATTCTGTTATTGTATTCAAAAGTGTGAAACAAATGTAGTTTCAGAGTTTCATACCTGTAAATTTTATTTTTGGATGGCTAGAAAATAATAAAACGTGTAGAATGTGAATTCAGAGAATTTTCGAAAATCTTAAGGTTAGAAATTTTTTATATATTGCATATGTCCTTCCTCAGTGGCATGACAGCCCAGGATGGGCCTTAGCCTTCTCTAGAATTCCATACCAGGCAGTCCTATCTTTGGCTCTGGATTTCCAATTTGAAATTTTCAAGGATCTTATGTCTTTCTCAATGCAGTCTAACCATCTAAGTTTTGGTCGCCCTTTCATTCTGGTTTCCATTGGTTTGGCCGTAAAAATTTTTTTTGTGAATCTATTGTCATTAAGTCGAACTAGGTGTCCGGCCCATTTTAATCTTTGTAAGCTAATAAAATTAATTATATCTGGGTTTTTAAATGTTCTGTATAATTTAATAATTGTTCTTCTTCTCCATATACCATTTACATTAATTCCCCCAAAAATACTTCTCAATATTTTTCTCTCAAAAACTGCTAGGGTTGCCTTGTATTTTTCTGTCAATGCCCAGGTTTCAGCTGAGTAAGTCAAAACAGGTCTTATTAGGCATTTATACAATATTATTTTAGTCAATCTTTTAATGTACTTAGACTTTAAATATTTCTTTAATCCAAAAAAACATCGATTAGCAGCAGTAATTCTGCTATGAATTTCAACAGATATATTATTTTGTGTATTAATTTCCGAACCTAGGTATATAAACTGCTTTACAGTCTCAAATCTATAACTGCCTATTTCTAAGAAGGAGTGTTTATATTCTGATTTTAAACAAGGCATATATTTGGTTTTAGTTTCATTAATGCTCAAATTCATCTTTTTGGTCTCAGTTTCCAGAGAAATATATTGCATATGTATATAATATATATATATATATATATATATATATATATATATATATATATATATATATATATATATATATATATGAATATCAGAATAGATATATATATATATATATAGACGGAAACATCAATATATGTCAGTATCAGTAGTATGATAGGGAGAATACTTTTTAAATATTTATATTACTCTATTCCCTATATTCGCATACATTTTATTCCTACGTTAGAATTGCCATCTAAGGCCCCGAAAAGTACTTGCGATTGAAACAGGATTCTTTATTTTTACATCTCATTTCTAAGCTGAAATATACTTTGGAAATATTTCCTCTTCAAACGAAGTGTTAAGGCTATTGAAACAGTATTTTGATAACAACTGAATTATATTTCCTGAAAATTATACCATTAAAGTGGACTTAGTACCTTTCGAAACTTAAATCTTCAACATTACAAGGTTTAGTCTATTCATCATAGACTTAGACTTAGATGACCCACACCCACATCCAACTGAAGAAGTTTATGGATGCAAAAGCCTAATTGGATGGGGAGAACCTTTCGACATTATCCATTTTAATGTTATACATTGAATTATTAAAATAAAAAAACTTTTTTTATCACTATTACTATTTTTACCAAGTATTTTCCCTCATTTTAAAATTTTTAAAATTTATTTTGTATATAAGAGTAATTTGAATTTAATATATTATAAATTTCCTTTAACTTTTTAATATGATTACGATTATTGTCTATTTTTTTTAAATATTCGATCTGTGTTTCGTTTTCGTATTTTTTAATACACATCGGAACGAGATTACATCTTACTTGCATGTAATGCTGAGGGGTGCCTATCATTCCACATTTACAGTTTGGTGAATCTAATTTTCCAATTCTGTACAAGAAGGTTGGGAAACTTCCATGACCGGTAATGAAATAATTTAATACGTTATTTTCGAATTGTAAATTTTCACTATTGTCCCAATAATCTTGCCAATCTTTATTTATGTTTTCTTTCATATATTTTTTAAATATTGATACCGAGAGCTGTATTGGTTTGTAATTTATTGATTTCGTAGCGTTCTTTGCTAAAATATCTGAAGTAGCTTTCATCTAGAAAGTCCATTTAAGATTTATTTGTCATTTCATTTTTATATGAAAATCTTAGACCACATATAAATGAAAACCTTTAACCTTTACTTCTATTACGATTTGTTATATACATAATACAATAATTTACTGCATTTTTCCTTTCTCATTTTAATTTCCTGTTAGCTTTCTCGTAAAAACACAAGCAAGTTTGTAGTAAAATATATGCATTCCAGACTATACGAGGGTTGCTATTTATATTTCTGGCCTAATAATGAAAAAACAAATATGTAGGATCGAAATTGGTTTTATTGTTTTTCAAAATATTCTCCATGATGATCAATACACTTTTGCATTCATTTGAACCAATTTTCAAAGCACTTTTTCCAGTCCGATTGAGGTAACTCAAAAACATGCGTTTTGAATGCATCAACCGCTTCTTCGGGGGTCGACAATCGTTGTCCACTTAATTTATTTTTGATGTGTGGGAATAAGAAGAAGTCATTGGGTGCCAAATCAGGGCTGTACGGAGGATGACCCATTAGTTCGATCATTCGCTCCGTCAGAAATGCATTTGTTTGAGTTGATGTGTGAGAGCTCGCATTGTCATGATGAAGAATGATTCACCTGTTCTTCTGCTTTTTTCGAATTTCTCCGATGACTCCTGGCAAACAAATGGTCATGTAACATTCAGAATTGACCGTCCTGCGTTGCTCTAACGCCACTGTTGCCACATGACCGTTAATGCCGAAGAAACAGGCAATCATTTGTTTCGATGTGCTTCTTCCTCGAACAACTTTTGTTGGTTTTGCCTCGTCTTGGAAGACCCATACACTTGATTGCTGTTTTGTTTCCGGCTCATATGCATAGATCCATGATTCGTCACCTGTGTAGATGTTATACACAGCCTTTGATGTACCTTGAACGCATTTTTCCAACATTTCCTTGCACCAATCGACACGAGCCTTTTTTTGAGCATTTGTCAGATTATGCAGGATCCAACGCGAACAATTTTTTTTACGCTCAAATGTTCATGCAATATTTTATTGATGCTAGTCATACTAATATCCAAAGACACCTCTATATCACGGTATGTCACATGACGATCTTGCTTTATCAGTTCACGCACAGCATCGATCTTTTCTGGCACAACAACGGATTTTATACGACCTGCACGGGATTCATCTTGGATCGAACATCGACCACGATTAAATTCGTTATACCAATTTTTTACAGTGCTGTAGGATGGCGCTTTGTCGCTGTATAAAGAATTAAGTCCATGGAAGCACTCTTGTCATGACAATCCACGTCGAAAATTATGAAAAATAATGGCACGAAAATGTTTATTATTCAATTCCTTTTTTTGAAAAAGAAGAACTTTTCAATTTACTGTCAACAACACAAATAAAGCTATAATGGTAAATCGTCTGCTGAATTTATGTTTAAAAATACCAAACTTTCGATTAAAATCGTCTAAAATAGCCTAGCAACATTTACTGTTGCCAAGGCCAGAAATATAAATAGCAACCCTCGTAAACTTTAATTTTAGAAACCAGTTGGGTTATTAAGAGTTACGGATATGTTTAAAAATACTTAACAAGCAATATTTATGAACATGAACCTCGCACATAATTTATTAGAGCTAAATATGATATTTTAAAGTAAAGAGTCTTACCGTAATGTCTAAATGAACTTGCTATGTATTTCGATTTCTAATATTTAATAAATGTACGCACACGTATGAGTTTAAAATAGAAATTATAGTAACTTAATGAATAAAAAAAAGCAAAGTTATTTAACCCAAAACTCGTCGCATTTATTTTTAGAACAGTAGTGATCATGTATCTTAAATTTTTTAGCTAATAACAGTTTCTCGTTAAGACATAGTCAAAAATATTTTTAATGTAGTTTTCTACAGTTTTTTTCTCAAATAAGTTGTTAAAATAAAATTTCTATAATATATTTTTAATTAGTATTTATAAAGACACTTCATAGAAAAACGAAAATTGATGGAGAAACTAGCAAATTTAATTACTCGCGCCACGAACTTGTAAGACCGATTTTTTAAGTAAATTTAAATAAAAATCGCCTATATAATAATAGCCTACGTTATCTGTCTGTCTGTCCTCTAATTTATGAAGCGGTTGGACCTGGAATGGAAACAGGTATCCATGTTGAATTCTTGAGGAGTTAGGGTTAGCAAAATTCAAAGCGAGTAAAGTTTGTCTCCTCCTAAATTGTCAATCTGATTCTAAAATAAATTGGTATAAATATGCCTCATATTATATCTAAAAATACTGCAGTCTTTAAAATGTTCGAAATCCACCCCTTTCCTCCTTTTCGAGAGTTTAATGTCATTATTTCAAAACCTATTTTTCCTGGTTAAGAGCAGGCGATTAAATTTATCAATTTTCCACATAATAAATAAGTAAAATAAACATTTGTTCTAGCATTATGACGTCATTCAGTTAACCGTCTCATTTTATCATTTTTTATTTTAAATTATTTAATTAATGTTTGCAGTATTTTCATACGTTTTATCACTGAACTTAGACATTACGTAAGGATAATTCTCCTCTGACCTAGCCGAAGCCATACAGACACTGATAACGAAGTCTCCACAACGTAACCACAACACCACAAAGATGCTGCTGACCTACGAGAGGATCCGTCTTGGCTCGAGAATATCCCTCCGAGTGGAACACATCTAGAAAATAAATTCTCCAAAATACACTAATGTCAGTGGCTAAAGAGTTCTATGATTTTTACCTTCACCCTTTGTCGACTAGAATGGAATATGGAATACCCACCCTCGTTATTGTCACTTTATTCCGGTTATATACAGATATATAAATAGATATTATATGTTGTTAATTTTTAATACTCATAAAGCTCGTTAAGTCTGGAATATTACCCCATAAAAAATAATGAATTCTAAAAGTACAAATAAAATATTCTTTGAGAAACTTATTTATATATTTTTACGAAAGTCATCCAAGATATTTAAGGGGTGCAATTAGAGACACATCTGTTACCGCAAACGAAATACTTCGAAATAGAGATTTACAAAACCATGAAAAGCTATCAGCTTCTTTGATCCTCAGGGGTAGGGTTGGATCCCTCAAGAAATGTCAGTGAAAAAGGGATGTAGTTCCTAAACAATAGACCTGACCCTCCTACCTCAAAACTCCATGGGGGAAAGCACTGGAAAAAATGTACATTACATCCATTTTCAGAGCGTTTTTAGAGGTCGAAAATTGTACTTTTTGAAGTCATCATCGGTTTGGCGGAATTGTACGTGCAAACCGCTTAGAGGGTTAATGTGGTCAACCCCAGTAAGGAACAAGCTGTACAGAGGCAAGTTCTAGACTACCAGGGAAGACGAAGAATAAAGATCACTCGGGTGAACCCCGGGTTCGTGACACCCGTGTATACCTAAAGGAGGTATACCCCTGAGGTTGTCTCTCCTTTAGCACTACGCAGGAGGCACGTACGGCTTGAAGCTCGTAGCCGCGGACGCTAGAGACGTTGCCCCCCAGACATTACGTAAATAATTTTCTTTTATATTTGGCTTAAATAATAGATTAGGTACATATGTGATAGTTTTAAATTTAATCACTGATTATTTTTTGTTGCAATGAAAATTTTGTCACAGGTATTAACAACAAATTCTATCTACGTCCAGGTTGTAGTGAAAATGATAGTTTCATTCATTTACTTCGTTTACTGTGTCAAAAGAATTAGGAAGAACTTAACGATAACTTCGAAGGAGATAAGAAAACATTGAATTAACTTTCTAAATGAATTCAACGTGATTCTAAAATGCATTCACAGTATCGGGAGACTTTAGAGGAGTATGAATATAAACAAATTATTGAGCGTGTACCAGATAATTCTCAGCCGAAAACAAACCAATTTTTTTACCTGCCTCACAAGGTACTTTACAATTCAGGAAAATTAAAATTTTTACTGATCCCGTGATGTGAAGGGCTATATTCTAATGCGGCAATAACTTGTAATTGCACTAAATAAGAGGTAAATCATTCAAGGTTAGTATAAAGGAATCTCATTGCAACTGTAAGTGATTAAGGATTAGTTGCATGTAAGAAAACAAGGGAGGGTAGAAAAACAAATGTTCCAGTACTCCAGAGCTAACTTATGTACAGCTACGAATGAGTTATTAACTCCTTCCGGTAAAATGGCGAGTCTAGATCGTCATTAGTTTTTCATTCCATACCGCACAATGACGAGCTACACTCTTCATGCGATTAAAGTTACTGTTAAATATGATAATTAATTTAGTTTAAAATTTCTAGTGTACTGAATTTGGCAACACTTTTATCACTTGTGAAAATCACAAGTCACTATTGCATATTGTTTACTTAGAATTTCTTGGTACAAGTCATTGTAAAATTAATGAGTCAGAATAAAAGAAAACCTACTAAGAAATGCCGTGTGTGTTACAAGAATCAAATTAAAAGTGAGACTACTTGGTGGTGTACACAATTAAGAATTCCTTTGCACTTTGTTTTGAAAAGTACCACTAGCTTGAAGACTATTATCTGTATACCTTATTAATGTTTTGCTTTGATATTTTCTTAATTTTACTGTTTCTGATATTATTTAACACTATGTAAAAAGTGGATTTTAATTAAGAATATGTAAGAATTGTAAAATGAAACAAGTTTTTGAAATAAAAATTAAATGGTTATTTCATGCACAGTTTTTCATTATTAAATCATACCGGAAGGGGTTAAGAAAAATTTCGATAATAATGTTTTAAGTGAAAGCTACAACAGAAAATATATTTTTTATAGAAGTTAGATGTGAAATAAGATGAAAAAGTAATGTATATTGCAAGAGTCTAGTTATGAACATGTAATTGATCTGTCTTCAATAAATTGTAGGAAACTGTGGGAGAATTTTTACTTTTGCAGTATTCTTAGGTAGCAAATTACTTACTTAGAGTCTTTTCTACTACACACATTGTAAAAAAAAAGAGACGCACAAAGAAGGAGTTATGCAAATGGGATGAAAATTAATAGATACAGAAAAACAAATGAGTACAATTGCAGAAAAAGTGGATTTATTTAAGTGATAGAGCTTCACAAAGTGAAAAACTCATTAACGCGTTTGTTCAACTGTGCGTCTTATGCAAGCAGTTATTCGACTTGGCACTAATTGATAGATGTAGCGGATGTTCTTCTGACGGATATCGTGACAAATTCTGTCCACCTGGCGCAAAAGATCATCCAAATTTCGAGCTGGTTGGAGGGTCCTGCCTATAATGCTCCAAACTTGCTCAGTGGGAAAGAGATCCGGTGAACTTGCTGGCTAAGGTAGCGTTCGGCGAGCACGAAGACAAACAGTAGAAGGAGTACGGGACTGGGTATTATTTTTAATTAAGAATATGTAAGAATTGTAAAATGAAACAAGTTTTTTAAATAAAAATTAAATGGTTATTTCATGCACAGTTTTTCATTATTAAATCATACCGGAAGGGGTTAATGATGTTAATGAAAAATGAGATATAAATGAGTTTAATTGCTATCATAAATGTTTTTCTGGTCATAGACCATAAGAAAGATTATTATTTATTAAAAAATAATTTTTAGTTCAATTTCACATTTAATTGAATATTTGAAGGGTTACTTGCATGTAAGAAAATAAGGGCGGGTAGGAAAACAAATGCTCCAGTACTCCAGAGTTTACTAATTTACAGCTACAAATGAGTTATTAATGACGTTCAATGAAAAAAGAGATATAAATGAGTTTAGTTGCTATCATAATTCTTTTTCTGGTCAAAGATCATCAACAAGATTATTATTTATTAAAAAATAATTTTTAGTTCAATTTCACATTTAATTGAATATTTGAAGGGTTACTTGCATGTAAGAAAATAAGGGCGGGTAGGAAAACAAATGCTCCAGTACTCCAGAGTTTACTAATTTACAGCTACAAATGAGTTATTAATGATGTTAATGAAAAATGAGATATAAATGAGTTTAATTGCTATCATAAATGTTTTTTCTGGTCAAAGATCATCAACAAGATTATTATATATTAAAAAATAATTTTAGTTCAATTTCACATTTAATTGAATATTTGAAGGGTTACTTGCATGTAAGAAAACAAGGGAGGGTAGAAAAACAAATGTTCCAGTACTCCAGAGCTAACTTATGTACAGCTACGAATGAGTTATTAATGATGTTAATGAAAAATGAGATATAAATGAGTTTAATTGCTATCATAAATGTTTTTCTGGTCATAGACCATAAGAAAGATTATTATTTATTAAAAAATAATTTTTAGTTCAATTTCACATTTAATTGAATATTTGAAGGGTTACTTGCATGTAGGAAAATAAGGGAGGGTAGAAAAACAAATGTTCCAGTACTCCAGAGCTAACTTATGTACAGCTACGAATGAGTTATTAATGATGTTAATGAAAAATGAGATATAAATGAGTTTAATTGCTATCATAAATGTTTTTCTGGTCAAAGATCATCAACAAGATTATTATTTATTAAAAAATAATTTTTAGTTCAATTTCACATTTAATTGAATATTTGAAGGGTTACTTGCATGTAAGAAAATAAGGGCGGGTAGGAAAACAAATGCTCCAGTACTCCAGAGTTTACTAATTTACAGCTACAAATGAGTTATTAATGATGTTAATGAAAAAAGAGATATAAATGAGTTTAGTTGCTATCATAATTCTTTTTCTGGTCAAAGATCATCAACAAGATTATTATTTATTAAAAAATAATTTTTAGTTCAATTTCACATTTAATTGAATATTTGAAGGGTTACTTGCATGTAAGAAAATAAGGGCGGGTAGGAAAACAAATGCTCCAGTACTCCAGAGTTTACTAATTTACAGCTACAAATGAGTTATTAATGATGTTAATGAAAAATGAGATATAAATGAGTTTAATTGCTATCATAAATGTTTTTCTGGTCAAAGATCATCAACAAGATTATTATATATTAAAATAATTTTTAGTTCAATTTCACATTTAATTGAATATTTGAAGGGTTACTTGCATGTAAGAAAATAAGGGCGGGTAGGAAAACAAATGCTCCAGTACTCCAGAGTTTACTAATTTACAGCTACAAATGAGTTATTAATGATGTTAATGAAAAAAGAGATATAAATGAGTTTAGTTGCTATCATAATTCTTTTTCTGGTCAAAGATCATCAACAAGATTATTATATATTAAAAAAATAATTTTTAATTCAATTTCACATTTAATTGAATATAAATACATCGTTTCTAATATCTGCTATGAAAACATTGAAATCATACTGTATACTAAAAATATTGATGACTTTATCCAAAGAAACCTTCCATTTTTATATATTTTTCCTGGGAGATCTGGAAGTATTGAATAGAACCTTATCATTTGTTACTAGCAATATGTTCATTTCTGACACATATATCATGACTTACTGTACCCAGAATCCCTCCCGATTTTTCGAAATAAGATATAAATTATGTATATATATAAATACATACCTCAGTCAGTTATGTTGAATTTCCAGTTATATCCATTTTTCTCAATATTTTCCCGTTTAAAATCTCTTACACTCAAATCCTTCCTAATATATCCAAATTACTCCATTTATTTGGAATCTATTCCTTGACTAAATTTACCATTTCCTAGCATTTAAAATTTTCTAATAAAAGTTTTTAATATATTTAAAACTCTACAAGTTTTTTACAAATGAGAAATATTTGATACTTTTATTCCAGTAAATATTATTAGTTGAATAAATACTTACATTCTTCGATTTAACATGAAACCTCAATTTACAGCAAATAAACGAATGAAAGGAAGGCAGTTTAGAAAGTAACATATATCCATTGCTTGAATTATGCAAAATTTTATATTACTTGAATTATGGAAATTCTTAAATAAAGTGTATGAAAGTTCAAACTATGAACAATTCAAACTTTTACTCAGTTTTAATTTTTTAACTAAAACTTTCATCACAAATAGAATTACCATCTCTACCTGCTAGATTTCGCCCATTGTTTCCTACACAAGCAGCAATGGATTGAATTATTCCTCCCGATTTACCCGATTCTATGCAGTATATACACTGAAGAACAAACCGCAACAACATCAACCCAAAGCAGTTACCAAGCTGCTGCTAACCTTCGAGAAATCCGTCATGGTTAGAAAGCAATTTCTTAATATTTTTGCTTCCATAATGAGGAAAGAATCAAGTTTGGAAAATGGTGATTTCGGGCTAGAAAGAAATGCTCAGTCCAGCTACAAAGCTCAATAAAATATTTTAGCTAGAAGAGAAACCGTGGGCGTCTAATCCGATATCAAAAAGAAGATTTCTAGGAATATATGGGAAGTTAACAACTGATAATAAAAGTATTCAAAGATAAATAGTGTCAGTTTCCATAGTGTTAATATTTGGTGTTGTTACAAGGATTTACAGCATCTCCAGTACAAACACACTGGAAATGTATATGACAAGCATGATGAGATATTAGAAGTTTGAACTTGAGAAAAAGACTTTTCTAACTTCTGGTTGAATTTGAAACCGGTAGATATGGAAAAAGGTCAATACTTCTTCCTTGAACATTTGTCACCCAAGGGTTTGGTTTGGAGTGCTGCGGTCTACATATCATAAACGAGATTTAATGTAATCGAGACCTACGGCTTAAATTTTATTCTAACTGACTACAAATATACTGAACACTAGTGGAATCTGCACCAATAAACTCTGATATTAAACGGTAGCCCCATACTCATTGGGTGATCATCCAACTTGCATATTAGTGAAAATGACTTAATCCTATAATACATGGGAAAGGCTTTTTTATGCAGTTTGTTTATGAATGCTACTTTGTATGACCCTTACACATATACCTCCTTATCTTTTAGTCTGTTGATGGTTCTGATGCGATTTTTAGAGTAACGCTCGAAGTAATAGTTCAGTATACATTTTCTCCGATGACTTAAATCGTTTGAATTTTTTTGAAGCAGTGATCTTCAGTTTCTCAGTTTCGATAGCACATATCTGCCTTTACCACTATTTGTTCTGTTTCTTTACAACCTGTACAATTCAGATTGGTTGGATGGAGTTTAATGGCGCAAGATCCAAGTAAGGATATGCTACGCTAAACAAAGGTATACAAGCATAGCAGTATCAGAGACTAAAAGTGGAAAAGTGAGGAAGAAAAAGTAGTGTAAGTAAAAACAAAGTCTCTTTTTTCTACGAGTTGACTTTTTTGATTGATTGAAGTGAGCATAGCTCCAATCTATGTGGCAATTTATCAACATTTTCCACAGTAACTGTTTCACAAGGATATTTTACTCTTTTAATTAAAACTTATTTTAATAAAACATATTGCAGAATATTTGAAGATGTCGATAAAAATCGGAATTAGGCAATATTTGGTGTTTTTTACATTAATTTTAGAAAACGTCTCTTCGAGGGTAGATAGTTTATTTAAGTTTGTAATCTACAGTTACTAAATCTACCAAGATTAGGAATACATTACCAACTTCATAATAACAATACTAAATCACGTTTAGTCGAAGTAACATGTACACAAACACTTCTCATTTATGCAACTGCTTATACTCAAGTGAAATGTTAACTTTGACATATTTGTGTAAAACTTCTACTTTTAGTACTGAAACTCATTAATTCAAATTTAAAATAAATTTTTTGTCCAAACATACTTTCTCTCTTTTTTTTTCTCTACACGAAACTGCCTGTAGAGTTTTTTCCGCATTACAAATATAACGTTGGATGCCTATTTTATATAACTTTTAAAGGTTATCACAGTCTTTTTTAACATCTCCATTTGAGTAGTTCATTCCTTTGGATCACTCAACCACCCGGTAGGGGTGTTTTTCGGTGTGATTGGGTTGTTATCATTCCCAATATATGACAAATCGTGTTCCATCATATTGTTGCGGTTATATCAGTCTTTGGCGACATATCATATCATATTGGCTTTTTTTGTTTTTATGACACCTGCAAAAAACAGATACACGTAATCTCCAGAGATATATGATGTTAACTCACAGAACCCAAGCTCATTTGAACATATTTTGGCAAAATCATTAGAGCAGTTTTTATTACTAACAATTTGTAAAAATTTTAAACTAAAATAGTGTTTTTATTGGTGTATCAACATTTTTCTGTACTATATTTCCTTTTATTTGCTCTTAAGTCTGAAGTTAGTCATATATCGATGTAATTAATTGCTAAAATGCTAAAATGAGTTACTATTAAGCAAAATAAGATATCCCAGTGTATAGAAATCTTTTAATTGTTAAAATACTTTAAGAAAGTCGTTCTCAGTAATATAATGTCTAAGTTAAATGTTATCAATAAAAACCATTAGTATCCTAATTTTATCATATCATCCATTTATTGAATCACCCTTTACTATTACTTTAATTTTGTCTTTCATCAATAATTTAGGTACCTAATATATTTTAGCTACCTATCGTGTACTTCTACTTATAGAACCACGGTTGCTCAACGAGCAAAGGCAACTATCTCGTACTTGAAGGGTTTTGAATTCGGGACTCGAGCCGGAATAAGATCCACAGTACTCGTTAATAGGGAATGGGGAGAGTAAAATATGCTAGTGGTCGCAATATCTTTTAAGTTCTCAAACAACAAATCTGGGGATGGCAAGGGGATATTCTGTTTGGTCCTGCATCTAAAATTCCGAGGACCCACTTGAGCTAAGACGTTCTTTCACCCTAGTGCTGCTGCTTCCCCTGATCCTAAGAGCAATCCTATTATTCTCCAGGCAGTTCACACGATAAGGAACCTACATTCCTGTGGCTTTAAAATTATCTTCTGTTGGATACCTGTACACGTTGGCATCAAGGGTAATGAAACTGCAGATAGAGCAGCTAAATGTGCGTCTGATATTCTTGATTCTCCTATCCCCTATAGAGACGTGGGAAAATATGCTATGAAGCTCGTTCATGCAGAATGGCAGAATTTGTGGGACGGACGTAGTCTGAATAAGCTACATGCTATTAAGCTTGACATCAAATGCTGGCCTACCCTTCCATCCAGAAAGAACGATGCAATATTGACTCGGCTCCGAATTGGACATACTCGCTTTACCCATGGGCATCTCCTTCTAGGTGAACCTGTCCACATCTGTAACAGCTGCAATGTCGCTATGTCCATGCAGCACATCTTATTTGAGTGTCCAAATTTTAAAGTTTACAGACGTCGTCATTTTTATACTCAGGATATTCATTTAAAAGATATCCTTGGCTTTATTCCTCATCCTAATGTATTCTCCTTTTTGAGAGACATCGGGTTTTATCATCATGTCTGATTTTTAATTCTTTATTATGTGTTTTCACTGATTTTACCTCTTGTTGACCTGATGTTTTTTGTCAGTTTTATAGTGTTCCAACTTTACCATTTTATCCTGTATATTTCTACATTTTTACAATATACGGTTTTACATTATCTTTCTATGGCATTCTTCGTTTTGGCACAATATATTCCATTTGGGATTCAGTGCCATTAAGTTCAAATCATCCATCCATCCATCCCTAGTGCTGCTCATCAAAGGAAAGACGCACCCATTAGTCTTAATTCGTGTGGCTTCTAGCTGTCTTGCTGGGTTCATCCAAGTGGCAATGGCAGCAATAACAATAACTTCTACTTATAGGATCACATATGTTTTTAAATTTTATTGTCACAGGATTTTTATTCTTTTTCAGCTTACCTAGGGTGAGTAATACTTTAAATCTTACAAGCTACTTTTTCCCCCAGTGGGTCCCTTTCTCCTCAGTAAACCATTTCATAATTTTATTTTCATTATATATCCTAATTTATTATTTTTACTTACCGAACTTTTAAATATTTTAACCCTTTTTATCCTGAAGGTATTTATAAGTACCGCTTCAATCAGATACCTATATATTCCTAATAAAGCCATTTTTCCTGAAGGTACTCACAACGGCATGAACGATGCAGTTAATACAGAAGAAAAGAAATGACAGCACCAATCAGGAAACCTTTTTATTCGCATGGTAGGGATTTTATAATTGGCGTTCTGCATTCGAAGGTCATTTTGTGGTAGAGTTGATACAAGATAAGCTTTGAATAATATTTCGCCCCTTTGGGGGGCGGTAGTTTTAAAAAGGTCGAGAATCACTGGTTTATAACATGCGTCAAGCTATTTGGGCGCTAATCTCGATATCTAGCGTTGGTAAAGAATGGTGAGAATTTCAAACAGAACTTTATCTGGATTTTGGCTTCGAGCCCTTTATAAATTTATAATGCTGTCAACTCTCTGTTCCGACAGGAACTTTCCGCATTTCGAGGTTTCACCCACTAGAGCGTCTCTATGTTAATATGCAAAACAGAAACTTGAAGTATTTTTTACAAGAAATACATACGATAATCTACTATATTAACCCTTTTTATCCTGACGGTACTTGTAAGTACCGCTTCGATCAAACACTTATATATTCTTAATAAAACGTTTTTCCTGACTGTGCTCACAAGGACATGAACGACGCAGTTCCTACAGCAGAAAAGAAATGACAGCACCAATCAGGAATCCTTTTTATTCGCATACCGTATTTACTCGAATCTAATGCGCATCGTTTTTGGCCAAATGTAGTATTCAAAATTGGGGTGCGCATTAGATTCGAGTGCGTCAGCAGTTCGCCGATGACTTAATATAAGATTCAATAAATTCCTCATACCATTGATGCGCATTACATTCGCCTACAAACAATTTTTTTATTATTTAAAGTTTTAAAAGGGGTATGCACATTAGATTCGATGGCACTTTAGATTAGCATAAATACGGTAGTAGAGATTTTATAATTAGCGTGCTTCATTCGAAGGTCATTTTGTGGTAGAGTTGATACACGTGTTGTTCAATTGAGCAAATTTAGAGGTTTATTACCAGTTTTTTGGTACTATTATTTTTTAGAGACTTCTATACTTCGCAGGTAAGCATGTCATTTGTTTTATTCATAATTAAATGTTTTATTTTCTATCATAGAGTCAAAAATATATGATGGTACTAGAAAGTATCAGCTCCAAAATTAACTACTAAAATACAGTAAAGATTAATTTTCTTTTTTCTATGATTATTCTCCATTAAAACGTATCTAATGATGCAAAAATGCAGTAAGAAAGATGATGGTAAATTAATTCAGGATATAAAGGGTTAAAAATATTATAGTACTATGTATCTTAATACCAGGAACTCTAGTATTTAACTAAAAGGCAGCACCTTGATTTAAAATATATGTATGTCCCATATAACTTCCATATTTTGAATTTCAAAAAAGAAATTTTCTATACATATTGCATCATCTAATAGTGCTTATTAATTCCTAAAATTTAAGCTCCTTACCTAAAGCCTGTTAAGACTATTCAGCTGCTCTGTTCAGAACAGATAATGAATTAGGGTGCTACTACTATATATTCCTATGTGATCAACAAACTGTTATTAAATTCAAAACACAGCTGCGTAAATGTTTTCAGGCAAACTGAATCTGTTCATCGCAGACCCATTTTATGCAAGTATTCTTAAACGAGTTGAATATTTTGCGAAAGTAAATTTACTAGAAGGATACATATTATATTGAGATTAGATTTCCTGGAAGGGTAAACATTTATAGAAAGTTACGGAAGTAGCTTTGATCTACCAATATTATTCTTAGATATTTTGCCTCCATTTAATTCTATGCGCATTTAGATTAGAATTACTAAGTAATATAATCTTCTAAAAAGTTACAAAATATTTTGTTAATATTTATAACGAGTTGAAACACTAGACTGCATTTATTTTACAATATGTGTCATAAATTTTCTCTATATGTAACTTTCAAATATTTCTTACAAAACTTTAAATTACAAAAATAAAAAAGTTTAATGTTAAATATCGACAAAACTAATCTCACAGGCACTTGTTATTAATATTGAAAGCATCGTAATATATCATTTGTGCTGTTATTTTTGTATAATTCTGCTTTTCTCCATAATTGATTTAAAAAAAAAAATTCAAGGGTTCATTTATTTTTTTAAACCTTTGAACATCATGTTTCAGATCTACAACATGCTACGGAACTGATATCATTCGCAAAATGAGCTATGAAAGATGGATTTGATAATTATTGCAATCCTGAAACGCTGAAATTAATATGGGTTATGGATATTGCATGAACAGTAATAAATAAAATATATTACTGTTTACACAATCAACAATTATGCTTAACTTTTGACATTAGAGTATATTTACACATTTACTGGATTCATATAAATATGTTGTAACAATAAGTTACATTCAGTTCTGCTTTTTTTATCTCTTCCCGTGAGCCATCGTCAAAGACATATAGTACAGGACCGGTTTGAACTAGTAGAAACTTCAGACTTATCCCAACCAATAGAAGGGCTCTTTGATTTTTCGAGATTCTGACGCCTGTAGTGGACCCCTTTCTTTCTCCGCAGCACAGTCTGATATTTTAGAGGACAATGTTGTTACCAGAAGGAGAGAAGAGGGTGAACGCTGCTGGTATCAGCTGCTTGCAGGATATACTTTTTGGAGCCCCGCGAGAAAGGGAAAAAACGTCGCCATATTTGCGAAATCGACGCCGAGTTCAGAGGACTCATTCATATCTACAAATGATAAGTTGTATTCCAATTGTATTCTTTAAGCATTTAATTTTATAAAATTACTTAATCAAAACATATGTCCATGTATTTTAATGAGTTTTGATTTCTTTTTTCTCATACACTAGGTCAACGCAACATTATTTTTACATATACAAAAAATATACTTAAATACATTATACAAAAACTTATTTCAAGTTATTAGATAAATGGACTTTCTACTATCTATAGTAGATCCAAAACTTCTATTAAGAAAGGTTATAGAGCAAATATCGACAAAACTATTCTCAGTAGAACTTGAACCAATATGGAAAGTATTGAAATACATTACTTATGTTATTGTCTTTGTATTTTTCTGTTGCTGTTCCCCCATACAAAATTTGTTTTAAAAGCTTTTTTCATGGGTACCTTTATTTTTTCTTACACTTTTATATCCCTATGATATAGATCTGCAGCA
The DNA here is from genome assembly GCA_032207245.1 of Pardosa pseudoannulata. Lineage (NCBI taxonomy): Eukaryota > Metazoa > Arthropoda > Arachnida > Araneae > Lycosidae > Pardosa > Pardosa pseudoannulata. The sequence goes on along the minus strand of CM063503.1, from coordinate 27,772,713 downwards.
TAATCCCAATTTGATATATCAATTAATAAGATATCTTTAAAAGACAGCTTTCTTCATTACTGCTACTCTGCAACGAAATTAATATGGGTTATGGATATTGCATGAACAGTAATAAATAAAATATATTACTGTTTACACAATCAACAATTATGCTTAACTTTTGACATTAGAGTATATTTACACATTTACTGGATTCATATAAATATGTTGTAACAATAAGTTACATTCAGTTCTGCTTTTTTTATCTCTTCCCGTGAGCCATCGTCAAAGACATATAGTACAGGACCGGTTTGAACTAGTAGAAACTTCAGACTTATCCCAACCAATAGAAGGGCTCTTTGATTTTTCGAGATTCTGACGCCTGTAGTGGACCCCTTTCTTTCTCCACAGCACAGTCTGATATTTTAGAGGACAATGTTGTTACCAGAGGAGAGAAGAGGGTGAACGCTGCTGGTATCAGCTGCTTGCAGGATAGACTTTTTGGAGCCACACGAGAAAAGGGAAAAGCGTCGCGATATTTGCGAAACCGACGCCGAATCCAGAGGAGTCTTCCATATCTACAAAGGATAAGTTGTATTCCAGTTGTATTCCTTAGTCATCTAATTATATAAAATTATTTAATGAAGACATATTTGTCCATGTGTTTTAATGAGTTTTAATTTTTTTCTCAAACACTAGGTCAACGTAACATTATTTTTATATATGCAAAAAATATACTAAAATACAGTATACAAAAAACTTATTTCAAGTGATTAGATAAATAGACTTTCTACTATGTATAGTAAATCCAAAACTTCAATTAACCCTTTAACGTGCAGTGGTTTCGCAGATAAACCACCTCTTAATACTTTATTCTATTCTTTTTAAAATTATTCGAATGTTTTTTTTTCGATTTTTTATGTTATGAACTCTTTGATGTAGTAATATATATAATAGAATTTTACATAGTTTATTTTTCTCTTTGAAATATATTAGTTTAAAATTGCTTTACATGAAAAATCTCGTATTTGATTTTTCTTTTTATAACTTCAAATAAAAACACTTACCCAAAATAACAATAAAAAATTCCGTAATTATCTATTTATTACACCATTTCTATGATAATTATACATTGTTCTACCAATATAATTAATTTTAAGAACTCTTGTTTCCATGCTGTACAAGGGAAGGGTTTCACAATTACCCCCCCATAAAAAAATCCACCTATTATAGGAATGTAAAATTTGTTTTCAGATGCTTCCCATTTATAAGGCTCACAGACAACGTCTATAACATAATGCCGTGAAATCTGAAAGAATTTTTATTCATGACCTTTAAAGGGTTAAGAAAGTTTATAGAGCTAATATCGACAAAACTATTCTCAGTAGAACTTGAACCAATATGGAAAGTATTGAAATACATTACTTAGGTTATTGTCTTTGTATTTTTCTGTTTCTGTTCACCCATACAAAATTTGTTTTAAAAGTTTTTTTCATGGGTACCTTTTTTTTCTTACACTTTTATATCCCTATGATGTAGATCTGCAGCATAATCCCAATTTGATATATCAATTAATAAGATATCTTTAAAAGACAGCTTTCTTCATTACTGCTACTCTTTAACAATGCATTTATAACACTTGCATCACCATTTGGTGTCTATTCTAGAATCAAAATCAACACCATTTGCTGATAATAAATATATTACTTGTTGAAAGTAATGTATTTTTCTTACAAAATATTTACATCAAATGAATAAAGTAGAAATCTACTTGCCCTCAAAAAAACTTATGAAATTTGTAAATTAGAAAAAAAAATTTTTACATCAAATGCAGGATAACTATTTATTTTATTCCACAAACCTCAGTTTTATTACTACAAGCAATATATTTTATTTTCTACCATGGTTTACTTTGTGATTAACAGAAACAATGTCATTATAATGATTTTTAAGTTTCGAAAAAGACTATTCCCCCTTAACATTTTTTTCCAATGATTTATAAATAACGTTTAATGCTGTAAAATATTTCAAAGAAATTCCAAGTTTCATTCGTTTTAACATAAAATCTAAATATATAAAAACTACTAAAATATTTTCATTTAAAAATATGTGGTGCTAAAAAAAATTCCAAACATTTTAGGCATTTTTACCTAACACCGAACCTATCACAGGAAAATATATTGCATATTAAAATACAGTTGTATAAAAATCACGAAGTTTTACGAGTGACGGAAATTGGGTTCTAAAATTTCAAAGCATTTCCGTCCTCTGAAACATGATTTCTCTGAAATGAACAAAATTCGAAATTGAACGCTTTCTGTAATCTGTTTCCAGTAAAATAAGATCCATGCGTATCATCAGGTATGCTCATTCTTAAGTGTTGATCGAAAAAATTCCAATAATATGTTTCGATTTGTTTTGTAGGTAAATGTTTCTGGAAAAGTGAACTTTTGATATATTTTGAAATACTAATAGAAATTCATTTGTACTAGAAACTCAATGACTCACAGAAATATTAATTTTTATTGTAATTATCAATTTTGATTAATGTCTTGATCTCCTTGGTCTTAAAACAGCACTTGCTAGTAATTTTTAAATTTTGCTCTTGATAGTATCTTTAAATTAAGTAAACAGAAAAATGTGAGTAAAGTAAATGGTAGAACTAAAATTATTTCACATAACAATAAAACTTATCAGTCATTATGTGTAAAACAGGGATTTTACAACTCTGCGCCGCAACACCCTGGATAACCCAGACGTTTTTACGAAAAAGTATTTCAAATTCTTCATATTTATATAGATTAGTGATTCTCTAGGTCAGCGTTTTCCAACTTTTTTTGGCTCATGTACCACTTGGTTGTACATCATGATGAATTGTACTACCTTATTGAAATACCTTATTGAACCTTATAAATGACCTTATTGAACTTTCATGAAATATTATTGCGAGTCTGTTTATTTATTTGTATTATGCATTTTATAGGGTGGTCATGTATACCCATCACATAATCAGATAACAAATTATATCATGTCTAATTATAAATTCACTGAAGCATATATATATATATATATAATATATATATATATATATATATATATATATATATATATATATATATATATATATATATATATATATATATATATATATATATATATATATATATATATATATATATATATATATATATATATATATATATATATACATATATATATAAATATATATATATACATATATATATATATATACATATATATATATAAATATATATATATATATACATACATATATATATATATATATATATATATATATATATATATATATATATATATATATATATATACATATATACATATACATGTATATACATATATACATATACATATATATATATACATATATATATATATATATATATATATATATACGTATATATATTATATATATGCATATATATATATATATATATATATATATATATATAGAGAGAGAGAGAGAGAGAGAGAGAGAGAGAGAGAGAGAGAGAAATATAGATAAAGATATAGATACATATATTTTGAATTAAGAAAATAAATAAATAAACGAAATTTTTCAATAATGCAGCTACATTAGTTCTATTTACTTTTATCTCGTGCACATTATTCTTACTTTTGCTTAGGGTAAGGTGCTAAGGGAAAATTTCAATTCATAAAAGGCACCTTGATTGAAATCTAGGGTACCACTGGTCTAAGATATAAACTAGTATTTTCAAAATTAAGTAATTTTTGTAAAATTCAATTTTTAATGAAAATTTAAAATGCTCCTTGAGATTTTAAAAGATTTTCGAAATAAGAAAAAAATTTCCTTTTTATTAACATACTAGATTTTTTTTCTTGGCTCAAGGACTGAATAAATTTTTGTCCTCTCTATTAGAACTATAGTTCTATTAACTACTGAATTAAGTTTAAATTTTCGGGCAAGAATTTTCTTCCCAGAAGAAGAAATGTAATTGCTTCCAAACTGGTCACTGGGGCAACTCACTTCGAATGCTTTGTTAGATATTTAAAAATAAATATTTAAAAATTTCTTATGTAGGCAAACAAATTTTCTTTCACAACTTTTTAAAACTTTTACTATTAATTTCCTATTTTCTCCTTACGTAAAGATTTTCATTCATTTAATTTGCTTTAAAAGTGCAGCATACAAATTAATACGAAATTAATACGAAATGATAATACGAATGAAATTAATAAAAAATGGTGCCTTTACCTTGCCTTTACCTTGAATTTGAATTTCATGTTGTAATCTTGCATAAGCAAGACTACAACATGAAATTCAAATTCAAGGTAAGTAAGCCACAAATAGAGACAGTAGGCAGAGATATGTTTCATTGCATCGAGCGAGGAACATTCTCAATGAGAGAACACGCAGTTGCTTCGTTGCAGTTTTTATATCTCTATTTCTGCCTTACTTTAATTGTCTTTGCATAATATGCTACATAAAATGAAAATTTGGAAATGTAAACATATAACGTAGAGCAGAGTGTTTTACAGAAGTTAAATTTTTACGAATGAAATAATAATAAACACAATGAACAAGTTTACATCATAATTTTTTATATGTGGAAGAAAACTTTTCATAAAAGGATACATACCATGATGAATAGTATTACAAACTTTTAAACAAATCTTTTTCAGAACAAACTGTCATCATAAATCAGAAAATACAGTCGATAAAAATTACATAGATTTATTTCGTACCCCCCAAAACTTAATGATTAACTTTCAGAGAAACCAGGCATAAAATTGTTAAACTTAGTTTCTCTAGCATTCATTTGATGTTTCAAATGATTCAGAAGCAAAATCTTATACCTGTTTCTATAGCATTTATGTGGTAACTCAGTCGGCACTGTCAATGATCGCGCAACTGGACGGTTGCAGGTTCGGGGATCGAAAAGGCCTAATGTCCGTCGTGTTCATTGATGGTGACTGTGGCACGTAAATTATGCTCGTGGTTAAATTATCCTCCAAGTTTTCAAATGATAGGATTAATTATTGTTATTCTTTAATTATACTATGAATTTTCAGAAAAGCGCAAACACATTTATATAATGTGTTACAAGTTTATTTGAATATCTAAACAATTTTAACACACTTTTTTATGAATTCTCAGTGTAACAATAAGTTTTAAAATAAAACTTTAAAGATACGTGAAAACCTCTTAATATTTGCTCTCTAAATTATTACTAAACGTTAAAATACAATTTAAGGGTGTTATTAGTAGAGGCTATCAATTTTCCTCTTTTTACACCAATAATAAATTTTTATTACTCCTTACACCTTTATTAACTTGTGGCTCATAAATATGCAGATTTAAAGCGTTTAATTTCTACAAGCTTTCTCATCTTTCTATTTTATTTTTCAGAAGCTATCTTTTTATCCTTATAATGAATAAATAAAGGAAATAAATTATCTCAAAGATTATCTTACCTGTTACGCCAACTGGCGCATTAGCATAAAAATTTAATTTAAAACTAATCGTTTGATTCATATTTACATCTTGCAAAGAAAGCGAATTAAGGTATGTCTTATTCTAACATATGAGCGAAATAAGATAAGAAATTTATTGAGTAATATTATATAACAGTTAAACGTATATTTGCTGTAATAGTTGCAGGTTGGGCGAGTAACTACTGTTGTGTCTCTTATAATATTCAACATTTCTGCCTCTTAAGGTAAAACTTAATTTAATTTAGAAATGCGAATAATTATTTTCACCAATGAATATACCCTAGAGTACAGATAAATGAGCTTATGAACTTTAGATTTATTATCATTTAACAGAAAGACAGATATCGATAGGGTAATTTTAATTCCCATAGTGAGATTTTTTCTAACAAGTTTGAATTAGCTTCTACATATTTAAAGGATAAGCTGCAACTGCATATACTAGTTCAGAGGGGGAAAATATAAGTGGTATAAACTTGAAGGAATATATTGAATAATAAATAATAAAGTAAAAATTTGTTTTCCATTTTTTATACCTAATATTAAAAATTGTTAATTGAATACATCGATATAGCCTCATAATCAAACGTATTTGAACACATCGTAGTAAAATATTTTTGGGTATATTCATGTACAAAGTTTTTTAAATTATAAACAAGTATATATATATATATATATATATATATATATATATATATTATATATATATATATATATATATATATATATATATATATATATATATATATATATATATATATATATATATATATATATATATATATATATATAAATATATATATATATATATATATATATATATATATATATATATATATATATATATATATATATATATATATATATATATATATATATATATATATATATATATATATTTATATTTTATATTTATATTTATATATTTATATTTATATATATACATATATATACATATATATATATACATATATATATATATATATATATATATATATATATTATATATATATATATATATATATATATATATATATATATATATATATATATATATATATATATATATATATATATATATATATATATATATATATATATATATATATATATATATATATATATATATATATATATATATATATATATATATATATATATATATATATATATATATATATATATATATATATATATATATATATATACATATATATATATATATATATATATATATATATTTATATATATATATATATATATACATATATATATATATATACATATATATATATATATATATATATATATATATATATATATATATATATATATATATATATATATATATATATATATATATATATATATATATATATATATATATATATATATATATATATATATATGACTTTAGCTTATAACTGCTTAAGGTGATGTTCACTTTAGTCGTTTAAAATTGGAACTAAAATTTTTTCTGCAGACAAAACTGTTGGAATATTGTAATCGCAGCATTACATTGTATCAGATTTTCTGTGAATTTTGCTATGTTCATTTTATATTCTTGTTTGCTTAACTGTGATTGGTTCTGTTTTTAGCCATCTTTTAGGTTCAGTTTTATTGAATCCTTCTAAAGTTATAAATATGGGATGATGTTCTTTGTTCTGTACAGTTGCCTTGTAACCGTTTAAAATGTAACAATATATTATTTCGACCCGGCCTCGCAATATGTTATTTAATCTATTTATCACAAACAAATCTATTACATAAAAATACTTAAGCCTCAGACTGAACTGCTTAGAAAAATTAAGCTGAAGAGAAGAAATTAAGCAGTGAGGTGTGTTTTTTAATGATTAAAAATGTATCGAAAAATATAATCTATCTGAATCGTTTATTCAATACGCCATTGACTTCATTTTAACCACGAATCAAGGTTTAAAATAATTTTTTGTGCAATAGTCTAATAAAATGAGAACTCGACAAACGCGAGAAAATGGTAAAACAGCAAATTCATTTGTGGTTAGCAGAGAATCTACAGATCTGAACTATATTTTCTGCCAAATTTTCATACTTAAGTTATTGTATACATCAATACTTCAAAAAGTTTTATTTAGATATCTTTCATTTTAACTCATCTTTGTTGCACGAATGATTAAACAGAGAGGCATTCAATTTTGATATCATCTCTTCAAAATAAAGTGAATTTAAATTACAGAAAACTTTAGTAACTAAGAGAAATGCATTGTGTGCTGTTACATGGGGTTGAATAAATTTTTTATACTTCATTAAACTACTTTACAGAGTTTATGTAATTAAAACATTTTTTAATCTTAAGATCTTTGAAATTTAATTTTGGTTTTCAATGCTCAGCTTATACTCCAAAGTACTCTTTAACCATTTTTTTTCATTGGATTGGAAGCAAAAACAAATTTTAAATATTTACACGGTAAATTGTTTGTCGCACCACATTTATTAAAAAACTACCTCAAATTTCGAATAGAACTTCTACAAACAAGTTAAATTTATTTACACATGAAAACATTTTTTTTAACATAACGATTATTTTAAAAGTGTACACATATGTGCAAGTGTGGTTTTTGTAGTCAAGAATAAGGTGATCTCCTTTATACGAATTGGTTCAAATTTTCTTTTGTCAAATGAAGATACTATGTCTAATTCGTTTGCAAATAGTGTTTGTAACTGTTTGTAAATTAATTGTTTGAAGAAAACAAACGTTTTTATTTAGAAGGGAATCATTTTTGTTAGATTTGCAGCTTGTATATATCGTGGTCCAGATGTATAATATCAAATCTAAATCTGGACTTTATTGTTTATTGAAATGTTTTACGAAAGAATGGCCTTCTAATTTTTCTCAAAGTTGGAGTCCACGATTAATTTGATCTGATATCTACCAGTATGTTCTATAATTAATAATGTTTCTCTTTCTAATAATTTTGCCCTAAATCATTTTAACAATATTCCACTCACTAAGAGTGTTAGATTAGATAGATATCACTTCCGAATGATGGCCGAATGGTTTCAGTGCTGATCTTCGGGACCAGAATTCGTAGGTTCGAATCCCACGGTGGCTTAGATGTTCGTAGGCGTTAGGAATTGGTTTTAATCAGTCGTCCCCGGTCTCATTATCCCTCGTATTGCAAAAAAGTAGACAATAGAGCCCCAATCTAAACCAAATGTAGGTTTCACGACCAAATGAAGTAGGATAAGACCACGATAACAGGTTTTTTTTATCTTTACTAACATTTTAGTTAACACTTTGACTTCTAGAAATATTTCAATGGTTTGCCAAAGGCTTCAATGTTAACTTTTCATTGTGCGATGCATATGCTGAATTATTATTTTCAGCAGATAAAATGAGTTATAAATCCTGCTTGAAGCAGTTTTCGGGGCATGAGTCACCGGTGACTCCCATGACGTGGTAGGCAATTGATACGATTGTCCTTTGTTTCAAACAATCGTGCTTCAACTTCTAAATGATTACTCTCATTCTTTAGCATTCAAAGTATCTATGAAGAACTAGAGCAAAGCATTTGACTAAAAAAGTGGGGACAAATGATTCCAATTGCATTGATTTACTTTTTCTTTGCCTTGAATGTTTCAATCTGACTCACCGCAATATGCACTTATAAAATGTATAGTTATGTACAAATAAAAGTATTTCTGTATGTTCTATATAGCATTAATTTCTTCAAATCATTATAATAACAATGGTATTATTGAAACATTTATCAGTATCCACATTTATTATAAGTATGTACTTTTATTATTCGCTGCGTCGCCGGTCACCAGTGGCCCCCCATGGCAGACACTATTTTTTATTTTTCTAAATTTAGCCTTAGTAAGTATTACTTAAAATCTGTAATCACAGCATGTACCAAAGATTGTGTAACGCTGTCAGATTAGGTGGCATAAATGAAACATGAAGATTCTTTATATAAAGATGACTTGGTGAGTTTCTAATAAATCAGCAATAATTAAAAGGAAGACATGTCACACAGATCTTTCACTTTTGATACAGAGCAAACATAAAACCATGTGGCGATCAAAATGCGTGTCATGATCATGATTATGTCGTTTCATATACCATATAAAAATAACCACACAGAAAAGTTACACAAAAACCTATGAGGTATATTATAAAGTTTGAATGCCAGATTATTCTGTAATGCTGTCTTATAGATAGTTAGAAACGTTCTTTTTACATTGATTATATATTTACATGTCTGAAAAAAATTGTGCAAATAACTCATTAATTTCCTTTCGATGTGATAATTATTCAAAATTGATTAATACTACACTAACGTCTTGACATATTACGTAACACAAAGTGTCTTACATAAACTTTGAAATGTTTTAAAAGTATGTGCGCTGTAAAAAACAATTTTTACGCCACATCAAAATCCCCAGAATTTTACATACTTATTCTTTAAAAATACTTTTAAATTATTCTTCCCGTTACTATTCAAATCTTACTTTTGATATTCCAACAAGTAAATTTTCTTTTTTTGCGTTAGAAGTGTATTCATGCAATTTATTATTTTATGGGAAGGTTCGACAATTTTAGAGAGATTGAACAGAAATTTCTTAATATACAAATTCTTTCTCATTTCATTTTTAATTTCTCTGAAAAGCTAAAAGAAATTCTTAAATTTTGCACCTGACTTGAATGCTGGGATAAAGAATAAAGATTTCTCAAACTATCAAGAAAAGCTTTTAGCCAAAAGTTTGAATTTTTTTCCGCTTCTTTATCTCTACTCTTACGTGATAGGTCTTTGTGCTGATAAAAGCAGAAATATTCCCATTTTTTACTTTAAATTTTGTTTCTGTCTAAAGGTAACATATGGGATATTGTATAATTTTTTTTATAGAAATGCATTAGTTTCTCGAATTTCTTGAACTTTTAACATATTTTATGCTCGCGTCTTTCAAAATTTTATATTATATATTGAATAAAGATAAGCCCTCTCAAAAGGAAAATGTTAGTGTAGCTAAACTCTTATATTTAACCCCTTCCGGTAAAATGACGAGTCTAGCTCATTATTAGTTTTTCATTTCATACCGCACAATGACGAGCTACACTCGTCATGCGATTAAAGTTACTGTTAAATATGATAATTAATTTAGTTTAAAATTTCTAGTGTACTGAATTTGGCAACACTTTTATCACTTGTGAAAATCACAAGTCACTATTGCATATTGTTTACTTAGAATTTCTTGGTACAAGTCATTGCCAAATTAATGAGTCAGAATAAAAGAAAACCTACTAAGAAATGCCGTGTGTGTTACAAGAATCAAATTAAAATTGAGACTACTTGGCGGTGTAAACAATTAAGAATTCCTTTGCACTTTGTTTTGAAAAGTACCACTAGCTTGAAGACTATTATCTGTATACCTTATTAATGTTTCGCTTTGATATTTTCTTAATTTTACTGTTTCTGATATTATTTAACACTATGTAAAAAGTGGATTTTAATTAAGATATGTAAGAATTGTAAAATGAAACAAGTTTTTTAAATAAAAATTAAATGGTTAATTCATGCACAGTTTTCATTATTAAATCATACCGGAAGGGGTTAATGTTACATTTAATTTTATTAATTATATAAAAATATGAGGAAATGAAAATTTTCTCTTTTTTAACTGCATTTATCAATTTTTATTTTGTAAATGGTATAAATACTACCCCTATAAAAATGAAAACTTTTGAGTTCCACAAGTTATATAAAGTCAAATATTCTGTAAACTGGTCAAAAATTTTCAAATAACTTTAAAGCATAAAATAACGCAAGCTATTTACGAATATTAAGAAATATCTTCAGAACACATCATACCTTTACGTGATTGATAATAAATATTTTGCTTCCTGAACGAGTGTAAGACATTTTTATTAAATCTTTTTAACTTAATTGATTTTAATATTTTTGTTTATGTGAAACATACAAACATTATGAAGTAATAACATTCAAGCAACATTTTAATGTTTTTAACTATGTACCATATTATACAATAACTATTTTATCTGGTCGCACGATGACTTAATGAGTTTGGTGCTAGTCTTTGGTACAAAAATGCATGGGCTTTTCCATTACTGGGGCCGAATGATGGCAGAATGGTTAAGGATTTGATCGTCGGTACCGGAATTAGCGAGTTTGAACCCTACTGTGGCATGGATGTTCGTATCCGTTCGGAATCGGCTTTAACCAGTAGGTCCCGATCTCATTATCCCTCGTGTTGCAAGCCGAACGCTGGCCGATTGGTTGGGGCGCTGATCGTCGGAACCAGAGTTCGTGGTTTCGAATCCCACTATGGCATGGATTTTCGTAGCCGTTCGGAATCGGCTTTAAGATGTAGGTCCCGGTCTCATTAGCCCTCGTGTGCAAAACAGTAGACCGTAGCGCTCCAAACCAAACCAAACCAAACCCTCGTGTTGCAAAAAAAGTAGTGCTCCAAATCAAATCACTACTGGCATGGTCTTTAACAGCCGATAGAAATCTGCTTTAAACTATAGGTTTCAGTCTCCTTTACCTTTGGTCACAAAACAGAACATAGTGTTTCAAACCAAATCAGCATAGGGTATGAATAAATCAAAATTAGTTAATATAGACTTGCCCTTTATTTTAGTCTAAAGCTTATATATTATATATTGAAATATTAACCATAATAGTTTATGCTATGGAAATACTAACCATAATCGTTTATGCTATTGAAATATTAACCATAATCGTTTATGCTATTGAAATAAATAATGTATCAGAAAAAGGTTTCTGCTACTTATAATCGTCAGTTATAAAAGAAATCATTACGTGTTTAAGGAATAAATCAAAATTAGTTAATATAGACTTGCCCTTTATTTCATTCTAAAGCTTATATATTATATATTGAAATATTAACCATTATCGTTTATGCTATGGAAATACTAACCATAATCGTTTATGCTATTGAAATATTAACCATAATCGTTTATGCTATTGAAATAAATAATGTATCAGAAAAAGGTTTCTGCTACTTATCACCGTCAGTTATAAAAGAAATCATTACGTGTTTAAGAAAATATTAAATGTATTTTAGAAATGTGGTTTAATACGATGAATTTCTATTATTTTAATAAAATATGTAAATACAGAAGTAATAATTTTTTATCAAAGAGTTGAAAAATTACTTAGTATTTGCAAGTGTTAGTAATATTTTATATTTAAAATTTCTTATTAACTTAAAATTATATATTTCCGCTATAAATAACAGTTATTCTTCCATCCTAGATAGATTTCAGCGCTTATTTCAATACTTTTTTATAGGATGGAAATTAGGATTTTATTTCAATTTTGAAGCAGCTAAATACTTTATTATAAATTTGAAAGCATATCAGACGACATTTGCAAAAGCTTCTAATAATTTTAGGTAGTTCTATGTTAGTTCACGTTTATAAATTTAGGCAAATAATATATGAAATAATTAAACTTCATACTACTCTTCATATTTTACTTAATTAAACTTAGGATTAATTTAGGCAATTCTTTGAAGTACAGCATGCTACAAATTAAAAATACTACCTAGATAGATTTCAATTCTTATTTCAATACCTTTTTATAGGATAGATATTAGGATTTTATTTAAATTTGGAAGCAGCTAAATATTTTATTATAAATTTGAAAGCATATCAGACGACATTTGCAAAAGCTTTTAATAATTTTAGGTGGTTCTATGTCAGTGCACGTTTATAAATTTAGGCAAATAATATATGCAATAATTAAACTTCAGGATTAATTTAGGCAATTCTTTGAAGAACAACATGCTACAAAATTAAAAATATTACCTAGATAGATTTAAATTCTTATTTCAATACCTTTTCATAGGATAGATATTAGCATTTTATTTAAATTTGGAAGCAGCTAAATATTTTATTATAAACTAGCTGCTTCGCACCCAGCCTTCGGTCTGGGTTTTCAAATATTTCGATGAAAGATTTAGAACCACTATTAAAGATAATAAGACGTATTGATAGAAATGCTGAATAAATTTCGTATGTTTTAGATTGTTGACGATTATAACAGTTTATTAATAGCCAAATGTCCAGTAAGTGCACTGTGTTGCCCGTGAGCCGCTGCATAATAATTCCCAATTCCAGGACTTTTTTTTAATGTAGGAATCAAATTTCAAAATACTGTGGAGAGTAACATATATTTGTACTGTTCTGAATGGGATAAATCATTCCCAACCGTCTTTTAGAACTGTTTTACATACATAAAAATTAAATTTTAAACGACAAAGCCTAAAATGAAAATTTTTTCTTTAAAAAATGGCAATTGTGAAATAAAAACAAATATGATAGAACATGGTGAATTTGTAAGTACTGAATATAAAAATCACGACAACATATAACAGAAAAAATATCAACTTCTTAAAAAATTTGAGAAAGTAAAATAAAGATTTACATATTTTGAGGAAATACAAAATTTAGCTATTAAAAATAAAATGATTTTGATACTGGGATATTTCAAAGAGAAAAAGTTATTGCGTATGAAAAATAGTTGTAACTACAGGCAATAAATGGCACCACTCATTACATATTTTAATTAATATATTTTTAGCTGATTCTAATTACGATATTTTGATGATAAAATAAACTAAGCACAGAAGGTCAAAAGCCAAGAACTTAAAGCGTTATCATAAAAATGAAGTTACAAAAAGGATTTCAATTTTTATAACACGAAACATATACCATAAAGTCGCCAAGCTTATTTAAGAATAGGTGAAGTACAGAGTGACGTCTTAAAATTGGATTAATAAAAATGGCGCAAATTGAATTTAAAATGAAAGAAATATACCAAATTAATATTGATAAAACAAAATAAGTATATAAGACTAAAACACCGAAAACAATTATATTATTTGAAATCACATTTTAAACTTTATTCAAAAGTGGCTACAATATCTCAACATTTCATAGTTTCAAATTTATTTGTTCCCTGTATATCACTTGCCAATTTCTTTTATCTCTAGTGTAGTTGAGTTTTAGATAACAAAACCTATAACCATATGATAGTTTTTATTTAATAAATGGCAACTGCGAAATGAAAACAAATTTGATAGAACATGGCAAGTTTTTAATTATTGAAAATAAAAATCTCGCCAAGCTAATAAAATAGAAAAAAGAAGTGATTTCCTAAACAAAAATGAGTTTATCGTATATCAAATAAGAATAGTCTTATATACATAAATGCCATCATATATTTCTATACTTACACTGGAATTTAAAATCGCGTAGATACGTTTTTATGTTTCCCGAATACCAAATATCTGGAGATAATAATGCCAACAATGAATAACACTGTCATATTTAGACGCCAACTCAATAACGGAAAGCTCGTGTCGCAAAATTAAACTGCCATTTTGTTTGGTTTTTCGTTAATATCTTTCGAACTAATTGGTATATCGGAACACGAATGGGCGAAATAACATCCCTGGATCTCACAGTCAGATTTTAATCTGGGAATTCAAGATGTATTAATGTGGAATATGTTCATTTGGCGGTATCAAGGATTTCTGTCCAAAGAAGATACTCTATGACTTATCGGGTAGATTTGTTAAAAAAGCATAAAAATGAAAACTGTTCTTAATATCTATAAATAAAAATAACAAAATATATGTTTACACGCTAACGGTTAAATCTGCATCAAATGTGTGTCTTATATTAAATTTGCTCAAAACTGTATAGTAAAATAGAAGTTTAACCCTAAACTGTATTACTACTGTACGTTGATTAGCAACCTTAATATACCTTGCCAAATTACGTGTATAGAATAGGGAGCAGAGGTTTTGAAAGCAAAAGTGCTAATTTTGTTCGTAGTAATAAATGTTTCCAAAATTAAGGAAATTTATGACAAACCACATAGTTTAGTATGAAACAAAAGCACACATTCATATTGTCAAATATGTGAATATAAAGATAACTATATAAAATGATAGGAATTTATTTGCCCATGAGAGTCACTGAAATTTGTACTTTTTGTTGTTAAAATATTATTGATAAACATTTCATTGCAACTTAAAAATTAACCAAGAATTAAATTTAAAATGAGTTCTCATATAAAAATGATATTATTTGCGTCACATAGAAATGAAAGTGAATCACTTTATATCTCAATTTCCAGGTCAAATCGAATTGATACTACGCAGACGATTATAAAATAAGAAATGAATAAATGAAATATTTAAAAGAATGACGTCATAATGATAGAAAAATATCATTTTCACCTATGTATTATGTAATAAATTAAAAATTTTAATCTTCAACTTTTAACCGAGGAAAACTTCGTTTAAAACAATTACTTGGGATGACGTCACATTGCTAGAAATAATGCTTTTTTCACTTAGTTATCACGCGATAAATTAAAAATTTAATCGTTTGCTTTTAACCGGGGAAAATAATGCTTAGAATAGTGACATGAAATGCTCGAAAATGGGGGAAGGAATGGATTTCGAACGTTAAAAATTTACAAAAACCTTCCCAGGGATATACCTAAACATTTCCCAAATTTTCACGGCGATTGGATGCATGGTTTTTGAGTCTATTGAGTACAGACAGACAGACACACACAAATTCATTTTTATATATATAGATTTAAAAGCATATCAGACGACATTTGCAAAAGCTTTTAATAATTTTAGGTAGTTCTATGTCAGTGCACGTTTATAAATTTAGGCAAATAATATATGCAATAATTAAACTTCAGGATTAATTTAGGCAATTCTTTTAAGTACAACATGCTACAAATTAAAAATATTACCTAGATAGATTTCAATTCTTATTTCAGTACCTTTTTATAGGATAGAAATTAGGATAGACCAGACATTTGCAAATAATTTTAGATAGCTCTATGTCAATCCACGTTTAGGCAAATAATATATGCAACAATTAAGATTCAGGATTAATTTAAGAAATTCTTTGAAGTGCATCATGCTACAAATTAAAAATATTACCTAGACAAATTTCAATTCTTATTTCAGTACGTTTTTATAGGATAGAAATTAGGATTTTATTTCAATTTTGTAGCAGCTAAATACTTTATTATAAATTTGAAAATATTTCAGACAACATTTGCAAAATCTTTTAATAATTTTTGATAGCTCTATGTCAATGCACGTTTATAAATTTGGGCAAATAATATATGCAACAATTAAGATTCAGAATTAATTTAAGAAATTATTTAGTACAACATGCTACAAATTAAAAAGTTAATGGTTGCTAGTGGAATTTTGCATTCGTGAAATTTCGAAATAAAAAAATGAGAAGATTTACTTCTAACTTTATACCCTAGACTTCAATTCAGATGGGACACATTTTCTTTCCTTGAATTGAATTCCAAGGGATGCACTTACGAATACTTCGAGAAACCAGAAAAAGTTGTATGTAAACAGCATTGGAAACCACTATATCATTTTATTTGAATTTACTCTACCTCTAGAGGCAAAAAAGGAACTCGTAAAAAATTTAACTTACGATCTTTGAAGAACCGACAGCTAAGGTATGCTTTCAAATTCATGTATGATATTTTAAGTTTTGTATCTTAGATAATGGAATAAAAATAGACAAAACTATTTGCCGAATAAACAAAATTTTTTATATGAGTGTGAAATATTAATATAAATACAAATATATTTTCTACAATTTTATATACAGTTTAATATATAAATTAAACGTTGATCATATTTTTTTTTCTATTTTACGTTGTACATGAAATGTAATGCAATATAAAAATATGCAAATTCGTTTGAGTAGCATTTAATATTTTTCGCTTAAATTTATTTATCTATTATAAGGTAATTTTTTTCTTAACAATTATGAATTAACTTTATAGTTGATGACTAATTTAAGAGAGTAAATTTATTTAGATTTGTATATTAAATTATTTTACATTTTTGATGGGAATTATGCCCATTACTGTTTCACTGGGCTATATTAAAAGACATCATTTAGATCCTTTAACATCACATAAATACTTTGTTGCAAGATTAAGTTACTATTTCAAGTATAAGTTAGATTTCTCAAAGATTGATATAAGAACAGAGATTATGTTATAGTTTACAGCAAAGTGTCAACAATTAAAGATAGTGCCAAATATTTCAACATATATGCTATTCTTTCATTACACAATTTCTTCTTATAAGAATCTTTTAACTCTCTGAACGAGTCAATAATTCATTGAAGCAATCACCGCAATTCAGTTGATAGTTATATCTTATTAGAATTTACAACTTCATTAACTACATTCTCTACTGCATGCACTTGAATCACTGCACCTAGTATTGGAACACAGACGTTTTGTACTGCCCATATATAAGCTAGAACTCAGATTGTAATATCCTGTTTAGAGGCAATAACTGTAAATTGCCCAGTTCTAATTCGAGTACTCATTTATCCAAAAGCTATAATGGAGGAAAAATATTAATAGTATTAAGTGTTGACATGACGGAACGTTGTAATTGCAGTTTATATTTAAACAAACAAACTATAATGTTCTTTAGGTACTGAAACACTCTGTATATAACCGGTTAACTCAATGTGCTACAGATGGTACATATATAAAAGTGAAAGTATGCTCATGTAAGTATGTCTAGGTCTATATATTCTATTTATGTAAATTTTCCTCATGCACGCCTAATTTTCCACATCCATATTGGGAAACCAAAATATTCTGCTGATATTAAAATATCTGCCTTTTATTATGCTTTGTGATATCTACTATAAAGGATTTAAAATTGGACAACCAACAACTGGTTTCATTACAAGTTTTTTTAAAATAGTTTTCCTCAAACGGTAGATATCGTACATATATTGAATTTCCAAAATAACTGGTAAAGATGTTTGGGAATAAAAAATAAATTCAGCCAATCAATGTAAATTGATGCGTTCATCAGAGTTCATTCAAGGCAACAAGTAACTACGAAAGCTGTAATATAAATTGGATTGCATTAGTAATCTACCTTGAAAAAATTGCTTTGAGCTCAACTGTATGAATCTAATATACGACTATATTGAATCCAAAAAAGCAAAACTCAGACTGACGGGAGAACAGATAAAGAGTGAAGGAAAAAGACCGTCAAAAGCTCATCATAATCATTTCTCTAATTAGATGTGCATTAATGCCTCAAATAACTACATATTTTGGAAGATTGCAGAGTTTTGGATGTAAGTAAGTAATAGTATAACTATTGTAACTATTGTATTCATCGATCTCTGTATGGTATGAATATTTGGTTTGGTTTGGTTTGGAGCGCTACGGTCTACTTTTTGAAACACGAGGGCTAATGAGACCGGGACCTACTGCTTAAAGCCGATTACGAACGGTTACGAACATCCATGCCATAGTGGGATTCAAACCCACGAACTCTGGTACCGAAGGACAGCACTCTAAGCAATCGGCCATCGTTCGGCCTATGAGTGTTTGGAGCCGAAAGTTCAGTCTATTACCCTTCTTATAAATGTAAGTTATAAAATTGTAAGTTTAACATGTCCTCGCAAGTATAGAAATCGGACTGTTATCGATTCAACAACCTGAAAATTGTTGGCTGGTTTCACAATCTCCTTTCCAGATTTTTGTGACTACCGGTAAAGAGAAAACAGAATGAAGCTATTGATTCCTGTGACAGTAGGGTATTATTGATTATTCTAGTTGGTGAATCGTCTACGATGATATAGGAAGTGTGTAATTGACATGAGTTGGGATTGAAGTGATGAGTTGGGACTATTGATACAGGAGACGATCTTGATAGGTCATGTTTCGTTAAGGTCGGTTGGTTGCGAACGCTACGGTCTAGTTTCCTGGTGCACAAAGGGTAATGAGACCAGGTCCTACTGCTTAAAGCCGATTCGAAGAACTGGGAACATCCATGCCATCAATGAGATACTTACTCATTACTTGTAGTATTGAAGAGCAGCGCCCCGTACCCATTATTCGGCTCTAGTTTTACCGTTAAGGATTTCCAATCACTTACACATATTTACATCATTCTTGAGTTCGGCGGTTTGGGACAATTCCAGCAAAATAAAGACAGGAAACTTGCTACCAAGTAACTTTAAGAACACATCCCTGAGTTCAAAGTCCTTCTTTGGCTATCTACATCCATAGGCACTACTGACTATATCTAGGAAGCCTTAAATCGGACATTGCAGCACAAAACTTCATTGCATCGCCAACCATATAATTATGGACTGATCAATATTTAGGATACGCTTTGCCTCCACGATACCTTCAAACATTTGTGTAGTCCGTGTCACGCCCATTTCCGACAATTCCGCATGCTCGGTGGATCCAAGAATTAGGTGAATACTAGTTTTCTATTTCTCCTCCCACACTGCTAGTAGATTGTAAATGAACTTTATAGTCATTTACAATAAACAGCTCATCTTTCAATTACTGAAAAAATTAATCCTGTGAACACCATTTAAATTTTATTAATTGAATCAAGTATGTTTAATTATGTCTAAATAATACGTCTTGTGCTAAACTGCATGCTTGAAGAAGTGAAAATTGTTCAATATAAATTAGTATACAATATAAATTAGAATAATATTGAGGAAATTTAGAAAAAATATTAACAGATGATTTGACAACATATAATCAAGCATGCAAGATTATTGAATGAAAGAAAACAAATGAAAATGTATTGTACCTGAAATAAGTTAAATGTTTATTGTAAACCAGAACATAATTGTTCTCAATTTTTCTCCATTAAC
>CM063503.1:27712483-27744983 GCA_032207245.1 Pardosa pseudoannulata | reverse complement strand
CAGGTTTCGACGACAAAATACAAAATTTTAAAGTTTGACAGCTAATGAATGAACACTTTTGGCTACAGTGCCTCTTATCTGCGCAACTGGCAGGATTATTAAAAGGACAAATTTCTATTCTAGGTCATAAATTCTTCGCAAATTTCTTTCCGTGTGTTAGATAGTGACTATGCCTCACATACTGCGGATTAAATGATATAAGCAGATGACAGCATTTGAGCGGGGAAGTGTAGTTGGGCTCAAAAAGGCTGTTGGTGTAATCGGCTAATCGTTTGACATTTGGTCAGGATCAATCCAGTATTAGATGATGTTGGCAGGAATGGGTGAATCGTGGCCGAACACAGCGTTAAGAAGGAAGCAGTCAGCCTAGAGCAGGAATAGGAAAACTAAGGCCCGCGGGCCAACTCCGGCCACCGAAATGATAAATCCTTCCGGCCCTCGGATGGAATTTTAAGTTGCCGGTACGAGGCAAATTAAAAGAAATACATATTTATACATTACATATCCATCTCCTTTTCTACTTTGTTTAAATATTGTATCCCAAATGTATTATTTCACACCCAGAAGATCAGCGTTATGTTTGTTTCTTAAATATGTGAACAAGTGTTTTCAACTATGAACCTTAGAAATGATAATTTCAGAAGTAGACTGACAAATGAGCCTTTATCCTTGTTCCTTAAAATCGGTACATCTCACTTTGAACCTCAATATAAGGAACTTTTAATTATGAAATTGCAATTTTGTTCATCTCATTAAGATATTTAAATCGTAATACTTGTATATTATTTTTAAAATTTTAGAAAATTTTATCTTGGCCCGCCAAACTTTTTTTTCGATGTCTGGCCCACGACCGAAAAAGTTTGCCCATCCCTGCCCTAGAGAAACAATAGAAAGTGAGGACGAGCAATCGTTAGAGTGGCATTCACAGACATATATGCATCATTATCATCGATTATACCTCCAACTGGTGCTTCAGTGACCGCAAGGGCTATTCATAGGTGGCACAGAGAAAGGAGGTTGAGGTCACGGCCACCCTTGCATCGACTACCATTGACCTCTGTGCAATGATTAGCCCAATTCCAGTGGTGTTGGGCTCATTCAAACTGGAATGTCACTGACTGGAGTAGAATAATCTACAGTGATGAGTCCCGCTGGGATACGAACCCCACAATCTTCTGGCACACAGGCCGAAATGGGGTGGTATACCATTTCATTTCACAGTAGGAACCCTTTGATCCCCCTCCCCTTTGGTAGGATCTGTGGCACCCGTACATCACAACGGTACGCCGACGAAGTTCTAAGACCTATTATGCTGCCCTTCATGCCCATCATGGACTTACATTCCAGAAAAATAATACCCAGTCCCGTACTCCTTCTACTGTTTGTCTTCGTGCTCGCCGAACGCTACCTTAGCCAGCAAGTTCACCGGATCTCTTTCCCACTGAGCAAGTTTGGAGCATTATAGGCAGGACCCTCCAACCAGCTCGAAATTTGGATGATCTTTTGCGCCAGGTGGACAGAATTTGTCACGATATCCGTCAGAAGAACATCCGCTACATCTATCAATTAGTGCCAAGTCGAATAACTGCTTGCATAAGACGCACAGTTGAACAAACGCGTTAATGAGTTTTTCACTTTGTGAAGCTCTATCACTTAAATAAATCCACTTTTTCTGCAATTGTACTCATTTGTTTTTCTGTATCTATTAATTTTCATCCCATTTGCATAACTCCTTCTTTGTGCGTCTCTTTTTTTTTACAATGTGTGTAGTAGAAAAGACTCTAAGTAAGTAATTTGCTACCTAAGAATACTGCAAAAGTAAAAATTCTCCCACAGTTTCCTACAATTTATTGAAGACAGATCAATTACATGTTCATAACTAGACTCTTGCAATATACATTACTTTTTCATCTTATTTCACATCTAACTTCTATAAAAAATATATTTTCTGTTGTAGCTTTCACTTAAAACATTATTATCGAATAATTTTTTCTTAATTTATGAGATCTTAATGGTCAATATTTTTCAACTTCTGGACCACAACTTACGGTTTAGTATTATACACAAACATTTATAACCATATTTGCCATCAAAAGGTATTTTTTATCAAAAGTAAATAACTAATTAAAACTAATTAAAATATTTAATAATAATAATAAATAATGGTAATAAGGATAATAATTAATAATAATAACAATTAAAATATTTTATTTATAACTAAACTAAATATTGTCCATATAGAAAGATTAGTAAATATAACATTCCGTATTGTGCTAACTGTAGATAATTGAATATGACATGAAAATACAAATATATTCCCAGATTATAGTTTCAATGGAAAAATTGTGACTTAATTATTACCATTTATTGTTATAATAACCTGTCTAGAAATATGATAGCATTATACTAAGTAAAAGTTTTACCTTCCTTTTTCACATCACGTATCAGTTTTGGATTTATCCTAATCCTCTTTTGTTTAAACAACTTTTCTTTGGTGAAATAAAATTAAGAGCCACGATGTTGCTGTTTTCGATTCATTTCTATATTGGGTGAGATAAATTGACAACTTATGACTATCAGAACTTAAAAGCTTTCAAGAAGTTATGAAACTTTTATAGCAGTATCTTTTTGTAATATCAATAAACTTTATCATATCTAGACTGTACAGAATTAACTTAGGGCTCAGGAAGTAGGATTTCTTAAAAATTAGTCAGCACAAAGTTTATTTAATATTTTAACATTTTCATTACTAAACCTGTACATTTCTAGTAAAGCCACAAACTGAAGATTAGCATACTGTGTCATTCAATATATTTTTACTGCTTTCACTACAATCCTTTCTCAAATTGTTACAATTATAAATCAGTCATTTATACAAACTACCTAAAATATGTATTTACACATACTTAATGTTTTTAATAGTGGAACACCTAAGAAAATAATATAATTTTCAAATATTTTTAATGTGATAGTTTATGTTGTATTTAAAAGTATAAAACTTTCATAACTCTAAGTTAATTGTTTACAAATATGACTTGTTACTTCTACGGTAATCTTAAAAAATGCTTATTTGTGGAGACCAGAAAATTAAAAATTTAAATAAAAAGTAGAAGAAAAAAATGAAAAATAATTCACGGAGAATATTTAAAAAATCAACAAAGTTTTTCAAAGAATTGAAATAAAAAATATCTTTCTGTAAATACTTTTGATTGTAATTTATTAAGTTATATTTCAAAGCATAAAAGTTTCATAACTTTAATCATTTACAAAAATGATTAATGGAAATCCATCATCCTCATAAAAGAACTGCTTAAATGATTCAATTTGAGTGTTACCAGTTTGAATTTAAAATAAAAACAAAAATAAATCTTTGACCAAATATTGTATTAAGGGAACGTCAAAATGTAATACAGCTTTCTTAATACGCAAGTTGCTCCATCAACGATATCGTTTTTGAATACAATGCTTGCATTGTATTAACGAAAGAAAACAAATTTTTCCTATAAATTCTTATTACATAGAAAAAATTATTAATGACATTTTTATTATTTTGTTATATATCGTGTATAACTCTGTATTCAGTTTTCCTTATATTTATTTCACGTAGGAATTCAGCATTTTGTAAGCTAAAAAATGACCATTTGTATTACATTGAGGCAGATCTATATTAAGCACCAAAATTGATATCATTTACATAGCAAAGGTCAAAAGGTGGTTCCCATAATTGTTACTACTCTACAAGACTGCAGTTGAACGAAGGACGAATATGTATGATTCTGCTACTCGGTACTGGACAAAAAGGGTTTAAGTTCTACTGCTGAATCGTAGACGTTCGGATTCAGCTTTGAGCAGTAGGTCCAGATTTCTTTAGCAGTCTAATAACTACACCGTAGCTCTCTAACTCAACCATTGTACAACACTACAAATAATACAATTGGAAACTACGGCCCATACAAAATGGGATATTAATTTTAGCCTTTACGACATTCAACGTTTCATTTATCTTTTGTGCAGACACACAGGATTAAGGCGGTTATAAAATTTGTATTTATTTAATTCAAACATTCTAGAAAATCCAAAAGTAGATTTTTCAAAATTTCATGTGCTGCTTTTTGAAGTATTTCGGTTGGTATAGATGTTCTCAGCCTTTGAGAATTGTCTTTAAGCAGGAAATCCCTCGAATTAGTCCTTTATTACATAAAAAATTACCGCTCGAGACCAAACAACTTTTACTGGTACCATATTAAGAAAGAAAGATAGAAGTCACAGCCTAACATTTATTACACATTTATTTAACAGATTATTTCAAGAGTGAAATTTATTACAAAGCACATTCTTTATAAGGAAAACTGATTTCCTGTCAAAAATTGATTAATAGTTTAAATACGATTAACCCCTTCCGGTATGATTTAATAATGAAAAACTGTGCACGAAATAACCATTTAATTTTTATTTAAAAAACTTGTTTCATTTTACAGTTCTTACATATTCTTAATTAAAATCCACTTTTTACATAGTGTTAAATAATATCAGAAACAGTAAAATTAAGAAAATATCAAAGCAAAACATTAATAAGGTATACAGATAATAGTCTTCAAGCTAGTGGTACTTTTCAAAACAAAGTGCAAAGGAATTAATTGTTTACATCGCCAAGTAGTCTCACTTTTAATTTGATTCTTGTAACACACACGGCATTTCTTAGTAGGTTTTCTTTTATTCTGATTCATTAATTTGGCAATGACTTGTACCAAGAAATTCTAAGTAAACAAGATGCAATAGTGACTTGTGATTTTCACAAGTGGTAAAAGTGTTGCCAAATTCAGTACACTAGAAATTTTAAACTAAATTCATTATCATATTTAACAGTAACTTTAATCGCATGACGAGTGTAGCTCGTCATTGTGCGGTATGGAATGAAAAACTAATGACGAGCTAGACTCGTCATTTTACCGGAAGGGGTTAAGTTTAAATAAGATTCCCAGGCAAGGCAGACATTTCATTCTATAAAGCACAGCATTATCACAATTTGTTTTTATTAGTTGGTTGATTTGGAAATCTAAAGTCTATATTTTGCCTCGTGAAAACTAGTTAAACTTAGACATTGCTTAAAGACGGTTACAAAAAGTTTCAACCAGCCATGCCAAAACCAGGATTTGAGACCACAAACTCCAGTACGGAGAGGGATATACTGCAAAGTTATTACGAAAATTGATTTATGAGAAAAACAGATAAATGTGGAAGAAAGGTGTAAATCGTTTATCTAAGAAAGCATTTTAAAAATTGAATAAGGCATTTTTCCATCTTAATTTGCTTTAAGATTTCAATCTGTAATTTTAGAGAACATCCAATTAGAGAAATCTAGATATTAGTCTTATATTAGGGATAACTTAAATGTATGATACTACTTCAAAGCATTAATTGTTTATTAGAAATTAAATTTCCGTAAAACTTTTACGGGCATTGGAAAATAAATCAATATTCCTATAGCTTGAGTAATACAAAGTAACATTAGCAAAAAAAAAAAAAAATATGTTCTCCGTCACAGTGCATTTTACTCAATAAATTATAAAGAAGAAAATTTCCAGCAACTCATATCGTTTGGAAAACCATTTCCTTAATAGTACAGTTACATTTTTCGCGAATATAATCAGACTCTCTCTTTAATATCTGCCTTGTAGTACTCCGGATTAAACTGTAGAATCGATCGTTTTAGTTATTATCCAGGAAAAGGTGATAATTAAACCAATCGACCGGATACGACCGAAGTGTTTAAATTGATCTTACCTACCAGAATCTAATAACACGGATTCCTGCAAATAAATTAATATTTAGTTAATTAAGCTGTGCTAATCAAGAGGAATCTGCAAGTAGGTCCTCAGAAAAACTTAAAAGCGTTTTTAATTAGTTTCTAATATATCATTATTTGAATAGCTTATTTATGTTTAAACCACTGAAATGTAATACTTGGATGATTGTACCTTGTAAAGAGATATCCACACTTATAATGTGTTGATATGAGGATTTTAAAGATTTAAATTCCCACCATTCATTATCAATCTGTGTTGAAATTCAAAAATAATTTCAGCTACATAACGTTATTTCTTTTTTTAAGCTTAGAGGAAATTTTAGTGACTTAGGAAAGCAACAAAAAATTCAAAGAAAAAAGAAGAAATTGGTTCACCCTGTACCAAGAAAAGTAGCATATTATCTGTAACGTTCACCAAATATGGCCATACGTATTTGTTGTGTGCAATCTCAAGTGAAGAGGAACATCTAATTAGATTCCTATTAAAAAAGTTCTTATTCTCTCACAATGTTTCTTAAATATGTACACTGTTTTTAACAAAATTTTTACAATACTTACAGAGTATTTGAGAAAAAATAATATTCCATAAAATTAGAAATGAAAGTAAAAACACATTGAAGTATGGGTTGATAAACGTAATACCTTTCTGAGCATCTGGGCCAAGTACGCTTTAATAATCAAGTCTAGAAAGAAACTTATATTACACTTTAGCTAGATTATTTTTAAAATTAACCAAACTGTCAGCGATATATGTATCTGAATTTTAGTAAGCTCAATGGAATAAAAACTGATTAATGACTTTTCACAAATTGAATTTGTGTTTTTTAAAGCATCCATTTCCTGCAAGATACTCCTTTCTTCTATGAATTAACTAGATAAAATAGCTCATGATCTGTTTAAAAAATGTGCTAAAATTGTATATGTGAAAATGAATGATTACATTGCAGAAAATACATGTTTAAGAAAGCACAAAATCATAGAGCCAAAAGTATCTTATGAAATTTATTGTTTCATTGAACTTTCTAAAAAGTAGTGCAATAAAGCAACGGCAGTTTTCACAATTTTAAAGATATTAAGGAGAAATTTTTTATGTAATTTGTCCTATAACGGGGACTATTAAGTTATATTAGCACACAAATGTACTTTTCTCGCTTATGGGGAAAATAATCATTGGTGAAGTCGAGTTCCGGTAAAATGAAAAAGAGAAAATTCGAAAAAAAAAAAAAGAATTTATTTTAGCATCTTGTGTTCAGGGTTTCTGGGGTGAAAAATATGTACATTCCAATATACAGGGCCCATCACCAATATATAGGATGGGGGTAAACGTTAATCATGAGATGGCCTTGGTGAAGCAAAACTAACTTATATAACAATTTCTGAGGCACGAAGGAATTAATTTTGTTGTATACGAAGTTTCCAACTTTCTAAAATAAGAAGGGGTAAACAAAATAGTTTCACCAAAGGTTAAAATGTTTAGGATTAACCTCCCAGATATTTATATTTAATACAATTATAGTTAAGTTTATTAATTTTAAAGATAAATTATAAGGACGTATATATTATATATTTCATAAGTTGTCTTTTGTAGAAATAAATATTTATGATTTTCCTTTGTCGTTGTATAAATTTTTAAGCTATTTCTAAGAATATACTACTTGAAGAAACAGAATTACATGATTTTCGTAAAATAGAGTGTTATTAAAAATGCTTTTAAATAATTCTAAAAAGAGTTTGTATTATAATTTTTATTTTATAATCAATCGATAAAAATCTGTTACAGTGAAGTTATTAGGTATCAAAATTTACTATGAGCTATTAAGTTCCATTCATCGTGTAATTATCAAGTTAGAATAAGTTATCAACTGTGTGGTCAATTTTAGAAGAACAATGGCGAATGGTAGATTGCTGCTCATCGGAACCAGAGTTCGCGGCTTCAAATCCTGCTGCACGAATGTATTTTCGTAGCTGTGCAGAATCGGTTTTAAGCTGTAGGTCCCCATCTCATTAGCCCTTGTGTACAAAACTGTAGTGCTCCAAATCAAATCTTCTGTGGTCTTTCCTTTTTCGACACAAGGGGTACAAAGATAGGAAGATACTAAATTAAAATATCTATCTAAACGATTTTTATCAAGGAAATAAATTTTATTAAACTTTTCTCCTATACAAGCTTTGTGATTTTAACCAATCCGTATCGAAGCCAAATGCTCAAAAAAATAAATTTTTTCTGCTTAACATGATTTAATTTTATTACGTCAACCGAACATGTATCAATCAACTAAAAAATTCTTCATCCACAAGATTCAATCAGAACCTAAACTCCGATAATAGTTTTAAAGAACGTATAAAACTAATGCCATCACCGCCTAGCACTATGTTACCTCCTAACACTGAAGAGCCATGTTCAGCCATCAACATAAGTTATTTAACTTATATTCACTCCATAAGAGAGTTTTTGAACATTACAAGTTTTGAATCTAGAACAAAGATAGCAAATTTTATACTAATTTTAACACACCAATTTTCATGAATATCCATTCATAAAAAAAAACTTCGAAGTAGATCCCAATAAATATCAACTTCAACAAGACCTAAGCATCATTCTTATGCTTTCAAAAGCACAGCTCAGAACTATTTTGCCCAGAACTCAGTTCAATTATTTATGTATGCTTTATTTAAACAAGAAATAACTGCTCACCAAGAGCTCGCTGAAGCATCGACATAACTGAAGTAAACATTGAAATAGCTATAAAAGTTTCCATTGAACTATGATTTGGTTTGGAGCGCTACGGTCTACTGTTTTACACACGAGGGCTAATGAGACCGGGACCTACTGCTTAAAGCCGATTCCGAACGGATAAGAACATCCATGCCATAGTGGGATTCGAACCCACGAACTCCAGTACCGACTCACTGAACGATTATTATATAAATTGGACACATCAGAAAAACATTGAAATAAACGAGATTAAATTATTGCATTGAACTCTAAGTACATTCATACCTATCAACATGATACATACTTTTTTAAGCATCATCAGCATTTGTTAGCACAATACTATATGAAATATTGAGTTTTCCAATCAACGTGTGCATTTTGATCTGGTTTATAGTATCTGTGTGAGTCATTTATTTTTTTTCCTTTCCGAAATCGAGAAGATCTTACCACATTCAAAATTTTCACTACTAGCTATAAACGTAAGGTTATTAACGTGGTACGACATATTCCATGCACGAAATCGTTTGTGAAACAAAAGGTGCATTCTAAGCCAAAAATTTCCCACTGTATCTCAAGACCAATTCGTGAATATGAGCACACGGAAGAAATTCATCTTTCAGTTGAAAGTAGTACATCCACCAAAAGGAAGAAGACTACATGTCTAGATCATTTCAGAAAGTTTTAACAATACAAACTAGAGGGCTATGATTGCTTAAGATATATACATAGATTAGTTTAAAAATAAAAGTGGTGACTAAGTAAAACAGATTTCAGGTTTGTAAAAATGCAATACACAAGGGCGCAGGTCCACTGATAGACACGACAGCTTTTAAGTCGGCCGGTAAATAATGCAACGACAAACTGTATTGTGTGAAGCGCTGTTCTTCGGTACCGGAGTATGGGTTCGAAACCCGCAGATAGCTTGGATGTTTATAGTTGTTCCGAATCGGCTTTCAGCAATAGGCCCCAGGCCTCATTAGTCCTCGTTTATCAAATCAGTAGCCACGGTCCCATTAGTCCTCGTTTAGCAAATAGTAATCCCTAGAGCTCCAAGTATAAGAAAACTAAAATATGTCTCCCTTGCGGTATTAATTAAACAAAAACCGCACCAATTTTCCTTATTGCAAGTAGAATATGGCTAAATTCGTACTCGGTTCTTCCAAGTGGCATTAGAAATGTCATTAAATACAGCATTTATTAATTTCTTTAAAAAATATATCTGATAGAAGAACATATTCTTTAGAATGCTATGATTTAACCTTAAAAAACGAAAAAAAAAAAATTAATTTTTAATAATTTTTGAACTACATTTGTTATACTCTTCTTCAAACGCAAATAGGAAAATTTAACTCATATAAATTTGAAACAAAAGAGAGAGCTAGAAAGATCATTTTAGAGAAAATATCAAAAAAAATGCATAAAATAGCACTTATGTGTATATGTTAATTTTTAAAAGTGTGACACTAAACACCAAAAATAACCTTATTTAAATTTTCACTTGAATTGGGGAGGTTCAAAGATCGAATCTACATTCTCGACCAAAAGGTGGAAAGTTCAAATGATTTCTAAATACTAAGGAGGTGTGGCATGAACTTATAATCTTTCTAATAGGAATCAAACTGACCTGCAAAAACCGTAGAATGACAAAGAGTTGTTTTTACATTTCAATTGAGCATTAATAGCTATATTTAAATATATGTTACTCGGGTGTGTTTGTGTATGTAAGTGTATATATGCATGTATGAGGGGGAGAGGAGCAAGCCTGAATATATACATATATATATCCTTGGATTACCATATAACTATATATATATATATATATATATATATATATATATATATATATCAAATATATATATATATATATATATATATATAAATATATAAAATATATATATATGAAATATATCAATAAACTATATATATATATATATATATATATATATATATATATATATATATATATATATATATATATATATATATTATATATATATATATATATATATATATATATGCATATAGATACATATATGTGTGTGTATTATTAGGTATTATATGTATGTATGTATATATATAAATGTTACATAATAAATAATGTATACAATATATGTGTGTGTGTGCCTGATAGCTTTAGTTTTTACCTGAAAAGAAAACACTTCTTTAAATTATTTGGTTTACGTCTATCTCGGTTAAAGGATTGTGTTTTACAAAACATCATCATTCTCTGCAAAAAGAAATGTTGCCTAATATTTTCTACAAATCAGAATATTTCTCTTTCATATTGTTAGTGAAAATTTAACTATCACTCCATTTTTAGCTATACGATATTATCGAATTTACAGAATTATCTCCCATCTCCCCGTAGTAGGCAGTTTCATGTTCTTATATAATGCGTACCGATTAATTCGGATATTTTTATTCCGTTATTGAAAATGTGGTTAACATTTATCCATTTATATCCATAAATCAGTTCTATTTTTCAAGCACTTATAATTTACCTGTTATATTATAAAATAAATGCTAGTTTAAAATTGAATTAAGATATTTTCAGTAACAATATATAGTCAAAAGGATAAAAAAAATCCCTTTCAATAATATATAAAAGCATAAAGCTGTTAAAGCTTGCTACACAAGACTGTGCACTGACTTTAAGGTATTCTTAAATAAATTTGCTGACAAAATATTTTATTGAAATTTACAGTGAAAGAAATATAATTTGAGTTTGTTATAATATATATATATATATATATATATATATATATATATATATATATATATATATATATATATATATATATATATATATATATATATATATATATATATATATATATATATATATATATATATATATATATATATATATATATATATATATATATATATATATATATATATATATATATATATATATATATATATATATGTAATTGCGTGATCCAGTGCTAAGGCGAATAGAAAACAGTCTTCTTGATAATAATAACTTTATTAAATCATCGTTTCTTCTAAAAGCAAAACCTGCGCCATTTTCATTGTTCGCGGTGGAGACACGCGTAGAGTGTGCTTACAGTTTCATGTCCACACGCTCACTGAAACGTATTTGTTTGCAAGCTTATCAAAAAGTTTATAAATGCTTCCGCCTGACCGGATTATCCTGAAATCTTAAGCGAGTGTGGCGTTTCTCATTCATTTTATTATTATAAAAGAGTTCCCTTTTTTAAAATCGTTTTTAACTCACTTAATTTCCAACTACCCCTTATTTAGTCCCACACACACTCAACTCAAGTTTAAACAGGATTAAAAATTAAATTTTATTTTATACTTAGTGATATTTAAAACTTAAATATATACTCAATACAAGAACATTTTATGTTTATCAAATAATTGCTGTCATAATGAAGATTTCAAGTCTCGAAAGGTACTATTTTCCCTTTTAAGGTGTAGCCATTTTTATTTCAGTTTTGTGCGTGACAGGTAAGTGCAAAACTGAAAATGCCAATCATTCTATGAATTTATCCTTAAGAGGATAAATTCATAGAATGATTGGCATTTTCGTAATCGACGAACACAGAATTATGAAACTTCGTACAGAATGCGTAAATTCATCGTGTAGGCACAAAAAATCTAATTATTGAATGAATTAATATTGTACCCAAATATTTTCAAAATTAGAAGTAATGAAAGAAAATTAAGAGATGAAATAAAAAAAAAAATAAAATGCAAGAAACACTGGAACAATTACCAAATAATTTTAAACATTTTGTTGTTAGCATTTTATTTTTTATTAAAATCTTAATGTAATTTAGTTATATTTCATTGCATGTGCTCAGAATTCTCTTCCTCTATTCAATTTTAAGAATGTGACCAAGTGTCAGAACTAGTCAATTTACAAAACTCCTTTGTATCGTTCCACATTCACTTAATATTTTCGTAGTCATTCTTTTTCTACATTAGGTGATATACTACTATTTCAGATTTAAATCATACATTGACGACATATTGTGTTTAAGTCTTGCATTAATGATCAAAGCTATTGCAAAGACTAATTTATTTTCCTACTTAACTGCAACATCACTATTTCCTTCGTGCAATTTTATATGCTTTAGCGATTTTATACTTCAGGGAATAATTAGCAGCATAAAAAATAGGTACGCGTATATATTCTGTATTTTAATTAAAAGCATTTTTATGTCCCTTAAAAAATTATTGCTGTAAAAGTCATCAGTAAATTTATCTCAATATTTCATGTTAATAATTGTGGAGATTTAACAAATTGTATACGCAATTACTTATGAAACAAATTTGAAAGAAATAACCCGTGCATGTAATGAAAATGCCCGAGTTTTATATTGCAATTACTGGTGTGTTTACGAATAAAAAAGCCTTTACTTTTCTAAGCATAGAGTAAATTAGATTTTTTAACGACCATTCGAGTTAAAATGTTCAAATTAAAATTAATAAAACAAAAGTAGTACACAAGTAAAGTAAGGCAAGCCGCCGTAACAATCAAACTATCCTACGGCATAAAGGTACGTAGTGGGTTGTACTCAGAGCCGTAATTGGGGCGTGGCGAAGGGGAAACTTGCGATTTATGTTTAATTTTAGTAATAATTAGTAGTTTAAGACTACTAACTCAACCATTTTCTTAATTTGCCAATAGTATTTGTAATATAAACTTTAGTATTATAAATACTCGTAGACAAAATAAAACGACACACTCAGAAGATGTAACGCAAATTGACACTAATTGTTATGCATACAGATATCGATGAAACATTTAAAATTTTAAAGTTTGACAGCCAATAAATGAACGTGTGTCGCATATTATCTGTTCAACTGGCAGTATACTTAAGATGACAAATTTCAATTCTAGATTATTAATTCTTTGCGAATTTCATTCCAGGTACTCAAGTAGACAGCAACTACGCAACGCATACAGGTGCGCGAACGGTATGAGCAGATATCAGCATTTGATTGAGAACGTGTAGTTGGGCTCAAGGTGATTGGTCTATTCAGCAAATCACTGACCGATGCTGGCAGGAATGGTGAACCATGGCCGAACACGGCGTCAAGAAGGAAGCAGTCGGGCTACAGAAACGACAGAACGGGAGGACACACCAAATGTTAGGGTGGTGCTCACAGACCCAGATGCATCATTATCACTGATTGTACATGCAGCTATTACTTCAGTGACCGCAAGGACCATTCATAGATGACTCACAGAAAGGTATCTGAGGTCATGGGGATCCTGGTGCCGACTACCACTGACCTCTGTACAACGACAAGCCCATTTGCAGTGATATTAGACTCATTTGAACTGGAATGACGCTGACTGAAGTATAATAGACTTCAGTGATGAGTCTCGCTTTGAATTTAGCTCAAATGACCAGCGAATATGTGTCTGGAGACTCCCAGACAGAGGACATGACTGTCTTCCGACATGACTGTCTTCCGGCATACAAGACGACAACCGTGAGTCTGGGTCCATTTCATTTCATACCAAGACCATACGGATGAACCCTTACAGCACAGCGATACGTCGACGAAGTTCTACGCCCCGTTGTGTTGCAGTTAATGTAAAGCCATCCTGGGATTATATTTCGACAATTTAATGCGAGGCCCCACATTGCACGTATTTCTACTGCTTGCCATCTGAACGCTATCGTTAGACAACGAGTTGGCCAGATCTCTCTGCCACTCAGAACGTTCGGAGCATAAATGGCAGGCCCCACCAACCAGCTAAGGATTTTACCAATCTAATGATCCAGTTGGGTAGAATTTTTTATGATATCCCTCAGGAGGACATTTGTCACCTCTATCAATCAATGCCATGCCAAATAACTACTTACATAAGAGCCAGAGGTGGACAAACGGGTTATAGAGTGTTTCCTTTTGTTGTGAAGTTATATCACTTAAATAAATTATACAATTCTTTAAAGTGTATTAAAAATAAAAAATTCTTAACTAAGTAATTAGCTACCTAAGTATACTGCAGTGGAAATATTCTTAAACAGATTCTTATAATTTATTGAAGACAGTTCAGTTATATTTTCATAACTAGACTTTTACCCATACACATAACTTTTTCCTCTTATTTGATAACTAACTTCTATAAAAACTGAACTCTTGTTCTAATTTTCAATTAAAAAAATTATTATTGAAATTTCTCTTTATTTTCCAATTTGGCAATTTTAGCATTTGAGAGCTAATGGTCAATATTTTGTAACTCTTGAAAAAATTAGACCAAAAATTGATATTTATTACCATACCCAAAAATCTACTACCATTCCTGCCATCAAAAGGTATTAATAATCAAAACTAAATAACTTATAAAAACTAAATAAAATATTTAATAATAATAATAAAGAATTATAATAATAATAATTATAATAATTTAATTTTAATAATAATAGTTAATTTAATAATAATAATAATGATAATGATAGGAATGATAATAATAATAATTATTCATAATTATAATTTAATAATAATAATAGTAGTTAAAAGTTTAATGATAATAATATTAATTAATTAATAATAATTAAAATATTTTATTCATACTTACACGAAAAAAAATATTGTCTAAGTAGAGAGATTAATAAATATTACGCTCCGTGATATCCTTACTGAAGGTAATTGAATATAACACGAAAATGCAAAGATATTCCCTAGATTATAGTTTCGATGGCAAAATTGTGACTTATATTTTACTATTTATCGATATAATGACTTGTCTAGAAATAAAAAAAAACATTATCTCAAGCGAAAGTTTACCTTCTATTTTTATGTCACGTATGAGTTCTGGATTTATTCTAATCCTCTTTTGTTTAAACAACATTTCTCTGGTGAAATGAAATTAAATGTCACAATGTTGCTAGTTTCCATTGATTTCTCTATCAGTTGGAATAACGTGACAACTTATGAATATCAGGTCTTAAAAGCTTTCAATAAGTTATGAAACTTTTAAAGCAGTGTCTTTATATAATATCATTAACTGGTATCATTTCCAGACAGAAGAGGAAAAAATTGACTCTTTGGAATCAGGATTTCTTATAAATCAATCATATTAGGAACAAAGTTTATTTAATATTTCAACATTTTCCTTATTAAACCCGTATAATTATAGTAAAGACACAAAGTGTAGATTAGCATACTACCTCCTTCAAATATTTTTTACCACTTTCGATGCATCCCTTTCTCAAATTGTTACAATTATAAATCAATCCTTTATAAAAACTAAATAAAATATGTATTTACACATATTTAATATTTTAAAAAGTAGACTTATAGCACCTATTAAAGGATGCATCTATTTAAGAGAAATAACCTAATTTTGAAATATTTTTAATATAATAGTTTAAGTTGCATTTAAAAGCATAAAAGTTTCATAACTCTATGTTAATCATTTTCAAAAATGACTTATTACATCTACGGTCTCTTAAAAGAAGTGTTTGTTTTCTGAGACTCGAGAATTAATAGTTTGAATTAATAATAGAAGAAAAAACTGAAATAATAATTCACGAAGAATATTTAAAAAAAATGAACAAAAAATTTTATTTAAATACTTTTGAATGGGATTTATTAAGTTATATTTCAAAGCATAAAAATCTCATAAATTTAATCGTTTTTAAAAATCATTAATCACAATCCTCTTGAAAGCACTGCTTGCATTCGTCAATTTCAGAGTTAATCATTTGAATTTCCAATAAACACAAAATTACATCTTTAACAAAATTTTGTATTAATTGAACTTCAAAATATAATATAGTTTTCAAAACTCGCAAGTTGAACCATTAGATGGTTTTTTTTTTTATAAACATTTGTATTGTATGAACTTAAAATAAATAAAAGTTGCTTCCTATTGAATTCATAGGTACAGAGAAAAATCGATTGATGACATTTTTATTATTGAGTTTTATCATAAATAGTTCTGTATTCAGTTCTAAATATCATTTATTTCATTTAGTGATTCGGCACATTGTATGCTAAAAAAATTGACCATTTGCATACCTTGATGCTGATCTGCTTTACACACAAAAATTGATGTCATTTACATAGCAAATGTTAAAAGGTGGTTTGAATACATGTTATTATCCTACAAGATTGCAGTTGAACGAAGGTTGTATAGATACGAAGCTGCTACTTGGTACTGGACATAATGGGTTCAAGTTCTACTGCTAGCTCGTAGCCGTTTGGTATCGGCTTTGAGCAATAGGTCCAGATATCATTAGCCCTCTTTCAATAAAGCAAAGAACAGGGCTACTATGGCTGTGAAATCTTCCTGTAGTTTCTCAGGGGGGGGCAGATCGCAAGTTCTCATCCACTCTGCCTCCCGAGGAAAACCCAAACAACCGGAATACGCACGTTGCATAACGGCGCATCCACAGAAGTATGGCACAGTAGAGGAGAATTTGGAAGAATACTGGATGAATAGCGGACCTCTTGACGCCGAAATTAGTGAGGGTGGAGGGAAATACGCTAATCGGGGGTGAAAAAAAACAAGGAAGATTATAATTTAGCTCTTTGCACCTACATACGGGAGACCGATGAAGAACAGGAAATTTAGAGAGATGACAATGGCAGCCCTGCACCTCGAGACCATTACTCAGATGTCATCGAGACGGGTTTTGGCTCTCGCCTGGGAAATCCCGATAACAAACATTCCTTTAAAAAGAAGACCTCTCTTAAGCTTCACATTGGCTTCAGGGGCAGAAAAAGGCCAAATATTACCCGACAATTTAAAAAATGAGGGGAGAACGAATTTAAAAATAAAAAAAAGAAAAAAGAGTGAAATATGAGCAGTGGCAAGCTCAAGGTGTGGTGCTCTTTTGGGATTGCTGAGGAAGCCAACACCTCGGTTCTTCTCCTCGACTTATGCTAACCACTTTGCCGAATCATTCATCATAGCAGCCCTAAACATACCATGTCCTACCCCGGACCTGACCCGCGGTCTCCCTAGTGGGAAACCCTCTGTCCGGCTTTGAGAATGGGGAAAACTAACAGCCAAAAGCGGAATTCATGGGAGTCCAAGGGAATTTATGATTAACTCAGAACAATAAAGAATAAGGGAGATGACACGTAAAAGCCTAATGCAAACACTGAACCTAAATAATTCAAGAGCACGAACCTGAAGAGCTAGAAAAACCAAAACTATAAGAGACTACTTTCTACATAAAATTGAAAAGAGAAAATACAAAAAAAAATATATATATATATATATTAATTAAGAAATAAAAGTGGTGACTAAATAAAATGGACATCTTTGTCAAATTGTAGTTTTTAAAAGCTCTTACCAACTTTTTAACATGACAGCTTTTAAATGAAACGACAAAACGATATTGTATCACCTAGTATACAGTTTTTTCATTCCACCGATATTGTAATGCAATATGGTGAAATTTTCTACTTGATTTTACTTTCAGATGGTAGTAACCTGGCACAAAATTTATAATTACTAATGTAGTAATTCATAGACACAGTAAAATTATTATTGTTAGAAAAGCAAATACTAATGCTGCATTATTACACAAATTTAAAAATCTTTTGATGCAAGTACTACAAGGCAACAGTCATGTAAAAGTTATAAAAATCAAGGCTTTGGTATGTAGTAAGGAAGTATGGGATAAACAAAATCCATTTTAGTCGATTCATATTTAGTGTCTTCAGATCCGCCTTGTTCGTCAAAGGGAACTCTAGCCCATAAATTATGTTCGTGGTCACAATAGCTTCCAGTAACTCATACAAAACTTCTGAGGGAAGTAGGTCAAGCCTAAGTGTCTTTTGTTTGGCCCTTGTTTCTAAAGTACTAGGACCCACTTGAGCAAAGTCGTTCCCTTACTCTCGGTAAACATTGGTCAAATGGTAAAGCGCTGGTCCTCGGTAAATTATATAATAAATAATATGTACTAAATAATGTGTTTTATAGTTTTTAGCCTAAATTAGTTATATTTTATTATCTGAAAAGCAAAAACAACTAAAACTATAAGAGAAAAAGACAAAATTTCTGAGGAAAGTAGGTCAAGCTTAAGTGTCTTTTGTTTAGCCCTTGTTTCTAAAGTACTAGGACCCACTTGAGCAAAATCTTTCTCTTACTCTCGTTAAACATTGGTCAAATGGTAAAGCGCTGGTCCTCGGTAATTTATGTAATAAATAATGTATACTATGTGTATGTGTCTTATAATTTTTAGCCTGAATTAGCTATATTTTATTATCTTAAAAGCTAAAAAAACTAAAAATATAAGAAAAATTTTTTTGGAAAGCTAAAACTTGACGGTCACTTCAGGCTGGAAAGAAAGGGAAGAGAGAATTACAGCCCATTTACAATCTATATTTCGAGCAATTCTAACTTACTTATTAAACTATCAATTATTTCCTTTTTTTAATATGTTATTGAGATACTTTCCCACTAATGAATAGAAATAATATCAAAATATATTTCGATGATAAATAAAATCATAAAGCTCTAAAGCTTTTTACAGAAATCCGTACACAGGCTTTAAGAATTTCTTAAAAAAAAATTATACAAAAATATTTTACTGACATTGAAAGTAAAATCAATGAAATTTTACTCTCCTTTATACATACATACACACATACACACACATATACGTATTTATATAAATATGATTTTGTGTGTATGTGTGTCTGTATAAATATTTTATGGGTATGTATATATATATATATATATATATATATATATATATATATATATATATATATATATATATATATATATATATATATATATATATATATATAAATAATAGCAGCAATGTTCCACAGAGATTAGATATAAATATACTAAAAACATGGGAATATATAGGATTCGAAACGTAATAATATTTTTCTGAGTATTCTGTATTATAACCGTGCAGTCATTTATAATTTTCCTTTCCTAAATGATCAAAATCTTACCACATGCATATTTGCCTCTACTAACAGTACTCGCAGGGTTGATAATCAGCTACGATTAATTGAATGTTTGAAACCATATGTCAAAAGATATGATTGTCTGCTGTTTATAAAGACCTATTTGTGAATACGAGTGCATGAAAGAGTATAAACTTTAAATTGTAAGTAGTACACCCCTGTAACGGAGAAAACTACATATCAAGATAATCAGTAAAACATCAAATAAAATAGCGCTAGGTTGCTAGAATCGCTTAAGGTATATATATTTTAGTTAAGAAATAAATGTGGTGACTAAATAAAATGGACTTCTTTGTCAAAATGTAGGATTTAAAAGCGCTTACTCACTTTTTGACGCGACAGATTTTAAATCGGCCGGTAAATACAACGACAAAACGATATTGTGTCATCTAGTAGATAGTTGTTTCACTCCACCGATATTGTTATGCAATATGGTGAAATTTTCTACTTGATTTTATTTTCAGATGGCAGTAACCTGGCACAAAATTTATAATTACTCATAAGTCTTAGAGACAGTTAAATAATTATTGTTAGAAAAGCAAATACTAATCCTGCATCATTACGCAAATTTAAAAGTCATTTGATGCTACTACTACTAGGGAGCAGTCATATAAAAGTTATAAAAATCAAGGCTTGGGTATGTAGTACGGAAGTATGGGATAAACCAAATTCATTTTAGTCGATTCATATTTAGTGTCTTCAAATCCGCCTTGTTCGTCAAGGGGAACTCGGTCACATAAATTATGTTCGTGGTCACAATGTCTTCCAGTAACTCATACAAAAATTCTGGGGGTAGTAGGTCAAGAAAAATTGTCTTTTGCTTGGCCCTTGTTTCTAAATTCCCAGGACCCACTTGAGCAAAGTCGTTTTCTTATTCTCGTTAAACATTGGTCCAAAGGTAAAACACTGGTCTTTTGTAATTTATATAATAAATAACGTGTACTATATGTATATGTCTTATAGTTTTACTTTTATATTAAATTAGCAAGAAAAAGAAGCTGGTTATTTGAATTTTTTCTTTTACGGACTATATTTATGTATCTATATAATAGGTAGATTTTTCAATGATTGCATCATGCGTTCCGATTGATTGAGATATTACTCTTACATTTTTTAAAGTATTATTAACCTTTATAAATATATATATCCTTAAATGAAATCTATATTTCGAGCAATTCTAACTTATTATACTATGAAATAATTCCTTATTTTTAATATGGAATTGAGATACTTTCCATCTAATGAATAGAATGAAGCATAAAAATCTCTTTCGATAATAAATAAAAGCATAAAGCTCTAAAACTTTTTACATAATTCTGTACACAGACTTTAAGAATTTTTTAAAATAATTTGTACAAAAATATTTTACTGGCATTGACAGTAAAAACAATGAAATTTTACTCACATTTATACATACATACACAAAGACACACACATATACGTATTTATATATATGTATGTGTGTCTGTATAAATATTTTATGGGTATTTATATATATAAATATATACATATATGTGTGTATATACACACATGTATATATAAGAAATAAGTGATTGGCTTCTAATTTCACTCAGAGTTTTGTTCTATTTATTATAGAAATTTTGTGTAAAAGACTTCCTACTAGAAAAAGATATGATGTAGACAATTGACTTACTTAAGTTACTTAAATGTCTATTATCTCATACATGTTTTATTTTCGATTTCTATGATGTAACAGCAGTATGATGTAGATTTTTATTCTTTTTTTTCTAAAAATATTCTTTAAAGCATCATTTCAATTGTTTATAGCATTATTGCAAATGCAAAGGAATACGATATCTTCATTGGCTTTGTTGTTGATCAGAACTAATAACAGCCTTTGAGATTTTTCGTTATAATGAGTGCAGATTTCAGGTATATGCTATAACAGTCCTATACGCAGAACATCAATATTTTTATCTAATCGTTTTTCAACCAACCGTACAATTTCTATGCACGTTTTATTGAACATTTTTTCCATACTAAATACAGTTTAAATTCATTCGTGGAGGAACACAACTGAAAGTTATTCTTGTTTTAAATACAAAACTTGAAACATTTTTCATGTTTTCGTGACATAGAGTTCAGATTAGAATTAAAAATAGAGCAGCTCATCTAAATGCTGTCATAAGCTTTCATATGGATGTTATCGCCGAACGATAGCCAAATGGTAGAGCGCTGAAATGCGGTTCGCGGGTTTGAATCCTGCTGCTGACATGGATACTCGTATCCTTTCGGAATCAGCTTTAAGTAGAAGGTTCCGGTCAGATTACTCCTCGTGTGTAAAACAGTAGACCGTAATGTTCCAAACCAAGCGAAACCAAATCACATGGATGTTATGATCACTATTTCGACGGCTAATATCTTTTCCTTTAAGCCCCATAGCTTAATTACTCGTTATATCGAACTTTTCTTTATATGTCTTTTGGAATGCAACCAAAAGCGGGGGTGCATAATTAGTCGTTACAACGGTTTAAAAAAAGGAAATTTTTCGATAAAAAATGTAGTTATTGAATTTCTACTAAATTTAGTTATGCGATTTACATACGTATATATAGACGTCAGGAGAATACTAGTCAAAACTAGCACATGGATAGTGATAATTAGAATTGCAAGTTTTAGAATAGAAGTTTCCTTATATATCCATACACTACGCAACACTTAAAATTACAAAATACATTCAGAAAGATCAAAATAAATATTTTTGTTGAATATTAAGCTAAAATATTATTATATTAATTATATATTAAGTAAATATTAAGAATATTAAGTAAAAAGATAAACTTATGTCAAGGACCTATTTATACTGTTATCCTTGTGACCTGGGCCTAACCTGAAATATTTTTAATGCAATCATTGCAATTTGTGTACATTATTAGTTTCACGTTAAATGTTAAAGTATACTTTGAATGCTGAAAGATAGTTTTTAGCCCCTAAAAGAGTAAAAACATTTTTCGCAATTTTTCTAGCCATGTGCAGATTACAAATTAAAAGTATTACTTTCAATGTATATAGACATGTCTATAAAACCAAAACAAGCTTAAGAAGAAGCTGCTCTAAAAAGCTAGAAGAATTGATTCACTAATATAAAACGGTAGTTGAATAATTACTGATTCTCACGTTAAATGTTAAAATGCACATTGAATGTTGAACGATAGTTTCTAGCCCTGCAACGAGTAAAAAACAATTTATCGCAATTGATCTCGCCATGTGAGGTTGACAAATTAAAAGTATTACTTTCAATGTACATAGACATGACTATAAATCTAGATAAAGCTTAAAAAGAAGCTTCTTTAAAAAGCTAGAAGAATCATTAACTACTATAGAATGGTAGATTAATAATTACTGATTATGCCATTGTTCTTTTGAAAATTGTTCTGATATAAGGTATGTAATTTTCTAAAAGAAAAATAAAAGGATAGGACGCAAATATTTTCTTATGTTTTTATTTCCATCGTTACTCTTAAAATTAGTTTAGTTTAAATTCATCTAATAAATACCGGGGCTTAAATTAAATATGATCCGGTATTTGTCAGGCAAATTTAATCCTTCTACAAACCAGGACACGAACTTATCTTAAGACACAATGTGGTGCAAATGTTTTTGAAAGATACCATGAAATTACGTACAGCGTTTCGGATATGTTTTATGACGTATTTACGTTGACTGAAACGAAATATCATAGTTTGTTTATTTATATAAAATGTAAAAATCAGTTTTAAAATCTGGTCTTTTATTTCCTTATATTCCTAAATATAATATATATTTTATACATGGTAAAAGTATGATACATGTCGACAGGTAGAAAAATCCCATAATATAATAGTATATTTATTTTAAAGAAAGAGTGATTTAAAAATATTCATTAGAGTTTTGGGTAAATAATAAAATTTCTTGTAAGCTTGAAATTTGATTTATGAAAATTGCTAAAAGTATTGCGTGTAAAATTTTTACTATTAGGTAGAATATAAGCTTTCTGTTAAAAGGATTGACCGGAAATGATAAGTTTGAATGACACATTGATATACTGAATAAAGAGTGTTAAATATCAAAACAATGACATTGGTAGAAAAATGCAAATATTTCGCTTAAAAATTTGCAATTTTTTATGAATGTAATTTTTCAAATTCAGACATAATACTTTATTAGCGCAACTTTTAAGGCAGAATTTTAAGTTATAGATATAATCTTATCTAAACCATAAAGAGAAAAATGTTCAACACAAATAATCCAGCCGTATGTTTACAAATATTCTTAGAGGCAAATGAATTGGAATTCACTGTTTCTCATCAATAGCTAAATTTAAACACTCTTAAACTAATTAGAATTCCTACTAAATAAACGATACAAAATTCTCTCCCGTGCCATTTCCAGTCCCGCAAGTTATGTTCTTTCTAAGGTAAATACATTAATAACAAAAGGCACTTCCTTAAGAATCCTCAAAATCAAAATAAATGGTAATTTTCTTTTTCCCGTGAATCGTATTTTCTATCATTTAAAGCTTTTTAAGTCAGTTGGAAGTAGCATTCCCTAAAGATTATCGCAATGATTTAAAATCTAAATTCCCTTTTCCTTTCTTACTGAATATCAAGTGCTTTCCGCAAAACACAAAAGCTATAGATCCTCCTAATCTCAAACCAGTATTTTTCGAAACCAGTAATAAACTTTTATCTTTGTAGATTTTTTTCTTATTTTTAGGACACTTTTGTACTGCAGTGAGCAAACAGCTTTCGCAAAAGTATTTTAATGTTTCTGTCAGTCGGAACAAATTGATTTAGGAATATAGTTTCCGTAGGGTCTAGAGAGTTGGGATTTATTTCTTATTATGTTTTGATAGGGAAGAACCAGAATTTATGGATCACTTTCCCACTCTTGGTGTTGTCGTGTGCACACCATAGGAATTTCCTACACTTAAAAGGACGAACACCGATCCTAATTATTTAAAGTTTTTATTGTAAATACTTCTGATGTCCAAAATAGCTGAACGAATCCATAATTCATTTTGACGTTGAATTATTTTGCTATTATGGACACACAGAGTTATGAATCTTTTTGCAGTGTTTAGGTTTACACCAGGAACACAATACGTATCAAACTTATTTAAATGTATCAGCCTTAATAATTCTTAGTATTCATTGTACCGGAATCCGACATCCAATGCCTATAGCATGTAGT
Source organism: Pardosa pseudoannulata (assembly GCA_032207245.1). NCBI lineage: Eukaryota > Metazoa > Arthropoda > Arachnida > Araneae > Lycosidae > Pardosa > Pardosa pseudoannulata. Next base: position 27,720,336 of record CM063503.1, on the reverse strand, counting down.
CTGCATCCAGACTTTATTTAGAAGTTCATCAAACTTTATGTATATCCTGAATTTGGGATCAGAAGATTTAGTTTGGTTTATAGCTCTATGGTCTTCTCTTTTGAAACACGACGGCTAATAAGAACAGAATCTACTGATTAAAGCTGTGTACTACCTGTAACCAGATACCCACTCGAAATCGGGTGTAGGTTGTTGAAATGCTGGTTCGGTCTGACCGTCCAGCTACAATGCGTTACGCAGGAGCCAAGTCAGCATTCAGCCCATAAAATTTAGAATAAAAAAATGTAGACAATCTAGACAAATAAGTACAACCAATGCAATTTCCGAAAGTGCGCTGGATACTCCACAGGAGTCCTTCCCTGGTTAAAAGTCCGGTTAACCCGGTGTACTACATGGAACTTTCAGGCATGAGAGCAGTTGTTGGTGAGGGAAGCAATATCTGCACAGGGAAGTTAAGATGGCCATTCGTGGAGAGATACTTTGACCCTTGCGGTGTGGTTTTAGGTTAAAATCTTCATGGCCGCACGATGGCGCCTTGATTTGTGGGAGAGCCAGTCAACCAGGCACCTGACCTTCCTTATCAGTACCAGGTTTTTTATTAGGTTCTCTTTTCAGAGTTCCTTAGATGTGTCAGAGGGTTTCTTAAGACGCAAGTCGTGTGTCAGAGGGCAGTCGGGCAGATAGTGATTGCAATCACCGACTGCACCGCAGACACAGTCTTACGATGATCTATCTGAGACATGGAACCTGTGGAGATACTAAAGGAAAGGTTCATGGTTCGTAAGAAAAGCATTTTTGATTTAAGATGGTTCCGAATGGCTACGAACATCCATGAAACAGTTGGATTGAAACACACCAACTTCTGTGCCGATTTTAGAGAACATCCCGTTAATGGTGTCTAGGAATTAGTCAAGAAATTAGGGGTAACTTAAGTGCGTGATTCCACTTCAAAGCACTAATTGTTTGGTAGAAATTTAATTCCCGTAAAGACATTGGTTGAGGGGAGATAAAGAATGGAGAAATACACTGTTAGAAAGAATGAAAATTTAATTATATTTTTAATGAAATATCATCATATAAACTTTTATAGGCACTGGAAATTAAATCAGTATTCCTACAGCTTGAGTAATTCGAAGTAACATTAGCAAAAAAAATATGTTCACCGTTACAGTGTATTTTACTCAATAATTTATGAAGAAGAAAATATCCAGCAAACGCATATCGTTTGGAAAACCATTTCCTTAATAGTACAGTTGCATGTTTTTACAAATATAATCAGACTCTTGTTTTAATATCTGCCTTCTCGTACTCCGAATTAAACTGTAGAATCGATCGTATTAGTTATTATATAGAAAAGGGTGATAATTAAACCAATCGACCGGATACGACCGAAGTGTTTAAATTGATCTTACTTACCAGAATCTAATAACACAGACACTTGAGAATAAATTAATATTTAGTGAATTGAACTTTGTTAATCAAGAGGAATCTGCAAGTATATCATAAAAAAACTTAAAAGCGATTTTAATTAGTTTCTAATATATCATTATTTGAATTATCTTAATTTCCGTTTAAATCACTGACAAGTAAAATTCAAACTATTGCACCATTTAAAAAGATAGCCATATTTATAATGAGTTGAGATGGTGATTTTAAATAATTAAAATCACACCACTCATTGCACTTCGATGTAATGAAAAATTAATTTGATTTACACAACTAATTTAATTTTTCTAAGCTTAGAGGTAATTTTAGTAAATTATGAAAACAATAGAAAAAGGTTCAGCCTCTTTCAAGAAAAGGATCAAATTATCTGTAACTTTCACTAAGTATGAGAATACGACATTGCGGGCATTTTAGAGTGAACAGGACTGTATAACCATGCTGAAATAGACGGCTATTTAAAAATTTTTGTACAATATTTTTGTACAATATTTCCCAAATACGTGCACAATTTTTAACAAACTTTTATTAAACTTATAGAATATTTAACAAATAATAGCCGCAATCTTCCACTCAGATTATAATTAAATATTCTAAAAACATGTTGATATATGGGCTAAACGTAATAATATTTTTCTGATCATTCGGTAGCATAAATGTGCAGTCATTTCTTTCTTTTCCTAAATGAACAACAACATTCCACATTCATATTTGCCACTACTATAAGTAATTGCAAGGTTATTAATCGTCTACGATGGACTGAATGCATGAAGTCATAAGCCAAAAAACGGTGGTTATCAATACTTATTTTTAAATGCGAAAGCAAGATACCAATATTTAATTGAAAATAGCACATCTCCCTTAAAGGAAAAAGACTACATATCTAGATAAAATAGAAAACCACAAAGTCAAAAGGACACTAGATTATTGAATTGCTTAAGATATATATATATATTTTAGTTAAGAAATAAAAGTGATGACTAAAGAAATTGGACTTCTTTGTCAAAATGTAGCATTTTAAAGCGCTTACACACTTTTTGACACGACAGGCCTTAAATCGGTCGGTAAATGCAGCGACAAAACGATATTGTGTCATCTAATATACAGTTTTTTTCACTCCACCAATATTGTTATGCAATATGGTGAAATTTTCTACTTGATTGTATTTTCAGATGGCAGTAACCTGGCACAAAATTTATAATTACTCATGTAGTAAGTCTTAGAGACAGTTAAATAATTATTGTTAGAAAAGCAAATACTAATCCTGCATCATCACGCAAATTTAAAAGTCATTTGATGCTACTACTACTAGGGAGCAGTCATATAAAAGTTATAAAAAACAAGGCGTAGGTATGTAGTACGGAAGTATGGGAAAAACCAAATCCAAATTAGTCGATTCATATTTAGTATCTTCAATTCCGCCTTGTTCGTCAAGGGGAACTCGGGCACATAAATTACGTTCGTGGTCACAATGTCTTCCAGTAACTCATACAAAAATTCTGGGGGTAGTAGGTCAAGAAAAATTGTCTTTTGCTTGGCCCTTGTTTCTAAATTCCCAGGACCCACTTGAGCAAAGTCGTTTTCTTATTCTCGTTAAACATTGGTCCAAAGGTAAAACACTGGTCTTTTGTAATTTATATAATAAATAACGTGTACTATATGTATATGTCTTATAGTTTTACTTTTATATTAAATTAGCAAGAAAAAGAAGCTGGTTATTTGAATTTTTTCTTTTACGGACTATATTTATGTATCTATATAATAGGTAGATTTTTCAATGATTGCATCATGCGTTCCGATTGATTGAGATATTACTCTTACATTTTTTAAAGTATTATTAACCTTTATAGATATATATCCATAAATGTAATCTATATTTCGAGCAATTCTAACTTATTATACTATGAAATAATTCATTATTTTTAATATGGAATTGAGATACTTTTCATCTAATGAATAGAATGAAGCATAAAACTCTCTTTCGATGATAAATAAAAGCATAAAGCTCTAAAGCGTTTTACATAACTCTGTACACAGACATTAAGAATTTTTTAAAATAATTTGTACAAAAATATTTTACTGGCATTGACAGTAAAAGCAATGAAATTTTACTCACATTTATACATACATACACACATACACACACATATACGTATTTATATATATATGGGTGTGTATATATATAATATATATATATATATATATATATATACATACATATATATATATATATATATATATATATATATATATATATATATATATATATATTTAAATAATAGCAGCAATGTTCCACTGAGATTAGATATAAATGTACTAAAAACATAAGAATATATAGGCTTCTAAACGTAATAATATTTTTTTGAGCATTCGGTAGCATAAATGTGAAGTCATTTCTTTCTTTTCCTAAATGAACAACAACATTCCACATTCATATTTGCTTCTACTATAAGTAATCTCAAGGTTATTAATCGTCTACGATGGATTGAATGCATGAAATCATAAGCCAAAAAACGGTGGTTATCAATACTTATTTGTAAATGCGAAGGTACGATACCAATTTTTAATTGAAAGTAGCACGGCTCCCTTAAAGGGAAAAGACTACATATCTAGATAAAATAGAAAACCTAAAAGTTAAAATTACACTAGATTACTGAATTGTTTAAGATATATATATTTTAGTTAAGAAATAAAAGTGATGACTAAATAAAATGGACTTTGTCAAAATGTAGCATTTGTTTTTAGCCCCTAAAAGAGTAAAAACATTTTTCGCAATTTTTCTAGCCATGTGCAGATTACAAATTAAAAGTATTACTTTCAATGTATATAGACATGTCTATAAAACCAAAACAAGCTTAAGAAGAAGCTGCTCTAAAAAGCTAGAAGAATTGATTCACTAATATAAAACGGTAGTTGAATAATTACTGATTCTCACGTTAAATGTTAAAATGCACATTGAATGTTGAAAGATAGTTTCTAGCCCTGCAAAGAGTAAAATCAATTTATCGCAATTGATATGGCCATGTGAGTTTGACAAATTGAAAGTATTACTTTCAATGTACATAGACATGACTATAAATCTAGATAAAGCTTAAAAAGAAGCTTCTTTAAAAAGCTAGAAGAATCATTAACTACTATAGAATGGTAGATTAATAATTACTGATTATGCCATTGTTCTTTTGAAAATTGTTCTGATATAAGGTATGTAATTTTCTAAAAGAAAAATAAAAGGATAGGACGCAAATATTTTCTTATGTTTTTATTTCCATCGTTACTCTTAAAATTAGTTTAGTTTAAATTCATCTAATAAATACCGGGGCTTAAATTAAATATGATCCGGTATTTGTCAGGCAAATTTAATCCTTCTACAAACCAGGACACGAACTTATCTTAAGACACAATGTGGTGCAAATGTTTTTGAAAGATACCATGAAATTACGTACAGCGTTTCGGATATGTTTTATGACGTATTTACGTTGACTGAAACGAAATATCATAGTTTGTTTATTTATATAAAATGTAAAAATCAGTTTTAAAATCTGGTCTTTTATTTCCTTATTCTTAAATAAAATATATATTTTATACAAGGTAAAAGTATGATACATGTCAATAGGTAGAAAAATCCCATAATATAATAGTATTTTATTTTTTAAAGAAAGAGTGATTTAAAAATATTCATTAGAGTTTTGGGTAAATAATAAAATTTCTTGTAAGCTTGAAATTTGATTTATGAAAATTGCTAAAAGTATTGCGTGTAAAATTTTTACTATTAGGTAGAATATAAGCTTTCTGTTAAAAGGATTGACCGGAAATGATAAGTTTGAATGACACATTGATATACTGAATAAAGAGTGTTAAATATCAAAACAATGACATTGGTAGAAAAATGAAAATTATTTTGCTTAAAAAATTTGCAATTTTTTATGAATGTAATTTTTTTAATTCAGCCATAATACTTTATTAGCGCAACTTTTAAGGCAGAATTTTAAGTTATAGGTATAATCTTATCTAAACCATAAAGAGAAAAATGTTTAACACAAATAATCCAGCCGTATGTTTACAAATATTCTTAGAGGCAAATGAATTGGAATTCACTGTTTCTCATCAATAGCTAAATTTAAACACTCTTAAACTAATTAGAATTCCTACTAAATAAACGATACAAAATTCTCTCCCGTGCCATTTCCAGTCCCGCAAGTTATGTTCTTTCTAAGGTAAATACATTAATAACAAAAGGCACTTCCTTAAGAATCCTCAAAATCAAAATAAATGGTAATTTTCTTTTTCCCGTGAATCGTATTTTCTATCATTTAAAGCTTTTTAAGTCAGTTGGAAGTAGCATTCCCTAAAGATTATCGCAATGATTTAAAATCTAAATTCCCTTTTCCTTTCTTACTGAATATCAAGTGCTTTCCGCAAAACACAAAGCTATAGATCCTCCTAATCTCAAACCAGTATTTTTCGAAACCAGTAATAAACTTTTATCTTTGTAGATTTTTTTCTTATTTTTAGGACACTTTTGTACTGCAGTGAGCAAACAGCTTTCGCAAAAGTATTTTAATGTTTCTGTCAGTCGGAACAAATTGATTTAGGAATATAGTTTCCGTAGGGTCTAGAGAGTTGGGATTTATTTCTTATTATTTCTTGGGATTTATTTTCAGGTATGTTTTGATAGGGAAGAACCAGAATTTATGGATCACTTTCCCACTCTTGGTGTTGTCGTGTGCACACCATAGGAATTTCCTACACTTAAAAGGACGAACACCGATCCTAATTATTTAAAGTTTTTATTGTAAATACTTCTGATGTCCAAAATAGCTGAACGAATCCATAATTCATTTTGACGTTGAATTATTTTGCTATTATGGACACACAGAGTTATGAATCTTTTTGCAGTGTTTAGGTTTACCAGGTACACAACACGGATCAAACTTATTTAAATGTATCAGCCTTAATAATTCTTAGTATTCATTGTACCGGAATCCGACATCCAATGCCTACAGCGTGTAGTCTGCATCCAGACTTTATTTAGAAGTTCATCAGACTTTATGTATATCCTGAATTTGGGATCAGAAGATTTAGTTTGGTTTATAGCTCTATGGTCTTCTCTTTTGAAACAAGACGGCTAATAAGAACAGAATCTACTGATTAAAGCTGTGTACTACCTGTAACCAGATACCCACTCGAAATCGGGTGTAGGGTGTTGAAATGCTGGTTCGGTCTGACCATCCGGCTACAATGCGTTACGCAGGAGCCAAGTCAGCATTCAGCCCATAAAATTTAGAATAAAAAAATGTAGACAATCTAGACAAAGAAGTATAACCTATGCAGTTTCCGAAAGTGCGCTGGATACTCCACAGGAGTCCTTCCTGGTTAAAAGTCCGGTTAACCCGGTGTACTACATGGAACTTTCAGGCATGAGAGCAGTTGTTGGTGAGGGAAGCAATATCTGAACAGGGAAGTTAAGATGGCCATTCGTGAAGAGATACTTTGACCCTTGCGGTGTGGTTTTAGGTTAAAATCTTCATGGCCGCACGATGGCGCCTTGATTTGTGGGAGCCAGTCAACCAGGCACCTGACCTTCCTTATCAGTACCAGGTTTTTTATTAGGTTCTCTTTTCAGAGTTCCTTAGATGTGTCAGAGGGTTTCTTAAGACGCAAGTCGTGTGTCAGAGGGCAGTCGGGCAGATAGTGATTGCAATCACCGACTGCACCGCAGACACAGTCTTACGATGATCTATCTGAGACATGGAACCTGTGGAGATACTAAAGGAAAGGTTCATGGTTCGTAAGAAAAGCATTTTTGATTTAAGATGGTTCCGAATGGCTACGAACATCCATGAAACAGTTGGATTGAAACACACCAACTTCTGTGCCGAAAATCAACACCCTAACCATTCGGCAGCCTTTCGGACATGGATTAGAAGAATCCGAGTTATTAATAACTTCACCACCATTGGTTCTGCACTAAAAAAAATCACAGGGATAACATGCTGTTAAATAGTCCAGCGCTATAAACACACAAGTTTCTCTTTACATCTATCCGTTGTCTACAACATTTGTTTGAAGTCCAAATTTGCCTTTTTTTTTTGTAATATCCGGAAAATGATAACACCCAAAGTTATGGATTAAGAAGAAACCTAGTTATAGATCATTTTGCCGTGATTGGTGTTGCCACGATTTTACTAAAGGAATTGAATACACTAAAATATGTCATACCTAACCACATACAACGTTCAGTGTACATGTGTTTAATATTTAAATTGTCCAGTTAACATTTAGGATTCAGTTGGACTTGAGCGATTATTGTGGACGTTCAAGTACCTGTTTGATTTTAGAGTTTGAAGCTGATAGAAAAGAGAGAAATAGTTCGAATCTATGAAGAGATTTCGAACGTAGATAATTTACGT
>CM063503.1:27657483-27709983 GCA_032207245.1 Pardosa pseudoannulata | reverse complement strand
GTTAGATACAGCCATTCAAGATTAGTTTTTTTTATTGTATACATAATTCAAAAGTAAATCCATATTCTGAATTATATCTTGTCTTATATCGAAAGTCAAACAATTTTACTGCGAGAGAATTTTAATTAACTTTCACTTTTCATTACGAGAATTATAATAATATCTTACTCAGAATATATAATTATGTAAGACATAATGAAGGAAATATGGATAAAGTTTAAAGCTAAATATTTAACTGGAAAATTGGATTTAGTATTGATTTTTATCTAAGAGTAGATGTGCCCAGAAAGATTAGTCAAAGTAACATTATTTGTGAAATGCTAAATAGTTTATAATATCTATCATTTAAAACAAGTAATTGATCAGCGTTAGCAAAGGCAACCACCTTTTAACTGGAACGTTGTGGGTTCGGGAATCCAGCCTAAGATTCGCCATGTTCGTTAATCAGTGGGGCACTTAAAATATGTTCATGATCGTAATGCCCTCATAGTTCTCAATTGATACGATTTTACGTGTTCCCGTCTTCTAAATTACGAAGGCCGGTTTTTGAGGTTAATACAGTCTTCATCCCTCGTGTTCCTCCGTTAAAGTTTAATATTCTTTTAAAACCACAGGAGTTTCAGAGTAATTCATGAAAGTTTCTATCTATATACAAAATGTTTAAAATTGAAAGCGTCCCATTATTTTCTAGTTGATCTCGCATATGTGTGCATCTAAGTATCTATAGAAATGAAAATTATTTATAGCTTAGCAGCGGGAATGTTTTTATTATGGAGCAATTATTAAATGATGTAAACCATTCTCACATCGTCAAGAAGCAGAGATTATTATTGTTGGGAAAATTAACGTTTTGAATTTTTTTCAGCGATAGTGATAAGGGATATCACCACTGCATTTCTTGCCTTTTTGTCTCAGAATGGAAGTGGAAAAGAAAGGTTTTATTACCAGTTACACTTGAGTAGAAGAACTGTGTCTTCATTCGAAATTGCGACAATTATGTAAAGATGCTTCAACAAGAGCTTTTAAGAACCCGAACATTACACATGCAACTGCCAACATCTTCCTCTTAAACGTAAAGCTGCCTCCAGTAACGTGGGCTGAATTTTTTTGTTGGGGTACTTGCATTGATTGTGATTTTTTGCATTCTTTATTATATAATTTCTATTTAACTAATATTTTGAAAATTTTAATTGGAACTTCAATGCAAGACAATGAATGGGGTTATTGTGTAATTTTAAAATTTGAAAGAGATAGAAAGTTTACGGGGTATTAATCATACAATCCATATTTTTCATCCTAATTTCTATTTATATTAAGTAATGCAATTTTATTATTTAATTTCCTTTTAGTTATTTGCAATAATGTTATTGTAGAGTATATGCCATAAATTTCATTAGCACAACGGGAGTAGTAATTAATAAATTCGTTATACTTAATAATTTCATGAATGTCTTATTATCAATTTCTTTAATAAATTATTCCTTTGTTTACTATGTTAGGTCTTTAAAATACTCCGAAACTACTGTCGTTCGGATTAAAATGATACAGTAATAAGCAGTGTAGGTGAATGATTTGAATATATGATCACTAATATCGATTACTGTGAGATCAGTCTACGCAGTTTATTTTGCATATCTACCTGTTTAGAAATTACTTTACATAACAATATAGTTAAGAATAGAAATTATGGTCCCATCACCAACTATATAATGCTCGGAGATATTTATTTAAATATTTTTCTGGTTAAATAAGGAATGGGTTTGTAGTTTGTTGATCATTTATTTTAAAATATCCGTGTAGAAATAATGCTCTACAAATTTAGACGAATGATTTTTTAATTAAGTTTATCAACTTAAAGCAAACAGCTTAATCTAAATTACCAGATTTTAAAATCCGATGTTATGACGCCTGCATAATTTTCAACTAGGAGCTTTCTAGTTTAAAGTGTCTATAACTGGTACTGTAAAGATGATTTAAAATAAAGAATAGATATTTGTATAATACATTTCTGCGATTTTGATTTCTTTCTTATTGATTATTGATACTTAACCATAGCTCATGTTTTGTAAATAATAAGATATATTTTTAATTTTTACACAAATTTTCATTACATTTTAAGTGAATTAAAAATTATCTATCACTGTTAATTAGTTTTGATTATGTTTAATTTTAAATACAATGGTCATACTTTTGAAACGTGAATGTTAACCAACACTTACTTCTTAAATCTCTTTCCAAAAAGCTCTGAGCATCCCTACTCAAGCTTGATTTTGACCCTGATGACTCTAATTTTGTAGATCAAAATCAATAATGATATGATAAATAAAAATGATAAATTAGAACTTTATTTAGTTGAATTATACCTCAGAGAGAAGTTTTGAAGAAATCTGTTGAAAATTTTATTTCTAATTTCCGTCTAGTAATATATTAGTAGATAATATGACTAACATATTTATATATTAACTACTAATATGTTTATATATATATATTCACTAATAAATTGTAATTAATAAAAATTAGAAGAGTTTAGTAAAATTTTTCAAATTAACAATCTATAAAAGAGATATATTAGATATATTTCTTTTATTAGATAAAATTTCATATTTTTGACAATTCAGCATGTTTTTGTGTATTTACAGTGAATGAAAGCGTGATCAATTTAATATGAATAAATCTTACAGCATTGTAATATTTATTATAAATACTTACTCCAACTAGCCTTGCATTGTATAGTAGATTTATATTTTGATAAATTTAATAATTAATTGAAAAACATAATCAAAATTCTGTTAGAGATAGAATCAAAGAATATTTATTTATCATTAATATTGTAATCTTTTAGATTTTTCAGTTCATATAAATTATATGCATATAGTTAATGTATATTCATAATGATACGTAGTATTATACGAAGAAATTCTACATAATAGGAGTTACATGGAGGTAAACATTAATCTATAGCATGGAGCACCTTGGAGGAATGTATTTTATTTACAGATAAAATTTAAGCATGGTGTATTACAAAGATTGACTCACTATTGTAGACTTATTACATACGAAGTCATCGATGTTATTAGAGGACTCTATCAAACTAGTAGTAGAACAGGCGAGAACAGGGTATATCTTCAGGACACTGTGTTCCTTTTCACCTCTCAATGGAAAACTGAATGATCACTGTTCTCCCCTGTGCTTTCCCTTAATTATTATAGATATGTCACCTTTGATCATTGGTTAATTCTTCTTCAAATAGACGCATAAACTCTCTATTCTTTAAAGTGCTTCTCTGGTGATCTATTCTACTGAGACTATTAAAAAGATGTAGTGTCTGATAAAAGTGCTCTGTCTTAAACCCTCTTCCCCAGTTTTAAATTTACTTATAAATTTAGTTGACATAAATATGCACAGTTAACAACTAATTTATGCGTGTGAGAACCAGATTTTCTAATTGTTAGAAAAACTACGTTAGTCTAACAATTCTTCTAATGCCATCATTGCAATTAATGAAATTACTGAAGAGTTAAATATTTTGTTTACCCAGCAATGAAAAAGAAATTTTTAAGTACGAAAATTAATTTCCCTAGATAACAAGCTTAAACTTATTTTAACATATTGAGTGAGATGCATATAGCTTTTTGCGGGTTTTTTATGCTTAACACAAGCAAAATCTCAATCTATCACAAACCTCTTTAAATTTTATGAGTGAGATGATCATCAACAGCATCTAGTTCTCCAGATTAATGGAAAAGATAACCACATAAATAATGAAATAATAAAAACTAATGTATAAAAGGTAAAAATAAGAAAACACTAAGTAAAGAGACAGGACTTACAGTCACTGGTAGAAATTTCTTCAGATTTTCAGTCAATGATATCTTTTCTCTCCCCCTCTCTTTCTTTTTTTTTTAACTAATTAACCTTAATAACACTCTTCTTCATAAGTTTTAAAACAGCTATATTCTTTGTTCATTTTTTATTTAACTATTTTTATGCATTCATTTTCTTTGGTTGCTATTTGTGTATAAAAGAGTCTCGTTTCTTATTACTGAGTATAGACAGAGTCATTACTGACATTACTTTAAAAAAACTTTATCAAACGAAAAATAATTTAATGCAAAGGTTTTTAAGAAAAGTTTTACTCATCTTACGGGCCAGGCAGGTTTCCTTAACCTTTTTATATTCCCAACACATTTGGTTTATTTTATTTACCCCGCTACAGGTCACCAAAATAAAGCATTTCTTCGGTGAGAGCTAAAAGTAGTGAAAACTTGTCACTACTTGATAACAACATCATTATAAAAAAACACGAAATAAAATTAATTACCAACAATTTCGGAACGCTGACATGTACAAAAAAAATAGATGCCACACGTGTTACACGATGTCTAATGAAACCGGTACCTACTATTTAATTTCAAATATGCATAAAAACATTCCCCTGCATTTTCTGTGTCAACCACAGTTTTTAAGTATAAAAAGCTAAAATCTAACAATTTTCTACCGGATCCGACCGAAGAGTTTAAATTAATCTTACCTACCAGAATCTAATAACACGGATTCCTACGAATAAATTGATATTTAGTTAATTAAGCTATTCTAATCAAGAGGAATCTGCAAGTATATCCTCAGAAAAACTTAAAAGTGTTTTTGATTAGTTTCTAATATATCATTATTTGAATAGCTTATTTATGTTTAAACTATTATACTTGAAATGAAATACTTGAATGATTGCACAGTTTAAGGAGATATCCACACTTATAATGAGTTGATATGAGGATTTTAAAGAATTAAATTCCCACCATTCATTATCAAACTGTATTGAAATTTAAAAGTAATTTCATCTACACAGCGTTATTTCTTTTTTAAGCTTAGATGAAATTTTAGTGACTTAGGAAAACAACCAAAAAAAACATCAAAGAAAAAAGAAGAAATTTGTAACCCAGTAACATATTATCTGTAAACATTCACCAAATATTGTCATACGTATTTATTGTGTGCATTTTTAAGTGAAGAGGAACATGTAATCAGATGAGTATTAAAAAAAGTGCTTATTCTCTCACCATGTTTCCTAAATATGTGCACAGTTTTTAACAAAATTTTACAAAACTTTACAGATTATTTAAGGAAAAAACAATATTCCATAAAATTAGAAATAAAAGTACTAAAAGTACGTTAAAATATGGGTTGATAAACTTAATAACTTTCTGAGCATGTGCGGCAAGTACGTTTTAATAATGAAGTCTAGAGGGCAATTTATATTACACTTTAGGCCGAACGCTGGCCGATTGGTTAGGGTGCTGACCGTCGGTACTGGAGTTCGTGGGTTCGAATCCCACTATGGCATGGATGTTCGTAGCCGTTCGGAATCGGCTTTAAGCAGTAGGTCCCGGTCTCATTAGCCCTCGTGTGCAAAACAGTAGACCGTAGCGCTCCAAACCAAACCAAACCAAATATTACACTTTAGCTAGATTATTTTTAAAACTGACTAAACTGTCAGCGATATATAGATCTGAATTTTAGTTCAATGGAATAAAAACTGATTAAGTACTTTTCACAAATTGAATTTGTGTTTTTTAAAACATCCATTTCCTGCAAGATACAGCTTTCTTCTGTGAATTAACTAAATAAAATCGCTGATTAGCTGTTTAGAAAATGTGTTAAAATGGTATATGTGAAAACGAAAGATTACCTTGCAGCAAATAGATGTTTAACAAAGAACAAAATTATAGAGTCAAAAGTCTCTTATGGAATTTATTGTTTCATTGAACTTTCTAAAAAGCAGCGCAATAAATCAACTACAGTTTCGACAATTTTAAAGATATTAAAGCGAAATTTTTATGCAAGTTGTCCTATAGCAGGGACTATTAAGTTATACTATCACACAAATATACTTTTCATTCTTATGGAGAAAATAGTCATTGGTGAACTCAAACGGTAGTAAAATGAAAAGCCAGTGTATTTTAGCATCTCTTATGCATCTCGAAAACCATGTACATACCAGTATAGAGGGGTGTGAGCCCATCAATCAGTGTGTTAATAGTTAATTATGTGATGGCCTAGGATAAGCAAAACTAACTTATATAAGATTTTTGAGGCACTAAGGAACTAATCTTGTGGTATGTGAAGTTGCCAACTTTATAGAATAAGAATTATAAACAAAAGAGTCTCACCAAAGATTTGAATTTCAGCATTAAGTTCCCAGATATTTATATTTAAATAAAATTATAATTAAGTGTGTTAATTTTAGAATAAAATATACAGGACGTGTATATATATTTCAAAAGTTGCAGAAGTAAATATTTTTTTCCTTTCGTGTATAAATATTTATGCTATTTTTTAGAATATACTATTTAAAGAAACAGAATTACATGATTTTTACAAGAAACAGTGTTATTAAAAATATTTTTAAAACAGTACTAAAAAAGAGTTTGCTTTATATTCTTTATTTCATAATCAATCGATAAAAGGCTGTTACAGTGAAGCTATTAGGTCTCAAAATTTAAAATGAACCCTTAAGTTTCGTTCAATTTGTATTTACCAAGTTAAAATAAGTTACCAATTCTGTAGTCTATTTTTTTTTCAACTCAAGGTTTCAAGTTACAATGATACGGGGGGATACTCTGTTAAAATATCTATTTAAACGATTTTCTTTCAAGGGAATAAGTCGTTTTTTCGATTTTTCTCCTATACACATTTTATAATTTTTACCAATCCGTATCGAACTCAAATGCTCAATAAATTAATATTTTCTGCCTAGCATTTTTAAATTTTACCACTTTTATCGAGCATGTCTCCATCAACTAAACAATTCCTCATCTACAAATTTCATCCACAACCTCAATATCCGTTAATTGTTTAAAACAGTGTATAACACCAGCCCCACCTAGCAATATGTTATATCCTAAAACTGAATAGGCATCTTCCACATTCCTTAATTGTTATTTAACTTCTATTCTCTCCATGAGTGAGTTTTTGAACAGGACAAGTTTTGAACCTAGAAAAAAATAGCAAATTTTATACTATTTTTTACACACCAGTTTTCGTGAACACATACCCATTCATAAAAAAAACTTCGAAATAGATCCCAATAAATATCAACTTCAACAAGACATAAGCATCATTATTATGCTTTCAAAAGCACAGCTCAGAACTCAGTTCAATTACTTAGGTATGTTTTATTTAAACAAAAATTTGCTGCTCACCAAGGAAAGCTGAAACATCGACATAGCTGAAGTAAACATTGAAATAGCTGTAAATGTTTTCACTGAACAATAATTATATAAATTGGACACTTCAAAAAAACTTTGAAATAAACAAGATTAAATAATCGAGATACAACCGTAAGTACATGCCTGCCTATTAATAAAATACATATTTTTGTAACTATCAGCAGCATTTGCTAGCACAAAACTATGTGAAATAATGATTTTCATAATCAACGTGTGCATTTTGATCTGCTTTATAATACCTGTGTGAGTCATTTATTTCTATTCCTTTCCAAAATCGAGAATATCTTACCACATTCAAATATTTCACTACTAACTGTAAACCTAAAGTTATTAACGTGCTACGACTTACTCCATGCATGCTATCGCTCGTAAGAAAAAAGATGCATTCTAAGACAAAAATTGCTCACCGCATCTTAAGACCAATTTAATATTAAACAGAAGAACTTTATCTTTAAGTTTTATCTTTAAGTTGAAAGTAGTACATCCACCAAAAGGAGGAAAACTACATATCTGGATAATTTCGGACGGAAGATTTTAAAAGACTACTTTCAAAGTACTAGGATTGCTTAATTTATATATATAGTTTAGTTTAAAAATGAAAGTGGTGACTAAGTAAAACAGACTTCAGGTTTGTAAAAATGAAATACACGAGGACGCAAGTCCACTGATCGACACGACAGCTTTTAAGTCGACCGGTAAATAATGCAACAACAAACTGTATTGTGTTATCTAGTATACAGTTTTTTCACTCCACCGAGATTATTACACTATACAGTGAAATTTTCTACTTGCTTTCATTTTCAAATTGTGGTCGGCTGGCATAATATTTATAATTACCAATGTAGTAACTGTTAGTCCCAGTTAAATAATTATTGTTAGAATAGAAGTTTTAATGTTGTATCATAACAGAAATTTTAAAAATATTGGATGCTAATACTAGGCAACTGACATATAAAGGTTATAAAAATCAGGTTTGAGTATATAGTACGATAGTATAAAAAATAAAATCACTTTAATCGGTTCATCTTTAGTATCCTAAGGACCGACGTCTTCGTTAAAATTGACCAGAGGACGTAAATTATATCCGAGGTCACAATGTCTTCCAATTTTACAAACAATACCTCTGGGTTCTGTTGCTTCTAATGTACTAGGACCCACTTGAGCTAAGTCGTTCTCTCACTATCGTTAAACATTGGTCAAAAGGTAAAGTGCTGCTCTTCGGTACCGGAGTATGGGTTCGAAACCCGCAGATGGCATGGTTTTTGTAGTTTATTGGAATCGGCTTTGAGCAGTAGGTCCTGATCTCATTAGTCCTCGTTTATAAAATCAGTAGGCCACAGTCTCATTAATCACCATTTATCAAATCAGTAGGCCACGATCTCATTAGTCCTCATTTAGCAAATTAGAAGTCCGTAGAGCTCCAAGGGAAACCATATATATATATATATATTTATATATATATATATATATATATATATATATATATATATATATATATATATATATATATATATATATATATGTGTGTGTGTGTGTGTGTGTGTATTGTATTATTATGTATTACATGTATGTATATATATAAATGTTTGCATAATAAATAATGTATACAATATATGTGTGTGCGCGCCTGATAGTTTTAGTTTTTAACCTAAAAAGAAAACACTTCTTCAAATTACTAGTTTTACGTCTATCTCCGTTAAAGGATTGTGTTTTTCGAAACATCATCATTCTCTGCAAAAAGAAATTATAACTAAAATTTTCTACAAATCAGAATGTTTTTCTTTGATATTGTTAGTGAAAATTTAACTATCACTCCATTTTTAGCTATTCGATATTATCAAATTTACAGAATTATCTCCCCTCTTCCCGGAATAGGCAGATTCAAGTTCTTATATCATGCACACCGATTATTTCAGATATCTTTATTCCGTTATTTAAAATATGGTAAAATTTAGCCGAACGATGGCCGATTGGATAGTGTGCTTGCCTTCGGTACCGGAGGTCGGAGGTTCGAATCCCACAGTGACATGGATGTTAGTAGGCGTACGGAATCGGCTTTAAGCTGTAGTTCCCGGTCTCATTAACCCTGGTGTTGCAAAAAGTAGACAAAAAGTAAATATATATATATATATATATATATATATATATATATATATATATATATATATATATATATATATATATATATATATATATATATATATATATATATATATATATATATATATATATATATATATATATATATATATATATATATATATATATATATATATATCAGAAATATTCTGCGCTTAACTCATTTCAATTATTTATGTAGGCATTATTTAAACACACATTTATTGCTAACAAAGGACTGCTGAAGTACATTCATACCTATCAACATGATACATACTTTTTTAAGAATCATCAGCACAATACAGAATCATTTTCTAAAACAATACTATATAAAATAATGATTTTTAAAAACAACGTATGCATTTTGATCTGGTTTATAATACCTGTGTGAGTCATTTATTTCTTTTCCTTTCCGAAATCGAGAAGATCTTACCACATTCAAATTTTTCACTACTAGCTATAAACGTAAGGTTATTAACGTGCTACGACTTATTCCATGCACGAAATCGTTTGTGAAATAAAAGGTGCATTCTAAGCCAAAAATTGCCCACTGCATCTCCAGACCAATTTATGAATATGAGTACACGGAAGAACTTGATCTTTAAGTTGAAAGTAGTACATCCACCAAAAGGAAGAAGACTACATATCAAGATAATTTCAAAAGGTAGATTTTTAAACGACTAGAATGCTAGGATTGATTAAGATATATACATAGTTTAGTTTAAAAGTGAAAGTGGTGACTAAATAAAACAGACTTCAGGTTTGTAAAAATTGCAATACACAAGGCCGCAAGTCCACTGATCGTCACGACAGCTTTTAAGTCGGCAGGTAAATAATGCAACGACAAACTGTATTGTGTTATCTAGTATACAGTTTTTTCACTCCACCGATATTGTTACACTATACAGTAAAATTTTCAACTCGCTTTCATTTTCAAATGGCCGTAGGCTGGCATGATATTTATAATTAGCAATGAGTAACTGTTAGTCCCAGTTAAATAATTATTGTTAGAAAAGGAAATTTAATGTTTGTATCATTACACAAATTTTAAAAAAATTGGATGCTAATACTAGGCAACTGACATATAAAGTGTAAACTCGCCGAGTGGTTTGCGAAGTTGCTATTTCCGCTTGCACATCATGCCCTAGTCATCTGGATATGACTTCACATGGGTCTCATAAAAGGAGCAGGTATGGAGACGAAATAATCAGCCGTAGAGGATTAAACTTAACAATGTTGATTTATTACAACAACGAAAAAAACATTTAAAGAAATATATATGTAAATGTCGTCCATAGAGTACATTAACTCTAGACCACCTGCTCATCTCAAAGTTCAGCCGGGAGTCCCTCCCGTTTCTTCTTTTCCAAACAGGAAACCTCGGTTTTAGGGGAGAGCGACACCCCCCTCTCTTTGACCTTTGTCCTTGGAGTCGCCGAAACTCCCTTTGGTGCCCAGCCGACGCGGTCACACAAAGCACAGTTTCTTTTCTCTGTCGGTGCGTTGACAAAACGGCATATTTGACACCTCTAATCGTCCGTGCGTCAAAAGGACCATTACTGGTACAATACTGCCGTTTTCCAATTGTTCAAAAGAATAAAAGTTCGCCCGACCACCGACAGAGACGGACGCGACTATTACATAAAGGTTATAAAAATCAGGTTTGGGTATATAGTACTATAGTATAAAAATAAAATCCACTTTAATCGATTCATTTTTAGTGTCCTAAGGTCCCACGTGTTCGTTAAAATTGACCGAAGCACGTAAATTATATCCGAGGTCACAATGTCTTCCAATTTTTTAAACAATATCTCTGAGGGTGGCAGGTCAAGCCTGTGGATCTTCTGCTTGCAACTTGCTTCTAAAGTACTAGGACCTACTTGAGCTAAGTCGTTCTCTCACTATAGTTAAACATTGGTCAAATGGTAAAGAGCTGCTATTCGGTACAGGAGTATGGGTTCGAAGCCCGCAGATAGCCTGGTTGTTTGTAGTTGGTCGGAATCGGCTTTGAGCAGTAGGCCCCATTCTCATTAGTAATCTTTTATCAAATTTTATTTCAGTTTTGTGCGTGACAGTTAAAAGCAAAACTAAATGGATTAAGAGGATAAATTCATAGAATGATTGGTATTTTCATAACTTACTAACACAGAATTATGAAACTTTACAGAATTCGCAAATTCAGCTTGTACGCACAAAAAATCCAACTTTCGAATGAATTACTATTGTACCCATATATTTTCAAAATTAGAAGTATTGAAAGAAAATTAAGAGATGAAATATTAAAATGAAAGAAACACTTGAATAATTAACAAATAATTTTAAATAGAATGTTTTTTGCATTTTAATTTTTTTTTAATCTTAATGTAATTTAGTTGTATTTTATTGCATGTGCACAGAATTCTCTTCATCTATTCCATGTTAAGAATGTGACCAAGTCTCAGAACTGGACAATTTACAAAATTCCTTTGTTTCGTTCCACATTCACTTAATATTTTGGTATTCATTCTTTTTCTACATTATGTAATATACTAATATTTTAAATTTAAATCATACATTCATGGCATATTACGATTAAGTCTGGCATTAAATATCAAAGCTTTTGCAAAGACTAATTTTTTTTTCCTACATAACTGTAACATCACTTTTCCTTCGTGCAATTTTATAAGCTTTAGCGTAGTTTTCATGTTTGAGAATTATAATTACTTGACTTCACATATTGCGGCGATTTTATACTTCAGGGATTAATTAGCAGCAGAAAAAATAGGTACGCGTATATATTCTGTATTTTAATTAAAAGCATTTTATGTCCCTTAAAAAATTATTGCTGTAAATGTGCAAGTCATCAGTAAATTTATCTCAATATTTCATGTTAATAATTATGGAGATTTAACAAATTGTATACGCAATTACTTATGAAACAAATTTGAAAGAAATAACCCGTGCATGTAATGAAAATGCCCGAGTTTTTTATTGCAATTACTGGTGTGTTTACGAATAAAAAAGCCTTTACTTTTCTAAGCATAGAGTAAATTAGATTTTTTAACGACTATTCGAGTTAAAATGTTCAAATTAAAATTAATAAAACAAAAGTAGTACACAAGTAAAGTAAGGCAAGCCGCCGTAGCAATAAAACTATCCTACGGCATAAAGGTACGCAGTGGGTTGTGCCTAGAGCCGTAATTGGGGTCTGGCGAAGGCGGAACTTGCAATTTATATTTAATTTTAGTAATAGTTAGTAATGTAAGGCTACTAACTCAACCATTTTCATAATTTGCCAATAGTATTTGTGATATAAAGTTTAGTATTATATACACTCGTAGACAAAAAACGACGCAACCAGAAGATGTAATACAAATCGACACTAATTTTTATGCATACGGATTTCGACAAAAAATGGAAAATTTTAAAGTTTGACATGCGATAAATGAACATGTGACCCATCTTATCTGTTCAACTGGCAGCATATTTAAGATGAGAAATTTCGATTATTAATTCTGTTAGATTATTAATTCTTTGCGAATTTCATTCCTTGTACTCATGTATACAGTAACTATGCAACGCATACAGGTGCGCGAACGGTATGCGCAGATATCAGCATTTGATTGAGGACGTGTAGTTTGGCTCAAAGAAAGTGATTGTTCTATTCTGCAAATCCCTGGACGATGTTGTCAGGAATGGTGAACCATGGGTGAACACAACGTGAAGAAGGAAAAGGTCGGACTAGAGAAACGACAGAATGGGAGGACACAGCAGTTGTTGAGCGGTACTCACAGCCCCAGATGCATCGTTATCACCCCATTATAAGTGCAACTAGTACTTCAGTGATCGCAAGGACCATTCATAGGTGGATCACAGAAAGGTATCTGAGGCCATGGCACCCTTGGTGCCTAGTAACATTGACCTCTGTACAACGACAAGACTGTTTGCAGTGGTGTTAGACTCATTTGAACTGGAATGCCACTGACTGAAGCATAATAGTCTTCAGGTCTCGCTTTGAACTTACCTCTAATGGCCAGTGAATACGTGTCTGGAGACTCCCGGACAGAGGTGATATAGCAACCTGACTGTCTTCCGACCTACAGGCCGACAACCGTGAGTGATAGTCTGGTTGCCATCGGATGCACCCTTACGGCACAGCGATACGTCGACGAAGTTCTACGCTCCGTTGTGTTGCAGATCATGTCAAGCCATCCTGAGATTATATTTCGACAAGGTAATGCGAGGTCCCATACTGCACGTATTTCTACTGGCTTGTATTCGTTCCTTACGAACGCTATCATTAGCCAACAAGTTCGCCGAATCTCTTACCCAGTGAGAACGTTCGGAGCAGTAATAGCAGGCCTCACCAACCAGCTAGGGATTTTGACAATCTAACACTCCAGTTGGATAAAATTTTTTCACGATATCCCTCATGAGGACATCCGCCACCTCTATCAATCAATGCCATGCCGAATAACTACTTACATAAGAGCCAAAGGTGGACAAACGTTAAGTGATTAAGTGTTTCACTTTGTGAAGTTCTATCACTTAAATAAACTATCCAACTTTTTATAGTGTATTAAAAAAAGACTCTTAACTAAGTAATTTGCTACCTAAGTATACTGCAGTGGAAAAAGTCTTCCACAGATTCTTATATTTTATTGAAAACAGTTCAGTTATATTTTCATAACTACACTTTTACCAATACACATAACTTTTTCATCTTATTTGATAACTAACTTCTATAAAAACTGAACTCTTGTTCTAATTTCAATTAAAAAATTATTATCGTAATTTATCTTTATTTTCCGAATTGGCATTTTACCTTATGAGAGGTATTGGTCAATATTTTGCAACTCGTGGATAATTTCGACCAAAATTTGATTAATTAATTATATTTTATATTTTTTCAATTAATTATTTTTATTTGGTTTAATGTTAATTTTAATTTGTGGATTGATATAGTTTATTTATTTTTTTTTTTTTTACTTAATTGTGTATATGATAATAATATTGAATATTTAACGCGTGTTATGCATAAGGGTTAATTTGATGTTATAATGTTTTTTTGATTTTGTTTATTTATAATAATAATTTTCTATTTTCAATATTGATGTTGTTTTATATAATATTTTGTTAATTAATTTCTTCTATTTAAAACGTTATTAACAACATTATAAATGTTTATACTTTTATTGTAAAATTTATTACATTTATTTTTTTTACTAAATTCACATAATATGTTTTCTTCAATTTGGTTGCTAATGAAGGTTTATATGTCTTGTCTTTTATCAAATATTCTTTATATAGTGATGATGTCTGTGTTTTTATTATATGATGTATATTTGTATTGTTTTTTATTTTTTTCCTTTTTTAGTTAAATTTGTTTCTTTCTGTTTATTCTTATGTGGTTCTTATGTGTTCAATTATGTTTTTTTTCTTTGTTATCTTTTTCTTTGATGTTTCATAGTAAGAAAGGAATTTATCATAAAGAAAATAAGATTTAAATTAATTGTTATTAAATGTTTTTTATTTTTTTTTTCGATTTTTTTATGTTTTGGTTTTTTATTTATCAAAAATATTACCAATATTTTTTTTTTATAAATTTTTGTTTGTTATTTATGTTAAATGTTTCATAATTACTTATTTTAATATAAAATTTTATTATCTACTTATATATGAAGTTTGTTGTAACTTGTAAATTTTTAAATGTTTTGTATTTTATGTTGGTTTAGAAATTGGAAGTGTTTGTTAAAATTTGTTTGAATTTTTTTTTATTTGAATTATTTATTCTTTATTTGATTTAAAATAAAATTATTTATTAAGTTTTATTTCAAAAATCTTTAATAATTTTTAATACATTGCATTATAAAATTTTAAAATTAATCATTCTTGAATTTTCAATTGTTTTAACAAAAATTTTTTTGTATTAATTTTATTTTTCTTCAAATATAATATTATTTTCACAACTCGCAAAGTTGAACCATTAATGATAATGTTTTTATATAACACCTGTATATTGATCTTAAAATAAATAAAAGTTGCTTCCTATTGAATTCATAGGTACAGAGAAAATTTGATTGATGACATTTTTATTATTGAGTTTTATCATCAATAGTTCTATAGTCAATTCTAAATATCATTTATTTCATTTAGAGATTCGGCACATTATAAGCTAAAAAAATTGATCATTTGTATACCTTGATGCTGGTCTGCCTTACACACGGAAATTGATGTCATTTACATAACACAAATATTAAAGGGTGGTTTTAAATACATGTTGTTATCCGAGAAGATTGCAGTTGAATGAATGTTGAAATAGATACTACGCTGCTACTTGGTGCTGGACATAATGGGTTCAAGACCTACTGCTGGTTCGTAGCCGTTTGGAATCGTCTTTGAGCAATAGGTCCAGATCTTTTATCCCTCTTACAATAAAGCACTGAACAGGGCCAATATCACAGTGAAATCCTAATGCAGTCTCCGAGGGGTGGTTGGCAGAATGCAAGTTTTCAGCGACTCCGCCGCCTAAGGCACCCCCAACCAACCATAATAGGCCGGTCGCATCGCGCAGCAATCCACGAGCGAACACAGAAGAATGGCACTGGAGAGGAGAATCTGGAAGAAAACTGGATGAGTAGCGGACCTCTTCACGCCGAAATTAGTGGAGGTGGAGTAAACCACACTATAGTCGGGGTGATAAAAACAAGGAAGTTTAGAATTTACCCCTTTGCACCTACAGTGGGGAGACCGAGGACCCCACTGTACACGAGAGATATGTGTGTACACACACACACACACATGTATATAAGAAATAAGTGATTGGCTTCTAATTTCACTCATAGTTTTGTTCTCTTTATTAAAGAAAATTTAGGTAAAATACTTCCCACTAGAAAAAGATATGATGTAGACACATGTCTTTTTGTAGGTAAAGAATTAATAGCATTTCTCGACACCAAACTATCTTTATTTGTACTATCTTAAGAAAGAAATGTAGAAGTGATTTCATAATACTGAGAACATTTTACGAGTTAAATTTATTATAAAGCATTATTTTTTAAAAAAGGAAAAGATTTCCAATAAAATGTTGATAACAACGAAAATAAAATTCAAAATGTTTTTAAGGCAAGGCACAAATCTCCGAAGTACAACATTACATTTTCACGACGTGTTCGTTTTGGTTGGTTGATTTGGAGCGCTACAGTCTATATTTTGACTCACGGAAACTAACTGAACAGGGACTTACTTTTTAAAGACGATTACAAAAATTTACAACCAGCCTTGTTAGAAACAGGATTATAGACTTTGAACTACGGTGCGGAAAGGCAGCACCCAAATTATTTAGTCATTAATTGCTTATTTTGTGGCAGATATCCAAAAGTTTTATTTACATTTTCTTATAGAATCTTAAACTGAGTTTAAGATTCAGAATATTTTCCGCGTTTCATTATGTGTATACTACAAAGCATTGATTCTATAATGAAAAAATTGATTTTGGGGAAAAACTCATCAATGTGGAAGAAAAATGCAAATCGTTTGTTAACCAAGAAACCATTTTAAAATTGGGATATGACATTTTCATATCTTACGTTACCTTAAGGTTTCAATCTGTAATTTTAGAGAACATCCCTTACAGAAGTCTAGGAATTATTCTAGAAATTATTTAAATGCGTGATTCCACTTCAAAGCACTAATTGTTTAGTAGAAATTTAATTCGCGTAAAGACATCCATTGAGGAAGAATAAAGAATGTAGACATACACTGCTAACAAAAATAAAATTTTTTATATTTTTCATGAAATATCGTCATATAAACTTTTATAGGCACTGGAAATTAAATCAATATTCCTACAGCTTGAGTATTTCAAAGTAAAATTTGCAAAAAAACATGTTCACCGTTACAGTGTATTTTACTTAATAATTTATAAAGAAAAAAATTTCCAGCAAACTCATATCGTTTGGAAAGCCATTTCCTTAATAGTACAGTTAAATGTTTTTGCAAATATAATCAGACTCTCTCTTTAATATCTGCCTTTTCGTACTCCGGATTAAACTGTAGAATCGATCGTATTAGTTATTATCTAGGAAAAGGTGATAATTAAACCAATCGACCGGATACGACTGAAGTGTTTAAATTGATCTTACTTACCAGAATCTAATAACACTGACACTTGCGAATAAATTAATATTTAGTGAATTCAGCTTTGTTACTCAAGAGGAATCTGCAAGTGTATCCTAAAAAAACTTAAAAGCGATTTTAATTAGTTTCTAATATATCATTATTTGAATTATCTTAATTTACGTTTAAATCATTGACAAGTAAACCTCAACCTATTGCACCGATTAAAGAGATAGCCATATTTAAAATGAGTTGAGATGGTGATTTTTAATAATTAAAATCACACCACTCATTGCTCTTTGCAATTTTCTCAGCAAATTCTTTTCAAAATTCTTTGCAAATTCTTTGCTTTTTGCAATTATTTAAAAATAATTTGATTTACACAACTAAATGATTTTAGGGTAAGAGCTTAGAGGTAATTTTAGTAAATTATCAAAAAATTAAAAAAAATAGAAATAGGTTCAGCCTCTTTCAAGAAATGGAGCAAAATATGTGTAACTTTTATCAAACTGACAGATTATTTAACAAATAATAGCAGCAATGTTCCACTCAGATTATAAATAAATATTCATAAACATGGGGATATATGTTCTGCTAAACGTAATAATATCTTTCTAAGCATTCGGTAGTATAACTGTGCAGTCATTCCTTTTTCTTAATTTCCTAAATGAATAATATCTTACCACATTCATATTTGCCTCTACTAAAAGTAATCCCATTGGTATCAATCTTCTACGATATATTGAATATATATACGTCAAAAGACAGCGGTTACCAGCTGTTTATCAAGACCTAGCTATGATTGCACGAAATAATATTAACTTTAAATTGTAAGTAGCCCATACCCCATAAAGGGAAATGACTACACATCTGGAATGACTGCATTTCACGACTCACAGATACTAGATACCTAGAACTGCTTAAGATATATATATTTTAGTTAAGAAATAAAAGTGGTGACTAAATAAAATGGACTTCTTTGTCAAAATGTAGCATTTAAAAGCGCTTACCCACTTTTTGCACCACAGCTTTTAAATCGGCCGGTAAATGCAACGACAAAACGACTTTGTGTCATCTAGTATACAGTTTTTTTCACTCCAACGATATTGTTATGCAATATGGCGAAATTTTCTACTTGATTTTATTTTCAGATGGGAGTAACCTGGCACAAAATTTATAATTACTAATGTAGTAACTCTTAGCCACAGTTAAATAATTATTGTTAGAAAAGCAAATACTAATGCTGCATCATTACACAAATTTAAAAATCAATTCATGCTGCTACTACTAGGCACCAGTCATGTAAAAGTTATAAAAATCAAGGCATTCTTATGTAGTACGGAAGTATGGGATAAACAAAATCCATTTTAGTCGATTCATATTTAGTGTCTTCAGATCCGCCGTGTTCGTCAAAGGGAACTCTAGCACATATATTATGTTCGTGGTCACAATAGCTTCCAGTAACTCAATCAAAACTTCTGAGGGTAGTAGGTCAAGATTAAGTGTCTTTTGATTGGCCCTTGTTTCTAAAGTACTTTGACCCACTTGAGCAAAGTCGTTCTCTTACTCTCGTTAAACATTGGTCAAATGGAAAAGCGCTGGTGTTCGGTAATTTATATAATAAATAATGTGTACTATATGTATATGTCTTATAGTTTTAGTTTTTAGCCTAAATTAGCGAGAAAAAGAAGCCGCTTATTTGAATTTTTTCTTTAAGGGCTATAATTATGTATCTATATATCTAGCTATTATAGGTTTGTGTTTTTCAAAAGATCATCATTCTTTACAAAAAAATGATGCCTAAAATTCTCGAGAATTCCGAGTAACTTTTTCACTGATATTGTTAGTCAAAAATGAACTAGCCATCCATTATTTACTATTCAATAATATTGGATTTACAGAATCATCTCCCACCTAACCGAAATAGGTATATTCTTTCAATTATTGTATCATGCATTCCGACCGATTTAGATATTATTCTTACGTTTTTTAAAGTATAATTAACCTTTACACGTTTATATTCATAAATGAAATCTAGACACTCGCATATACGTATATATATATATTTATATATATATATATATATATATATATATATATATATTTATATATATATGTGTGTGTGTGTTAGTGTGTGTCTGTATAAATATTTTATGGGTATGTATATATATAAATATATACATATATATGTTTGTATATACACACACACATGTATATATAAGAAATAAGTGATTGGCTTCTAATTTCACTCATAGTTTTGTTCTGTTTATTACAGAAAATTTGTGTAAAAGACTTCCTACTGGAAAAAGATATGATGTAGACACATGACTTACATAAGTTACTTTAACGTCTATTATCTCATACATCTTTTATTTTCAATTTCTATGATGTAACAGCGGTATGATGTAGATTTTTATTCTTGTTTTCTAAAAATATTCTTTAAAGCACCATTTCAACTCTTTATAGCATTATTGCAAATGCATAGGTATACGTCGATATTTTCATAGACTTTGTTGTAGACCGTAATTGATAACAGCCGTTGAGATGTTTTGTAATAATGAGGACAGATTGCAGGTACACGCTATAAGACTCCCAAACGCGGAATATCAACATTTTCAACTAATCGTTTTTTAGTCAATCGTACAACGTTTATGCATGTTTTGTTGACCATTTTCGTTATACCAAATGCAGTTTAAATTCATTAGCGGAGCAACACAACAGAAAGTTATGTTTGTTCTAAATACAAAACGTCAAAAATTTTTCCGGTCTTCGTCACATAGAGTTCAGTTTAGAATTAAAAGAATAGCAGCTCATCTAAATGCTATCATAAGTTTTCACATGGATGTTATCGCCGAACGATGGTCTAATGGTAGAGCGCTGCTCTTCGGTTCGCTTGTTTGAATCCTGCTGCTGACATGGATGCTCGTATCCTATCGGAATCAATTTTAAGTCCGTTAAGTCCCATAGAGTAATTACGCTTTATATCGAACTTTTCGTTATATGTCTGTTGGAATGCAACGAAAAGAGGGGTGCATAATTAGGTGTTTCAACGGTTTAAAAAAAAGAAAATTTTCTACAAAAAGTTTAGTTTTTGATTTTCTAATAAATTTAGATAAGCGAACATACATAAATATAGAGGTCAAGAGAATACTAGTCAAATCTAGCACATGGATAGTGATAATTAGAATTGTAATTTTTCAATAGAAGTTTCCTTACAGGTACATACACTAAGCTACACTTAAAATTACAAAATTCAATCAGAAAGATCAAAATAAATATTTTTGTTGAATATAAAGCTGTAAAATTTATTGTAAATACAATATGGTATACCTGTAAAAATAAGAAAAAAAGGCCTTAAAAATATGTATGCATGGAATTCGAGAAAATATAAATGTGGAGAAAAAATTAAAGTTTCATTTACTTTTTAGTGATGTGACCTCTTCCACATACTTGTATGCCTATTAAATAATAACATTTTTAAACATTAATTGTATGATGGATCATCAGAATTATCATTTCACATTCTGTTAAAGGTTGAAATTTAGTCCCGGCAGCGGAAATATCATTTATGCTGTTTGTTCTTTTGTTCATGTCCACGCCAAGCGAAGTAATAATAAGCAAATAAACATACAATTGCTGACTTCTCAATATTACTGATCAACACTTATAAAAATATTCTGCTATTTCACGTAACATTTTGAAATGTAGTGAATATAAGTAAAAAGTTAAACTTATGTCAAGGACCTATTTATACTGCTATCCTTTCGATCTGGGACTTACCTAATATATTTTAATGCAACCATTGTAATTTGTGTACATTATTAGTTTCAAGTTAAATTTTAAAGTATACATTAAATGCTAAAAGATAATTTTTAGCCTTTAAAAGTGTAAAAACATTTTTCGCAATTGTTCTGTGCATGTGCAGTGGACAAATTAAAAGTATTACTTTCAATGTATATAGACATGTCTAAAAAACCAGATCAAGCTTAAAAAGAAGCTGCTGTAAAAAGCTAGGAGAATCGATTTACTAATATAAAACGGTAGTTGAATAATTACTGATTATCACGTTAAATGTTAAAAGGCACATTGAATGTTGAAAGATAGTTTCTAGCCCTGAATAGAGTAAAAACAATTTATCGCAATTGATCACGTCATGTGAGGTTGACAAATTAAACGTATTACTTTCAATGTATATAGACGTAACTATAAATCTAGATAAAGCTTAAAAATAAGCTTCTTTAAAAAGGTAGAAGAATCATTCACTACTATAGAATGGTAGATTAATAATTACTGATTATGCCATTGTGCTTTTGATAATTGTTCTGATATAAGGTATGTAATTTTCTAAAAGAAAAATAAAAGGATAGGACGCAAATCTTTTCTTCTATTTTTTATTTCCATTGTTACTCTTAAAATTAGTTTAGTTTAAATTCATCTAATAAATACCGGAGCGTTAAATTAAATATGCTCCGTTATTTATCAGGCAAATTTAAACCTTCTACAAACAAGGACACAAGTTTAAATTATGACACAATGTAATTTCACAATGCTTTTGCAAGATACCATGAAATTACGTACAGCGTTTCTGATACGTTTCATGACGTATTTATAGGTGACTGAAACGAAATATCATAGTTTGTTTATTTGTATAAAATGTAAAGATCAGTTTTAAAATCTGGTCTTTTATTTTCTTACATTTTTAAATAGAATATATATTTTATACAAGGCAAAAGCATGATACATGTCGACAGCCAGAAAAATCCCATAATATAACAGTATTTTACTTTTAAAGAAAGAGTGGAAGTTTTAGGAATATTCATTAGAGTTTTGGGTAATTAATAAAATTTATTGTAAGCTTGAAATTTGATTTATGAAAATTGCTAAAAGTATTACGTGTAAAATTTTTACTATTAGGTAGAATATAAGCTTTCAGTTTAAATGACTGACCGAAAGGATAAGTTTGAATGACACATTGATATACTGAATAAAGAGTATTAAATATCAAAACAATGACATTGGTAGAAAAATGAAAATATCTTGCTTGAAAATTTTCAATTTTTTATGAATGTCATTTTTCGGAATTCATACATAATACTTTATTAGCGCAACTTTTAAGGCAGAATTTTAAGTTATAGGTATAATCTTATCTAAACCATAAAGAGAAAAATGTTTAACACAAATTATCCACCCGTATGTTTACAAATATTCTTAGAGCCAAAAGAATTGGAATTCACTGTTTCTCATCAATATCTAAATTTAAACACTCTTAAACTAATTAGAATTCCTACTAAATAAACTATACAAAATTCTCTCCCGTGCCATTTCCAGTCCTTCAAGTTATGTTCTTTCTAAGGTAAATACATTAATAACAAAAGGCACTTCCTTAAGAATCCTCTAAATCGAAATAAATGGTAAATTTCTTTTTCCCGTGAATCATATTTTCTATCATTTAAAGCTTTTTAGGTCCGTGGGAAGTAGCTTTCCCTAAGCATTATCCCAACGATTTAAAATCTAAATTCCCTTTTCCTTTCTTACTGAATATCCGAAGTGCTTTCCGAAAAACACAAAGCTATAGATCCTCCTAATCTCAAACCAGTATTTTTCGAAACGTCTAATAAACTTTTTGTCTTTGTAGATTTTTTTTTCTTATTTTTAGGACACTTTTGTACTGCAGTGAGGAAACAGCTTTCGAAAAAGTATTTTAATGCTTCTGTCAGTCGGAACAATTTTGATTTAGGAATATAGTTTCCGTAAGGGTCTAGAGAGTTGAGATTTAACTTCTTTTTATGTTTTGATAGGGAAGAACACAGTTTACAGTTAGAGATCACTTTACCACGATTGGTGTTGTCGTTGGCACACCATAGGAATTTCCTTCACTTAAAAGAATGAGCACCAATCCTAATTATTTAAAGTTTTCATTGTAAATTCTTCCGAAGTCCAAAACGTCTGAACGAATCCATAATTCATTCTGACTTTGAATTACGTTGCTATTTTTGACACCCAGAGTTATGAATCACTTTGCAGTGTTTAGTTTTACACCAGGTGCACTAACAGGGATCAAACTTATTTAAATGTTTCAGCCTTAATATTTCGTAGGATTCATTGTACAGGCATCCGACATCCAATGCCCACAGCGTGTGGTCTGCATCCAAACTTTATTTAGAAGTTCAACAGACTTTATGTATATCCTGAATTTTGGATGAGAAGATTTAGTTTGGTTTGGAGCTCTATGGTCTACTTTTTCGAAACACGACGGCTAATAAGAACAGAATCTACTGATTAAAGCTGTGTACTACCTGTAACCAGCTACCCACCCGAAGTTTGGTGTAGGGTGTTGAATTGCTGGTTTGGTCTGACAGTCCGGCAACAATGTATTACGTGGGCCAAGTCATCATGCCTCCTATATAATTTAAAATAACAAAAATGTAGGCAATCTAGTCAAATAAGTACAACTAATGCAGTTTCTGGAGGTGCGGTGGATACTCGCAGGAGTCCTGCTCTGGTTAAAAGTCCGGTTCACCCGGTGTACTACATGGAACTTTCTGACATGAGAGTAGGTGTTTGTGAGGGAAGCAATATCTGCACAGGGCAGTTGTGATGGCCATTCGTGAAGAGGTACTTGTGACCTTGCGGAGTGGTTTTATGTTAAAACATTCATGGCCGCACGATGGCACCTTGAT
This sequence comes from Pardosa pseudoannulata, assembly GCA_032207245.1. NCBI lineage: Eukaryota > Metazoa > Arthropoda > Arachnida > Araneae > Lycosidae > Pardosa > Pardosa pseudoannulata. Next base: position 27,685,862 of record CM063503.1, on the reverse strand, counting down.
TATTGGTGAGGCAATCAACCAGGCACTGGCCTTCCTTATCAGTACCGGGTGTTTGATTGGGTTCTCTGCCCAGAGTTCCTTGGATGTGTCAGAGGGTTTTTTAAGACGCAAGTTGTGTGTCAGAGGGCAGTCGTGCAGATAGTGATTAGAGTCACCGACTGCACCACAGACACAGTCTTACAATGATTTGTTCGAGACATGGAACCTGTGGAGATACTGAGGGAAAGGTGCATGGTTCGTATAAAAAATACTTTTTGATTAAAGCTGATTCCGAACGGCTACGAACATTCATGCCACAGCTAGATTCAAACACACCAACTTCTGTTCCGAAAATCAACACTCTAACCATTCGGCCAACTTTCGGACATGGATTAGAAGAGTTATATTAACTTCACCACCATTGGTTCTACACTAAAAAAATCACAGGGATAACATGCTGTTATATATTCCAGCGCTATCAACACACAAGTTTCTCTTTACATCTATCCGTTGTCTACAACATTTGTTTGAAGTCCAAATTTGCCTTTTTCTTTTGCTGTCCGGAAAATGAGAACATCCAGAGTTATGGATTAGGAAGAAACCTAGTTATAGATCAATTTTGCCGTGATTGGTGTTGCCACGATTTTACTAAAGGAATTGAATACACTAAAATATGTCATACCTAACCACATACAACGTTCAGTGTACATGTGTTTAATATTTAAATTGTCCAGTTAACATTTAGGATTCAGTTGGACTTGAGCGATTATTGTGGACGTTCAAGTACCTGTTTGATTTTAGAGTTTGAAGCTGATAGAAAAGAGAGAAATAGTTCGAATCTATGAAGAGATTTCGAACGTAGATAATTTACGTTTATATTAAAAATGGTGGAAATCTTGAAAATTCAAGAAGACCTGTTTTACTGTGTTTGAACAAACGACTCAAAAATCTCATTTAGTATGTTAAATTAAAGGAAATTGAAATGAATGAAATGTACAGCAAGTCTAACAAATTTTAAAACTCTTTATGAAAAAAAATTGTTAAGATATTTTGATGTATCTCAAACAGAATTAAACTCATTATTTATAATTTCTACAGAAATTGAAGACGGTTGGTTAAAATGACATAAAATTAAACGGTAGTACTCCAAATCAAACCTAGAAATAAGTAAAAGTCGATCCTGTTCGGAATTTATCGTATAATGTTTATTACTGCGAATTTTTATTTTACCGGAGATACTGCTTAATGGCCGTTTCGAACAACTACAAAAATTCAGGTGAACTGTGTGACTTGAACCCATGAACAAAAGACCCATGACAAAAAACAAACCTATAACAAAAAAAAAACTTTATGCCTGTCGACGACAGTAGTTTATGCACACCTTCCTCAAGATCAATGAAGTTAAATCACTCTTCCTTAAGATTAAAGCACTTTAAGAAATTTTACATATTCTACAAGTTTTGGATTCGGTTAAATTTTTTCCTGGGTTTCTTTAATACCTAATACAGCATATCTGAACTTTTAGATGATTTACATGTGCATTTGAAGAATTTTGACTTTGAAAATTTTGACAATGCCGAAAATATTTTAAAATCTTTCAATACAAAGGGCTTTAACTATCCCTCTCTCCGTATATATATATATATATATATATATATATATATATATATATATATATATATATATATATATATATATATATATATATATATATATATATATATATATATATATATATATATATATATATATATATATATATATATATATATATATATATATATATATATATATATATATATATATATATATATATATATTATATATATATATATATATATATATATATATATATATATATATATATATATATATATATATATATATATATATATATATATATATATATACATATATATATATATATATATATATATATATATATATATATATATATATATATATATATATATATATATATATATATATATATATATATATATATATATATATATATATATATATATATATATATATATATATATATACATATATATATATATATATATATATATATATATATATATATATATACATATATATATATATATACATATATATATATATATATATATATATATATATACATATATATATATATATATATATATATATATATATATATATATATATATATATATATATATATATATATATATATATATATATATATATATATATATATATATACATATATATATATATATATATATATATATATATATATATATATATATATATATATATATATACATATATATATATATATATATATATATATATATATATATATATACATATATATATATATATATATATATATATATATATATATATATATATATATATAATATATATATATATATATATATATATATATATATATATATATATATATATATATATATATATATATATATATATACATATATATATATATATATATATATATACATATATATATATATATATATATATATATATATAAATATATATATATATATATATATATATACATATATATATATATATATATATATATATATATATATACATATATATATATACATATAAATATATATATATATATATATATATATATATATATATATATATATATACATATATATATACATATATATATATATACATATACATATATATATATACATATATATATATATATATACATATACATATATATAAAATAGAGAGAGAGAAGGAGAGAGAGACAGAGTTACCGCGAGGCTGGGGTAACTCTCTAAGTGAAGGAAAAGAAAATGTATATCGGACCCTTATAGAAGTCATACGGATGGGGGAACGGTTAGGTAGAGAAAATCAGCGATAAATTGTGTTAATACTTAATATATATCTCTTGGTTATCAGTAGATAAATCAAAACTCTGAGCTTTTAATCCATTAATTTGTCAAACTGAACTGGCCAGACGTGTTTCTAGATATCCCATAATATAATAAAGTCATAAAATAATTTATATACCGTTTACTTTGCTCATTATATTTTCAAAAATATATCTCGTAAATCGTGCTCTAATTAGCTACTCAATATTGGCACTGGGAATTATGCAAACGGAACTCCCACTATGACAAGACAAGAATACTAATTAATGAACACAATTTCGATTTCTGAAATTACGAACCATTAACAGCCTGAATTACGAGATTTAATGATGTAAGATAATCAAACATCTAAAGTAAGAGAACTGGTGTTAGATACAGCCATTCAAGATTAGTTTTTTTTATTGTATACATAATTCAAAAGTAAATCCATATTCTGAATTATATCTTGTCTTATATCGAAAGTCAAACAATTTTACTGCGAGAGAATTTTAATTAACTTTCACTTTTCATTACGAGAATTATAATAATATCTTACTCAGAATATATAATTATGTAAGACATAATGAAGGAAATATGGATAAAGTTTAAAGCTAAATATTTAACTGGAAAATTGGATTTAGTATTGATTTTTATCTAAGAGTAGATGTGCCCAGAAAGATTAGTCAAAGTAACATTATTTGTGAAATGCTAAATAGTTTATAATATCTATCATTTAAAACAAGTAATTGATCAGCGTTAGCAAAGGCAACCACCTTTTAACTGGAACGTTGTGGGTTCGGGAATCCAGCCTAAGATTCGCCATGTTCGTTAATCAGTGGGGCACTTAAAATATGTTCATGATCGTAATGCCCTCATAGTTCTCAATTGATACGATTTTACGTGTTCCCGTCTTCTAAATTACGAAGGCCGGTTTTTGAGGTTAATACAGTCTTCATCCCTCGTGTTCCTCCGTTAAAGTTTAATATTCTTTTAAAACCACAGGAGTTTCAGAGTAATTCATGAAAGTTTCTATCTATATACAAAATGTTTAAAATTGAAAGCGTCCCATTATTTTCTAGTTGATCTCGCATATGTGTGCATCTAAGTATCTATAGAAATGAAGATTATTTATGGCTTAGCAGCGGGAATGTTTTTATTATGGAGCAATTATTAAATGATGTAAACCATTCTCACATCGTCAAGAAGCAGAGATTATTATTGTTGGGAAAATTAACGTTTTGAATTTTTTTCAGCGATAGTGATAAGGGATATCACCACTGCATTTCTTGCCTTTTTGTCTCAGAATGGAAGTGGAAAAGAAAGGTTTTATTACCAGTTACACTTGAGTAGAAGAACTGTGTCTTCATTCGAAATTGCGACAATTATGTAAAGATGCTTCAACAAGAGCTTTTAAGAACCCGAACATTACACATGCAACTGCCAACATCTTCCTCTTAAACGTAAAGCTGCCTCCAGTAACGTGGGCTGAATTTTTTTGTTGGGGTACTTGCATTGATTGTGATTTTTTGCATTCTTTATTATATAATTTCTATTTAACTTATATTTTGAAAATTTTAATTGGAACTTCAGTACTATACAAGACAATGAATGTGGTTATTGTTAGATTCTTTGTTTAATTTTAATATTTGAAAGAGATAGAAAGTTTACGGGGTATTAATCATACAATCCATATTTTTCATCCTAATTTCTATTTATATTAAGTAATGCAATTTTATTATTTAATTTCCTTTTAGTTATTTGCAATAATGTTATTGTAGAGTATATGCCATAAATTTCATTAGCACAACGGGAGTAGTAATTAATAAATTCGTTATACTTAATAATTTCATGAATGTCTTATTATCAATTTCTTTAATAAATTATTCCTTTGTTTACTATGTTAGGTCTTTAAAATACTCCGAAACTACTGTCGTTCGGATTAAAATGATACAGTAATAAGCAGTGTAGGTGAATGATTTGAATATATGATCACTAATATCGATTACTGTGAGATCAGTCTACAAAGTTTATTTTGCATAACAATATAGATCAGAATGGGAATTATGGTATCATTACAAACTATATAATGCTCGGAGATATTTATTTAAATATTTTTCTGGTTAAATAAGGAATGGGTTTGTAGTTTGTTGATCATTTATTTTAAAATATCCGTGTAGAAATAATGCTCTACAAATTTAGACGAATGATTTTTTAATTAAGTTTATCAACTTAAAGCAAACAGCTTAATCTAAATTACCAGATTTTAAAATCCGATGTTATGACGCCTGCATAATTTTCAACTAGGAGCTTTCTAGTTTAAAGTGTCTATAACTGGTACTGTAAAGATGATTTAAAATAAAGAATAGATATTTGTATAATACATTTCTGCGATTTTGATTTCTTTCTTATTGATTATTGATACTTAACCATAGCTCATGTTTTGTAAAATAATAAGATATATTTTTAATTTTTACACAAATTTTCATTACATTTTAAGTGAATTAAAAATTATCTATCACTGTTAATTAGTTTTGATTATGTTTAATTTTAAATACAATGGTCATACTTTTGAAACGTGAATGTTAACCAACACTTACTTCTTAAATCTCTTTCCAAAAAGCTCTGAGCATCCCTACTCAAGCTTGATTTTGACCCTGATGACTCTAATTTTGTAGATCAAAATCAATAATGATATGATAAATAAAAATGATAAATTAGAACTTTATTTAGTTGAATTATACCTCAGAGAGAAGTTTTGAAGAAATCTGTTGAAAATTTTATTTCTAATTTCCGTCTAGTAATATATTAGTAGATAATATGACTAACATATTTATATATTAACTACTAATATGTTTATATATATATTCATTAATAAATTGTAATTAATAAAAATTAGAAGAGTTTAGTAAAATTTTTCAAATTAACAATCTATAAAAGAGATATATTAGATATATTTCTTTTATTAGATAAAATTTCATATTTTTGACAATTCAGCATGTTTTTGTATTTACAGTGAATGAAAGCGTGTTCAATTGAATATGAATAAATCTTACAGCATTGTAATATTTATTATAAATACTTACTCCAACTAGCCCTTCTATTGTATAGTAGATTTATATTTTGTTAAATTTAGTAATTAATTGAAAAACATAATCGAAATTCTGTTACAGATAGTATCAAAGAATATTTATTTATCATTAATATTGTAATCTTTTAGATTTTTCAGTTCATATAAATTATATGCATATAGTTAATGTATATTCATAATGATACGTAGTATTATACGAAGAAATTCTACATAATAGGAGTTACATGGAGGTAAACATTAATCTATAGCATGGAGCACCTTGGAGGAAAGTATTATATTTACAGATAAAATTTAAGCATGGTGTATTAGAAAGATTGACTCACTATTATAGACGTATTACATACGAAGTCATCGATGTTATTAGAGGACTCCATCAAACTAGTAGTAGAACAGGAGATATCAGGGTATATCTTCAGGACACTGTGTTCCTTTTCACCTCTCAATGGAAAACTGAATGATCACTGTTCTCCCCTGTGCTTTCCCTTAATTATTATAGATATGTCACCTTTGATCATTGGTTAATTCTTCTTCAAATAGACGCATAAACTCTCTATTCTTTAAAGTGCTTCTCTGGTGATCTATTCTACTGAGACTATTAAAAAGATGTAGTGTCTGATAAAAGTGCTCTGTCTTAAACCCTCTTCCCCAGTTTTAAATTTACTTATAAATTTAGTTGACATAAATATGCACAGTTAACAACTAATTTATGCGTGTGAGAACCAGATTTTCTAATTGTTAGAAAAACTACGTTAGTCTAACAATTCTTCTAATGCCATCATTGCAATTAATGAAATTACTGAAGAGTTAAATATTTTGGTTTACCCAGCAATGAAAAAGAAATTTTTAAGTACGAAAATTAATTTCCCTAGATAACAAGCTTAAACTTATTTTAACATATTGAGTGAGATGCATATAGCTTTTTGCGGGTTTTTTATGCTTAACACAAGCAAAATCTCAATCTATCACAAACCTCTTTAAATTTTATGAGTGAGATGATCATCAACAGCATCTAGTTCTCCAGATTAATGGAAAAGATAACCACATAAATAATGAAATAATAAAAACTAATGTATAAAAGGTAAAAATAAGAAAACACTAAGTAAAGAGACAGGACTTACAGTCACTGGTAGAAATGTCTTCAGATTTTCAGTCAATGATATCTTTCTCTCCCCCTCTCTTTCTTTTTTTTTTAACTAATTAACCTTAATAACACTCTTCTTCATAAGTTTTAAAACAGCTATATTCTTTGTTCATTTTTTATTTAACTATTTTTATGCATTCATTTTCTTTGGTTGCTATTTGTGTATAAAAGAGTCTCGTTTCTTATTACTGAGTATAGACAGAGTCATTACTGACATTACTTTAAAAAAACTTTATCAAACGAAAAATAATTTAATGCAAAGGTTTTTAAGAAAAGTTTTACTCATCTTACGGGCCAGGCAGGTTTCCTTAACCTTTTTATATTCCCAACACATTTGGTTTATTTTATTTACCCCGCTACAGGTCACCAAAATAAAGCATTTCTTCGGTGAGAGCTAAAAGTAGTGAAAACTTGTCACTACTTGATAACAACATCATTATAAAAAACACGAAATAAAATTAATTACCAACAATTTCGGAACGCTGACATGTACAAAAAAAATAGATGCCACACGTGTTACACGATGTCTAATGAAACCGGTACCTACTATTTAATTTCAAATATGCATAAAAACATTCCCCTGCATTTTCTGTGTCAACCACAGTTTTTAAGTATAAAAAGCTAAAATCTAACAATTTTCTACCGGATCCGACCGAAGAGTTTAAATTAATCTTACCTACCAGAATCTAATAACACGGATTCCTACGAATAAATTGATATTTAGTTAATTAAGCTATTCTAATCAAGAGGAATCTGCAAGTATATCCTCAGAAAAACTTAAAAGTGTTTTTGATTAGTTTCTAATATATCATTATTTGAATAGCTTATTTATGTTTAAACTATTATACTTGAAATGAAATACTTGAATGATTGCACAGTTTAAGGAGATATCCACACTTATAATGAGTTGATATGAGGATTTTAAAGAATTAAATTCCCACCATTCATTATCAAACTGTATTGAAATTTAAAAGTAATTTCATCTACACAGCGTTATTTCTTTTTTAAGCTTAGATGAAATTTTAGTGACTTAGGAAAACAACCAAAAAAAACATCAAAGAAAAAAGAAGAAATTTGTAACCCAGTAACATATTATCTGTAAACATTCACCAAATATTGTCATACGTATTTATTGTGTGCATTTTTAAGTGAAGAGGAACATGTAATCAGATGAGTATTAAAAAAAGTGCTTATTCTCTCACCATGTTTCCTAAATATGTGCACAGTTTTTAACAAAATTTTACAAAACTTACAGATTATTTAAGGAAAAACAATATTCCATAAAATTAGAAATAAAAGTACTAAAAGTACGTTAAAATATGGGTTGATAAACTTAATAACTTTCTGAGCATGTGAGGCAAGTACGTTTTAATAATGAAGTCTAGAGGGCAATTTATATTACACTTTAGGCCGAACGCTGGCCGATTGGTTAGGGTGCTGACCGTCGGTACTGGAGTTCGTGGGTTCGAATCCCACTATGGCATGGATGTTCGTAGCCGTTCGGAATCGGCTTTAAGCAGTAGTTCCCGGTCTCATTAGCCCTCGTGTGCAAAACAGTAGACCGTAGCGCTCCAAACCAAACCAAACCAAATATTACACTTTAGCTAGATTATTTTTAAAACTGACTAAACTGTCAGCGATATATAGATCTGAATTTTAGTTCAATGGAATAAAAACTGATTAAGTACTTTTCACAAATTGAATTTGTGTTTTTTAAAACATCCATTTCCTGCAAGATACAGCTTTCTTCTGTGAATTAACTAAATAAAATCGCTGATTAGCTGTTTAGAAAATGTGTTAAAATGGTATATGTGAAAACGAAAGATTACCTTGCAGCAAATAGATGTTTAACAAAGAACAAAATTATAGAGTCAAAAGTCTCTTATGGAATTTATTGTTTCATTGAACTTTCTAAAAAGCAGCGCAATAAATCAACTACAGTTTCGACAATTTTAAAGATATTAAAGCGAAATTTTTATGCAAGTTGTCCTATAGCAGGGACTATTAAGTTATACTATCACACAAATATACTTTTCATTCTTATGGAGAAAATAGTCATTGGTGAACTCAAACGGTAGTAAAATGAAAAGCCAGTGTATTTTAGCATCTCTTATGCATCTCGAAAACCATGTACATACCAGTATAGAGGGGTGTGAGCCCATCAATCAGTGTGTTAATAGTTAATTATGTGATGGCCTAGGATAAGCAAAACTAACTTATATAAGATTTTTGAGGCACTAAGGAACTAATCTTGTGGTATGTGAAGTTGCCAACTTTATAGAATAAGAATTATAAACAAAAGAGTCTCACCAAAGATTTGAATTTCAGCATTAAGTTCCCAGATATTTATATTTAAATAAAATTATAATTAAGTGTGTTAATTTTAGAATAAAATATACAGGACGTGTATATATATTTCAAAAGTTGCAGAAGTAAATATTTTTTTCCTTTCGTGTATAAATATTTATGCTATTTTTTAGAATATACTATTTAAAGAAACAGAATTACATGATTTTTACAAGAAACAGTGTTATTAAAAATATTTTTAAAACAGTACTAAAAAAGAGTTTGCTTTATATTCTTTATTTCATAATCAATCGATAAAAGGCTGTTACAGTGAAGCTATTAGGTCTCAAAATTTAAAATGAACCCTTAAGTTTCGTTCAATTTGTATTTACCAAGTTAAAATAAGTTACCAATTCTGTAGTCTATTTTTTTTCAACTCAAGGTTTCAAGTTACAATGATACGGGGGGATACTCTGTTAAAATATCTATTTAAACGATTTTCTTTCAAGGGAATAAGTCGTTTTTTCGATTTTTCTCCTATACACATTTTATAATTTTTACCAATCCGTATCGAACTCAAATGCTCAATAAATTAATATTTTCTGCCTAGCATTTTTAAATTTTACCACTTTTATCGAGCATGTCTCCATCAACTAAACAATTCCTCATCTACAAATTTCATCCACAACCTCAATATCCGTTAATTGTTTAAAACAGTGTATAACACCAGCCCCACCTAGCAATATGTTATATCCTAAAACTGAATAGGCATCTTCCACATTCCTTAATTGTTATTTAACTTCTATTCTCTCCATGAGTGAGTTTTTGAACAGGACAAGTTTTGAACCTAGAAAAAAATAGCAAATTTTATACTATTTTTTACACACCAGTTTTCGTGAACACATACCCATTCATAAAAAAAACTTCGAAATAGATCCCAATAAATATCAACTTCAACAAGACATAAGCATCATTATTATGCTTTCAAAAGCACAGCTCAGAACTCAGTTCAATTACTTAGGTATGTTTTATTTAAACAAAAATTTGCTGCTCACCAAGGAAAGCTGAAACATCGACATAGCTGAAGTAAACATTGAAATAGCTGTAAATGTTTTCACTGAACAATAATTATATAAATTGGACACTTCAAAAAAACTTTGAAATAAACAAGATTAAATAATCGAGATACAACCGTAAGTACATGCCTGCCTATTAATAAAATACATATTTTTGTAACTATCAGCAGCATTTGCTAGCACAAAACTATGTGAAATAATGATTTTCATAATCAACGTGTGCATTTTGATCTGCTTTATAATACCTGTGTGAGTCATTTATTTCTATTCCTTTCCAAAATCGAGAATATCTTACCACATTCAAATATTTCACTACTAACTGTAAACCTAAAGTTATTAACGTGCTACGACTTACTCCATGCATGCTATCGCTCGTAAGAAAAAAGATGCATTCTAAGACAAAAATTGCTCACCGCATCTTAAGACCAATTTAATATTAAACAGAAGAACTTTATCTTTAAGTTTTATCTTTAAGTTGAAAGTAGTACATCCACCAAAAGGAGGAAAACTACATATCTGGATAATTTCGGACGGAAGATTTTAAAAGACTACTTTCAAAGTACTAGGATTGCTTAATTTATATATATAGTTTAGTTTAAAAATGAAAGTGGTGACTAAGTAAAACAGACTTCAGGTTTGTAAAAATGAAATACACGAGGACGCAAGTCCACTGATCGACACGACAGCTTTTAAGTCGACCGGTAAATAATGCAACAACAAACTGTATTGTGTTATCTAGTATACAGTTTTTTCACTCCACCGAGATTATTACACTATACAGTGAAATTTTCTACTTGCTTTCATTTTCAAATTGTGGTCGGCTGGCATAATATTTATAATTACCAATGTAGTAACTGTTAGTCCCAGTTAAATAATTATTGTTAGAATAGAAGTTTTAATGTTGTATCATAACAGAAATTTTAAAAATATTGGATGCTAATACTAGGCAACTGACATATAAAGGTTATAAAAATCAGGTTTGAGTATATAGTACGATAGTATAAAAAATAAAATCACTTTAATCGGTTCATCTTTAGTATCCTAAGGACCGACGTCTTCGTTAAAATTGACCAGAGGACGTAAATTATATCCGAGGTCACAATGTCTTCCAATTTTACAAACAATACCTCTGGGTTCTGTTGCTTCTAATGTACTAGGACCCACTTGAGCTAAGTCGTTCTCTCACTATCGTTAAACATTGGTCAAAAGGTAAAGTGCTGCTCTTCGGTACCGGAGTATGGGTTCGAAACCCGCAGATGGCATGGTTTTTGTAGTTTATTGGAATCGGCTTTGAGCAGTAGGTCCTGATCTCATTAGTCCTCGTTTATAAAATCAGTAGGCCACAGTCTCATTAATCACCATTTATCAAATCAGTAGGCCACGATCTCATTAGTCCTCATTTAGCAAATTAGAAGTCCGTAGAGCTCCAAGGGAAACCATATATATATATATATATATATATATATATATATATATATATATATATATATATATATATATATATATATATGTGTGTGTGTGTGTGTGTGTGTGTGTATTGTATTATTATGTATTACATGTATGTATATATATAAATGTTTGCATAATAAATAATGTATACAATATATGTGTGTGCGCGCCTGATAGTTTTAGTTTTTACCTAAAAAGAAAACACTTCTTCAAATTACTAGTTTTACGTCTATCTCCGTTAAAGGATTGTGTTTTTCGAAACATCATCATTCTCTGCAAAAAGAAATTATAACTAAAATTTTCTACAAATCAGAATGTTTTTCTTTGATATTGTTAGTGAAAATTTAACTATCACTCCATTTTTAGCTATTCGATATTATCAAATTTACAGAATTATCTCCCCTCTTCCCGGAATAGGCAGATTCAAGTTCTTATATCATGCACACCGATTATTTCAGATATCTTTATTCCGTTATTTAAAATATGGTAAAATTTAGCCGAACGATGGCCGATTGGATAGTGTGCTTGCCTTCGGTACCGGAGGTCGGAGGTTCGAATCCCACAGTGACATGGATGTTAGTAGGCGTACGGAATCGGCTTTAAGCTGTAGTTCCCGGTCTCATTAACCCTGGTGTTGCAAAAAGTAGACAAAAAGTAAATATATATATATATATATATATATATATATATATATATATATATATATATATATATATATATATATATATATATATATATATATATATATATATATATATATATATATAGAAATATTCTGCGCTTAACTCATTTCAATTATTTATGTAGGCATTATTTAAACATACATTTATTGCTAACAAAGGACTGCTGAAGCATCAACATAAGTAAAGTAAACATTGAAATAGCTATAAAATATTTCACTGAACTATGATTATATAAATTGGACACGCCAGAAAAAATTTGAAATAAACGAGATTAAATTATTGAGATTCAACTGTAAGTACATTCATACCTATCAACATGATACATACTTTTTTAAGAATCATCAGCACAATACAGAATCATTTTCTAAAACAATACTATATAAAATAATGATTTTTAAAAACAACGTATGCATTTTGATCTGGTTTATAATACCTGTGTGAGTCATTTATTTCTTTTCCTTTCCGAAATCGAGAAGATCTTACCACATTCAAATTTTTCACTACTAGCTATAAACGTAAGGTTATTAACGTGCTACGACTTATTCCATGCACGAAATCGTTTGTGAAATAAAAGGTGCATTCTAAGCCAAAAATTGCCCACTGCATCTCCAGACCAATTTATGAATATGAGTACACGGAAGAACTTGATCTTTAAGTTGAAAGTAGTACATCCACCAAAAGGAAGAAGACTACATATCAAGATAATTTCAAAAGGTAGATTTTTAAACGACTAGAATGCTAGGATTGATTAAGATATATACATAGTTTAGTTTAAAAGTGAAAGTGGTGACTAAATAAAACAGACTTCAGGTTTGTAAAAATTGCAATACACAAGGCCGCAAGTCCACTGATCGTCACGACAGCTTTTAAGTCGGCAGGTAAATAATGCAACGACAAACTGTATTGTGTTATCTAGTATACAGTTTTTTCACTCCACCGATATTGTTACACTATACAGTAAAATTTTCAACTCGCTTTCATTTTCAAATGGCCGTAGGCTGGCATGATATTTATAATTAGCAATGAGTAACTGTTAGTCCCAGTTAAATAATTATTGTTAGAAAAGAAAATTTAATGTTTTATCATTACACAAATTTAATTTTAAAAATATTGGATGCTAATACTAGGCAACTGACATATAAAGTGTAAACTCGCCGAGAGGTTTGCGAAGTTGCTATTTCCGCTTGTACATCACACCCTAGTCATGTGGATATGATTTCGCATGGGTCTCATAAAAGGAGCAGGTATGGTGACGAAATAATCAGCCGTAGAGAATTAAACTTAACAATGTTGATTTATTACAACAAAAAAAAAACATTTAAAGAAATATATATGTAAAGTCGTCCAGAGAGGAGATTAATCTAGACAACCTGCTCATCTCAAAGTTCAGCCGGGTGTCCCTCCCGTTTCTATTTTTCCAAACAGGAAACCTCGGTTTTAGGGGAGAGCGACACACCCCTTCTCTTTGACCTTTGTCCTTGGAGTCGCCGAAACGCCCTTCGGTGCCCAGCCGACGCGGTCATACAAAGCACAGTTTCTTTTCTCTGTCGGTGCGTTAACAAAACGGCATATTTGACACGTCTAATCGTCCGTGCGTCAAAACAACCATTACTGGTACAATACTGCCGTTTTCCAATTGTTCAAAAGAATAAACGTTCGCCCAACCACCGACATAGACGGACGCGACTATTACATAAAGGTTATAAAAATCAGGTTTGGGTATATAGTACTATAGTATAAAAATAAAATCCACTTTAATCGATTCATTTTTAGTGTCCTAAGGTCCCACGTGTTCGTTAAAATTGACCGAAGCACGTAAATTATATCCGAGGTCACAATGTCTTCCAATTTTTTAAACAATATCTCTGAGGGTGGCAGGTCAAGCCTGTGGATCTTCTGCTTGCAACTTGCTTCTAAAGTACTAGGACCTACTTGAGCTAAGTCGTTCTCTCACTATAGTTAAACATTGGTCAAATGGTAAAGAGCTGCTATTCGGTACAGGAGTATGGGTTCGAAGCCCGCAGATAGCCTGGTTGTTTGTAGTTGGTCGGAATCGGCTTTGAGCAGTAGGCCCCATTCTCATTAGTAATCTTTTATCAAATTTTATTTCAGTTTTGTGCGTGACAGTTAAAAGCAAAACTAAATGGATTAAGAGGATAAATTCATAGAATGATTGGTATTTTCATAACTTACTAACACAGAATTATGAAACTTTACAGAATTCGCAAATTCAGCTTGTACGCACAAAAAATCCAACTTTCGAATGAATTACTATTGTACCCATATATTTTCAAAATTAGAAGTATTGAAAGAAAATTAAGAGATGAAATATTAAAATGAAAGAAACACTTGAATAATTAACAAATAATTTTAAATAGAATGTTTTTTGCATTTTAATTTTTTTTTAATCTTAATGTAATTTAGTTGTATTTTATTGCATGTGCCCAGAATTCTCTTCATCTATTCCATGTTAAGAATGTGACCAAGTCTCAGAACTGGACAATTTACAAAATTCCTTTGTTTCGTTCCACATTCACTTAATATTTTGGTATTCATTCTTTTTCTACATTATGTAATATACTAATATTTTAAATTTAAATCATACATTCATGGCATATTACGATTAAGTCTGGCATTAAATATCAAAGCTTTTGCAAAGACTAATTTTTTTTTCCTACATAACTGTAACATCACTTTTCCTTCGTGCAATTTTATAAGCTTTAGCGTAGTTTTCATGTTTGAGAATTATAATTACTTGACTTCACATATTGCGGCGATTTTATACTTCAGGGATTAATTAGCAGCAGAAAAAATAGGTACGCGTATATATTCTGTATTTTAATTAAAAGCATTTTATGTCCCTTAAAAAATTATTGCTGTAAATGTGCAAGTCATCAGTAAATTTATCTCAATATTTCATGTTAATAATTATGGAGATTTAACAAATTGTATACGCAATTACTTATGAAACAAATTTGAAAGAAATAACCCGTGCATGTAATGAAAATGCCCGAGTTTTTTATTGCAATTACTGGTGTGTTTACGAATAAAAAAGCCTTTACTTTTCTAAGCATAGAGTAAATTAGATTTTTTAACGACTATTCGAGTTAAAATGTTCAAATTAAAATTAATAAAACAAAAGTAGTACACAAGTAAAGTAAGGCAAGCCGCCGTAGCAATAAAACTATCCTACGGCATAAAGGTACGCAGTGGGTTGTGCCTAGAGCCGTAATTGGGGTCTGGCGAAGGCGGAACTTGCAATTTATATTTAATTTTAGTAATAGTTAGTAATGTAAGGCTACTAACTCAACCATTTTCATAATTTGCCAATAGTATTTGTGATATAAAGTTTAGTATTATATACACTCGTAGACAAAAAACGACGCAACCAGAAGATGTAATACAAATCGACACTAATTTTTATGCATACGGATTTCGACAAAAAATGGAAAATTTTAAAGTTTGACATGCGATAAATGAACATGTGACCCATCTTATCTGTTCAACTGGCAGCATATTTAAGATGAGAAATTTCGATTATTAATTCTGTTAGATTATTAATTCTTTGCGAATTTCATTCCTTGTACTCATGTATACAGTAACTATGCAACGCATACAGGTGCGCGAACGGTATGCGCAGATATCAGCATTTGATTGAGGACGTGTAGTTTGGCTCAAAGAAAGTGATTGTTCTATTCTGCAAATCCCTGGACGATGTTGTCAGGAATGGTGAACCATGGGTGAACACAACGTGAAGAAGGAAAAGGTCGGACTAGAGAAACGACAGAATGGGAGGACACAGCAGTTGTTGAGCGGTACTCACAGCCCCAGATGCATCGTTATCACCGATTATAAGTGCAACTAGTACTTCAGTGATCGCAAGGACCATTCATAGGTGGATCACAGAAAGGTATCTGAGGCCATGGCACCCTTGGTGCCTAGTAACATTGACCTCTGTACAACGACAAGACTGTTTGCAGTGGTGTTAGACTCATTTGAACTGGAATGCCACTGACTGAAGCATAATAGTCTTCAGGTCTCGCTTTGAACTTACCTCTAATGGCCAGTGAATACGTGTCTGGAGACTCCCGGACAGAGGTGATATAGCAACCTGACTGTCTTCCGACCTACAGGCCGACAACCGTGAGTGATAGTCTGGTTGCCATCGGATGCACCCTTACGGCACAGCGATACGTCGACGAAGTTCTACGCTCCGTTGTGTTGCAGATCATGTCAAGCCATCCTGAGATTATATTTCGACAAGGTAATGCGAGGTCCCATACTGCACGTATTTCTACTGCTTGTATTCGTTCCTTACGAACGCTATCATTAGCCAACAAGTTCGCCGAATCTCTTACCCAATGAGAACGTTCGGAGCAGTAATAGCAGGCCTCACCAACCAGCTAGGGATTTTGACAATCTAACGCTCCAGTTGGATAAAATTTTTCACGATATCCCTCATGAGGACATCCGCCACCTCTATCAATCAATGCCATGCCGAATAACTACTTACATAAGAGCCAAAGGTGGACAAACGTTAAGTGATTAAGTGTTTCACTTTGTGAAGTTCTATCACTTAAATAAACTATCCAACTTTTTATAGTGTATTAAAAAAAGACTCTTAACTAAGTAATTTGCTACCTAAGTATACTGCAGTGGAAAAAGTCTTCCACAGATTCTTATATTTTATTGAAAACAGTTCAGTTATATTTTCATAACTACACTTTTACCAATACACATAACTTTTTCATCTTATTTGATAACTAACTTCTATAAAAACTGAACTCTTGTTCTAATTTCAATTAAAAAATTATTATCGTAATTTATCTTTATTTTCCGAATTGGCATTTTACCTTATGAGAGGTATGGTCAATATTTTGCAACTCGTGGATAATTTCGACCAAAAATTGCTGTTTATTACTACACCCAAAGATCTACAATCATCCCTGCCATCAAAATGTATTCCTAATCAAAACTAAATAACTAATTAAAACTAAATCAAATATTAATTAATAATAATAAAAATTATAATAAAGATAAAATTAATAATAATAATAATTTAATTTTAATAATAATAGTTAATTTAATAGTAATAATAATGATAATGATAATAATAATTATTGATAATAATTTAATAATAATAATAGTAGTTTAATGATAATAATATTAATTAATTAATAATAATTAAAATATTTTATTCATAATTAAACGAAAAAAAATATTGTCTAAGTAGAGAGATTAATAAATATTACGCTCCGTGATATGCTTACTGAAGGTAATTGAATATAACACGAAAATGCAAAATATTCAATAGATTATACTTTCGATGGCAAAATTGTGACTTAATTTTCACTATTTATCGTTATAATGACCTGTTTAGAAATAAAACAAAAACATTATCTCAAGCGAAAGTTTACCTTCCATTTTCATGTCACGTATGAGTTCTGGATTTATTCTAATCCTCTTTTCTTTAAACAACTTTTCTCTGGTGAAATGAAATTAAATGTCACAATGTTGCTAGTTTCCATTGATTTCTCTATCTGTTGGGATAAAGTGACAACTTATGAATATCAGGTCTTAAAAGCTTTCAAGAAGTTATGAAACTTTTATAGCAGTGTCTTTATATAATATCATAAACTGGTATCATTTCCAGACAGAAGAGGAAAAATTTGACTCTTTGGAATCAGGATTTCGTATAAATCAATCATATTAGGAACAAAGTTTATTTAATATTTTAACATTTTCCTTATTAAAACTGTATAATTATAGTAAAAACACAAACTGTAGATTATCATACTACCTCCTTCCAATATTTTTTACCACTTTCGATGTATCCCTTTCTCAAATTGTTACAATTATAAATCAATCCTTTATAAAAACTAAATAAAATATGTATTTACACATATTTAATATTTTAAAAAGTAGACTTATAGCACCTATTTATGGCTGCATCTATTTAAGAAAAATAACCTAATTTTTAAATATTTTTAATATAATAGTTTAAGTTGTACTTAAATGTATAAATGTTTCATAACTCTATGTTAATCATTTTCAAAAATGACTTATTATATCTACGGTCCTCTGAAAAGAAGTGTTTGCTGAGACTCGAGAATTAACAGTTTGAATTAATAATAGAAGAAAAAAGTGAAAAATAATTCACGAAGAATATTTAAAAAATCAACAAAAAATTTTATTTAAATACCTTTGAATGGGATTTATTAAGTTATATTACAAAGCATAAAAATCTCATAACTTTAATCGTTTTTAAAAATCATCAATCACAATCCTCTTGAAAAAACTTCTTGCATTCTTCAATTTCATAGTTAATCATTTGAATTTCAAATAAACACAAAAATATATCTTTAACAAAATTTTGTATTAATTGAACTTCAAAATATAATATAGTTTTCACAACTCGCAAGTTGAACCATTAGATGATAATGTTTTTTATAAACACCTGTATTGTATGAACTTAAAATAAATAAAAGTTGCTTCCTATTGATTTCATAGGTACAGAGAAAATTTGATTGATGACATTTTTATTATTGAGTTTTATCATCAATAGTTCTATAGTCAATTCTAAATATCATTTATTTCATTTAGAGATTCGGCACATTATAAGCTAAAAAAATTGATCATTTGTATACCTTGATGCTGGTCTGCCTTACACACGGAAGTTGATGTCATTTACATAACAAATATTAAAGGGTGGTTTAAATACATGTTGTTATCCGAGAAGATTGCAGTTGAATGAATGTTGAATAGATACTACGCTGCTACTTGGTGCTGGACTTAATGGGTTCAAGACCTACTGCTGGTTCTTAGCCGTTTGGAATCGTCTTTGAGCAATAGGTCCAGATCTCTTTATCCCTCTTACAATAAAGCACTGAACAGGGCCAATATCACAGTGAAATCCTAATGCAGTCTCCGAGGGGTGGTTGGCAGAATGCAAGTTTTCAGCGACTCCGCCGCCTAAGGCACCCCCAACCAACCATAATAGGCCGGTCGCATCGCGCAGCAATCCACGAGCGAACACAGAAGAATGGCACTGGAGAGGAGAATCTGGAAGAAAACTGGATGAGTAGCGGACCTCTTCACGCCGAAATTAGTGGAGGTGGAGTAAACCACACTATAGTCGGGGTGATAAAAACAAGGAAGTTTAGAATTTACCCCTTTGCACCTACAGTGGGGAGACCGAGGACCCCACTGTACACGAGAGATATGTGTGTACACACACACACACACATGTATATAAGAAATAAGTGATTGGCTTCTAATTTCACTCATAGTTTTGTTCTCTTTATTAAAGAAAATTTAGGTAAAATACTTCCCACTAGAAAAAGATATGATGTAGACACATGTCTTTTTGTAGGTAAAGAATTAATAGCATTTCTCGACACCAAACTATCTTTATTTGTACTATCTTAAGAAAGAAATGTAGAAGTGATTTCATAACACTGAGAACATTTTGCGAGTTAAATTTATTACAATGCATTATTTTTTAAAAAGGAAAACTAATTGCCAATAAAATGTTGATAACAACTAAAATAAAATTCAAAATGTTTTTAAGGCAAGGCAGAAATGTCCGAAGTAAAACATTACATTTTCACGACCAGCTTGTTTTGGTTGTTTGATTTTGAGCACTGCATTCAATATTTTGACTCACGGAAACTAATTGAACAGGGACTTACTTTTTAAAGACGATTACAAAAATTTACAACCAGCCTTGTTAGAAACAGGATTATAGACTTTGAACTACGGTGCGGAAAGGCAGCACCCAAATTATTTAGTCATTAATTGCTTATTTTGTGGCAGATATCCAAAAGTTTTATTTACATTTTCTTATAGAATCTTAAACTGAGTTTAAGATTCAGAATATTTTCCGCGTTTCATTATGTGTATACTACAAAGCATTGATTCTATAATGAAAAAATTGATTTTGGGGAAAAACTCATCAATGTGGAAGAAAAATGCAAATCGTTTGTTAACCAAGAAACCATTTTAAAATTGGGATATGACATTTTCATATCTTACGTTACCTTAAGATTTCAATCTGTAATTTTAGAGAACATCCCGTTAAAGGAGTCTAGGAATTACTCTAGAAATTTGGGGTAATTTAAGTGTGTTATTCCACTTCAAAGCACTAATTGTTTAGTAGAAATTTAATTCCCGTAAAGACATCGATTGAGGAAGAATAAAAAATGTAGCTATACACAGTTAGAAAGAATGAAAAATTAATTATATTTTTCATGAAATATCATCATATAAACTTTTATAGGCACTGGAAATAACATCAATATTCCTACAACTTGAGTAATTCAAAGTAACATTAGCAAAAAAAAAGTTCACCGTTAGAGTGTATTTTACTCAATTATTTATAAAGAAGAAAATTTCCAGCAAACTCATATCGTTTGGAAAACCATTTCCTTTATAGTACACTTACATTTTTTTGCAAATATAGTTAGACTCTCGCTTTAATATCTGCCTTCTCGTACTCCGGATCAAACTGTAGAATCGATCGTATTAGTTATTATCTAGGAAAAGTTGATAATTAAACCAATCGACCGGATACGACTGAAGTGTTTAAATTGATCTTACTTACCAGAATCTAATAACACTGACACTTGCGAATAAATTAATATTTAGTGAATTCAGCTTTGTTACTCAAGAGGAATCTGCAAGTGTATCCTAAAAAAACTTAAAAGCGATTTTAATTAGTTTCTAATATATCATTATTTGAATTATCTTAATTTACGTTTAAATCACTTGACAAGTAAACCTCAACCTATTGCACCGATTAAAGAGATAGCCATATTTAAAATGAGTTGAGATGGTGATTTTTAATAATTAAAATCACACCACTCATTGCTCTTTGCAATTTTCTCAGCAAATTCTTTTCAAAATTCTTTGCAAATTCTTTGCTTTTTGCAATTATTTAAAAATAATTTGATTTACACAACTAAATGATTTTAGGGTAAGAGCTTAGAGGTAATTTTAGTAAATTATCAAAAAATTAAAAAAAAATAGAAATAGGTTCAGCCTCTTTCAAGAAATGGAGCAAAATATGTGTAACTTTTATCAAACTGACAGATTATTTAACAAATAATAGCAGCAATGTTCCACTCAGATTATAAATAAATATTCATAAACATGGGGATATATGTTCTGCTAAACGTAATAATATCTTTCTAAGCATTCGGTAGTATAACTGTGCAGTCATTCCTTTTTCTTAATTTCCTAAATGAATAATATCTTACCACATTCATATTTGCCTCTACTAAAAGTAATCCCATTGGTATCAATCTTCTACGATATATTGAATATATATACGTCAAAAGACAGCGGTTACCAGCTGTTTATCAAGACCTAACTATGATTGCACGAAATAATATTAACTTTCAATTGTAAGTAGTCCATACCCCATAAAGGGAAATGACTACACATCTGGAATGACTGCATTTCACGATTCACAGATACTAGATACCTAGAACTGCTTAAGATATATATATTTTAGTTAAGAAATAAAAGTGGTGACTAAATAAAATGGACTTCTTTGTCAAAATGTACCATTAAAAAGCGCTTACCCACTTTTTGCACCACAGCTTTTAAATCGGCCGGTAAATGCAACGACAAAACGACTTTGTGTCATCTAGTATACAGTTTTTTTCACTCCAACGATATTGTTATGCAATATGGCGAAATTTTCTACTTGATTTTATTTTCAGATGGGAGTAACCTGGCACAACGTTTATAATTACTAATGTAGTAACTCTTAGACACAGTTAAATAATTATTGTTAGAAAAGCAAATACTAATGCTGCATTATTACACAAATTTAAAAATCAATTGATGCTGCTACTACTAGGCACCAGTCATGTAAAAGTTATAAAAATCAAGGCATTCTTATGTAGTACGGAAGTATGGGATAAACAAAATCCATTTAATCGATTCATATTTAGTGTCGTCAGATCCGCCGTGTTCGTCAAAGGGAACTCTAGCACATATATTATGTTCGTGGTCACAATGGCTTCCAGTAACTCATACAAAACTTCTAAGGGTAGTAGGTCAAGAATAAGTGTCTTTTGTTTGGCCCTTGTTTCTAAAGTACTAGGATCCACTTGAGCAAAGTTGTTTTCTTACTCTCGTTAAACATTGGTCAAATGGTAAAGCGCTGGTCTTCGGTAATTTATATAGTAAATAATGTGTACTATATGTATGTGTCTTATAGTTTTAGTTTTTAGCCTAAATTAGCGAGAAAAAGAAGCCGCTTATTTGAATTTTTTCTTTTAAGGGCTATAATTATGTATCTATATATCTAGCTATTATAGGTTTGTGTTTTTCAAAAGATCATCATTCTTTACAAAAAAATGATGCCTAAAATTCTCGAGAATTCCGAGTAACTTTTTCACTGATATTGTTAGTCAAAAATGAACTAGCCATCCATTATTTACTATTCAATAATATTGGATTTACAGAATCATCTCCCACCTAACCGAAATAGGTATATTCTTTCAATTATTGTATCATGCATTCCGATCGATTTAGATATTATTCTTACGTTTTTTAAAGTATAATTAACCTTTACACGTTTATATTCATAAATGAAATCTAGACACTCGCATATACGTATATATATACATACATATATACATACATATATACATACATATATACATATATATATATATATATATATATATATATATATATATATATATATATATATATATATGTGTATGTGTGTGTGTGTGTGTGTGTGTGTGTGTGTGTGTGTGTGTCTGTATAAATATTTTATGGGTATGTATATATATAAATATATACATATATATGTACCTCAACACACATAACATCATAAACAATTCACAATTTGGCTTCAGAGCACAACATTCTACCACACACCAGTTACTGCGCGTTGCCGAATTCATCCATGATGGATTTGAAAACCGTATGCATACTGGAGCTGTCTTTTTTGTCATCGAGAAGGCTTTTGACAAAGTATGGCACAGTGGCCTCATATACAAACTCATAAAATACAAATTACCAGCTGCCATGATCCACTTGATTCACTCTTACCTTCTCGATAGATCCTTCACTGTCCGCCACACACAATACTCTTCCACACACAGGCCTATTAATGCTGGGGTCCCACAAGGATCCAAGCTTGGTCCTATTTTATTCAACTTATACATTAATGACATACCACATCATCACAACACAACACTGGCTATGTTTGCGGACGACACGGCAATCCTTGCTAAAAATAATAACACTAGATACATGCACCTATACTTACAAAGGCACATCAACATCCTTGACCGTTGGTTCGAGCGATGGCGGATTAAAATTAATCCTACCAAAACAAAAGCTATTTTCTTTAGCTATAAACGCATCCCTCCTCCTCCGGTCACGGTATGTGGACAGTCGGTTTACTTTGAGTGGGAAATTAAATACCTAGGTTTACTTATTGATAGTAGGTTAACTTGGAAAAATAATATTAGTTATAATATTGCTAAATTTTATAAAGCTAAAAATGCCTTAGCTCACCTCCTGTACCATGATCGAATGGGAATGGGAAATAAAGTCCTACTTTATAAGACGGTTTTAAGGCCCATTCTCCTGTATGCAGCACCAGTCTGGGGCTCAGCATCCAAGTCACAGATCCAGAGATTACAAGTAATTCAAAATAAAACTTTAAGAGCTATTGTTAAAGCCCATAGATACTTGCGGAACGACATTATTCATAGGGACCTGGGCATTGAGACTATAAGGGAATTTATTAAAAAAATATCAATAAATTTTTATAATAAAATGTATTCTATCAATAACGAAGAAATTGTTAATATTCCGGACTACGATCCGCTTGAAAAACCTAGACGTCCTAGGGCGACTACGGTCCTTTCAACGGGTCTTGTTCCTGGTTCAATACCTTTGTAAATATCTTCTGCCCTTATAATAATAATTATATATATATATATATATATATATATATATATATATATATATATATATATATAAAACCCTCAGTACTCTTACCTACTGCTTATAATAATGCTTGACTTTCTCTCAGCATCATGTGTATTCCATACTGATGTTCTAATTGTATACTATTGTCATTGTGTTTTCTTGTAAAAGAGTTTAACTGAGTGGGAAAAAAAAATATTATAATATTAATATTTATATAATTATGGGCTATGAAGATACATCTCCCTCGTTATAATTTGTAAACCTATAATACTCTTCTGTTGTTTTTGCTGTTTTTCTTTTTTCTCCTTCTCTCTTTCCTTTCCTTTATTTTGTGTTGTTGTTGTAATATGTATAAGTATTATCTTAATTTCATCAGCCAATAATGAATATAAATTGTTCCACATACCAAAGCTCATATTGGGGATAAGGGGACTTCGTCCCCAGGTGCCCCAAAACCCTTCTTTCCAGTGTCCAGTGTCCATATATATGTTTGTATATACACACACATGTATATATAAGAAATAAGTGATTGGCTTCTAATTTCACTCATAGTTTTGTTCTGTTTATTAAAGAAAATTTAGGTAAAAGACTTCACTAGAAAAAGATATGACGTAGACACATGTCTTTTTGTAGGTAAAGAATTAATAGCATTTCTCGACACCAAACTATCTTTATTTGTACTATCTTAAGAAAGAAATGTAGAAGTGATTTCATAATACTGAGAACATTTTGCGGGTTAAATTTATTATAAAGCATTATTTTTTAAAAAAGGAAAAGATTTCCAATAAAATGTTGATAACAACGAAAATAAAATTCAAAATGTTTTTAAGGCAAGGCACAAATCTCCGAAGTACAACATTACATTTTCACGACGTGTTCGTTTTGGTTGGTTGATTTGGAGCGCTACAGTCTATATTTTGACTCACGGAAACTAACTGAACAGGGACTTACTTTTTAAAGACGATTACAAAAATTTACAACCAGCCTTGTTAGAAACAGGATTATAGACTTTGAACTACGGTGCGGAAAGGCAGCACCCAAATTATTTAGTCATTAATTGCTTATTTTGTGGCAGATATCAAAAAGTTTTATTTACATTTTCTTATAGAATCTTAAACTGAGTTTAAGATTCAGAATATTTTCCGCGTTTCATTATGTGTATACTACAAAGCATTGATTCTATAATGAAAAAATTGATTTTGGGGAAAAACTCATCAATGTGGAAGAAAAATGCAAATCGTTTGTTAACCAAGAAACCATTTTAAAATTGGGATATGACATTTTCATATCTTACGTTACCTTAAGATTTCAATCTGTAATTTTAGAGAACATCCCGTTAAAGGAGTCTAGGAATTACTCTAGAAATTTGGGGTAATTTAAGTGTGTTATTCCACTTCAAAGCACTAATTGTTTAGTAGAAATTTAATTCCCGTAAAGACATCGATTGAGGAAGAATAAAAAATGTAGCTATACACAGTTAGAAAGAATGAAAAATTAATTATATTTTTCATGAAATATCATCATATAAACTTTTATAGGCACTGGAAATAACATCAATATTCCTACAACTTGAGTAATTCAAAGTAACATTAGCAAAAAAAAAGTTCACCGTTAGAGTGTATTTTACTCAATTATTTATAAAGAAGAAAATTTCCAGCAAACTCATATCGTTTGGAAAACCATTTCCTTTATAGTACACTTACATTTTTTTGCAAATATAGTTAGACTCTCGCTTTAATATCTGCCTTCTCGTACTCCGGATCAAACTGTAGAATCGATCGTATTAGTTATTATCTAGGAAAAGTTGATAATTAAACCAATCGACCGGATACGACTGAAGTGTTTAAATTGATCTTACTTACCAGAATCTAATAACACTGACACTTGCGAATAAATTAATATTTAGTGAATTCAGCTTTGTTACTCAAGAGGAATCTGCAAGTGTATCCTAAAAAAACTTAAAAGCGATTTTAATTAGTTTCTAATATATCATTATTTGAATTATCTTAAT
Organism: Pardosa pseudoannulata; assembly: GCA_032207245.1. Taxonomy (NCBI): domain Eukaryota; kingdom Metazoa; phylum Arthropoda; class Arachnida; order Araneae; family Lycosidae; genus Pardosa; species Pardosa pseudoannulata. Next base: position 27,659,288 of record CM063503.1, on the reverse strand, counting down.
TTACGTTTAAATCATTGACAAGTTTAAACCTCAACCTATTGCACCGATTAAAGAGATAGCCATATTTAAAATGAGTTGAGATGGTGATTTTTAATAATTAAAATCACACCACTCATTGCTCTTTGCAATTCTTTGCAATTTTCTCAGCAAATTCTTTTCAAAATTCTTTGCAAATTCTTTGCTTTTTGCAATTATTTAAAAATAATTTGATTTACACAACTAAATGATTTTAGGGTAAGAGCTTAGAGGTAATTTTAGTAAATTATCAAAAAATTAAAAAAAATAGAAATAGGTTCAGCCTCTTTCAAGAAATGGAGCAAAATATGTGTAACTTTTATCAAACTGACAGATTATTTAACAAATAATAGCAGCAATGTTCCACTCAGATTATAAATAAATATTCATAAACAAGGGGATATATGTTCTGCTAAACGTAATAATATCTTTCTAAGCATTCGGTAGTATAACTGTGCAGTCATTCCTTTCTTCTTAATTTCCTAAATGAATAATATCTTACCACATTCATATTTGCCTCTACTAAAAGTAATCCCATTGGTATCAATCTTCTACGATATATTGAATATATATACGTCAAAAGACAGCGGTTACCAGCTGCTTATCAAGCCCTAACTATGATTGCACGAAATAATATTAACTTTAAATTGTAAGTAGCCCATACCCCATAAAGGGAAATGACTACACATCTGGAATGACTGCATTTCACGACTCACAGATACTAGATTGCTAGAATTGCTTAAAATATATGTATTTTAGTTAAGAAAAAAAGTGGTGACTAAATAAAATGGACTTCTTTGTCAAAATGTAGAATTTAAAATCGCTTACCCAATTTTTGACAAGACAGCTTTTAAATCGGCAGGTAAATGCAAAGACAAAACGATATTGTGTCATCTAGTATACAGTTTTTTTTCACTCAACCGATATTGTTATGCAATATGGCGAAATTTTCTACTTGATTTTATTTTCAGATGGCAGTAACTTGGTACATATTTTATATTTACTAATGTAGTGACTCTTAGACACAGTTAAATAATTATTGTTAAAAAACAAATACTAATGCTGCATCATTACACAAATTTAAACATCATTTGATGCTTCTACTACTAGGCACCAATCATTTAAAAGTTATAAAAATCAAGGCGTGGGTCTCTAGTAAGGAAGTATGGGATAAACAAATTTCATTTTAGTCGATTCATATTTACTGTCTTCAGATCCGCCGTGTTCGTCAAAAGGAACTCTAGCACATATATTATGTTCGTGGTAACAATGGCTTCCAGTAACTCATACAAAACTTCTGGGGGTAGTAGCTTTTGTTTGGCCCTTGTTTCTAAAGTACTAGGACCCACTTGAGCAAAGTTGTTTTCTTACTCTCGTTAGACATTGGTCAAATGGTAAAGCGCTGGTCTTCGGTAATTTATATAATAAATAATGTGTACTATATGTATGTGTCTTATAGTTTTAGTTTTTAGCCTAAATTAGCGAGAAAAAGAAGCCGCTTATTTGAATTTTTTTAAGGGATATATTTATGTATCTATATATCTAGCTATTATAGGATTGTGTTTTTCAAAGGATCATCATTCTTTATAAAAAAATGATGCCTAAAATTCTCGAGAATTCCGAGTACCTTTTTCACTGATATTGTTAGTCAAAAATGAACTAGCCATCCATTATTTTCTATTCAATACTATTGGATTTGCAGAATCATCTCCCACCTAACCGAAATAGGTGTATTCTTTCAATTATTGTATCATGCGTTCCGACCGATTTAGATATTATTCTTACGTTTT
>CM063503.1:27570745-27657383 GCA_032207245.1 Pardosa pseudoannulata | reverse complement strand
AAATAATTCACGGAGAATATTTTAAAAAATCAACAAAGTTTTTCAAAGAAAATGAAATAAAAACTACGGCCCATACAAAATGGGATATTAATTTAAGCCTTTACGACATTCAACGTTTTCATTTATCTTTGTGCAGACACACAGGATTAAGGCGGTTATACAAATTTGTATTTATTTAATTCAAACATTCTAGAAAATCCAAAAGTAGATTTTTCAAAATTTCATGTGCTGCTTTTTTTGAGTATTTTCGGTTGGTATAGATGTTTCTCAGCCTTTGAGAATTGTCCTTTAAGCAGGAAATCCCTCGAATTAGTCCTTTATTACATAAAAAATTACCGCTCGAGACCAAACAACTTTTACTGGTAACCATATTAAGAAAGAAAGATAGAAGTCACAGCCTAACATTTATTACACATTATATTAACAGATTATTTCAAGAGTGAAAATTTATTACAAAGCACATTCTTTATAAGGAAAACTGATTCCTGTCAAAAATTGATTAATAGTTTAAATTACGATTAACCCCCTTTCCGGTATGATTTAATAATGAAAAACTGTGCATGAAATAACCATTTAATTTTTATTTAAAAAACTTGTTTCATTTTACAGTTCTTACATATTCTTAATTAAAATCCACTTTTTACATAGTGTCAAATAATATCAGAAACAGTAAAATTAAGAAAATATCAAATCAAAACATTAATAAGGTATACAGTTAATAGTCTTCAAGCTAGTGGTACTTTTCAAAACAAAGTGCAAAGGAATTAAAATATGTATTTTAAACATACTTAATGTTTTTAATAGTGGAACACCTAAGAAAATAATATAATTTTCAAATATTTTTAATGTGATAGTTTTATGTTGTATTTAAAAGTATAAAACTTTCATAACTCTAAGTTAATTGTTTACAAATATGACTTGTTACTTCTACGGTAATCTTAAAAAATGCTTATTTGTGGAGACCAGAAAATTAAAAATTTAAATAAAAAGTAGAAGAAAAAAATGAAAAATAATTCACGGAGAATATTTAAAAAATCAACAAAGTTTTTCAAAGAATTGAAATAAAAAATATCTTTCTGTAAATACTTTTGATTGTAATTTATTAAGTTATATTTCAAAGCATAAAAGTTTCATAACTTTAATCATTTACAAAAATGATTAATGGAAATCCATCATCCTCATAAAAGAACTGCTTAAATGATTCAATTTGAGTGTTAACAGTTTGAATTTAAAATAAAAACAAAATAAATATTTGACCAATTATTGTATTAAGGGAACGTCAAAATGTAATACAGCTTTCATAATACGCAAGTTGCTCCATCAACGATATCGTTTTTGAATACAATGCTTGCATTGTATTAACGAAAGAAAACAAATTTTTCCTATATAATTCTTATTACATAGAAAAAATTATTAATGACATTTTTATTATTTTGTTATATCGTGTATAACTCTGTATTCAGTTTTCCTTATATTTATTTCACGTAGGAATTCAGCATTTTGTAAGCTAAAAAATGACCATTTGTATTACATTGAGGCAGATCTATATTAAGCACCAAAATTGATATCATTTACATAGCAAAGGTCAAAAGGTGGTTCCCATAATTGTTACTACTCTACAAGACTGCAGTTGAACGAAGGACGAATATGTATGATTCTGCTACTCGGTACTGGACAAAAAGGGTTTAAGTTCTACTGCTGAATCGTAGACGTTCGGATTCAGCTTTGAGCAGTAGGTCCAGATTTCTTTAGCAGTCTAATAACTACACCGTAGCTCTCTAACTCAACCATTGTACAACACTACAAATAATACAATTGGAAACTACGGCCCATACAAAATGGGATATTAATTTTAGCCTTTACGACATTCAACGTTTCATTTATCTTTTGTGCAGACACACAGGATTAAGGCGGTTATAAAATTTGTATTTATTTAATTCAAACATTCTAGAAAATCCAAAAGTAGATTTTTCAAAATTTCATGTGCTGCTTTTTGAAGTATTTCGGTTGGTATAGATGTTCTCAGCCTTTGAGAATTGTCTTTAAGCAGGAAATCCCTCGAATTAGTCCTTTATTACATAAAAAATTACCGCTCGAGACCAAACAACTTTTACTGGTACCATATTAAGAAAGAAAGATAGAAGTCACAGCCTAACATTTATTACACATTTATTTAACAGATTATTTCAAGAGTGAAATTTATTACAAAGCACATTCTTTATAAGGAAAACTGATTTCCTGTCAAAAATTGATTAATAGTTTAAATACGATTAACCCCTTCCGGTATGATTTAATAATGAAAAACTGTGCACGAAATAACCATTTAATTTTTATTTAAAAAACTTGTTTCATTTTACAGTTCTTACATATTCTTAATTAAAATCCACTTTTTACATAGTGTTAAATAATATCAGAAACAGTAAAATTAAGAAAATATCAAAGCAAAACATTAATAAGGTATACAGATAATAGTCTTCAAGCTAGTGGTACTTTTCAAAACAAAGTGCAAAGGAATTAATTGTTTACATCGCCAAGTAGTCTCACTTTTAATTTGATTCTTGTAACACACACGGCATTTCTTAGTAGGTTTTCTTTTATTCTGATTCATTAATTTGGCAATGACTTGTACCAAGAAATTCTAAGTAAACAAGATGCAATAGTGACTTGTGATTTTCACAAGTGGTAAAAGTGTTGCCAAATTCAGTACACTAGAAATTTTAAACTAAATTCATTATCATATTTAACAGTAACTTTAATCGCATGACGAGTGTAGCTCGTCATTGTGCGGTATGGAATGAAAAACTAATGACGAGCTAGACTCGTCATTTTACCGGAAGGGGTTAAGTTTAAATAAGATTCCCAGGCAAGGCAGACATTTCATTCTATAAAGCACAGCATTATCACAATTTGTTTTTATTAGTTGGTTGATTTGGAAATCTAAAGTCTATATTTTGCCTCGTGAAAACTAGTTAAACTTAGACATTGCTTAAAGACGGTTACAAAAAGTTTCAACCAGCCATGCCAAAACCAGGATTTGAGACCACAAACTCCAGTACGGAGAGGGATATACTGCAAAGTTATTACGAAAATTGATTTATGAGAAAAACAGATAAATGTGGAAGAAAGGTGTAAATCGTTTATCTAAGAAAGCATTTTAAAAATTGAATAAGGCATTTTTCCATCTTAATTTGCTTTAAGATTTCAATCTGTAATTTTAGAGAACATCCAATTAGAGAAATCTAGATATTAGTCTTATATTAGGGATAACTTAAATGTATGATACTACTTCAAAGCATTAATTGTTTATTAGAAATTAAATTTCCGTAAAACTTTTACGGGCATTGGAAAATAAATCAATATTCCTATAGCTTGAGTAATACAAAGTAACATTAGCAAAAAAAAAAAAAATATGTTCTCCGTCACAGTGCATTTTACTCAATAAATTATAAAGAAGAAAATTTCCAGCAACTCATATCGTTTGGAAAACCATTTCCTTAATAGTACAGTTACATTTTTCGCGAATATAATCAGACTCTCTCTTTAATATCTGCCTTGTAGTACTCCGGATTAAACTGTAGAATCGATCGTTTTAGTTATTATCCAGGAAAAGGTGATAATTAAACCAATCGACCGGATACGACCGAAGTGTTTAAATTGATCTTACCTACCAGAATCTAATAACACGGATTCCTGCAAATAAATTAATATTTAGTTAATTAAGCTGTGCTAATCAAGAGGAATCTGCAAGTAGGTCCTCAGAAAAACTTAAAAGCGTTTTTAATTAGTTTCTAATATATCATTATTTGAATAGCTTATTTATGTTTAAACCACTGAAATGTAATACTTGGATGATTGTACCTTGTAAAGAGATATCCACACTTATAATGTGTTGATATGAGGATTTTAAAGATTTAAATTCCCACCATTCATTATCAATCTGTGTTGAAATTCAAAAATAATTTCAGCTACATAACGTTATTTCTTTTTTTAAGCTTAGAGGAAATTTTAGTGACTTAGGAAAGCAACAAAAAAATTCAAAGAAAAAAGAAGAAATTGGTTCACCCTGTACCAAGAAAAGTAGCATATTATCTGTAACGTTCACCAAATATGGCCATACGTATTTGTTGTGTGCAATCTCAAGTGAAGAGGAACATCTAATTAGATTCCTATTAAAAAAGTTCTTATTCTCTCACAATGTTTCTTAAATATGTACACTGTTTTTAACAAAATTTTTACAATACTTACAGAGTATTTGAGAAAAAATAATATTCCATAAAATTAGAAATGAAAGTAAAAACACATTGAAGTATGGGTTGATAAACGTAATACCTTTCTGAGCATCTGGGCCAAGTACGCTTTAATAATCAAGTCTAGAAAGAAACTTATATTACACTTTAGCTAGATTATTTTTAAAATTAACCAAACTGTCAGCGATATATGTATCTGAATTTTAGTAAGCTCAATGGAATAAAAACTGATTAATGACTTTTCACAAATTGAATTTGTGTTTTTTAAAGCATCCATTTCCTGCAAGATACTCCTTTCTTCTATGAATTAACTAGATAAAATAGCTCATGATCTGTTTAAAAAATGTGCTAAAATTGTATATGTGAAAATGAATGATTACATTGCAGAAAATACATGTTTAAGAAAGCACAAAATCATAGAGCCAAAAGTATCTTATGAAATTTATTGTTTCATTGAACTTTCTAAAAAGTAGTGCAATAAAGCAACGGCAGTTTTCACAATTTTAAAGATATTTTATGTAATTTGTCCTATAACGGGGACTATTAAGTTATATTAGCACACAAATGTACTTTTCTCGCTTATGGGGAAAATAATCATTGGTGAAGTCGAGTTCCGGTAAAATGAAAAGAGAAAATTCGAAAAGAAAAAGAATTTATTTTAGCATCTTGTGTTCAGGGTTTCTGGGGCGAAAAATATGTACATTCCAATATACAGGGCCCATCACCAATATATAGGATGGGGGTAAACGTTAATCATGAGATGGCCTTGGTGAAGCAAAACTAACTTATATAACAATTTCTGAGGCACGAAGGAATTAATTTTGTTGTATACGAAGTTTCCAACTTTCTAAAATAAGAAGGGGTAAACAAAATAGTTTCACCAAAGGTTAAAATGTTTAGGATTAACCTCCCAGATATTTATATTTAATACAATTATAGTTAAGTTTATTAATTTTAAAGATAAATTATAAGGACGTATATATTATATATTTCATAAGTTGTCTTTTGTAGAAATAAATATTTATGATTTTCCTTTGTCGTTGTATAAATTTTTAAGCTATTTCTAAGAATATACTACTTGAAGAAACAGAATTACATGATTTTCGTAAAATAGAGTGTTATTAAAAATGCTTTTAAATAATTCTAAAAAGAGTTTGTATTATAATTTTTTATTTTATAATCAATCGATAAAAATCTGTTACAGTGAAGTTATTAGGTATCAAAATTTACTATGAGCTATTAAGTTCCATTCATCGTGTAATTATCAAGTTAGAATAAGTTATCAACTGTGTGGTCAATTTTAGAAGAACAATGGCGAATGGTAGATTGCTGCTCATCGGAACCAGAGTTCGCGGCTTCAAATCCTGCTGCACGAATGTATTTTCGTAGCTGTGCAGAATCGGTTTTAAGCTGTAGGTCCCCATCTCATTAGCCCTTGTGTACAAAACTGTAGTGCTCCAAATCAAATCTTCTGTGGTCTTTCCTTTTTCGACACAAGGGGTACAAAGATAGGAAGATACTAAATTAAAATATCTATCTAAACGATTTTTATCAAGGAAATAAATTTTATTAAACTTTTCTCCTATACAAGCTTTGTGATTTTAACCAATCCGTATCGAAGCCAAATGCTCAAAAAAATAAATTTTTCTGCTTAACATGATTTAATTTTATTACGTCAACCGAACATGTATCAATCAACTAAAAAATTCTTCATCCACAAGATTCAATCAGAACCTAAACTCCGATAATAGTTTTAAAGAACGTATAAAACTAATGCCATCACCGCCTAGCACTATGTTACCTCCTAACACTGAAGAGCCATGTTCAGCCATCAACATAAGTTATTTAACTTATATTCACTCCATAAGAGAGTTTTTGAACATTACAAGTTTTGAATCTAGAACAAAGATAGCAAATTTTATACTAATTTTAACACACCAATTTTCATGAATATCCATTCATAAAAAAAAACTTCGAAGTAGATCCCAATAAATATCAACTTCAACAAGACCTAAGCATCATTCTTATGCTTTCAAAAGCACAGCTCAGAACTATTTTGCCCAGAACTCAGTTCAATTATTTATGTATGCTTTATTTAAACAAAAAATAACTGCTCACCAAGAGCTCGCTGAAGCATCGACATAACTGAAGTAAACATTGAAATAGCTATAAAAGTTTTCACTGAACTCTGATTTGGTTTAGAGCGCTACGGTCTACTGTTATGCACACGAGGGCTAATGAGACAGGGACCTACTGCTTAAAGCCGATTCCGAACGGATAAGAACATCCATGCCATAGTGGGATTCGAACCCACGAACTCCAGTACCGACTCACTGAACGATTATTATATAAATTGGACACATCAGAAAAACATTGAAATAAACGAGATTAAATTATTGGCATTGAACTCTAAGTACATTCATACCTATCAACATGATACATACTTTTTTAAGCATCATCAGCATTTGTTAGCACAATACTATATGAAATATTGAGTTTTCCAATCAACGTGTGCATTTTGATCTGGTTTATAGTATCTGTGTGAGTCATTTATTTTTTTTCCTTTCCGAAATCGAGAAGATCTTACCACATTCAAAATTTTCACTACTAGCTATAAACGTAAGGTTATTAACGTGGTACGACATATTCCATGCACGAAATCGTTTGTGAAACAAAAGGTGCATTCTAAGCCAAAAATTTCCCACTGTATCTCAAGACCAATTCGTGAATATGAGCACACGGAAGAAATTCATCTTTCAGTTGAAAGTAGTACATCCACCAAAAGGAAGAAGACTACATGTCTAGATCATTTCAGAAAGTTTTAACAATACAAACTAGAGGGCTATGATTGCTTAAGATATATACATAGATTAGTTTAAAAATAAAAGTGGTGACTAAGTAAAACAGATTTCAGGTTTGTAAAAATGCAATACACAAGGGCGCAGGTCCACTGATAGACACGACAGCTTTTAAGTCGGCCGGTAAATAATGCAACGACAAACTGTATTGTGTGAAGCGCTGTTCTTCGGTACCGGAGTATGGGTTCGAAACCCGCAGATAGCTTGGATGTTTATAGTTGTTCCGAATCGGCTTTCAGCAATAGGCCCCAGGCCTCATTAGTCCTCGTTTATCAAATCAGTAGCCACGGTCCCATTAGTCCTCGTTTAGCAAATAGTAATCCCTAGAGCTCCAAGTATAAGAAAACTAAAATATGTCTCCCTTGCGGTATTAATTAAACAAAAACCGCACCAATTTTCCTTATTGCAAGTAGAATATGGCTAAATTCGTACTCGGTTCTTCCAAGTGGCATTAGAAATGTCATTAAATACAACATTTATTAATTCTTTAAAAAATATATATCTGATAGAAGAACATATTCTTTAGAATGCTATGATTTAACCTTAAAAAACGTAAAAAAAAAATTAATTTTTAATAATTTTTGAACTACATTTGTTATACTCTTCTTCAAACGCAAATAGAAATATTTAACTTATATAAATTTGAAATAAAAGAGAGAGCTAGAAAGATCATTTTAGATAAAATATCAAAAAATGCATAAAATAGCACTTATGTGTATATGTTAATTTTTAAAAGTGTGACACTAAACACCAAAAATAACCTTATTTAAATTTTCACTTGAATTGGGGAGGTTCAAAGATCGAATCTACATTCTCGACCAGGTGGAAAGTTCAAATGATTTCTAAATACTAAGGAGGTGTGGCATGAACTTATCATCTTTCTAATAGGAATCAAACTGACCTGCAAAAATCGTAGAATGACAAAGAGTTGTTTTTACATTTCAATTGAGCGTTAATAGCTATATTTAAAATATGTTACTCGGGTGTGTTTGTGTATGTAAGTGTATATATGCATGTATGAGGGGGAGAGGAGCAAGCCTGAAAAATACAGTATATCCTTGGATTACCATATAACTTCTGTCATTTTTCTAGGTTAGATATCATTCAAACATTATTATTTATGGAGCTAAATATATATGCGCAAATTAAAAATATAAATTGAAAAATCAATAAACTATATATATATATATATATATATATATATATATATATATATATATATATATATATATATATATATATATGTATATATATGTATATATATATATTATATATATATAAATATAGATTATATATATATAATATATATATATATATATATATATATATATATATATATATATATATATATGTATATATATATATATATATATGTATATAAATGTATATTTATATATATATATATATGTATATATATATATATATATATATATATATATATATATATATATATATATATATATATATATATATATATATATATATATATATATATATATATATATATATATGCATATAGATACATATATATGTGTTGTATTATTAGGTATTATATGTATATATATGTATATATATATAATGTTACATAATAAATAATGTATACAATATATGTGTGTGTGTGTGCCTGATAGCTTTAGTTTTTACCTGAAAAGAAAACACTTCTTTAAATTATTGTTGGTTTACGTCTATCTCGGTTAAAGGATTGTGTTTTACAAAACATCATCATTCTCTGCAAAAAGAAATGTTGCCTAATATTTTTCTACAAATCAGAATATTTCTCTTTCATATTGTTAGTGAAAATTTAACTATCACTACATTTTTAGCTATCGATATTATCGAATTTACAGAATTATCTCCCATCTCCCCGTAGTAGGCAGTTTCATGTTCTTATATAATGCGTACCGATTAATTCGAATATTTTTATTCCGTTATTGAAAATGTAGTTAACATTTATCCATTTATATCCATAAATCAGTTCTATTTTTCAAGCACTTATAATTTACCTGTTATACTATAAAATAAATGCTAGTTTAAAATTGAATTAAGATATTTTTCAGTAACAATATATAGTCAAAAGGATAAAAAAAATTCCTCTTTCAATAATATATAAAAGCATAAAGCTGTTAAAGCTTTCTACACAAGACTGTGCACTGACTTAAAGGTATTCTTAAATAAATTTGCTGACAAAATATTTATTGAAATTTACAGTGAAAGAAATATAATTTGAGTTTGTTATAATATATATATATATATATATATATATATATATATATATATGTATATATATATATGTGTGTGTATATATATATATGTATATATGTATATATACATATATATATATATATATATATATATATATATATATATATATATATATATATGTATATAGTATATATATATATATATATATATATATATATATATATATTATATTATATATATATATATATATATATATATATATATATATATATATATATATATAATGTGTGTGTGTGTGTGTGCTGAGTGTGTGTGTAATTTCGTGATCCAGTGCTAAGGGAATAGAAAACAGTCTTCTTGATAATAATAACTTTATTAAATCATCGTTTCTTCTAAAAGCAAAACCTTCTCCATTTTCATTGTTCGCGGTGGAGACACGCGTAGAGTGTGCTTACAGTTTCATGTCCACACGCTCACTGAAACGTATTTGTTTGCAAGCTTATCAAAAAGTTTATAAATGCTTCCGCCTGACCGGATTATTCTGAAATCTTAAGCGAGTGTGGCGTTTCTCATTCATTTTATTATTATAAAAGAGTTCCCTTTTTTTAAAATCGTTTTTAACTCACTTAATTTCCAACTACCCCTTATTTAGTCCCACACACACTCAACTCAAGTTTAAACAGGATTAAAAATTAAATTTTATTTTATACTTAGTGATATTTAAAACTTAAATATATACTCAATACAAGAACATTTTATGTTTATCAAATAATTGCTGTCATAATGAAGATTTCAAGTCTCGAAAGGTACTATTTTCCCTTTTAAGGTGTAGCCATTTTTATTTCAGTTTTGTGCGTGACAGGTAAGTGCAAAACTGAAAATGCCAATCATTCTATGAATTTATCCTTAAGAGGATAAATTCATAGAATGATTGGCATTTTCGTAATCGACGAACACAGAATTATGAAACTTCGTACAGAATGCGTAAATTCATCGTGTAGGCACAAAAAAATCTAACTTATTGAATGAATTAATATTGTACCCAAATATTTTCAAAATTAGAAGTAATGAAAGAAAATTAAGAGATGAAATAAAAAAAAAATAAAATGCAAGAAACACTTGAACAATTACCAAATAATTTTAAAACATTTTGTTTTTAGCATTTTATTTTTTATTAAAATCTTAATGTAATTTAGTTATATTTCATTGCATGTGCTCAGAATTCTCTTCCTCTATTCAATTTTAAGAATGTGACCAAGTGTCAGAACTAGTCAATTTACAAAACTCCTTTGTATCGTTCCACATTCACTTAATATTTTCGTAGTCATTCTTTTTCTACATTAGGTGATATACTAATATTTCAGATTTAAATCATACATTGACGGCATATTGTGTTTAAGTCTTGCATTAAATGATCAAAGCTATTGCAAAGACTAATTTATTTTCCTACTTAACTGCAACATCACTATTTCCTTCGTGCAATTTTATATGCTTTAGCGATTTTATACTTCAGGGAATAATTAGCAGCATAAAAAATAGGTACGCGTATATATTCTGTATTTTAATTAAAAGCATTTTTATGTCCCTTAAAAAATTATTGCTGTAAAAGTCATCAGTAAATTTATCTCAATATTTCATGTTAATAATTGTGGAGATTTAACAAATTGTATACGCAATTACTTATGAAACAAATTTGAAAGAAATAACCCGTGCATGTAATGAAAATGCCCGAGTTTTATATTGCAATTACTGGTGTGTTTACGAATAAAAAAGCCTTTACTTTTCTAAGCATAGAGTAAATTAGATTTTTTAACGACCATTCGAGTTAAAATGTTCAAATTAAAATTAATAAAACAAAAGTAGTACACAAGTAAAGTAAGGCAAGCCGCCGTAACAATCAAACTATCCTACGGCATAAAGGTACGTAGTGGGTTGTACTCAGAGCCGTAATTGGGGCGTGGCGAAGGGGAAACTTGCGATTTATGTTTAATTTTAGTAATAATTAGTAGTTTAAGACTACTAACTCAACCATTTTCTTAATTTGCCAATAGTATTTGTAATATAAACTTTAGTATTATAAATACTCGTAGACAAAATAAAACGACACACTCAGAAGATGTAACGCAAATTGACACTAAATTGTTATGCATACAGATATCGATGAAACATTTAAAATTTTAAAGTTTGACAGCCAATAAATGAACGTGTGACCGCATATTATCTGTTCAACTGGCAGTATACTTAAGAGGACAAATTTCAATTCTAGATTATTAATTCTTTGCGAATTTCATTCCAGGTACTCAAGTAGACAGCAACTACGCAACGCATACAGGTGCGCGAACGGTATGAGCAGATATCAGCATTTGATTGAGAACGTGTAGTTGGGCTCAAGGTGATTGGTCTATTCAGCAAATCACTGACCGATGCTGGCAGGAATGGTGAACCATGGCCGAACACAACGGCGTCAAGAAGGAAGCAGTCGGGCTACAGAAACGACAGAACGGGAGGACACACCAAATGTTAGGGCGGTGCTCACAGCCCCAGATGCATTGTTATCATAGATTGTACGTGCAACTAATGCTTTAGTGACCGCAAGGACCATTCATAGATGACTCACAGAAAGGTATCTGAGGTCATGGGGCACCCTGGTGCCGACTACCACTGACCTCTGTACAACGACAAGCCCATTTGTAGTGAGTATTTAGACTCATTTGAACTGGAATGACGCTGACTGAAGTATAATAGACTTCAGTGATGAGTCTCGCTTTGAATTTAGCTCAAATGACCAGCGAATATGTGTCTGGAGACTCCCAGACAGAGGACATGACTGTCTTCCGACATGACTGTCTTCCGGCATACAGGCCAACAACCGTGAGTCTGGGTCCATTTCATTTCATACCAAGACCATACGGATGAACCCTTACAGCACAGCGATACGTCGACGAAGTTCTACGCCCCGTTGTGTTGCAGTTAATGTCAAGCCATCCTGGGATTATATTTCGACAAGGTAATGCGAGGCCCCACATTGCACGTATTTCTACTGCTTCGTTCCTTACGAACGCTATCGTTAGACAACAAGTTCGCCGAATCTCTTTGCCACTCAGAACGTTCGGAGCATAAATGGCAGGCCCCACCAACCAGCTAAGGATTTTACCAATCTAATGATCCAGTTGGGTAGAATTTTTTATGATATCCCTCAGGAGGACATTTGTCACCTCTCTATCAATCAATGCCATGCCAAATAACTACTTACATAAGAGCCAGAGGTGGACAAACGGGTTATAGAGTGTTTCCTTTTGTTGTGAAGTTATATCACTTAAATAAATTATACAATTCTTTAAAGTGTATTAAAAATAAAAAATTCTTAACTAAGTAATTTGCTACCTAAGTATACTGCAGTGGAAATATTCTTCCACAGATTCTTATATTTATTGAAGACAGTTCAGTTATATTTTCATAACTAGACTTTTACCAATACACATAACTTTTTCCTCTTATTTGATAACTAACTTCTATAAAAACTGAACTCTTGTTCTAATTTTCAATTAAAAAAATTATTATTGAAATTTATCTTTATTTTCCAATTGGCATTTTAGCATTTGAGAGCTAATGGTCAATATTTTGTAACTCTTGAAAAAATTAGACCAAAAATTGCTATTTATTACCATACCCCAAAAATCTACCACCATTCCTGCCATCAAAAGGTATTCCTAATCAAAACTAAATAACTTATAAAAACTAAATAAAATATTAATTAATAATAATAAAGAATTATAATAATAATAATTATAATAATTTAATTTTAATAATAATAGTTAATTTAATAATAATAATAGATAATGATAGGAATGATAATAATAATAATTATTATTATTGATAATAATTTAATAATAATAATAGTAGTTAAAAGTTTAATGATAATAATATTAATTAATTAATAATAATTAAAATATTTTATTCATACTTAAACGAAAAAAAATATTGTCTAAGTAGAGAGATTAATAAATATTACGCTCCGTGATATGCTTACTGAAGGTAATTGAATATAACACGAAAATGCAAAATATTCCCTAGATTATAGTTTCGATGGCAAAATTGTGACTTATATTTTACTATTTATCGATATAATGACTTGTCTAGAAATAAAACAAAAACATTATCTCAAGCGAAAGTTTACCTTCCATTTTTTATGTCACGTATGAGTTCTGGATTTATTCTAGTCCTCTTTTGTTTAAACAACATTTCTCTGGTGAAATGAAATTAAATGTCACAATGTTGCTAGTTTCCATTGATTTCTCTATCAGTTGGGATAAAGTGACAACTTATGAATATCAGGTCTTAAAAGCTTTCAAGAAGTTATGAAACTTTTAAAGCAGTGTCTTTATATAATATCATTAACTGGTATCATTTCCAGACAGAAGAGGAAAAAATTGACTCTTTGGAATCAGGATTTCTTATAAATCAATCATATTAGGAACAAAGTTTATTTAATATTTCAACATTTTCCTTATTAAACCCGTATAATTATAGTAAAGACACAAAGTGTAGATTAGCATACTACCTCCTTCAAATATTTTTTACCACTTTCGATGCATCCCTTTCTCAAATTGTTACAATTATAAATCAATCCTTTATAAAAACTAAATAAAATATGTATTTACACATATTTAATATTTAAAAAAGTAGACTTATAGCACCTATTTAAAGCTGCATCTATTTAAGAGAAATAACCTAATTTTTAAATATTTTTAATATAATAGTTTAAGTTGCATTTAAAAGCATAAAAGTTTCATAGCTCTATGTTAAACTTTTTCAAAAATGACTTATTACATCTACGGTCCTCTTAAAAAAAGTGTTTGTTTTTTGAGACTCGAGAATTAACAGTTTGAATTAATAATAGAAGAAAAAAGTGAATAATAATTCACGAAGAATATTTAAAAAAATCAACAAAAAATTTTATTTAAATACTTTTGAATGGGATTTATTAAGTTATATTTCAAAGCATAAAAATCTCATAAATTTAATCGTTTTTAAAAATCATTAATCACAATCCTCTTGAAAGAAATGCTTGCATTCAACAATTTGAGAGTTCATCATTTGAATTTCCAATAAAAACAAAAATAAATCTTTAACAAAATTGTATTAAGGGAACTTCAAAATATAATAAAGCTTTCATAACTCGCAAGTTGCACCATTAAGTAATACTGTTTATATATACACCTGCATGTATGAAACTTAAAATAAATAAAAGTTGTTTCCTATTGAATTCCATTGTACAACAATACAAATAAGAGAACAGGATCGCACTTTCCGTACAAAAGGGGTTACTAAATTTTGATTTTCCAACAAAGTTTCATTTTCTTTTGATAAGACTCACAGGATTAATATGGTTATAATATTTGCATCTATTTATTTGAAAAATTCTAGAAAGAACAGAAGTAGAATTTTCAATGTGGTAGTTTCAATTTCTTTAAAGAAAAGGCTCCTTCTCTACTTGAACAGACATCGAACTATTGAGTAGGTGCTGCTTTTCGGTTACAAAATCATTGTGTTTCAAATTTACTGTTGGTATAGGTTTTCTTAGCCTTTTAGAATTATCTTTAACCAGGAAATCTCTCGAGTTAGCCTTTTTGTACATAAAGAATTAATCGCACCACTCGACACTAAACTATCTTTATTTGCACTAACTTAAGAAAGATATGTAGCAGCAATTTCATAATACTAAGGACATTTTACGATTTTTTTTTATTACAAAGCATTCTTTTTTTAAATGAAAAAATAATTTCCATTAAAATGTTGATAGCAACTAAAATAAAATTCAAAATGTTTTTAACGCAAGGCAACATTTTCACGACCTGTTTGTTTTGGTTGGTAGATTTGGAGCGCTACAGTCTATATTTTGACACAAGGAAACTAATTAAACTGAGTCTTGATTCTTAAAGACGATTACAAAAATTTACAACCAGCCTTGCTTGGAGCAGGATTTCAGACTTTGAACTCCGGTGCGGAAAGGCAGCACCCAAACTATTTAGTCATTAGTTCCTTATTTTGTGTCAGATATCCAAAAGATTTATTTACATTTTTTTATAGAATTTGAGACTCAGTGTAAGATTCAGAATATTTTTAGTGTTGCAATATGTGTATACTCTAAAGCATTAATTCTATATTGCGAAAATTGATTTTTGGGAATAACAGATCAATGTGGAAGAAAAATGTAATTCGTTTGTTAACCAAGAAACAATTTTAAAATTGGGATATGACATTTTCATATCTTACGTTACCTTAAACTGTCAATCTTTAATTTTAGAGAACATTCCGTTAATGGAGTCTAGGAATTAGTCAAGAAATTAGGGGTAACTTAAGTGCGTGATTCCACTTCAAAGCACTAATTGTTTGGTAGAAATTTAATTCCCGTAAAGACATTGGTTGAGGGGAGATAAAGAATGGAGAAATACACTGTTAGAAAGAATGAAAATTTAATTATATTTTTAATGAAATATCATCATATAAACTTTTATAGGCACTGGAAATTAAATCAGTATTCCTACAGCTTGAGTAATTCGAAGTAACATTAGCAAAAAAAATATGTTCATCGTTACAGTGTATTTTACTCAATAATTTATAAAGAAAAAAATTCCAGCAAACTCATATCATTTGGAAAGCCAATTCCTTAAAAGTACAGTTACATTTTTTCTACAAATATAATCAGACTCTCGCTTTAATATATGCCTTCTCGTACTCCAGATTAAACTGTAGAAACGATCGTATTAGGTATTATCTAGGAAAAGGTGATAATTAAACCAATCGACCAGATACGACCGAAGTGTTTAAATTGAACTTACCAGAATCTAATAACACGGACACTTGAGAATAAATTAATATTTAGCGAATTCATCTTTGTTAATCAAGAGAAATCTGCAAGTATATCCTCAAAAAAAAACTTAAAAGCGATTTTAATTAGTTTCTAATATATCATTATTTGAATTATCTTAATTTACGTTTAAATCACTGACAAGTAAAACTCAAATTATTGCACCGTTTAAAAAATAGCCATATTTATAATGAGTTGAGATGGGGATTTTAAATAATTAAAATCACACCACTCATTGCACTTCGATGTAATGAAAAATTAATTTGATTTACACAACTAATTTAATTTTTCTAAGCTTAGAGGTAATTTTAGTAAACTATGAAAACAATAGAAATACGTTCAGCCTCTTTCAAGAAAAGAAGCAAATTATCTGTATCTTTCACTAAGTATGAGCATACGGCATAGCGGGCGTTTTCGAGTGAAGAGGACTATATAACAATGCTGAAGTAGACGGCTATTTAAAAATTGCCTATTTTTGTACAATATTTCCCAAATATGTGCAAAATGTTTTACAAACTTTTATTAAACTTACAGAATATTTAACAAGTAATAGCCGCAATCTTCCACTCAGATTATAATTAAATATTCTAAAAACATGTTGATATATGGGCTAAACGTAATAATATTTTTCTGATCATTCGGTAGCATAAATGTGCAGTCATTTCTTTCTTTTCCTAAATGAACAACAACATTCCACATTCATATTTGCCACTACTATAAGTAATTGCAAGGTTATTAATCGTCTACGATGGACTGAATGCATGAAGTCATAAGCCAAAAAACGGTGGTTATCAATACTTATTTGTAAATGCGAAAGAACGATACCAATTTTTAATTGAAAGTAGCACATCTCCCTTAAAGGGAAAAGACTACATATCTAGATAAAATAGAAAACCTAAAAAATAAAATTACACTAGATTACTGAATTGTTTAAGATATATATATTTTAGTTAAGAAATAAAAGTGATGACTAAATAAAATGGACTTTGTCAAAATGTAGCATTTTAAAGGGCTTACACACTTTTTGACACGACAGGTCTTAAATCAGCCGGTAAATGCAGCAACAAAACGATATTGTGTCATCTAATATACAGTTTTTTTTCACTCCACCGATATTGTTATGCAATATGGCGAAATTTTCTACTTGATTTTTTTTTCAGATTTTAGTAAACTGGCACAAAATTTATAATTACTATTGTAGTAGCTCTGAGACACAGTTAAATAATTATTGTTAGAAAAGCAAATACAAATCCTACATCATTACAAAAAATTTAAAAGTCATTTGATGCTAAATCTTCTAGGGAGCAGTCATATAAAAGTTATAAAAATCAAGGCATGTGTATGTAGTACGGAAGTATGGGAAAAACCAAATCCATTTTAGTCGATTCATATTTAGTGTCTTCAAATAAACCGTGTTCGTCAAGGGGAACTCGTTCATATAAATTATGTTCGTGCTTACAATGTCTTCCAGTAACTCATACAAAACTTCTGGGGATAGTAGGTCAAGAAAACGTGTCTTTTGCTTGACCCTTGTTTCTAAATTCCTAGGACCCACTTGAGCAAAGTCGTTCTCTTACTCTCGTTAAATATTGGTCCAAAGGTAAAACACTGGTCTTTTGTAATTTATATAATAAATAACGTGTACTATATGTATGTGTCTTATAGTTTTATTTTTATATTAAATTAGAGAGAAAAAGAAGCCAGTTATTTGATTTTTCTCTTTTACGAACTATATTTATGTATCTATATATCTAGCTATTAAAAGATTGTGTTTTTCAAAAGATCACTATTTTTTACAAAAAAAAAAAAAAAAAAAAAAAAAAAAAAAAAATTATGCGTAAAATTTTTGAGAAATCAGAGTACTTTTTTCACTGATATTGTTTGCCAAAAATGAACTAGCCATCCATTGTTTACTATTCAATATTATTGGATTTGCAGAATCATCTCCCACCACCCCGAAATAGGTAGGTTTTTCAATTATTGTATCATGCGTTCCGATTGATTGAGATATTACTCTTATTTTTTTTTAAGTGTGATTAAGCTTTATACATATATATCCATAAATAAGATCTATATTTAGAGCACTTCTAACTTACTTATTATACTACGAAATAATTATTATTTTTTAATATGAAATTGAGATACTTTCCATCTAATGAATAGAATGAAGCATAAAAATCTCTTTCAATGATAAATAAAAGCATAAAGCCCTAAAGCTTTTTACATAAATCTATACACAGACTTTAAGAATTTAAAATAATTCATACAAAAATATTTTACTGATATTGACAGTAAAAGCAATGAAATTTTACTCTCATTTATACATACATACACACAGACACACACATATACGTATTTATATATATATATATATATATATATATATATTATATATATATATATATATATATTATATATGTATATATATGTATTATATATAAGTATATATATGTATATATATATATATATATAGATATATATATATATATATAGATATATATATTATATATATTTATATATATATATATATATATAATGTCTATATAATAGCAACAATGTCATAATCACTTGAGATTAGGTATAAATATACTAAAAACATGGGAATGTATAGGCTTCTAAACGTAATAATATTTTTCTGAGTATTCGGTAGTTTAACTGTGCAGTCATTTATAATTTTCCATTCCTAAATTCTCAACATCTTACCACATGCATATTTTCCTTTACTCACAGTACTCACAGTGTTGCTACTCAACTACGATGAAATGAATGTTTGAAACCGTATGTCAAAAAGTGATGGTAGCCTGCTGTTTTACAAGACCTATTTGTAAGTGCGGGTACATGAAAGAATATGAACTTTAAATTTTAAGTAGTAAACCCCCTGTAATGGAAAAAACTACATATCAAGATAGCCCTTAAAAAAACAAATAAAATGGAGCTAGTTTCCTAGAATCGTTTAAGGTATATATATTTTAGTTAAGAAATAAAAGTGGTGACTAAATAGAAAGGAATTCTTTGTCAAAATGTAGGATTTAAAAGCGCTTACCCACTTTTTGACGCGAGAGATTTTAAATCGGCCGGTAAATACAACGACAAAACGATATTGTGTCATCTAGTATATAGTTGTTTCACTCCACCAATATTGTTATGCAATATGGTGAAATTTTCTACTTGATTTTATTTTCAGATGGCAGTAACCTGGCACAAAATTTATAATTACTAATGTAGTAACTCTTAGACACAGTTAAATAATTATTGTTAGAAAAGCAAATACTAATCCTGCATCATTACGCAAATTTAAAAGTCATTTGATGCTGCTACTACTAGGGAGCAGTCATATAAAAGTTATAAAAATCAAGGCTTGAGTATGTAGTACGGAAGTATGGGATAAACCAAATTCATTTTAGTCGATTCATATTTTGTGTCTTCAAATCCGCCTTGTTCGTCAAGGGGAACTCGGGCACATAAATTATGTTCGTGGTCACAATGTCTTCCAGTAACTCATACAAAACTTCTGAGGTTAGTAGGTCAAGCCTCAGTGTCTTTTGCTTGGCCCTTCTTTCTAAATTCCTAGGACCCACATGAGCAAAGTCGTTCTGTTACTCTCGATAAACATTAGTCCAAAGGTAAAACACTGGCCTTTTGTAATTTATATAATAAATAATGTGTACTATATGTATGTGTCTTATAGTTTTAGTTTTATATTAAATTAGCGAAAAAAAGTAGCCGGTGTTTTGAATTTTCTCTTTTGCGAACTATATTTATGTATCTATATATCTAGCTATTAAAAGATTGTGTTTTTCAAAAGATCATTAATTTTACAAAAAAAAAAAAAAATGCAGCGTAAAAGTTTTGAGAAATCACAGTACTTTTTTCACTGATATTGTTAGTCAAAAATGAACTAGCCATCCATTGTTTTTTATTCAATATTATTGGATTTGCAAAATCATCTCCCACCACCCCGAAATATGTAGATATTTCAATTATTGTATCATGCTTTCCGATTGATTGAGATATTAATCTTACGTTTTTTAAAGTGTTATTAATCTTTATACATATATATCCATAAATGAAATCTATATTTCGAGCAATTCTAACTTACTTATTAAACTATCAATTATTTCCTTTTTTTAATATGTTATTGAGATACTTTCCCACTAATGAATAGAAATAATATCAAAATATATTTCGATGATAAATAAAAGCATAAAGCTCTAAAGCTTTTTACAGAAATCCGTACACAGGCTTTAAGAATTTCTTAAAAAAAAATTATACAAAAATATTTTACTGACATTGAAAGTAAAATCAATGAAATTTTACTCTCCTTTATACATACATACACACATACACACACATATACGTATTTATATATATATGATTTTGTGTGTATATGTGTGTCTGTATAAATATTTTATGGGTATGTATATATATATATATATATATATATATATATATATATATATATATATATATATATATATATATATAATAGCAACAATGTTTCACTGAGATTAGATATAAATATACTAAAAACATGGGAATATATAGGCTTCTAAACGTAATAATATTTTTCTGAGTATTCTGTAGTTTAACTGTGCAGTCATTTATCTTTTTCTGTTCCTAAATGATCAATATCTTACCACATGCATATTTTCCTCTACTAACATTACTAGCCGAATTGCTAATCAACTACGATGAATTGAATGTTTGAAACCGTATGTCAAAAAGAGATGGTAGCCTGCTGTTTATCAAGACCTATTTGTGAATGTGGGTGCAAGAAATAATATGACCTTTAATTTGTCAGTAGTACACCCCCTGTAACGGAGAAAACTACATATCAAGATAATCAGTAAAACATCAAATAAAATAGCGCTAGGTTGCTAGAATCGCTTAAGGCATATATATTTTAGTTAAGAAATAAAAATGGTGACTAAATAAAACGGACTTCTTTGTCAAAATGTAGGATTTAAAAGCGCTTACCCACTTTTTGACTCGACAGTTTTTAAATCGGCCGGTAAATACAACGACAAAACGATATTGTGTCATCTAGTAGATAGTTGTTTCACTCCACCGATATTGTTATGCAATATGGTGAAATTTTCTACTTGATTTTATTTTCAGATGGCAGTAACCTGGCACAAAATTTATAATTACTAATGTAGTAACTCTTAGACACAGTTAAATAATTATTGTTAGAAAAGCAAATACTAATCCTGCATCATTACACAAATTTAAAAGTCATTTGATGCTACTACTTCTAGGGAGCAGTCATATAAAAGTTATAAAAATCAAGGCCTGGGTATGTAGTACGGAAGTATGGGAAAAACCAAATCCATTTTAGTCGATTCATATTTAGTGTCTTCAAATCCGCCCTGTTCATCAAGAGGAACTCGGGCACATAAATTATGTTCGTGCTCACAATGTCTTCCAGTAACTCATACAAAACTTCTGGGGGTAGTAGGTCAAGAAGAAGTGTCTTTTGTTTGGCCCTTGTTTCTAAATTCATAGGACCCACTTGAGCAAAGTCGTTCTCTTACTCTCGTTAAACATTGGTTCAAAGGTAAAACACTGGTCTTTTGTAATTTATATAATAAATAACGTGTACTATATGTATATGTCTTATAGTTTTACTTTTATATTAAATTAGCAAGAAAAAGAAGCTGGTTATTTGAATTTTTTTCTTTTACGAACTATATTTATGTATCTATATAATAGGTAGATTTTTCAATGATTGCATCATGCGTTCCGATTGATTGAGATATTACTCTTACATTTTTTAAAGTATTATTAACCTTTATAGATATATATCCATAAATGTAATCTATATTTCGAGCAATTCTAACTTATTATACTATGAAATAATTCCTTATTTTTAATATGGAATTGAGATACTTTCCATCTAATGAATAGAATGAAGCATAAAAATCTCTTTCGATAATAAATAAAAGCATAAAGCTCTAAAACTTTTTACATAATTCTGTACACAGACTTTAAGAATTTTTTAAAATAATTTGTACAAAAATATTTTACTGGCATTGACAGTAAAAACAATGAAATTTTACTCACATTTATACATACATACACAAAGACACACACATATACGTATTTATATATATGTATGTGTGTCTGTATAAATATTTTATGGGTATTTATATATATAAATATATACATATATGTGTGTATATACACACATGTATATATAAGAAATAAGTGATTGGCTTCTAATTTCACTCAGAGTTTTGTTCTATTTATTATAGAAATTTTGTGTAAAAGACTTCCTACTAGAAAAAGATATGATGTAGACAATTGACTTACTTAAGTTACTTAAATGTCTATTATCTCATACATGTTTTATTTTCGATTTCTATGATGTAACAGCAGTATGATGTAGATTTTTATTCTTTTTTTTCTAAAAATATTCTTTAAAGCATCATTTCAATTGTTTATAGCATTATTGCAAATGCAAAGGAATACGATATCTTCATTGGCTTTGTTGTTGATCAGAACTAATAACAGCCTTTGAGATTTTTCGTTATAATGAGTGCAGATTTCAGGTATATGCTATAACAGTCCTATACGCAGAACATCAATATTTTTATCTAATCGTTTTTCAATCAACCTTAGAATTTCTATGCACGTTTTGTTGAACATTTTTTCGCCATACTAAATTTACAGTTTAAATTCATTCGTGGAGGAACACAACTGAAAGTTATTCTTGTTTTAAATACAAAACTTGAAACATTTTTCATGTTTTCGTGACATAGAGTTCAGATTAGAATTAAAAATAGAGCAGCTCATCTAAATGCTGTCATAAGCTTTCATATGGATGTTATCGCCGAACGATAGCCAAATGGTAGAGCGCTGAAATGCGGTTCGCGGGTTTGAATCCTGCTGCTGACATGGATACTCGTATCCTTTCGGAATCAGCTTTAAGTAGAAGGTTCCGGTCAGATTACTCCTCGTGTGTAAAACAGTAGACCGTAATGTTCCAAACCAAGCGAAACCAAATCACATGGATGTTATGATCACTATTTCGACGGCTAATATCTTTTCCTTTAAGCCCCATAGCTTAATTACTCGTTATATCGAACTTTTCTTTATATGTCTTTTGGAATGCAACCAAAAGCGGGGGTGCATAATTAGTCGTTACAACGGTTTAAAAAAAGGAAATTTTTCGATAAAAAATGTAGTTATTGAATTTCTACTAAATTTAGTTATGCGATTTACATACGTATATATAGACGTCAGGAGAATACTAGTCAAAACTAGCACATGGATAGTGATAATTAGAATTGCAAGTTTTAGAATAGAAGTTTCCTTATATATCCATACACTACGCAACACTTAAAATTACAAAATACATTCAGAAAGATCAAAATAAATATTTTTGTTGAATATTAAGCTAAAATATTATTATATTAATTATATATTAAGTAAATATTAAGAATATTAAGTAAAAAGATAAACTTATGTCAAGGACCTATTTATACTGTTATCCTTGTGACCTGGGCCTAACCTGAAATATTTTTAATGCAATCATTGCAATTTGTGTACATTATTAGTTTCACGTTAAATGTTAAAGTATACTTTGAATGCTGAAAGATAGTTTTTAGCCCCTAAAAGAGTAAAAACATTTTTCGCAATTTTTCTAGCCATGTGCAGATTACAAATTAAAAGTATTACTTTCAATGTATATAGACATGTCTATAAAACCAAAACAAGCTTAAGAAGAAGCTGCTCTAAAAAGCTAGAAGAATTGATTCACTAATATAAAACGGTAGTTGAATAATTACTGATTCTCACGTTAAATGTTAAAATGCACATTGAATGTTGAAAGATAGTTTCTAGCCCTGCAAAGAGTAAAATCAATTTATCGCAATTGATATGGCCATGTGAGTTTGACAAATTGAAAGTATTACTTTCAATGTACATAGACATGACTATAAATCTAGATAAAGCTTAAAAAGAAGCTTCTTTAAAAAGCTAGAAGAATCATTAACTACTATAGAATGGTAGATTAATAATTACTGATTATGCCATTGTTCTTTTGAAAATTGTTCTGATATAAGGTATGTAATTTTCTAAAAGAAAAATAAAAGGATAGGATCTCAAATCTTTTCTTATGTTTTTATTTCCATCGTTACTCTTAAAATTAGTTTAGTTTAAATTCATCTAATAAATACCGGGGCTTAAATTAAATATGATCCGGTATTTGTCAGGCAAATTTAATCCTTCTACAAACCAGGACACGAACTTATCTTAAGACACAATGTGGTGCAAATGTTTTTGAAAGATACCATGAAATTACGTACAGCGTTTCGGATATGTTTTATGACGTATTTACGTTGACTGAAACGAAATATCATAGTTTGTTTATTTATATAAAATGTAAAAATCAGTTTTAAAATCTGGTCTTTTATTTCCTTATATTCCTAAATATAATATATATTTTATACATGGTAAAAGTATGATACATGTCGACAGGTAGAAAAATCCCATAATATAATAGTATATTATTTTTAAAGAAAGAGTGATTTAAAAATATTCATTAGAGTTTTGGGTAAATAATAAAATTTCTTGTAAGCTTGAAATTTGATTTATGAAAATTGCTAAAAGTATTGCGTGTAAAATTTTTACTATTAGGTAGAATATAAGCTTTCTGTTAAAAGGATTGACCGGAAATGATAAGTTTGAATGACACATTGATATACTGAATAAAGAGTGTTAAATATCAAAACAATGACATTGGTAGAAAAATGCAAATATTTCGCTTAAAAATTTGCAATTTTTTATGAATGTAATTTTTCAAATTCAGACATAATACTTTATTAGCGCAACTTTTAAGGCAGAATTTTAAGTTATAGATATAATCTTATCTAAACCATAAAGAGAAAAATGTTCAACACAAATAATCCAGCCGTATGTTTACAAATATTCTTAGAGGCAAATGAATTGGAATTCACTGTTTCTCATCAATAGCTAAATTTAAACACTCTTAAACTAATTAGAATTCCTACTAAATAAACGATACAAAATTCTCTCCCGTGCCATTTCCAGTCCCGCAAGTTATGTTCTTTCTAAGGTAAATACATTAATAACAAAAGGCACTTCCTTAAGAATCCTCAAAATCAAAATAAATGGTAATTTTCTTTTTCCCGTGAATCGTATTTTCTATCATTTAAAGCTTTTTAAGTCAGTTGGAAGTAGCATTCCCTAAAGATTATCGCAATGATTTAAAATCTAAATTCCCTTTTCCTTTCTTACTGAATATCAAGTGCTTTCCGCAAAACACAAAGCTATAGATCCTCCTAATCTCAAACCAGTATTTTTCGAAACCAGTAATAAACTTTTATCTTTGTAGATTTTTTTTTCTTATTTTTAGGACACTTTTGTACTGCAGTGAGCAAACAGCTTTCGCAAAAGTATTTTAATGTTTCTGTCAGTCGGAACAAATTGATTTAGGAATATAGTTTCCGTAGGGTCTAGAGAGTTGGGATTTATTTCTTATTATGTTTTGATAGGGAAGAACCAGAATTTATGGATCACTTTCCCACTCTTGGTGTTGTCGTGTGCACACCATAGGAATTTCCTACACTTAAAAGGACGAACACCGATCCTAATTATTTAAAGTTTTTATTGTAAATACTTCTGATGTCCAAAATAGCTGAACGAATCCATAATTCATTTTGACGTTGAATTATTTTGCTATTATGGACACACAGAGTTATGAATCTTTTTGCAGTGTTTAGGTTTACACCAGGAACACAATACGTATCAAACTTATTTAAATGTATCAGCCTTAATAATTCTTAGTATTCATTGTACCGGAATCCGACATCCAATGCCTATAGCATGTAGTCTGCATCCAGACTTTATTTAGAAGTTCATCAAACTTTATGTATATCCTGAATTTGGGATCAGAAGATTTAGTTTGGTTTATAGCTCTATGGTCTTCTCTTTTGAAACACGACGGCTAATAAGAACAGAATCTACTGATTAAAGCTGTGTACTACCTGTAACCAGATACCCACTCGAAATCGGGTGTAGGTTGTTGAAATGCTGGTTCGGTCTGACCGTCCAGCTACAATGCGTTACGCAGGAGCCAAGTCAGCATTCAGCCCATAAAATTTAGAATAAAAAAATGTAGACAATCTAGACAAATAAGTACAACCAATGCAATTTCCGAAAGTGCGCTGGATACTCCACAGGAGTCCTTCCCTGGTTAAAAGTCCGGTTAACCCGGTGTACTACATGGAACTTTCAGGCATGAGAGCAGTTGTTGGTGAGGGAAGCAATATCTGAACAGGGAAGTTAAGATGGCCATTCGTGAAGAGATACTTTGACCCTTGCGGTGTGGTTTTAGGTTAAAATCTTCATGGCCGCACGATGGCGCCTTGATTTGTGGCGAGCCAGTCAACCAGGCACCTGGCCTTCCTTATCAGTACCAGGTTTTTTATTAGGTTCTCTTTTCAGAGTTCCTTAGATGTGTCAGAGGGTTTCTTAAGACGCAAGTCGTGTGTCAGAGGGCAGTCGGGCAGATAGTGATTGCAATCACCGACTGCACCGCAGACACAGTCTTACGATGATCTATCTGAGACATGGAACCTGTGGAGATACTAAAGGAAAGGTTCATGGTTCGTAAGAAAAGCATTTTTGATTTAAGATGGTTCCGAATGGCTACGAACATCCATGAAACAGTTGGATTGAAACACACCAACTTCTGTGCCGAAAATCAACACCCTAACCATTCGGCAGCCTTTCGGACATGGATTAGAAGAATCCGAGTTATTAATAACTTCACCACCATTGGTTCTGCACTAAAAAAAATCACAGGGATAACATGCTGTTAAATAGTCCAGCGCTATAAACACACAAGTTTCTCTTTACATCTATCCGTTGTCTACAACATTTGTTTGAAGTCCAAATTTGCCTTTTTTTTTTGTAATATCCGGAAAATGATAACACCCAAAGTTATGGATTAAGAAGAAACCTAGTTATAGATCATTTTGCCGTGATTGGTGTTGCCACGATTTTACTAAAGGAATTGAATACACTAAAATATGTCATACCTAACCACATACAACGTTCAGTGTACATGTGTTTAATATTTAAATTGTCCAGTTAACATTTAGGATTCAGTTGGACTTGAGCGATTATTGTGGACGTTCAAGTACCTGTTTGATTTTAGAGTTTGAAGCTGATAGAAAAGAGAGAAATAGTTCGAATCTATGAAGAGATTTCGAACGTAGATAATTTACGTTTATATTAAAAATGGTGGAAATCTTGAAAATTCAAGAAGACCTGTTTTACTGTGTTTGAACAAACGACTCAAAAATCTCATTTAGTATGTTAAATTAAAGGAAATTGAAATGAATGAAATGTACAGCAAGTCTAACAAATTTTAAAACTCTTTATGAAAAAAAATTGTTAAGATATTTTGATGTATCTCAAACAGAATTAAACTCATTATTTATAATTTCTACAGAAATTGAAGACGGTTGGTTAAAATGACATAAAATTAAACGGTAGTACTCCAAATCAAACCTAGAAATAAGTAAAAGTCGATCCTGTTCGGAATTTATCGTATAATGTTTATTACTGCGAATTTTTATTTTACCGGAGATACTGCTTAATGGCCGTTTCGAACAACTACAAAAATTCAGGTGAACTGTGTGACTTGAACCCATGAACAAAAGACCCATGACAAAAAACAAACCTATAACAAAAAAAAAACTTTATGCCTGTCGACGACAGTAGTTTATGCACACCTTCCTCAAGATCAATGAAGTTAAATCACTCTTCCTTAAGATTAAAGCACTTTAAGAGAGTTACATATATTCTACAAGTTTTGGATTCGGTTAAATTTTTTCCTGGGTTTCTTTAATACCTAATACAGCATATCTGAACTTTTAGATGATTTACATGTGCATTTGAAGAATTTTGACTTTGAAAATTTTGACAATGCCGAAAATATTTTAAAATCTTTCAATACAAAGGGCTTTAACTATCCCTCTCTCCGTATATATATATATAATATATATATATATATATATATATATATATATATATATATATAATATATATATATATATATATATATATATATATATATATATATATATATATATATATATATATATATATATATATATATATATACATATATATATATATATATATATAGATATATATATATATATATATATATATATATATATATATATATATATATATATATATATATATAAATATATATATATATATATATATATATACATATATATATATATATATATATATATATATATATATATATACATATATATATATATATATATATACATATATATATATATATACATATATATATATACATATATATATATATATATATATATATATATATATATATATATATATATATATATATATATATATATATATATATATATATATATATATATATATACATATATATATATATATATATATATATATATATATATATATACATATATATATATATATATATATATATATATATATATATATATATATATATACATATATATATATATATATATATATACATATATATATATATATATATAAATACATATATATATATATATATATATATATACATATATATATATATATATATATATATATATATATATATATATATATATATATATATATATATATATATATATATAGAGTATATGAATATATATAGAGACAGAGTTACCGCGAGGCTGGGGTAACTCTCTAAGTGAAGGAAAAGAAAATGTATATCGGACCCTTATAGAAGTCATACGGATGGGGGAACGGTTAGGTAGAGAAAATCAGCGATAAATTGTGTTAATACTTAATATATATCTCTTGGTTATCAGTAGATAAATCAAAACTCTGAGCTTTTAATCCATTAATTTGTCAAACTGAACTGGCCAGACGTGTTTCTAGATATCCCATAATATAATAAAGTCATAAAATAATTTATATACCGTTTACTTTGCTCATTATATTTTCAAAAATATATCTCGTAAATCGTGCTCTAATTAGCTACTCAATATTGGCACTGGGAATTATGCAAACGGAACTCCCACTATGACAAGACAAGAATACTAATTAATGAAAACAATTTCGATTTCTGAAATTACGAACCATTAACAGCCTGCATTACGAGATTTAATGATGTAAGATAATCAAACATCTAAAGTAAGAGAACTGGTGTTAGATACAGCCATTCAAGATTAGTTTTTTTTATTGTATACATAATTCAAAAGTAAATCCATATTCTGAATTATATCTTGTCTTATATCGAAAGTCAAACAATTTTACTGCGAGAGAATTTTAATTAACTTTCACTTTTCATTACGAGAATTATAATAATATCTTACTCAGAATATATAATTATGTAAGACATAATGAAGGAAATATGGATAAAGTTTAAAGCTAAATATTTAACTGGAAAATTGGATTTAGTATTGATTTTTATCTAAGAGTAGATGTGCCCAGAAAGATTAGTCAAAGTAACATTATTTGTGAAATGCTAAATAGTTTATAATATCTATCATTTAAAACAAGTAATTGATCAGCGTTAGCAAAGGCAACCACCTTTTAACTGGAACGTTGTGGGTTCGGGAATCCAGCCTAAGATTCGCCATGTTCGTTAATCAGTGGGGCACTTAAAATATGTTCATGATCGTAATGCCCTCATAGTTCTCAATTGATACGATTTTACGTGTTCCCGTCTTCTAAATTACGAAGGCCGTTTTTGAGGTTAATACAGTCTTCATCCCTCGTGTTCCGCCGTTAAAGTTTAATATTCTTTTAAAACCACAGGAGTTTCAGAGTAATTCATGAAAGTTTCTATCTATATACAAAATGTTTAAAATTGAAAGCGTCCCATTATTTTCTAGTTGATCTCGCATATGTGTGCATCTAAGTATCTATAGAAATGAAAATTATTTATAGCTTAGCAGCGGGAATGTTTTTATTATGGAGCAATTATTAAATGATGTAAACCATTCTCACATCGTCAAGAAGCAGAGATTATTATTGTTGGGAAAATTAACGTTTTGAATTTTTTTCAGCGATAGTGATAAGGGATATCACCACTGCATTTCTTGCCTTTTTGTCTCAGAATGGAAGTGGAAAAGAAAGGTTTTATTACCAGTTACACTTGAGTAGAAGAACTGTGTCTTCATTCGAAATTGCGACAATTATGTAAAGATGCTTCAACAAGAGCTTTTAAGAACCCGAACATTACACATGCAACTGCCAACATCTTCCTCTTAAACGTAAAGCTGCCTCCAGTAACGTGGGCTGAATTTTTTTGTTGGGGTACTTGCATTGATTGTGATTTTTTGCATTCTTTATTATATAATTTCTATTTAACTTATATTTTGAAAATTTTAATTGGAACTTCAGTACTATACAAGACAATGAATGTGGTTATTGTTAGATTCTTTGTTTAATTTTAATATTTGAAAGAGATAGAAAGTTTACGGGGTATTAATCATACAATCCATATTTTTCATCCTAATTGTTAATTTCATTAAGTACTGCAATGTTATTAGTTAATTTCCTTTTAGTTATTTGCAATAATGTTATTGTAGAGTATATGCCATAAATTTCATTAGCACAACGGGAGTAGTAATTAATAAATTCGTTATACTTAATAATTTCATGAATGTCTTATTATCAATTTCTTTAATAAATTATTCCTTTGTTTACTATGTTAGGTCTTTAAAATACTCCGAAACTACTGTCGTTTTGATTAAAATGATGCAGTAATAAGCAGTGTAGGTGAATGATTTGAATATAGGATCACTAATATCGATTACTGTGAGATCAGACGAAGTTTATTTTGCATATCTAGCTGTTTAGAAATTACTTTTGCATAACAATATAGATCAGAATGGGAATTATGGTATCATTACAAACTATATAATGCTCGGAGATATTTATTTAAATATTTTTCTGGTTAAATAAGGAATGGGTTTGTAGTTTGTTGATCATTTATTTTAAAATATCCGTGTAGAAATAATGCTCTACAAATTTAGACGAATGATTTTTTAATTAAGTTTATCAACTTAAAGCAAACAGCTTAATCTAAATTACCAGATTTTAAAATCCGATGTTATGACGCCTGCATAATTTTCAACTAGGAGCTTTCTAGTTTAAAGTGTCTATAACTGGTACTGTAAAGATGATTTAAAATAAAGAATAGATATTTGTATAATACATTTCTGCGATTTTGATTTCTTTCTTATTGATTATTGATACTTTACCATAGCTCATGTTTTGTAATAATAAGATATATTTTCAATTTTTACACAAATTTTCATTACATTTTAAGTGAATTAAAAATTATCTATCACTGTTAATTAGTTTTGATTATGTTTAATTTTAAATACAATGGTCATACTTTTGAAACGTGAATGTTAACCAACACTTACTTCTTAAATCTCTTTCCAAAAAGCTCTGAGCATCCCTACTCAAGCTTGATTTTGACCCTGATGACTCTAATTTTGTAGATCAAAATCAATAATGATATGATAAATAAAAATGATAAATTAGAACTTTATTTAGTTGAATTATACCTCAGAGAGAAGTTTTGAAGAAATCTGTTGAAAATTTTATTTCTAATTTCCGTCTAGTAATATATTAGTAGATAATATGACTAACATATTTATATATTAACTACTAATATGTTTATATATATATATTCACTAATAAATTGTAATTAATAAAAATTAGAAGAGTTTAGTAAAATTTTTCAAATTAACAATCTATAAAAGAGATATATTAGATATATTTCTTTTATTAGATAAAATTTCATATTTTTGACAATTCAGCATGTTTTTGTATTTACAGTGAATGAAAGCGTGTTCAATTGAATATGAATAAATCTTACAGCATTGTAATATTTATTATAAATACTTACTCCAACTAGCCTTGCATTGTATAGTAGATTTATATTTTGATAAATTTAATAATTAATTGAAAAACATAATCAAAATTCTGTTAGAGATAGAATCAAAGAATATTTATTTATCATTAATATTGTAATCTTTTAGATTTTTCAGTTCATATAAATTATATGCATATAGTTAATGTATATTCATAATGATACGTAGTATTATACGAAGAAATTCTACATAATAGGAGTTACATGGAGGTAAACATTAATCTATAGCATGGAGCACCTTGGAGGAATGTATTTTATTTACAGATAAAATTTAAGCATGGTGTATTACAAAGATTGACTCACTATTGTAGACTTATTACATACGAAGTCATCGATGTTATTAGAGGACTCTATCAAACTAGTAGTAGAACAGGCGAGAACAGGGTATATCTTCAGGACACTGTGTTCCTTTTCACCTCTCAATGGAAAACTGAATGATCACTGTTCTCCCCTGTGCTTTCCCTTAATTATTATAGATATGTCACCTTTGATCATTGGTTAATTCTTCTTCAAATAGACGCATAAACTCTCTATTCTTTAAAGTGCTTCTCTGGTGATCTATTCTACTGAGACTATTAAAAAGATGTAGTGTCTGATAAAAGTGCTCTGTCTTAAACCCTCTTCCCCAGTTTTAAATTTACTTATAAATTTAGTTGACATAAATATGCACAGTTAACAACTAATTTATGCGTGTGAGAACCAGATTTTCTAATTGTTAGAAAAACTACGTTATTAATGACATCATTGCAAGTAATGAAATTACTGAAGAGTTAAATATTTTGGTTTACCCAGCAATGAAAAAGAAATTTTTAAGTACGAAAATTAATTTCCCTAGATAACAAGCTTAAACTTATTTTAACATATTGAGTGAGATGCATATAGCTTTTTGCGGGTTTTTTATGCTTAACACAAGCAAAATCTCAATCTATCACAAACCTCTTTAAATTTTATGAGTGAGATGATCATCAACAGCATCTAGTTCTCCAGATTAATGGAAAAGATAACCACATAAATAATGAAATAATAAAAACTAATGTATAAAAGGTAAAAATAAGAAAACACTAAGTAAAGAGACAGGACTTACAGTCACTGGTAGAAATTTCTTCAGATTTTCAGTCAATGATATCTTTCTCTCCCCTCTCTCTCTTTTTTTTTTTAACTAATTAACCTTAATAACACTCTTCTTCATAAGTTTTAAAACAGCTATATTCTTTGTTCATTTTTTATTTAACTATTTTTATGCATTCATTTTCTTTGGTTGCTATTTGTGTATAAAAGAGTCTCGTTTCTTATTACTGAGTATAGACAGAGTCATTACTGACATTACTTTAAAAAAACTTTATCAAACGAAAAATAATTTAATGCAAAGGTTTTTAAGAAAAGTTTTACTCATCTTACGGGCCAGGCAGGTTTCCTTAACCTTTTTATATTCCCAACACATTTGGTTTATTTTATTTACCCCGCTACAGGTCACCAAAATAAAGCATTTCTTCGGTGAGAGCTAAAAGTAGTGAAAACTTGTCACTACTTGATAACAACATCATTATAAAAAACACGAAATAAAATTAATTACCAACAATTTCGGAACGCTGACATGTACAAAAAAAATAGATGCCACACGTGTTACACGATGTCTAATGAAACCGGTACCTACTATTTAATTTCAAATATGCATAAAAACATTCCCCTGCATTTTCTGTGTCAACCACAGTTTTTAAGTATAAAAAGCTAAAATCTAACAATTTTCTACCGGATCCGACCGAAGAGTTTAAATTAATCTTACCTACCAGAATCTAATAACACGGATTCCTACGAATAAATTGATATTTAGTTAATTAAGCTATTCTAATCAAGAGGAATCTGCAAGTATATCCTCAGAAAAACTTAAAAGTGTTTTTGATTAGTTTCTAATATATCATTATTTGAATAGCTTATTTATGTTTAAACTATTATACTTGAAATGAAATACTTGAATGATTGCACAGTTTAAGGAGATATCCACACTTATAATGAGTTGATATGAGGATTTTAAAGAATTAAATTCCCACCATTCATTATCAAACTGTATTGAAATTTAAAAGTAATTTCATCTACACAGCGTTATTTCTTTTTTAAGCTTAGATGAAATTTTAGTGACTTAGGAAAACAACCAAAAAAAAATCAAAGAAAAAAGAAGAAATTTGTAACCCAGTAACATATTATCTGTAAACATTCACCAAATATTGTCATACGTATTTATTGTGTGCATTTTTAAGTGAAGAGGAACATGTAATCAGATGAGTATTAAAAAAAGTGCTTATTCTCTCACCATGTTTCCTAAATATGTGCACAGTTTTTAACAAAATTTTACAAAATTTACAGATTATTTTAAGGAAAAAACAATATTCCATAAAATTAGAAATAAAAGTACTAAAAGTACGTTAAAATATGGGTTGATAAACTTAATAACTTTCTGAGCATGTGGCAAGTACGTTTTAATAATGAAGTCTAGAGGGCAATTTATATTACACTTTAGGCCGAACGCTGGCCGATTGGTTAGGGTGCTGACCGTCGGTACTGGAGTTCGTGGGTTCGAATCCCACTATGGCATGGATGTTCGTAGCCGTTCGGAATCGGCTTTAAGCAGTAGGTCCCGGTCTCATTAGCCCTCGTGTGCAAAACAGTAGACCGTAGCGCTCCAAACCAAACCAAACCAAATATTACACTTTAGCTAGATTATTTTTAAAACTGACTAAACTGTCAGCGATATATAGATCTGAATTTTAGTTCAATGGAATAAAAACTGATTAAGTACTTTTCACAAATTGAATTTGTGTTTTTTAAAACATCCATTTCCTGCAGATACAGCTTTCTTCTGTGAATTAACTAAATAAAATCGCTGATTAGCTGTTTAGAAAATGTGTTAAAATGGTATATGTGAAAACGAAAGATTACCTTGCAGCAAATAGATGTTTAACAAAGAACAAAATTATAGAGTCAAAAGTCTCTTATGGAATTTATTGTTTCATTGAACTTTCTAAAAAGCAGCGCAATAAATCAACTACAGTTTCGACAATTTTAAAGATATTAAAGCGAAATTTTTATGCAAGTTGTCCTATAGCAGGGACTATTAAGTTATACTATCACACAAATATACTTTTCATTCTTATGGAGAAAATAGTCATTGGTGAACTCAAACGGTAGTAAAATGAAAAGCCAGTGTATTTTAGCATCTCTTATGCATCTCGAAAACCATGTACATACCAGTATAGAGGGGTGTGAGCCCATCAATCAGTGTGTTAATAGTTAATTATGTGATGGCCTAGGATAAGCAAAACTAACTTATATAAGATTTTTGAGGCACTAAGGAACTAATCTTGTGGTATGTGAAGTTGCCAACTTTATAGAATAAGAATTATAAACAAAAGAGTCTCACCAAAGATTTGAATTTCAGCATTAAGTTCCCAGATATTTATATTTAAATAAAATTATAATTAAGTGTGTTAATTTTAGAATAAAATATACAGGACGTGTATATATTTCAAAAGTTGCAGAAGTAAATATTTTTTTTCCTTTCGTGTATAAATATTTATGCTATTTTTTAGAATATACTATTTAAAGAAACAGAATTACATGATTTTTACAAGAAACAGTGTTATTAAAAATATTTTTAAAACAGTACTAAAAAAGAGTTTGCTTTATATTCTTTATTTCATAATCAATCGATAAAAGGCTGTTACAGTGAAGCTATTAGGTCTCAAAATTTAAAATGAACCCTTAAGTTTCGTTCAATTTGTATTTACCAAGTTAAAATAAGTTACCAATTCTGTAGTCTATTTTTTTTTCAACTCAAGGTTTCAAGTTACAATGATACGGGGGGATACTCTGTTAAAATATCTATTTAAACGATTTTCTTTCAAGGGAATAAGTCGTTTTTTCGATTTTTCTCCTATACACATTTTATAATTTTTACCAATCCGTATCGAACTCAAATGCTCAATAAATTAATATTTTCTGCCTAGCATTTTTAAATTTTACCACTTTTATCGAGCATGTCTCCATCAACTAAACAATTCCTCATCTACAAATTTCATCCACAACCTCAATATCCGTTAATTGTTTAAAACAGTGTATAACACCAGCCCCACCTAGCAATATGTTATATCCTAAAACTGAATAGGCATCTTCCACATTCCTTAATTGTTATTTAACTTCTATTCTCTCCATGAGTGAGTTTTTGAACAGGACAAGTTTTGAACCTAGAAAAAAATAGCAAATTTTATACTATTTTTTACACACCAGTTTTCGTGAACACATACCCATTCATAAAAAAAACTTCGAAATAGATCCCAATAAATATCAACTTCAACAAGACATAAGCATCATTATTATGCTTTCAAAAGCACAGCTCAGAACTCAGTTCAATTACTTAGGTATGTTTTATTTAAACAAAAATTTGCTGCTCACCAAGGAAAGCTGAAACATCGACATAGCTGAAGTAAACATTGAAATAGCTGTAAATGTTTTCACTGAACAATAATTATATAAATTGGACACTTCAAAAAAACTTTGAAATAAACAAGATTAAATAATCGAGATACAACCGTAAGTACATGCCTGCCTATTAATAAAATACATATTTTTGTAACTATCAGCAGCATTTGCTAGCACAAAACTATGTGAAATAATGATTTTCATAATCAACGTGTGCATTTTGATCTGCTTTATAATACCTGTGTGAGTCATTTATTTCTATTCCTTTCCAAAATCGAGAATATCTTACCACATTCAAATATTTCACTACTAACTGTAAACCTAAAGTTATTAACGTGCTACGACTTACTCCATGCATGCTATCGCTCGTAAGAAAAAAGATGCATTCTAAGACAAAAATTGCTCACCGCATCTTAAGACCAATTTAATATTAAACAGCAGAACTTTATCTTTAAGTTGAAAGTAGTACATCCACCAAAAGGAGGAAAACTACATATCTGGATAATTTCGGACGGAAGATTTTAAAAGACTACTTTCAAAGTACTAGGATTGCTTAATTTATATATATAGTTTAGTTTAAAAATGAAAGTGGTGACTAAGTAAAACAGACTTCAGGTTTGTAAAAATGAAATACACGAGGACGCAAGTCCACTGATCGACACGACAGCTTTTAAGTCGACCGGTAAATAATGCAACAACAAACTGTATTGTGTTATCTAGTATACAGTTTTTTCACTCCACCGAGATTATTACACTATACAGTGAAATTTTCTACTTGCTTTCATTTTCAAATTGTGGTCGGCTGGCATAATATTTATAATTACCAATGTAGTAACTGTTAGTCCCAGTTAAATAATTATTGTTAGAATAGAAGTTTTAATGTTGTATCATAACAGAAATTTTAAAAATATTGGATGCTAATACTAGGCAACTGACATATAAAGGTTATAAAAATCAGGTTTGAGTATATAGTACGATAGTATAAAAAATAAAATCACTTTAATCGGTTCATCTTTAGTATCCTAAGGACCGACGTCTTCGTTAAAATTGACCAGAGGACGTAAATTATATCCGAGGTCACAATGTCTTCCAATTTTACAAACAATACCTCTGGGTTCTGTTGCTTCTAATGTACTAGGACCCACTTGAGCTAAGTCGTTCTCTCACTATCGTTAAACATTGGTCAAAAGGTAAAGTGCTGCTCTTCGGTACCGGAGTATGGGTTCGAAACCCGCAGATGGCATGGTTTTTGTAGTTTATTGGAATCGGCTTTGAGCAGTAGGTCCTGATCTCATTAGTCCTCGTTTATAAAATCAGTAGGCCACAGTCTCATTAGTCCTCGTTTATCAAATCAGTAGGCCACAGTCTCATTAATCACCATTTATCAAATCAGTAGGCCACGATCTCATTAGTCCTCATTTAGCAAATTAGAAGTCCGTAGAGCTCCAAGGGAAACCATATATATATATATATATATATATATATATATATATATATATATATATATATGTGTGTGTGTGTGTGTGTGTGTGTGTGTGTGTGTATGTGTGTATTGTATTATTATGTATTACATGTATGTATATATATAAATGTTTGCATAATAAATAATGTATACAATATATGTGTGTGCGCGCCTGATAGTTTTAGTTTTTACCTAAAAAGAAAACACTTCTTCAAATTACTAGTTTTACGTCTATCTCCGTTAAAGGATTGTGTTTTTCGAAACATCATCATTCTCTGCAAAAAGAAATTATAACTAAAATTTTCTACAAATCAGAATGTTTTTCTTTGATATTGTTAGTGAAAATTTAACTATCACTCCATTTTTAGCTATTCGATATTATCAAATTTACAGAATTATCTCCCCTCTTCCCGGAATAGGCAGATTCAAGTTCTTATATCATGCACACCGATTATTTCAGATATCTTTATTCCGTTATT
Organism: Pardosa pseudoannulata; assembly: GCA_032207245.1. Lineage (NCBI taxonomy): Eukaryota > Metazoa > Arthropoda > Arachnida > Araneae > Lycosidae > Pardosa > Pardosa pseudoannulata. The sequence continues at coordinate 27,618,815 of CM063503.1, read as the reverse complement.
TAAAATATGGTAAAATTTAGCCGAACGATGGCCGATTGGATAGTGTGCTTGCCTTCGGTACCGGAGGTCGGAGGTTCGAATCCCACATTGACATGGATGTTAGTAGGCGTACGGAATCGGCTTTAAGCTGTAGTTCCCGGTCTCATTAACCCTGGTGTTGCAAAAAGTAGACAAAAAGTAAATATATATATATATATATATATATATATATATATATATATATATATATATATATATATATATATATATATATATATATATATATATATATATATTATATATATATATATATATATATATATATATATATATATATATATATATCAGAAATATTCTGCGCTTAACTCATTTCAATTATTTATGTAGGCATTATTTAAACATACATTTATTGCTAACAAAGGACTGCTGAAGCATCAACATAAGTAAAGTAAACATTGAAATAGCTATAAAATATTTCACTGAACTATGATTATATAAATTGGACACGCCAGAAAAAATTTGAAATAAACGAGATTAAATTATTGAGATTCAACTGTAAGTACATTCATACCTATCAACATGATACATACTTTTTTAAGAATCATCAGCACAATACAGAATCATTTTCTAAAACAATACTATATAAAATAATGATTTTTAAAAACAACGTATGCATTTTGATCTGGTTTATAATACCTGTGTGAGTCATTTATTTCTTTTCCTTTCCGAAATCGAGAAGATCTTACCACATTCAAATTTTTCACTACTAGCTATAAACGTAAGGTTATTAACGTGCTACGACTTATTCCATGCACGAAATCGTTTGTGAAATAAAAGGTGCATTCTAAGCCAAAAATTGCCCACTGCATCTCCAGACCAATTTATGAATATGAGTACACGGAAGAACTTGATCTTTAAGTTGAAAGTAGTACATCCACCAAAAGGAAGAAGACTACATATCAAGATAATTTCAAAAGGTAGATTTTTAAACGACTAGAATGCTAGGATTGATTAAGATATATACATAGTTTAGTTTAAAAGTGAAAGTGGTGACTAAATAAAACAGACTTCAGGTTTGTAAAAATTGCAATACACAAGGCCGCAAGTCCACTGATCGTCACGACAGCTTTTAAGTCGGCAGGTAAATAATGCAACGACAAACTGTATTGTGTTATCTAGTATACAGTTTTTTCACTCCACCGATATTGTTACACTATACAGTAAAATTTTCAACTCGCTTTCATTTTCAAATGGCCGTAGGCTGGCATGATATTTATAATTAGCAATGAGTAACTGTTAGTCCCAGTTAAATAATTATTGTTAGAAAAGGAAATTTAATGTTGTATCATTACACAAATTTTAAAAAAATTGGATGCTAATACTAGGCAACTGACATATAAAGTGTAAACTCGCCGAGTGGTTTGCGAAGTTTCTATTTCAAATTGTACATCATACCCTAGTCATCTGGATATGACTTCGCATGGGTATCGTATAGGGAGCAGGTATGGTGACGAAATAATCAGCCGTAGAGGATTAAACTTAACAATGTTGATTTATTACAACAAAAAAAACATTTAAAGAAATATATCGTCCAGAGAGGAGATTACTCTAGACAACCTGCTCATCTCAAAGTTCAGCCGGGAGTCCCTCCCGTTTCTTCTTTTCCAAACAGGAAACCTCGGTTTTAGGGGAGAGCGACACCCCTCCTCTCTTTGACCTTTGTCCTTGGAGTCGCCGAAAAGCCCTTCGGCGCCCAGCCGACGCGGTCACACAAAGCACAGTTTCTTTTCTCTGTCGGTGCGTTGACAAAACGGCATATTTGACACCTCTAATCGTCCGTGCGTCAAAAGGACCATTACTGGTACAATACTGCCGTTTTCCAATTGTTCAAAAGAATAAAAGTTCGCCCGACCACCGACAGAGACGGACGCGACTATTACATAAAGGTTATAAAAATCAGGTTTGGGTATATAGTACTATAGTATAAAAATAAAATCCACTTTAATCGATTCATTTTTAGTGTCCTAAGGTCCCACGTGTTCGTTAAAATTGACCGAAGCACGTAAATTATATCCGAGGTCACAATGTCTTCCAATTTTTTAAACAATATCTCTGAGGGTGGCAGGTCAAGCCTGTGGATCTTCTGCTTGCAACTTGCTTCTAAAGTACTAGGACCTACTTGAGCTAAGTCGTTCTCTCACTATAGTTAAACATTGGTCAAATGGTAAAAGCTGCTATTCGGTACAGGAGTATGGGTTCGAAGCCCGCAGATAGCCTGGTTGTTTGTAGTTGGTCGGAATCGGCTTTGAGCAGTAGGCCCCTATTCTCATTAGTAATCTTTTATCAAATTTTATTTCAGTTTTGTGCGTGACAGTTAAAAGCAAAACTAAATGGATTAAGAGGATAAATTCATAGAATGATTGGTATTTTCATAACTTACTAACACAGAATTATGAAACTTTACAGAATTCGCAAATTCAGCTTGTACGCACAAAAAATCCAACTTTCGAATGAATTACTATTGTACCCATATATTTTCAAAATTAGAAGTATTGAAAGAAAATTAAGAGATGAAATATTAAAATGAAAGAAACACTTGAATAATTAACAAATAATTTTAAATAGAATGTTTTTTGCATTTTAATTTTTTTTTAATCTTAATGTAATTTAGTTGTATTTTATTGCATGTGCACAGAATTCTCTTCATCTATTCCATGTTAGTTAAGAATGTGACCAAGTCTCAGAACTGGACGATTTACAAAATTCCTTTGTTTCGTTCCACATTCACTTAATATTTTGGTATTCATTCTTTTTCTACATTATGTAATATACTAATATTTTAAATTTAAATCATACATTCATGGCATATTACGATTAAGTCTGGCATTAAATATCAAAGCTTTTGCAAAGACTAATTTTTTTTCCTACATAACTGTAACATCACTTTTCCTTCGTGCAATTTTATAAGCTTTAGCGTAGTTTTTCATGTTTGAGAATTATAATTACTTGACTTCACATATTGCGGCGATTTTATACTTCAGGGATTAATTAGCAGCAGAAAAAATAGGTACGCGTATATATTCTGTATTTTAATTAAAAGCATTTTATGTCCCTTAAAAAATTATTGCTGTAAATGTGCAAGTCATCAGTAAATTTATCTCAATATTTCATGTTAATAATTATGGAGATTTAACAAATTGTATACGCAATTACTTATGAAACAAATTTGAAAGAAATAACCCGTGCATGTAATGAAAATGCCCGAGTTTTTTATTGCAATTACTGGTGTGTTTACGAATAAAAAAGCCTTTACTTTTCTAAGCATAGAGTAAATTAGATTTTTTAACGACTATTCGAGTTAAAATGTTCAAATTAAAATTAATAAAACAAAAGTAGTACGCAAGTAAAGTAAGGCAAGCCGCCGTAGCAATAAAACTATCCTACGGCATAAAGGTACGCAGTGGGTTGTGCCTAGAGCCGTAATTGGGGTCTGGCGAAGGCGGAACTTGCAATTTATATTTAATTTTAGTAATAGTTAGTAATGTAAGGCTACTAACTCAACCATTTTCATAATTTGCCAATAGTATTTGTGATATAAAGTTTAGTATTATATACACTCGTAGACAAAAAACGACGCAACCAGAAGATGTAATACAAATCGACACTAATTTTTATGCATACGGATTTCGACAAAAAATGGAAAATTTTAAAGTTTGACATGCGATAAATGAACATGTGACCCATCTTATCTGTTCAACTGGCAGCATATTTAAGATGAGAAATTTCGATTATTAATTCTGTTAGATTATTAATTCTTTGCGAATTTCATTCCTTGTACTCATGTATACAGTAACTATGCAACGCATACAGGTGCGCGAACGGTATGCGCAGATATCAGCATTTGATTGAGGACGTGTAGTTTGGCTCAAAGAAAGTGATTGTTCTATTCTGCAAATCCCTGGACGATGTTGTCAGGAATGGTGAACCATGGGTGAACACAACGTGAAGAAGGAAAAGGTCGGACTAGAGAAACGACAGAATGGGAGGACACAGCAGTTGTTGAGCGGTACTCACAGCCCCAGATGCATCGTTATCACCGATTATAAGTGCAACTAGTACTTCAGTGATCGCAAGGACCATTCATAGGTGGATCACAGAAAGGTATCTGAGGCCATGGCACCCTTGGTGCCTAGTAACATTGACCTCTGTACAACGACAAGACTGTTTGCAGTGGTGTTAGACTCATTTGAACTGGAATGCCACTGACTGAAGCATAATAGTCTTCAGGTCTCGCTTTGAACTTACCTCTAATGGCCAGTGAATACGTGTCTGGAGACTCCCGGACAGAGGTGATATAGCAACCTGACTGTCTTCCGACCTACAGGCCGACAACCGTGAGTGATAGTCTGGTTGCCATCGGATGCACCCTTACGGCACAGCGATACGTCGACGAAGTTCTACGCTCCGTTGTGTTGCAGATCATGTCAAGCCATCCTGAGATTATATTTCGACAAGGTAATGCGAGGTCCCATACTGCACGTATTTCTACTGCTTTTATTCGTTCCTTACGAACGCTATCATTAGCCCACAAGTTCGCCGAATCTCTTACCCAATGAGAACGTTCGGAGCAGTAATAGCAGGCCTCACCAACCAGCTAGGGATTTTGACAATCTAACGCTCCAGTTGGATAAAATTTTTTCACGATATCCCTCATGAGGACATCCGCCACCTCTATCAATCAATGCCATGCCGAATAACTACTTACATAAGAGCCAAAGGTGGACAAACGTTAAGTGATTAAGTGTTTCACTTTGTGAAGTTCTATCACTTAAATAAACTATCCAACTTTTTATAGTGTATTAAAAAAAGACTCTTAACTAAGTAATTTGCTACCTAAGTATACTGCAGTGGAAAAAGTCTTCCACAGATTCTTATATTTTATTGAAAACAGTTCAGTTATATTTTCATAACTACACTTTTACCAATACACATAACTTTTTCATCTTATTTGATAACTAACTTCTATAAAAACTGAACTCTTGTTCTAATTTCAATTAAAAAATTATTATCGTAATTTATCTTTATTTTCCGAATTGGCATTTTACCTTATGAGAGGTATTGGTCAATATTTTGCAACTCGTGGATAATTTCGACCAAAAATTGCTGTTTATTACTACACCCAAAGATCTACAATCATCCCTGCCATCAAAATGTATTCCTAATCAAAACTAAATAACTAATTAAAACTAAATCAAATATTAATTAATAATAATAAAAATTATAATAAAGATAAAATTAATAATAATAATAATTTAATTTTAATAATAATAGTTAATTTAATAGTAATAATAATGATAATGATAATAATAATTATTGATAATAATTTAATAATAATAATAGTAGTTTAATGATAATAATATTAATTAATTAATAATAATTAAAATATTTTATTCATAATTAAACGAAAAAAAATATTGTCTAAGTAGAGAGATTAATAAATATTACGCTCCGTGATATGCTTACTGAAGGTAATTGAATATAACACGAAAATGCAAAATATTCAATAGATTATACTTTCGATGGCAAAATTGTGACTTAATTTTCACTATTTATCGTTATAATGACCTGTTTAGAAATAAAAACAAAAACATTATCTCAAGCGAAAGTTTACCTTCCATTTTCATGTCACGTATGAGTTCTGGATTTATTCTAATCCTCTTTTCTTTAAACAACTTTTCTCTGGTGAAATGAAATTAAATGTCACAATGTTGCTAGTTTCCATTGATTTCTCTATCGGTTGGGATAAAGTGACAACTTATGAATATCAGGTCTTAAAAGCTTTCAAGAAGTTATGAAACTTTTATAGCAGTGTCTTTATATAATATCATAAACTGGTATCATTTCCAGACAGAAGAGGTAAAAATTTGACTCTTTGGAATCAGGATTTCTTATAAATCAATCATATTAGGAACAAAGTTTATTTAATATTTCAACATTTTCCTTATTAAACCCGTATAATTATAGTAAAGACACAAAGTGTAGATTAGCATACTACCTCCTTCAAATATTTTTTACCACTTTCGATGCATCCCTTTCTCAAATTGTTACAATTATAAATCAATCCTTTATAAAAACTAAATAAAATATGTATTTACACATATTTAATATTTAAAAAAGTAGACTTATAGCACCTATTTAAAGCTGCATCTATTTAAGAGAAATAACCTAATTTTTAAATATTTTTAATATAATAGTTTAAGTTGCATTTAAAAGCATAAAAGTTTCATAACTCTATGTTAAACTTTTTCAAAAATGACTTATTATATCTACGGTCCTCTGAAAAGAAGTGTTTGCTGAGACTCGAGAATTAATAGTTTGAATTAATAATAGAAGAAAAAACTGAAAAATAATTCACGAAGAATATTTAAAAAAATCAACAAAAAATTTTATTTAAATACTTGTGAATGGGAATTTTTAAATTATAAATATAATTTGTTTAAAGCATAAAAATCTCATAACTTTAATCGTTTTTAAAAATCATTAATCACAATCCTCTTGAAAAAACTTCTTGCATTCTTCAATTTCATAGTTAATCATTTGAATTTCAAATAAACACAAAAATATATCTTTAACAAAATTTTGTATTAATTGAACTTCAAAATATAATATAGTTTTCAAAACTCGCAAGTTGAACCATTAGATGATAATGTTTTTTATAAACACCTGTATTGTATGAACTTAAAATAAATAAAAGTTGCTTCCTATTGATTTCATAGGTACAGAGAAAATTTGATTGATGACATTTTTATTATTGAGTTTTATCATCAATAGTTCTATAGTCAATTCTAAATATCATTTATTTCATTTAGAGATTCGGCACATTATAAGCTAAAAAAATTGATCATTTGTATACCTTGATGCTGGTCTGCCTTACACACGGAAGTTGATGTCATTTACATAACAAATATTAAAGGGTGGTTTAAATACATGTTGTTATCCGAGAAGATTGCAGTTGAATGAATGTTGAATAGATACTACGCTGCTACTTGGTGCTGGACTTAATGGGTTCAAGACCTACTGCTGGTTCTTAGCCGTTTGGAATCGTCTTTGAGCAATAGGTCCAGATCTCTTTATCCCTCTTACAATAAAGCACTGAACAGGGCCAATATCACAGTGAAATCCTAATGCAGTCTCCGAGGGGTGGTTGGCAGAATGCAAGTTTTCAGCGACTCCGCCGCCTAAGGCACCCCCAACCAACCATAATAGGCCGGTCGCATCGCGCAGCAATCCACGAGCGAACACAGAAGAATGGCACTGGAGAGGAGAATCTGGAAGAAAACTGGATGAGTAGCGGACCTCTTCACGCCGAAATTAGTGGAGGTGGAGTAAACCACACTATAGTCGGGGTGATAAAAACAAGGAAGTTTAGAATTTACCCCTTTGCACCTACAGTGGGGAGACCGAGGACCCCACTGTACACGAGAGATATGTGTGTACACACACACACACACATGTATATAAGAAATAAGTGATTGGCTTCTAATTTCACTCATAGTTTTGTTCTCTTTATTAAAGAAAATTTAGGTAAAATACTTCCCACTAGAAAAAGATATGATGTAGACACATGTCTTTTTGTAGGTAAAGAATTAATAGCATTTCTCGACACCAAACTATCTTTATTTGTACTATCTTAAGAAAGAAATGTAGAAGTGATTTCATAATACTGAGAACATTTTACGAGTTAAATTTATTATAAAGCATTATTTTTTAAAAAGGAAAACTAATTGCCAATAAAATGTTGATAACAACTAAAATAAAATTCAAAATGTTTTTAAGGCAAGGCACAAATCTCCGAAGTACAACATTACATTTTCACGACGTGTTCGTTTTGGTTGGTTGATTTGGAGCGCTACAGTCTATATTTTGACTCACGGAAACTAACTGAACAGGGACTTACTTTTTAAAGACGATTACAAAAATTTACAACCAGCCTTGTTAGAAACAGGATTATAGACTTTGAACTACGGTGCGGAAAGGCAGCACCCAAATTATTTAGTCATTAATTGCTTATTTTGTGGCAGATATCCAAAAGTTTTATTTACATTTTCTTATAGAATCTTAAACTGAGTTTAAGATTCAGAATATTTTCCGCGTTTCATTATGTGTATACTACAAAGCATTGATTCTATAATGAAAAAATTGATTTTGGGGAAAAACTCATCAATGTGGAAGAAAAATGCAAATCGTTTGTTAACCAAGAAACCATTTTAAAATTGGGATATGACATTTTCATATCTTACGTTACCTTAAGATTTCAATCTGTAATTTTAGAGAACATCCCGTTAAAGGAGTCTAGGAATTACTCTAGAAATTTGGGGTAATTTAAGTGTGTTATTCCACTTCAAAGCACTAATTGTTTAGTAGAAATTTAATTCCCGTAAAGACATCGATTGAGGAAGAATAAAAAATGTAGCTATACACAGTTAGAAAGAATGAAAAATTAATTATATTTTTCATGAAATATCATCATATAAACTTTTATAGGCACTGGAAATAACATCAATATTCCTACAACTTGAGTAATTCAAAGTAACATTAGCAAAAAAAAAGTTCACCGTTAGAGTGTATTTTACTCAATTATTTATAAAGAAGAAAATTTCCAGCAAACTCATATCGTTTGGAAAACCATTTCCTTTATAGTACACTTACATTTTTTTGCAAATATAGTTAGACTCTCGCTTTAATATCTGCCTTCTCGTACTCCGGATCAAACTGTAGAATCGATCGTATTAGTTATTATCTAGGAAAAGGTGATAATTAAACCAATCGACCGGATACGACTGAAGTGTTTAAATTGATCTTACTTACCAGAATCTAATAACACTGACACTTGCGAATAAATTAATATTTAGTGAATTCAGCTTTGTTACTCAAGAGGAATCTGCAAGTGTATCCTAAAAAAACTTAAAAGCGATTTTAATTAGTTTCTAATATATCATTATTTGAATTATCTTAATTTACGTTTAAATCATTGACAAGTAAACCTCAACCTATTGCACCGATTAAAGAGATAGCCATATTTAAAATGAGTTGAGATGGTGATTTTTAATAATTAAAATCACACCACTCATTGCTCTTTGCAATTCTTTGCAATTTTCTCAGCAAATTCTTTTCAAAATTCTTTGCAAATTCTTTGCTTTTTGCAATTATTTAAAAATAATTTGATTTACACAACTAAATGATTTTAGGGTAAGAGCTTAGAGGTAATTTTAGTAAATTATCAAAAAATTAAAAAAAATAGAAATAGGTTCAGCCTCTTTCAAGAAATGGAGCAAAATATGTGTAACTTTTATCAAACTGACAGATTATTTAACAAATAATAGCAGCAATGTTCCACTCAGATTATAAATAAATATTCATAAACATGGGGATATATGTTCTGCTAAACGTAATAATATCTTTCTAAGCATTCGGTAGTATAACTGTGCAGTCATTCCTTTTCTTAATTTCCTAAATGAATAATATCTTACCACATTCATATTTGCCTCTACTAAAAGTAATCCCATTGGTATCAATCTTCTACGATATATTGAATATATATACGTCAAAAGACAGCGGTTACCAGCTGTTTATCAAGCCCTAACTATGATTGCACGAAATAATATTAACTTTAAATTGTAAGTAGCCCATACCCCATAAAGGGAAATGACTACACATCTGGAATGACTGCATTTCACGACTCACAGATACTAGATACCTAGAATTGCTTAAGATATATATTTTTTAGTTAAGAAATAAAAGTGGTGACTAAATAAAATGGACTTCTTTGTCAAAATGTAGCATTAAAAAGCGCTTACCCACTTTTTGCACCACAGCTTTTAAATCGGCCGGTAAATGCAACGACAAAACGACTTTGTGTCATCTAGTATACAGTTTTTTTCACTCCAACGATATTGTTATGCAATATGGCGAAATTTTCTACTTGATTTTATTTTCAGATGGGAGTAACCTGGCACAACGTTTATAATTACTAATGTAGTAACTCTTAGACACAGTTAAATAATTATTGTTAGAAAAGCAAATACTAATGCTGCATTATTACACAAATTTAAAAATCAATTGATGCTGCTACTACTAGGCACCAGTCATGTAAAAGTTATAAAAATCAAGGCATTCTTATGTAGTACGGAAGTATGGGATAAACAAAATCCATTTAATCGATTCATATTTAGTGTCGTCAGATCCGCCGTGTTCGTCAAAGGGAACTCTAGCACATATATTATGTTCGTGGTCACAATGGCTTCCAGTAACTCATACAAAACTTCTAAGGGTAGTAGGTCAAGAATAAGTGTCTTTTGTTTGGCCCTTGTTTCTAAAGTACTAGGATCCACTTGAGCAAAGTTGTTTTCTTACTCTCGTTAAACATTGGTCAAATGGTAAAGCGCTGGTCTTCGGTAATTTATATAGTAAATAATGTGTACTATATGTATGTGTCTTATAGTTTTAGTTTTTAGCCTAAATTAGCGAGAAAAAGAAGCCGCTTATTTGAATTTTTTCTTTTAAGGGCTATAATTATGTATCTATATATCTAGCTATTATAGGTTTGTGTTTTTCAAAAGATCATCATTCTTTACAAAAAAATGATGCCTAAAATTCTCGAGAATTCCGAGTAACTTTTTCACTGATATTGTTAGTCAAAAATGAACTAGCCATCCATTATTTACTATTCAATAATATTGGATTTACAGAATCATCTCCCACCTAACCGAAATAGGTATATTCTTTCAATTATTGTATCATGCATTCCGATCGATTTAGATATTATTCTTACGTTTTTTAAAGTGTAATTAACCTTTACACGTTTATATTCATAAATGAAATCTAGACACTCACATATACGTATATATATATATATATATATATATATATATATATATATATGTGTGTGTGTGTGTGTGTGTGTGTGTGTGTGTGTGTCTGTATAAATATTTTATGGGTATGTATATATATAAATATATACATATATATGTTTGTATATACACACACATGTATATATAAGAAATAAGTGATTGGCTTCTAATTTCACTCATAGTTTTGTTCTCTTTATTAAAGAAAATTTAGGTAAAATACTTCCCACTAGAAAAAGATATGATGTAGACACATGTCTTTTTGTAGGTAAAGAATTAATAGCATTTCTCGACACCAAACTATCTTTATTTGTACTATCTTAAGAAAGAAATGTAGAAGTGATTTCATAATACTGAGAACATTTTACGAGTTAAATTTATTATAAAGCATTATTTTTTAAAAAGGAAAACTAATTGCCAATAAAATGTTGATAACAACTAAAATAAATTTCAAAATGTTTTTAAGGCAAGGCACAAATTTCCGAAGTAAAACATTACATTTTCACGACCAGCTTGTTTTGGTTGGTTGATTCTGAGCACTGCAGTCTATATTTTGACTCACGGAAACTAACTGAACAGGGACTTACTTTTTAAAGACGATTACAAAAATTTACAACCAGCCTTGTTAGAAACAGGATTATAGACTTTGAACTACGGTGCGGAAAGGCAGCACCCAAATTATTTAGTCATTAATTGCTTATTTTGTGGCAGATATCCAAAAGTTTTATTTACATTTTCTTATAGAATCTTAAACTGAGTTTAAGATTCAGAATATTTTCCGCGTTTCATTATGTGTATACTACAAAGCATTGATTCTATAATGAAAAAATTGATTTTGGGGAAAAACTCATCAATGTGGAAGAAAAATGCAAATCGTTTGTTAACCAAGAAACCATTTTAAAATTGGGATATGACATTTTCATATCTTACGTTACCTTAAGATTTCAATCTGTAATTTTAGAGAACATCCCGTTAAAGGAGTCTAGGAATTACTCTAGAAATTTGGGGTAATTTAAGTGTGTTATTCCACTTCAAAGCACTAATTGTTTAGTAGAAATTTAATTCCCGTAAAGACATCGATTGAGGAAGAATAAAAAATGTAGCTATACACAGTTAGAAAGAATGAAAAATTAATTATATTTTTCATGAAATATCATCATATAAACTTTTATAGGCACTGGAAATAACATCAATATTCCTACAACTTGAGTAATTCAAAGTAACATTAGCAAAAAAAAAGTTCACCGTTAGAGTGTATTTTACTCAATTATTTATAAAGAAGAAAATTTCCAGCAAACTCATATCGTTTGGAAAGCCATTTCCTTAATAGTACAGTTACATTTTTTCTACAAATATAATCAGACTCTCGCTTTAATATCTGCCTTCTCGTACTCCGGATTAAACTGTAGAATCGATCGTATTAGTTATTATCTAGGAAAAGGTGATAATTAAACCAATCGACCGGATACGACTGAAGTGTTTAAATTGATCTTACTTACCAGAATCTAATAACACTGACACTTGCGAATAAATTAATATTTAGTGAATTCAGCTTTGTTACTCAAGAGGAATCTGCAAGTGTATCCTAAAAAAACTTAAAAGCGATTTTAATTAGTTTCTAATATATCATTATTTGAATTATCTTAATTTACGTTTAAATCATTGACAAGTAAACCTCAACCTATTGCACCGATTAAAGAGATAGCCATATTTAAAATGAGTTGAGATGGTGATTTTTAATAATTAAAATCACACCACTCATTGCTCTTTGCAATTCTTTGCAATTTTCTCAGCAAATTCTTTTCAAAATTCTTTGCAAATTCTTTGCTTTTTGCAATTATTTAAAAATAATTTGATTTACACAACTAAATGATTTTAGGGTAAGAGCTTAGAGGTAATTTTAGTAAATTATCAAAAAATTAAAAAAAATAGAAATAGGTTCAGCCTCTTTCAAGAAATGGAGCAAAATATGTGTAACTTTTATCAAACTGACAGATTATTTAACAAATAATAGCAGCAATGTTCCACTCAGATTATAAATAAATATTCATAAACATGGGGATATATGTTCTGCTAAACGTAATAATATCTTTCTAAGCATTCGGTAGTATAACTGTGCAGTCATTCCTTTTTCTTAATTTCCTAAATGAATAATATCTTACCACATTCATATTTGCCTCTACTAAAAGTAATCCCATTGGTATCAATCTTCTACGATATATTGAATATATATACGTCAAAAGACAGCGGTTACCAGCTGTTTATCAAGACCTAGCTATGATTGCACGAAATAATATTAACTTTAAATTGTAAGTAGCCCATACCCCATAAAGGGAAATGACTACACATCTGGAATGACTGCATTTCACGACTCACAGATACTAGATACCTAGAACTGCTTAAGATATATATATTTTAGTTAAGAAATAAAAGTGGTGACTAAATAAAATGGACTTCTTTGTCAAAATGTACCATTAAAAAGCGCTTACCCACTTTTTGCACCACAGCTTTTAAATCGGCCGGTAAATGCAACGACAAAACGACTTTGTGTCATCTAGTATACAGTTTTTTTCACTCCAACGATATTGTTATGCAATATGGCGAAATTTTCTACTTGATTTTATTTTCAGATGGGAGTAACCTGGCACAACGTTTATAATTACTAATGTAGTAACTCTTAGACACAGTTAAATAATTATTGTTAGAAAAACAAATACTAATGCTGCATCATTACACAAATTTAAACATCATTTGATGCTTCTACTACTAGGCACCAATCATTTAAAAGTTATAAAAATCAAGGCATTCTTATGTAGTACGGAAGTATGGGATAAACAAAATCCATTTAATCGATTCATATTTACTGTCTTCAGATCCGTCGTGTTCGTCAAAGGGAACTCTAGCACATAAATTATGTTCGTGGTCACAATGTCTTCCAGTAACTCATGCAAAACTTCTGAGGGTAGTGGATTACGCCTAAGTGTCTTTTGCTTGGCCCTTGTTTCTAAAGTACTAGGACCCACTTGAGCAAAGTTGTTTTCTTACTCTCGTTAAACATTGGTCAAATGGTAAAGCGCTGGTCTTCGGTAATTTATATAGTAAATAATGTGTACTATATGTATGTGTCTTATAGTTTTAGTTTTTAGCCTAAATTAGCGAGAAAAAGAAGCCGCTTATTTGAATTTTTTCTTTTAAGGGCTATAATTATGTATCTATATATCTAGCTATTATAGGTTTGTGTTTTTCAAAAGATCATCATTCTTTACAAAAAAATGATGCCTAAAATTCTCGAGAATTCCGAGTAACTTTTTCACTGATATTGTTAGTCAAAAATGAACTAGCCATCCATTATTTACTATTCAATAATATTGGATTTACAGAATCATCTCCCACCTAACCGAAATAGGTATATTCTTTCAATTATTGTATCATGCATTCCGATCGATTTAGATATTATTCTTACGTTTTTTAAAGTATAATTAACCTTTACACGTTTATATTCATAAATGAAATCTAGACACTCGCATATACGTATATATATATATATATATATATATATATATATATATATATATATATATATATATATATATATATATATATGTGTGTGTGTGTGTGTGTGTGTGTGTGTGTGTGTGTCTGTATAAATATTTTATGGGTATGTATATATATAAATATATACATATATATGTTTGTATATACACACACACATGTATATATAAGAAATAAGTGATTGGCTTCTAATTTCACTCATAGTTTTGTTCTGTTTATTACAGAAAATTTGTGTAAAAGACTTCCTACTGGAAAAAGATATGATGTAGACACATGACTTACATAAGTTACTTTAACGTCTATTATCTCATACATCTTTTATTTTCAATTTCTATGATGTAACAGCGGTATGATGTAGATTTTTATTCTTGTTTTCTAAAAATATTCTTTAAAGCACCATTTCAACTCTTTATAGCATTATTGCAAATGCATAGGTATACGTCGATATCTTCATAGACTTTGTTGTAGATCCGTAATTGATAACAGCCGTTGAGATGTTTTGTAATAATGAGGACAGATTGCAGGTACACGCTATAAGACTCCCAAACGCGGAATATCAACATTTTCAACTAATCGTTTTTTAGTCAATCGTACAACGTTTATGCATGTTTTGTTGACCATTTTCGTTATACCAAATGCAGTTTAAATTCATTAGCGGAGCAACACAACAGAAAGTTATGTTTGTTCTAAATACAAAACTTAAAATTTTTTTCCGGTCTTCGTCACATAGAGTTCAGTTTAGAATTAAAAGAATAGCAGCTCATCTAAATGCTATCATAAGTTTTCACATGGATGTTATCGCCGAACGATGGTCTAATGGTAGAGCGCTGCTCTTCGGTTCGCTTGTTTGAATCCTGCTGCTGACATGGATGCTCGTATCCTATCGGAATCAATTTTAAGTCCGTTAAGTCCCATAGAGTAATTACGCTTTATATCGAACTTTTCGTTATATGTCTGTTGGAATGCAACGAAAAGAGGGGTGCATAATTAGGTGTTTCAACGGTTTAAAAAAAAGAAAATTTTCTACAAAAAGTTTAGTTTTTGATTTTCTAATAAATTTAGATAAGCGAACATACATAAATATAGAGGTCAAGAGAATACTAGTCAAATCTAGCACATGGATAGTGATAATTAGAATTGTAATTTTTCAATAGAAGTTTCCTTACAGGTACATACACTAAGCTACACTTAAAATTACAAAATTCAATCAGAAAGATCAAAATAAATATTTTTGTTGAATATAAAGCTGTAAAATTTATTGTAAATACAATATGGTATACCTGTAAAAATAAGAAAAAAAGGCCTTAAAAATATGTATGCATGGAATTCGAGAAAATATAAATGTGGAGAAAAAATTAAAGTTTCATTTACTTTTTAGTGATGTGACCTCTTCCACATACTTGTATGCCTATTAAATAATAACATTTTTAAACATTAATTGTATGATGGATCATCAGAATTATCATTTCACATTCTGTTAAAGGTTGAAATTTAGTCCCGGCAGCGGAAATATCATTTATGCTGTTTGTTCTTTTGTTCATGTCCACGCCAAGCGAAGTAATAATAAGCAAATAAACATACAATTGCTGACTTCTCAATATTACTGATCAACACTTATAAAAATATTCTGCTATTTCACGTAACATTTTGAAATGTAGTGAATATAAGTAAAAAGTTAAACTTATGTCAAGGACCTATTTATACTGCTATCCTTTCGATCTGGGACTTACCTAATATATTTTAATGCAACCATTGTAATTTGTGTACATTATTAGTTTCAAGTTAAATTTTAAAGTATACATTAAATGCTAAAAGATAATTTTTAGCCTTTAAAAGTGTAAAAAACATTTTTCGCAATTGTTCTGTGCATGTGCAGTGGACAAATTAAAAGTATTACTTTCAATGTATATAGACATGTCTAAAAAACCAGATCAAGCTTAAAAAGAAGCTGCTGTAAAAAGCTAGGAGAATCGATTTACTAATATAAAACGGTAGTTGAATAATTACTGATTATCACGTTAAATGTTAAAAGGCACATTGAATGTTGAAAGATAGTTTCTAGCCCTGAATAGAGTAAAAACAATTTATCGCAATTGATCACGTCATGTGAGGTTGACAAATTAAACGTATTACTTTCAATGTATATAGACGTAACTATAAATCTAGATAAAGCTTAAAAATAAGCTTCTTTAAAAAGGTAGAAGAATCATTCACTACTATAGAATGGTAGATTAATAATTACTGATTATGCCATTGTGCTTTTGATAATTGTTCTGATATAAGGTATGTAATTTTCTAAAAGAAAAATAAAAGGATAGGACGCAAATATTTTCTTATGTTTTTATTTCCATTGTTACTCTTAAAATTAGTCTAGTTTAAATTCATCTAATAAATACCGGAGCTTAAATTAAATATGCCCTGTTATTTATCAGGCAAATTTAAACCTTCTACAAACTAGGACACAAGTTTAAATTATTACACAATGTAATTTCACAATGTTTTTGCAAGATACTATGAAGTAACGTACAGCGTTTCTGATACGTTTCATGACGTATTTATGGTGACTGAAACGAAATATCATAGTTTGTTTATTTATATAAAATGTAAAGATCAGTTATAAAACCTGGTCTTTTATTTCCTTATACTTTTAAAAAGAATATATATTTTATACAAGGCAAAAGCATGATACATGTCGACAGCCAGGAAAATCCCATAATATAATAGTATTTTACTTTTAAAGAAAGAGTGGAAGTTTTAGGAATATTCATTAGAGTTTTGGGTAATTAATAAAATTTATTGTAAGCTTGAAATTTGATTTATGAAAATTGCTAAAAGTATTACGTGTAAAATTTTTACTATTAGGTAGAATATAAGCTTTCAGTTTAAATGACTGACCGAAAATGATAAGTTTGAATGACACATTGATATACTGAATAAAGAGTATTAAATATCAAAAAATGACATTGGTAGAAAAATGAAAATATTTTGCTTGAAAATTTTCAATTTTTTAAGAATGTCATTTTTGGAATCAGACATAATACTTTATTAGCGCAACTTTTAAGGCAGAATTTTAAGTTATAGGTATAATCTTATCTAAACCATAAAGAGAAAAATGTTTAACACAAATTATCCAGCCGTATGTTTACAAATATTCTTAGAGCCAAAAGAATTGGAATTCACTGTTTCTCATCAATAGCTAAATTTAAACACTCTTAAACTAATTAGAAGTCCTACTAAATAAACGATACAAAATTCTCTCCCGTGCCATTTCCAGTCCCGCAAGTTATGTTCTTTCTAAGGTAAATACATCAATAACAAAAGGCACTACCTTAAGAATCCTCTAAATCGAAATAAATGGTAATTTTCTTTTTCCCGTGAATCATATTTTCTATCATTTAAAGCTTTTTAGGTCCGTGGGAAGTAGCATTCCCTAAGGATTATCCCAACGATTTAAAATCTAAATACCCTTTTCCTTTCTTACTGAATATCTTTCCGAAGTGCTTTCCGAAAAACACAAAGCTATAGATGCTCCTAATCTCAAACCAGTATTTTTCGAAACGTCTAATAAACTTTTTTCTTTGTAGACTTTTTTCTTATTTTTAGGACACTTTTGTACTGCAGTGAGGAAACAGCTTTCGAAAAAGTATTTTAATGCTTCTGTCAGTCGGAACAATTTGATTAAGGAATATAGTTTCCGTAGGGTCTAGAGAGTTGAGATTTAATTCGTTTTATGTTTTGATAGGGAAGAACCACAGTTTACAGTTAGAGATCACTTTACCACGATTGGTGTTGTCGTTGGCACACCATAGGAATTTCCTTCACTTAAAAGAATGAGCACCAATCCTAATTATTTAAAGTTTTCATTGTAAATTCTTCCGAAGTCCAAAACGTCTGAACGAATCCATAATTTATTAGGACTTTGAATTACGTTGCTATTTTTTAAACCCAGAGTTATGAATCACTTTGCAGTGTTTAGTTTTACACCAGGTGCACAACAGGGATCAAACTTATTTAAATGTTTTAGCCTTAATATTTCGTAGGATTCATTATACAGGCATCCGACATCCAATGCCCAAAGCGTGTGGTCTGCATCCAAACTTTATTTAGAAGTTCACCAGACTTTATGTATATCCTGAATTTTGGATGAGAAGATTTAGTTTGGTTTGGAGCTCTATGGTCTACTTTTTCGAAACACGACGGCTAATAAGTACAGAATCTACTGATTAAAGCTGTGTACTACCTGTAACCAGCTACCCACCCGAAGTCTGGTGTAGAGTGTTGAATTGCTGGTTTGGTCTGAACGTCCGGCAACAATGCGTTACGCAAGGGCCAAGTCAGCATTCAACACATAAAATTTAAAATAACAAAAAAAAAATGTAGACAATCTAGACAAATAAGTACAACTAATGCAGTTTCCGAAAGTGTGGGAGATACTCCGCAGTAGTCCTGCTCTGGTTAAAAGTCCGGATCACCCGGTGTACTACATGGAACTTTCTGGCACGAGAGCAAGTGTTAGTGAGGGAAGCAATATCTGCACAGGGCAGTTGTGATGGCCATTCGTGAAGAGATACTTGTGACCTTGCGGAGTGGTTTTAGGTTAAAGTCTTCATGGCCGCACGACGGCACCTTGATTATTGGTGAGGCAATCAACCAGGCACTGGCCTTCCTTATCAGTACCGGGTGTTTGATTGGGTTCTCTGCCCAGAGTTCCTTGGATGTGTCAGAGGGTTTTTTAAGACGCAAGTTGTGTGTCAGAGGGCAGTCGTGCAGATAGTGATTAGAGTCACCGACTGCACCACAGACACAGTCTTACAATGATTTGTTCGAGACATGGAACCTGTGGAGATACTGAGGGAAAGGTGCATGGTTCGTATAAAAAATACTTTTTGATTAAAGCTGATTCCGAACGGCTACGAACATTCATGCCACAGCTAGATTCAAACACACCAACTTCTGTTCCGAAAATCAACACTCTAACCATTCGGCCAACTTTCGGACATGGATTAGAAGAGTTATAAATAACTTCACCACCATTGGTTCTACACTAAAAAAATCACAGGGATAACATGCTGTTATATATTCCAGCGCTATCAACACACAAGTTTCTCTTTACATCTATCCGTTGTCTACAACATTTGGTTGAAGTCAAAATTTACCTTTTTCTTTTGCTGTCCGGAAAATGAGAACATCCAGAGTTATGGATTAGGAAGAAACCTAGTTATAGATCGTTTTGTCGTGATTGGTGTTTCCACGATCTCACTAAAGAAATTGAATACACTAAAATATGTCATACCTAAAAATATGCAACGTTCAGTGTACATGTGTTTAATATCTAAAATGTCCAGTTAACATTTAGGATTAATTTGGACTTGACCGATTATTGTGGACGTACAAGAAACCTATTTGTTTTTAGAGTTTGAAGCTGATAGAGAAGAGAGAAATACTTTCAATCTATGAAGAGATTCCGAACGTAGATAATTTACGTTTATATTAAAATGGTGGAAATCTTGAAAATTCATGAAGACCTGTTTTACGGTGTTTTAACAAAAGACTCAAAAATCTCTTTAGTATATTAAATTAATGAAAATCGAAATGAATGATATATACATCTAGTCTAAAAAATTTTAAAACTCTTCATGAAAAAAAAAATTTGGTAAGAAATTTTAATGTATCTCAAATCAAATTGAACTCATTATTTATAATTTCTACAGAAATTGAAGACGGTTGGTTAAAATGGCACAAAAATAAACAGTAGTACTCCAAATCAAACCTAGAAATAAGTAAAAGTCGATTCTGTTCGGTATGTATCGCAAACTTTTTACTAATGCGAATTTTTATTTTACCGGACATACTGCTTAATGGCCGTTTCGAACAAATACAAAAATCCAGGTGAACTGTGTGACTTGAATCCATGAACAAAAAATAAACCTATGACAAAAGAAAACTTTATGCCTGTTGACGAAAGTAGTCTCTGCTCTCCTTCCTCAAGATCAATGAAGTTAAATCAATCTTCCTTAAGATTAAAGCCCTTTAATATATATATATATATATATATATATATATATATATATATATATATATATATATATATATATATATATATATATATATATATATATATATATATATATATATATATATATATATATAGTACATATATATATATATATATATATACATATATATATATGTATATATATAAATATATATATATATATATATATACATATATATATATAGATATATATATACATATATATACATACATATATATATATATATATATATATATATATATATATATATATATATATATATATATATATATATATATATATATATATATATATATATATATATATATATATATACATATATATATACATATATATATATATATATACATATATATATATATACATATATATATTATACATATATATATATATACATATATATATATATATATATATATATATATATATATATATATATATATATATATATATATATATATATATATATATATATATTATATATATATATATGTCAGGTTTCGAAACATAAAATTAATAATTTAGACTTTAAAAGGCAGAAAGCGCATCTCACTCTTTAATGCATGCACATGAATCCCTAACAAATTTATATAAATGCGCTTGATGCACAAGAATTAACAAAGAGAACGTCTTGAGGTAGGGCAACTAATAATTCCATGCTAAGAAGGCTCTTTTGTTAGCCTATGCTGACCGACAAGATGTATGAGAGTTGGATGTGAAATTGTGCAATAATCCTGAATAAAAACATTATCAAGACATAATCTACTCGTTTACTTTTCAGACGCTTGTCATATATATATATATATATATATATATATATATATATATATATATATATATATATATATATATATATATATATATATATATATATATATATATATATATATATATATATATATATATATATTTAATTATATATATATTAAAATACTATAACTATTACTGTATACTTTAAACCTTACATATGTTGACAGATATAGACGTTGAAATATGTATTTACCATGTATTTATGAAATAAAGTTATAATATCTAAATCGAGATCACAGAATTTAATTCTATTTTAACAAACAAAAAACTAACCTGTTTTTGTAACCATTTTGGTACTAATACGTGTACAGTTTCAATTTATCTGGTATTTATATCTAATTAATTAAGAATTTATAAATGTTCCTCCATTTACTATTAACCCTTTATGAAACCATTTTTGCATAGCCATAGTATATTAAAATAGTTTTGAAATCAGGTTAATTTATGAAAATAAGTTATTTTTGACTGTTAGGTTAAGTTAATTAGATTTTAATTTCTTTTTTTAAAGAAGAGTAACCAACGCTCACTTTGTGAGGTTGAATGATTGGACATTTTATTTTTCTTATTTCTTTTCAGTTGTACTGATAAAATATATTTTGCAAACACCCTCTTCTAAAAAATGTATGTCGAATCAATGAAATAAATCAAGTACAATGTGGGAAAAGAAATTGGATACTTGATGTATTTTGGCCTTCTTCATCCATAACTAACCTTAATTGTTACAATAAAATTATGCCACCAAGGCGTTTATCAATTTTATATATTATTTTTAAATTTATGAATAAATGACAAATCTAATTAGAAAAAATGGCTTATTTCGATTCGGTATTAAGTACGTGAGCGTAGCTTTGGTATGAGGCTAATTCTACATGTACCAAGAGCGAGGCTGCGGTATTTCTCTAAGTGAAGGGAAGAAAAGGTATATCGGAGACTTATAGAAGCCAGTCGGATGGGGGATCGCAAAATAAAAGGCGGAAGGAAATCAGGCCTAGTTCATAGTATGTGCCAATAAATAGAATGTTTTATTTTTTTAACAAATGGCGTTTTCATTTCCGTCGAGACTGTTGAAAATATCTATGAACGAGACTTTACAATTATATGTACCACGGTACTTAGAAAGGGTTAGGTAGTGAAAATAAGCAAACATTTGTTAATACTTAATATATATCTCTTGGTTATCAATAGAAAAATCAAAACTCTGACCTTTTAATCCATTAATTTGTCAAACTGAACTAGTCAGACGTGTTTCTAGATTTCCCAGAATATAATAAAGACATAAATTAATTTATATACCGTTTACTTTGCTCATTATATTTTCAAAAATATATCTCGTAAATCGTGCTCTAATTAGCTACTCAATATTGGTACTGAGAATTATGCAAACGGAACTCCCACTATGTAAAGACATGAATACTAATTAATGAAAACAATTTCGATTTCTGAAATTACGAACCATTAACAGCTTGCATTACGAGATTTAATGATGTAAGATAATCAAACATCTAAAGTAAGAGAACTGGTGTTAGATACAGCCATTCAAGATTAGTTTTTTTCTTGTATACATAATTCAAAAGTAAATCCATATTCTAAATTATATCTTGTCTGAAATCTAAAGTCAAACAATTTTACTGCGAGAGAATTTTAATTAACTTTCACTTTTCATTACGAGAGTTATAATAATATCTTACTCAGAATATATAATTGTATAAAACTTAATGAAGGAAATATGGATAAAGTTTAAAGCTAAATATTTAATTGGATAAGTTGGGATTTAGTATTGATTTTTATCAAAGAGTAGATGTGCCCAGAAAGATTAGTCAAAGTAACATTATTTGTGAAACGCTAAATAGTTTGTATTATCTATCATTTAAAACAAGTAATTGATCAGCGATAGAAAAGGCAACGACCTTTTAACTGGAAAGTTGTGGGTTCGGGACTCCAACCTAAGATTCGCCATGTTCGTTAATGAGTGGGGCACTTAAAATATGTTTATGGTCCTAATGCCCTCCCAGTTCTCAATTGATTCGATTTTGCTTGGTCCCTGCTTCTAATTTACGAGGGCCAGTTTTTGAGGTTAAAGTCTTCAGCCCTCGTGGTTCCTCCTTTTAAGTTTAATATTTTTTTTAAAACCTCAGAAGTTTCAGAGTAATTCAGGAAAGTTTCTACTATATGTAAAATGTTTAAAATTGATAGCATCCATTTATTTTCTAGTTGATCTCGTATAGGTGTGCATCTAAGTATCTATGGAAATGAAAATTATTTATGGTTTAGAAGCGGGTCAGAGAATGTTTTTATTATGGATCAATTATTAAATGATGTAAAACATTCTTCATCGCCAAGAAGAGACTATTTTTTGGAAGAAATTTAACGGTTTGAATTTTTGGGCTGATAGTGGTAAAGGATGTCACCACTGAATTTTTTGCCTTTTTCTCAGGATGGAAGAGAAAAGAAAGTTTTTATTACCAGTTACACTTGAGTAGAAGAATTGTGTCTTGATTCGTAAATGAGACACTCATTTAAGACGCTACAACAAGAGCTTTTAAGAACCTGAACATCACACATGCAACTCCCAACATCTGATCTTGATCTTGATTTTAAACGTAAAGCTGCAGCTAGGAACGTATGCAGAATTTTTTTGTGGGGATGCTTGCATTAATTGTAATTTTTTGTGTTCTTTATTATATAATTTATATTTAAGTTAGATTTTGAAAAGTTTAATTGAAATTTCAATACCATGTAAGACAATAAATGTGGTTATTGTTAGATTCGTTGTTTAATTTTAAATTTGAAAGAGATAGAAAGTTTACTTATTAATCGTACAATCCATATTTTTCATCCTCATTGTTAATTTTATTAAGTAATGCAATTTTGTTATGTAATTTCCTTTTAGTCATTTGGAATAATGTTATTGTAATGTATATGCCATAATATTCATTAGCGCAACAGGACTAGTATTTAATAAATTCGTTATACTTAATAATTTTATAAATGTCTTATTATCAATTTCATTAATAAATTATTCCTTTGTTTACTATGTTAGGTCTTTAAAATACTCCGAAACTACTGTCGTTCGGATTAAAATGATGCAGTAATAAGCAGTGTAGGTGAATGATTTGAATATATGATCACTAATATCGATTTCTATGACATCAGCCTATGAAGTTTATTTTGCATAGCTACCTGTTTAGAAATTACTTTACATAACAATATAGCTCAGAATGGGAAGTATGGTCTCATCACAAACTATGTAATGCTCGGAGATATTTATTTAAATAATTTTCTGGTTAAATAAGGAATGGTTTTGTAGTTTGTTGACCATTTAATTTAAAATATCCGTGTAACAATAATGCTCTACAAATTTAGACGAATGATTTTTTAATTAAGTTTATCAACTTAAAGCAAACAGCATAATCTAAATTACCAGATTTTAAAATCCGATAATATATACGCCTGCATAATTTTCAACTAGGAGCTTTCTAGCTTAAAGTGTCTCTAACTGGTACTGTAAAGATGATTTTCCATAAAGAATAGATATTTGTATAATACATTTCTGCGATTTTGATTTCTTTCTTATTACTTATTGATACTTTACCATAGCTCATGTTTTGTATAATAATAAAACATATTTTCAATTTTTACTCAAATACTCATTACATTTTAAGTTAATTAAAAATTATCTATCACTTTTAATTAGTTTTGATTTTGTTTAATTTTAAATATAATAGTCATACTTTTGAAACATGAATGTTAACCAAGACCTACTTCTTAAATCACCTTCCAAACAGCTCTGAGCATCCATACTCAAGCGTCATTATGACTCTGATTTTGTAGGTCAGAATCAATAATGTTATGATAAATAAAAATGGTAAATTAGAACTCTTTTTAGTTGAATTATATATTAGGGAGAAGTTTTGAAGAAATTTGTTGAGAATTTTATTCCTAATTTCCGTCTAGTAATACATTAGTAAATACTATATGACTAATATATTTATATATTAACTACTAATATGTTTATATATAATCACTAATTAATTGTAATTAATAAAAATTAGAACAGTTTTGTAAAATGTTTCAAATTGATAATTTATAAAAGAGATATATTAAACATAAATTTATTTTATTAGATAAAATGTCATATTTTTAACAATTCAGCATGTTGCTGCATTTACAATGAAGGAAAACGTGTTCAAGGGAATATAATAATTAGAGCATTGCAATGTTATTATAAATTCTTACTCCAACTAGCTTTGTATCTCAATGTTTCAAATTGACAATTTATAAAAGAGATATATTAAATATAAATTTATTTTATTAGATAAAATGTCATATTTTTAACAATTCAGCATGTTGCTGCATTTACAATGAAGGAAAACGTGTTCAAGGGAATATAATAATTAGAGCATTGCAATGTTATTATAAATTCTTACTCCAACTAGCTTTGTATCTCATTTTCCTAAATTTAGTAATTAAATAAATTACATAATCAAAATCCTGTTAGAGGTAAAAGAATATTTATTTAGCATTAATATTGTTTTTTTTTGAAGGGGGGGGGAATTTTCAGTTCATACAAATTATATTCATGTAATTAATATATATTCAAAATGATACGTAGTTCTAAACAATAAATTTCTACACAATATGAAAGTTACGCGGAGGCAAAATTCAAACTATAGGATAGAGCACTTTGGAGGGCAGTATTATATTTACAGATAAAATTCAAGCATGGTATATTAGAAAGATTGATTTATGATGATGCTGACATTTTGACTGGGTTTTTAGTGTAGCATTCTGCGTTATGATTATTGTATAACATAATTTTTTTACCAAATATATAATTATAGCTTGAAAAATTCCACGTTCTGAATTTAAATATAACAGAAATGGTTAAACTACCGTATCTCGTAAACATGTATAGCCTAAATTATTTTAAAATCCACACATTATTCGAAGTAAGTGTAACTGTATTGACAAAATAAAATGTATTTTTAAAATAAAATATAAACGAAAATAAATTTATATTAAAAAAAATAAATTAGCTTTATTTCTGAAAAAATACAAGACACTAAAAGCTTTCTTTAATGTAATCCTTTGTCATCCACTGAACTGTAGTTAAGGGATATCTTTTACATAAAATAAAATGGGTAGATTGTGAGTCTAATTCAATAAGAGAATTCAAGCTTTCTATTTTTCCTAAGAAACAGAAAAGACGTTTGTAATACAGCAAATTGCACCAGAGAAAAATTACTCCTTTTTTTAGAAAATGGAGTCATTCCTGTAAGTGATAGACTGAAATGAAATTTAATAACCATCATTTAAGAATTTGGAGGTTTTTTATTTTATTTAAAATCGAGAAAACTACTTCTTAAATGTTGCTTAAGTTTTGAATTCTGTACATTTTCATAAACTAAATAGTATCCTGAGTAATGTTATTGATTTTTTTCGATAAAACTAATTTCAAGGGAGGTAAATAAAAAATGCCGTTGCGTGTTTTAGGTAAATGAAAGAAACAGTTTAAATATTTAATCTAGTAAATTGCTGGAAACTAATTTCAATGCTTGAAACAAATAGAAAAATAAGTTTTTTATTTATTCTTTATAAATATTAACGGAAATTAAATTTTGAAGAAAACAAATTAAAAGGAATATCCTTTAAAAAGGAAGTTTATTGTTAGTTCTGCAACATAAATTGAATTTTAAAAAATCGATGTATAAAGTTTCATCTATGTACATCTTTGTAAGAATAACAAATGAGCTTCATAACAGTACAGTTTTCTTTTTAAAGTTTTATTTATTCTTGGAAATTTTTCTAATTATTCATGTAGACTCTTTAAATCAAACTCTTTATGTCTATGTAAGAATGGTTTAACCCTTTAAAGGTCACTATTACAAATTCTTTGGGATTTAATTAAATTAGTTGATAAATGGTATCTATGGACTTAATAAATGTAAATGCATAATTTTATTTCTTGAGGGGGGTAAAATTTGAGGGGTGGTTAAAATGCAAAATCCAGCCCCTTGTACGGAGTAAAAATGCTTTTTTAAAGGTTTAATTATGCTTCGGGAACAATGATTATTATCTAAAAGAGTATGATAAAGATAAACCACCCAGTTTACGGCCGAACGATGGCCATATAGTATAGGGCTGCTTTTAGGTACCGGAATTCATAAGTTAAAATCCCACTGCAGGTATGGATGTTCGTAGCCATTAATCTGTAGGTCTCGGTCATATTCACCCCCGTGTTGAAAGACAGCAGACCGTACCAAACATAAACAGTTTAAAAGTGTTGTTTGGATAGACATTTGGGTTTATAAGTAAAAAATTCATATTACTGACTTATCCAGGTAAAGTAAGTTTAATTACGTATGTTTCAAATGAAGTATAGAGCTCTTGTATACTCTCTGTTGGGAGTTGGAAATATCATAAATATAAAAACCTAAAAGTCCATCCTATTTCTTTCAAAAGCAGACAAAGCATTTAACAGGTGGTTTCACTCCGAAACCACCATCCGTTAAAGGGTTAACTTTAGGTTGTCCAACTTGATAAATTTTAATTTACTGACAAATGTTTTCCAAGATTTAAATATATATCTATAATTTTGGGGTAAAGACTTCTCTAATTGAAAAGTTTCAAAATTTGCAAAATTAACCGATTTCCTTACACATTTTTTTTTTTGTAAAAAATTGCAAAAAATCATCACATTTTTAATTTGTTATTAAATAGCGGAAACAAAACAAAACAAAATGTGTAGGTTTAAAGTTATTTTTTTATTTTTTTACAGTCTTAAAAGCATTTAGTTTTAATATTAGTTTACTATCCCGGGTTATCTTTGTAGGGACAGGCGATTAATAGTGAAGGGCCACAGAGCGCCACCTAGGAAGAAAGTAAGTAGATTTAGAAGAACGTCAGAGGTGATTGTAGACTCCGGATGTGTAAGCGAGACTCTTAGGATAGATCCTTGAGTTGATATAATTGGTTACTGTAAATATTGTAATATTTGTATATATAATTGTCCGGTAGTAGTTTGTGCTTTGTCTTAAAATAAACCTTAATGTTGAAAATAAATCTACTGTTTGGATGTGAATTTATACAACGGCTCGACGATCTTAACAATCTTAACACATGGACAAATCTTAATTATTAGTCTTTGTATATTAGTTTTTTAAACATGGGACAGCACAAAGGAATACCTTACATTCTGTACACTGGTATCTAGTCTCTTTTCTTACAGGTTTTCCCTGGAATGTCTTTTATGTGAGCACTGTTTACACGCAGCAGACGTAGCAGAAATTTCGTCACTATGTTTTTCTCAACTATCCTTCTTTATACATTACTAATCCACAAGCCAACTATATACTATACAATACAGAAAACACTTAACCAGTCTCGCCAAAAAAAACTTGAAACCAAAAAAACTTGGCAAACTGTCAATCAAAACTGAATATTTTATTTCATTTTCTCCAGACTCGAGTAAAAAAGCGATGAAACAAATCGTATAGACAAATTCTGCTTCATCCTAGTTTTCTAGGGATAATAATTAACTGCAGTATAGACGAATCCGAGAAAACTCGGGATAATCAGCA
Organism: Pardosa pseudoannulata; assembly: GCA_032207245.1. NCBI lineage: Eukaryota > Metazoa > Arthropoda > Arachnida > Araneae > Lycosidae > Pardosa > Pardosa pseudoannulata. Next base: position 27,589,931 of record CM063503.1, on the reverse strand, counting down.
AGCGGTTAAGCGAATATATTGATTTAATTAAAGACTATTCTTTAAAAAGAATATTCTTCAAATCTATTCATTATTTATCACTATTCTTTTTATATTCGAATGTGATTAAACAAGTTGGGTAGTTATTTAGAGACAGGATTTTATGGGTTTATAATCGTATTTCTTGAATGAATAATCAAATAATCACCTGTAACCTAATAAGACATAAGGTGGTTATTTTGAACTTAGATACAAATTTACTGTTAATTAATTTCCCTCTTTTCCAAGTAAAGAATGATTTTAATAAGAAAATAATTTAAAGTTACTGTTACTAAGATTTTTAAAAATATTAAGGTGAATCTTGGAATTATCAAACACTACAAGTAAATATGAGGATAAAAACTCCCAAACATACTAGGGTTAAATAGTAAGTCTCGGTGAAAACAAACGTTTAACCCCTTCCGGTAAAATGACGAGTCTAGCTCGTCATTAGTTTTTCATTCCATACCGCACAATGACGAGCTACACTCGTCATGCGATTAAAGTTACTGTTAAATATGATAATTAATTTAGTTTAAAATTTCTAGTGTACTGAATTTGCCAACACTTTTATCACTTGTGAAAATCATAAGTCACTATTGCATATTGTTTACTCCGAATTCCTTGGTACAAGTCATTGCCAAATTAATGAGTCAGAATAAAAGAAAACCTACTAAGAAATGCCGTGTGTGTTACAAGAATCAAATTAAAAGTGAGACTACTTGGCGGTGTAAACAATTAAGAATTCCTTTGCACTTTGTTTTGAAAAGTACCACTAGCTTGAAGACTATTATCTGTATACCTTATTAATGTTTAGCTTTGATATTTTCTTAATTTTACTGTTTCTGATATTATTTAACACTATGTAAAAAGTGGATTTTAATTAAGAATATGTAAGAATTGTAAAATGAAACAAGTTTTTTAAATAAAAATTAAATGGTTATTTCATGCACAGTTTTTCCTTATTAAATCATACCGGAAGGGGTTAAATATGAACAGTAAGATTTCTGATTAGCTTTTCTTTATCACGCTTTGTTTAACGTATATTTAGAGCAATTTAGAAAATGTAAGAGCTTAAATTTACACTCAATTCAATTTTATCAGTTAAAATATTTTAGAACCCAATTTTATAATTTTATTGAAATCAAATTTAAATTTATTTTAAAAATGAGAAGGAATAAATTTTGTTGGTGGATATAATATAAGCAAAAATACAAGTTTAATATAAGTTAATTTAATATAAGTTTAATATAAATAAAAATACTCTAAATAGTTTAATTGTTTGGCGTGAGTAAGATTTCTAAATTTCTAGGCAGAAGTTTTCTCAAATGTATTATTACTTTCATTTTAACATCAATATAGCGAAAGAATCATTATTTGAAGATAGAATCTTTTAAACTGAATTAATATCTTCATGTCCAAATAATTTCATTGAAACATACATATATTCGGTTAAATATCATAACAATTTAATGGCAGAAGATACGTATCATGCTACACAATTTTAATTTCTTTCTCACAATACATTATCCGATTCACGCCTTTGGAAATTTATCTCGACACGCTATAAATTGTGACTAGAATTTTCAATATTTTCAATCTGAACCTTTGCCAATATTCGATGGGGAAAAGTGTTGTATTTGAGCTCTATCGGAAACTCGGCACGCACATGAATCAATCAGAACATGTGCTTGATTCTCAGAAACTTAATTACTTATTGTACTCAGTTTCCCGGGACTCAGTTAAGAAAGTTTAAGTCTCTGGTATTGAAGCAGGCGAGTAAATTGTTTAATATTAGAATCTTATAACTTAGAGAAGTATTGAGCAATTGTTTTAAGGTATTCAAAAATTAATATGTAGAACATATAAGTTAACAGATTCATCCATGCTATGGAGGGAGGCAAGTAAATTTATTCCTTTGTACCGGAATTTACAAAATTATCATCCTATAAATGGAAATATATAATATCGGATTAGCAGGTGATGATTTTTTTAAAAATATTTGTTTCATTTGAAGTTTAACAGTAATATTCAGAGAGATTGAATAATGAGAAGAGAAGAGTTTTGCTTTTCGATACCAGAGTTCACGGGTTCAAATCACCGTTCTAGAATGGATGTTTGTATATGTTCAGAATCGGTTTTAATAAGTAAGTGTTATTAGATTCCGTGTAGTAAAGTATGACATAAGATTTTATTCTCATATAGTATGTTTCTTTATACAAACAATTATACATGAGTGGTAGTATAGGGGAACGTTTAACCTCTTAATGCATAGTTTTTTAAAAAAGACCGGCCAAAAAAAATTAATTTTTTTAATGTAAAAAACATAATTTAGACTATTGAATTTAGAAAAAAATATGAATTTTGTACTTGAATAAGTAAGTGTTATAGCTTACAATCCCATGTAAATGATAAAAATCAATAAAACGATTGGAGTTTTTTTTTTCCCATTGTTATTTACAATTCTCGATTGCATTCGAATTATTGCGAGAGTTGAAAATTTATAGAAACATAAAGTACAAGGCCGCTCGAATTATCTCGAGTGTGCACAATTTGGCCAGTTTAGCGCGGTCGAGTTAACTCGAGCGTGTACGTTAAGAGGTTAAACTAAACCACACTATTCCATGTGTATATTGCCACATTTCAAACGATCGTCGCTGAGATCCATGGCACAATGGTTGAAGTCGTGGGCTATGATCCGAGAGATCTGCGGTTCGATCCTGAGTCAGGAGAAGTTTATTTCCGTCATTTTATGTTCGTCGCTTTGTGAAATAGTCAATAAGACTCCTAAAGTATGCAAAATTTCTGTACTATTAAAATAATTCTAAAATTTTCTGTTACCTTTTACACGCTTGTGTAAAAACTGCTAGCAACAGTTGTTCGACTGCGAGCTAGGTATCTTTGCATTTCATAAATGCTATTATTTGTTAACTGGACTCTTCATTGTGTGCAACCAGTACCTGCATCTACGTGACAATATTAGCCAGTTTCTTATGGAAACCCCTTATAAGTAGTCTACATTAGTCCTTATGGGTCATACGGAAGGAAACATCCAAAACTTAATAAGGAGTTTAACTCATTTTTAGAATATTCTTGATGATGACCAGTAATATTGCTTTATAGTAATGTTTAGTACAAGGTTTAAAAATATTATTAGATAACAATTGTGTACCTGCAAAAACTTCTTGAAAGGTTCATAGCTTAGAATATATGAATATACTGATAAAACGTATGTTGATTAGAAATTTATGAAATGAATTTAATTTATATATCGAAACGAAATTAAAAATATTGAGTAATAGTTTTTCTGAAATATCAATTTCAAGAGCAATATTTTTTTAGAAATATTAATACAAGTAACATTATAGATTGTTAAACAGTTCTATAATCTTACTATTAAATCATTTTAATCAAATAATAAAGTCACAAAAAGGCTAGTTATATGTGTGGATACATAAATGACACAGCTATCTTCGTAAATGAAAATGATGTATACCACAAACAAATATTCCATGGGATGCGTAGAGTTAACTCTCATACATTAGAAATTTCAATACCACATTAAGAGCGATTCTCAACATGTAACTTCTTTAACAAATTAGTGAAAGGTTTTACTGCTAGTTCGTCAAGAGACATCATCATAATAATTAGTAAAATATAAATTATTTTATAATATGATCTCTCAAAACTAACTCTCCGTTTGGTATTTACCAAGTTTGTAAAGAAAACAATTAAATATCGCTGTTAACAGTTTTTCGCTTTTGTGATAGGATTTTTCTAACGTTTTTCGCATTTTCTCGAGTACATTAAGTTATATAAGATCTTCTCTAGCTTACTGTGACAGAGAACCTTTCTAGATTTCTAACCTTCATTGTAATAACTTTTTCCGACCTTTCAAAAAGTAAAAAATTCTGATCCTTTTCAAAAGACTTTTTTAGAACTTCTGTAACAACGCTCTAGTTTTCTAAACGTTAATTAGTTTTGTCTCTTCAAATAGCTGTATTTACGTATCCACCAGATGTCGTTTCTTTGAGTGTGAATATTGCTTTGTTCTTCTCAATAACTTACTTATTAGAGAAAGCATTTGATATAAAGAAAATCAGGAATAAATACAACTTAATTTCATTTTTTCGCTGCTGAACTGTCGATTTAATTTCTTCGAAATATTTCCTTTACATTGTAAACAATGTATATATATATATATATATATATATATATATATATATATATATATATATATATATATATATATATATATATATATATATATATATATATATATATATATATATATACCGGGTGGCCATAATTAAACTGACAGTGCTCACAGTGTTGTGTAGCGCGATCTATTTGCAAGAATGGCGCTACATTTTGTAGGAAGATTAAACAAGACGGGGGATAAAGGATTCCGAGAAAAAACAAATTAGTTCCAAAAGTCACCGCTAGGGAATATTTGGCGCTGTGTAATAGAAAATAGAGTGTTAACAAATGCAAATCAATACGGAAATTAATTTCTTAATTGTGCCAATGGATGTAACGTGAAATTTGAATAAAGAACTTCTTCTGCTCAGTGTACGTGATATTGCAGATCACGAGACTTTATCGGTGTTTATGTAGATTTTACGCTTTTTTAAAAGCGTTGCCATATTGCACTTGAACTAAATCAGAAAATGTGCATAATAAAAGGTAATTTTATTCCGTATTAATTTTCATTTGTTAACACTCTATTTTCTATAACACAGCGCCAAATATTCCCCTAGCGGTGACTTTTGGAACTATTTTTTTTCGCGGAATCCTTCGTCTCCCGTCTTGTTTAATCTTCCTACAAAATGTGGCGTCATTCTTGCAAATAGATCGCGCTACAGAACACTGTGAGCACTGTCAGTTTAATCATGGTAACCCGGTATGTGTGTGTGTGTATCAGTAGAATAAAATTGTTGAAAGTCAAATGAGATAATTTGATATTTCATTTTGTACTATTTGTGAAGAAACATTTAAAAATGTTTATAAATATTCATTAAAAATATTAAAAAATACATAACTTTTCAAATATTTTAGATGACATAGCCAGAGATATTTTATAAAAGTAATATTATTAACTATGAAGTAACATTATATAAAAGCGTCTCAAAAATTAAAAAATAAATGCCTTTTTGACAAAAACTAAGGTAGAAATACTTAAGTTTGCCTTACTAATAGAATATTTTATATTTTTTAAAAATAATATATTAAGATGTAATTATTACTAAGCAAATATTTCTCATATTCACAAATATAAATAAAATAGAGTTGTTTAAATATTTCACTGGAGTTCAGTCACTTATTTCGTATAATAAAATCAATTAGTTCCTGATATATTTTATTACTTCTTGCCTGCCAATATAGAAAGTAAAGAAAAGAATTGGGGAAACATATTATCAAGTTATATTAAAAATTAAACTTTTGGCCTTTAATAAAAGTGTTTTTAGTTAATTACTTTTCTCAAAACTACAAAGTAAAGTAGTCTTAAGTAGTATTAAGTATAAAGTATTAAGCAGTCTTTGGAAATCTAAACTTCCTATAATTTGTAACTTCTAAAAATGATTAAAAAATTTATACTCCTTTAAAAGCTTAAAAAAATCTTATGTTTGTTCCTTAAATATTCATTAAGCTATAATGCTATTTTTTCAACAGGATTCTTAGAAGCCTGTTTTTTGTTAGACGCTACATATAAGTGAAAAAATATAGTTGTTTACATATTTCATAAGAGTTCACTCTCTTTTTTTGTGTACTAAAAAACAGTCAATGACTGAGGTATTCTTATTATTTCTTTCCTGACATTATAGGGAGCAAAAGATAATATTCTTGTGAGAAAATGCTGCTCTTGTTTGTATTAAATAGAGTTTTGAGAGTTCTCGAGTTTGTATTAAAGTGCCTCATAATTTCGAAAATTGACTTGATGCACACTAAATGTGGGTCCGTGTCAACTGACCATAATTCTTTAAATACTTAGAAAAATTATACAAAAAGAAAAAAAAGAGTCGTTTAACAAGTTAATGCTTCCAACATTTCAGCCGAATAAATATTAATTATTAGTTCCAATGTGGGACATTTACTCTAATAGTATTAACTCCTAAGGAGCCCCCCTCCTGCCGAACGATGGCCGATTGGTTAGGGTGCTGGCCTTCGGTAACGGAGTTCATGGGTTCGAATGCAACCGTAGCATAGATGTTCGTAGCCTTTCGGAATCGGCTTTAAGCTGTAGGTCCCGGTTTCATTAGCCCTCGTGTTGCAAAAAAGTAGACCTTAGCACTCCAAACCAATCCAAACCAACGAAGCCAGCAGATATTTATTGGTCATTTTGTTATGGTAGAAATATATGGGTAGTAAATATTACTCCTTAGGACAAAATAATCAAAGTGGGTCAACGAATTTGAAGCGAAGACTAAGAAGAAGAACCCCTAGTTGGGATTCTTACTTCCATACGTATCATTTATGAATTTGGAGTACAATGGGACCACGGACCAACTTTACGTGTTCCAGCTAGCATTAATGAACACGAAGAATTTGGCTGGCTAGATCCTTGAACTCACAACTCTCCGGTTAAGGGATAGATGCCTTTGCCGACAGAGCTACCGTGGCCCTTCGAATATATATTTATTAATTTATTTAAGCTTCTTATAAACTGCCTGGAGTAAAACAAATATAAAATTTATGCACCTTTAAATATTAAAGCCTAGTGTTACTAACAGCTGTCATCTTAAATATCCTATGAGGGCAACTGTAAAACAAGAAAAAATCCGTAATAAGGGATTTATTTGGTGTCACATGCAAACAAAAAGGACTGTAAAGGGAAGCTTTATAATAGATAAAGCTATACGTCATGATTTCAATTGATGTACCTACCAAATAAGTAAATCTAAGAAAGAAATTTAAAAAATTCAAAAAAGTTTGTTTCAAGTAACAAAGTTATAAATAATAGCTGATATTTCTAAAATTTTTTCAATGGTTTATAAGAATTCCATCTACCTTAAAATCTCTCTTTTAAAAAGCAAGAATCAAATGCATACATGTATAATACTTGACTATATCTTCAACTTTTTCAATGAGGCTCAAGTTTACTATATTCATACTTTCATTCACCGTGTGTTACGAAGGGAAACTATATGACAGAAGACTTGTAAACACATGGTTCCGATAAGGTCAGATAACGGCTTCAGTACCATTAATTTTTAGACTTTTGTCCTTAAACAGATTAAATAATTAACCTCAAATGTATTGATAACATAAAGGGAAACAAAGGGTAATAGCAAAGGTAAACTGAGATTAACAAAGGTAAACTGAGTTTCTAATGGCTGGCAGTATTCACCCATTAGAGGGTAGCAACTGGATTCTGAAATCCGAGGATTTGTATGGTCGAGGGTTAGCCCACGATCATTTGTAAGTGGTGTATTGTAAGGAGGATTTCCAGATATTTGGATTAAATCTTTGATGTTTGCAAATTCACCAGGGAATGATTGACAAAGTCATGTGACTTTCTAGGAACATAGGTTCACGCATTAATATAGTTTGTAGTTCTAGAATAAAACTACAACCGAAACTAATTCTAGCAGCATCTAAAGCTGCTATAGCTGACATCAGGGACATTTCTTATCCTATAGGCAGGAAATATACGTTGTTTGAGACGTCACTCTCTCCAACCATGAGGCTCCGACTTTCCACGGTAATCTAACACCAAAAATCTTAAAATCTTGCATAAATTCTGTTTTCCCTAGACACCACTAACAAATTAAAAAATATTTTGTCTTATTTATATTATTACTAGGCTTCCTTTTGATTTTTTTTAAATTCCAAGTTCGTAATTGTAAATTGCGTCTTCATCCTGCTCTATGCTAATGATGCTATAGTCCCGCCCTTTTAATCCTTATAAGAAACTGTTCGTTTTAATCGTGATAGTTGAATTATATAGATATTAGAAGAACAAATTTAGCAATTTGATAAACAATATAAGCAATCTGATAAAATAAAAGCTTTACAAGTATAAATTATTTCAAGAAATATGTCAAATCATAAAGAGAACCAGACATAGCCAGAAATTACTTTCGGAAGGGGACTAAAGGAGAAAGGCATCTTTATTAGTGAATGACACTTCAATTGATGAATGGGAAAGCACTGTATATCCGGCCAGCGGCCCAGAGAGACTTTTATGGTCTGAGCGGTTTTTTTTTTCTAAGAGAATAAGTGTCCATGTTCATGAACCTCTAGGCAGTTAGCACACACAAACAAACGTAAAACATTGTCTTTCTACAAATGATCTTTCAAAACTTTTTGGGGGGAGCAGTCCTCCAAATTCCTCCCCCTGACTACGGCCTTGACGAGAACAAATATCTTTACAAACGTAAGGATGAATATAAACTCTTTTTCAATTTAGCACGCATTAGAATTCTAATCGAGTAGGCGTTGGTTTTACCGTCATATCTATTTATTGTACAGTGAGACGGTATGCACGTATCTGATCAATTAATGGGAGTTGAAACACAATCAGTTAATCTGAACCAGCAGATTAGAAGTAATCATCGAAGCAGGGTTGTGGTTTTGCCCTTAACACTTTGACTGCCATGCCTATCATATGTGATATCCAGTGATATTTCCGTTGAGACACTGGCTATCCGATATGATAGCCATGGTGCTTTAACACTTCAGGCCATGGATATCAAAGATGTTATCAGTTACATGAAAATCGTATTGGAGTTTAATTGTTAGGCTCCCTACGATGTGTTAGGTATACGTGGTTTGCGCAAATTGGTATATGTGACGATTTTATGAGCTAAGTTTTATGAAAAATTAAATATTTGGAACATGCAACAAAAAAAGGGAATATATATAAATAGAGAGAGTTTGTTTTGAAATATTGTTTTTATATATAGTTTTATGTTGAAAAAATACAAATTACACAAAAAAAAGTTTGGCCCCGTTGTGAACATTTGCAATTTTGGCTTGGCAGTTAAAGTGTTAATACTCGATTCTAGTTGAGCTCGTGCTGGTGTATGGGGCTCAATGAAAGAACAATAAGTTTAGAAAAATATCATTACCAAACTTCTTTTCTACTCAAATGATTTCGAGTCGTGACTTTGATGGTCTGATTGTGGTGACAGTCAATTTTTATTTAAATACTCTACATTTTATTAATTATAAATCCTGTACGTGATACAGTATACCTAAAATACAGTTAAAGGATTTTAATGCAGTACAACAAAGATTAAATTAATTTAAAATTTAGCAACTCTTATTCTACTGGAGGTTATACACAATATATTATTCTAAATTAAAATGAAGTATGACTACCCATGGAAATATAAATTATAATTAACTTCATGAGCAGATCTTTACAATGATGTCAAAATTGCATAAATTGCTCGTAAAAATCAGTGTCATATTTATTAAAAAGTATTTAAGAATTTAAAAGGGTTCAAAAAATACAGTTATTTTATAAAACTTCCTATTCCTTTATTACCTGATATAAAATGGAATGTTATGAATTCCATTTAATTATAAAGTACGATCCTTTTCTTTAATTACTTTTCTTAGGATATTAAATGAATGAAGAAAGAATTTTTCTCATTTCCTAATTAATTTCGCTTGATTCGGTATAGTTCAGAAATTGTATATATTTATTAGAAAATGTTATTTCATACTTACCGCATTAATGAGACTTTTCCATGTTGTTAACAAAGAAAATAAAATTTTAATATTAACGAGAAAATTTAATTACGCGTCTTGTAATATCTCAAATAACTTGCAAGACTAGTACGTTATTTCTACTTATCTATAACTTTACAAATACGTTTCATTGGAATGGCTAGACTAATTTCTGAATAGGATTTGCTTCAATAATTAACTAAAGAACTTGATTTTAAATGTCTAATTCATGTTGTTTGCCTTTCTTTTACAAAATGAACTGAAAACAAATTTTAAACATTAAGAATATTTTCCATTTAAACTGACATTTAAATTTACAATGTGACATGGAATAATAAAGCTAGTTTAAATAAATTTCAAGTGAAAATTATAATATTGTACTGAATTAAATTCAAAATATTTTATTTAACAACCTATGTACTTACGTATCACGTGATATCCCCCCTTAACTCTTGAAGGTCAACGACAGATGGCAACACAACAGTGTTAATTTAACATTTACTTATATTAAATAATCCTTTTCCTATATATATATATATATATATATATATATATATATATATATATATATATATATGTGTGTGTGTGTGTGTGTGTGTGTGTGTGTGTATACAAGATTAGCAAGAAATAAGTTGCATAATTTTGAGGTCTCTAGAATACGTCCTATTGGTCGAAATTGTTGTCAAATGAAACATCTTGGTTTGTTCACTCATACACAAAATGCTAGTCAAAAGTACGTGTCTTAATCTAACCTTTGGCCAGGCCGACTTCTCAACTCCATAAAATAGTCAGCTTCTAATTGGGTAAGGGAAATTTATCCCAACGAATTTAATAATACAAGTTTTTACTTAAGCGGTTTATTTTAACTTGTTTGTGGCTTGAGAAGTCGATCTGCGTAATGAGGGGTGCAAAACAACTTCGTTTTATGAGGTTCTGCTCGTGCCTGGTTCTGGGTTAGCCTAAGTTTTAGTAAGGTCAAATGTATTCATTTTTGTAATCGTTTTCAATGTTTTTCTTTTACTAGTAGTAATATTGTTTAACAGTTTAAGTTACCAGTTTAAAGGATTCTATACCATGTTTATTTGCCTTAAACCTTTTCTTTGTATGTTTTAAGTAAATTAAACGGTAGTTTTATTTTTAAAAGTTCGTTTATGTTCATTTACATTTAAAACACATTGCTGATACTCTGCAACTGTAACTTTTACAATTCCATTTTTTTTTTTACAATTGAAGACTGTTTAAGAAGTCTGTTTATTTTTAGTTTGACTAAATTAGATTGAGTATCAGAAATGAAATGCAATTGAGACTACAAATAATTCAAATAATACAATTGACATTTATTGTATAAAAAATAGTACACAAGTTCGCCTATAGGTGGGGCTGTAACACACATTGTATTTATTTAATTTCATTAAATCGAGCATTAAATTATTCTCTTCTCAGCAGGCCTACGTTGCAAGAAAAAGCACTACTGGTAAAACTGTTTTACCAGAATCAGCAGAACACCGTCATATAAAGCGGGTACGAAGAGGTCCATTGTCTGCCGATGCTTACGCAAGTTGATACAGAAATTTGAATAAACTCGAGAACTTGGCATTCTTACGGTTAGAGGATGAAAGCAGACTCCGTCTTATAGCGTTGAAAATGTGGCTAAACGGTCGCTGATGCCAAAAGCCAGTCCCAACATGATAGTGTGATAGTATCACCTGTGTAGTGTATCACCTGTTTTCTGTGAATTGGATATGCCGTATTCCAAGGTGAGAAACATATTTTAAAGCCTATTTCTCCTTTTTATGACTACAAAATCAATCCTGGGCAGGAAATGAAGGAGGGGGACCCAGAGATTTGTAAAAATATTGCACTTCATTTCTTTGATCGAATGGTGGTTGACGGCACTTGGTCACGGAACAGTCTGTGGAGAGACGAAGAACATTTTTCTCCATTGGACAAGTTAACATTCGTAATTGTCGAATTTGGGCAGAGAAAAACCCTCATGCTATTCAGGACCACCCTTTCATCCGCAAGAAGTGACAAAACGGCTACCTTTATTATTAGACCGCATTTTAAAAGGTAACTGTAAAAAAAAATTCAAACCTGTTCCATTAAAGGGCAACAGTACCATGATATACTGAGGGATTATGTAATCCCAGAACTTCAAAAGCACTCCTGCAACTTCCAGAGTTATTGTTTGAGAACTTAGAGGGCATTGCTAACATGACCATATTTTACGCATTCCAGCCACCAATAATGAACACGAACGATCTTATCCGGCTTGAGCCTTCATCCAGTTACCTACCGGTTAGGAGAATACCTGTACAACTGAGACACCGCGGCTTCTAATATATATATATATATATATATATATATATATATATATATATATATATATATATATATATATATATATATATATATATATATATATATATATATATATATATATATATTGTAGAATAAAGAAAGATCTTCGCGATTTCGGTCTTTGTTACAATATATAGAGAAAAAAGGGAATAAAGAGGAGAAGCCTCATTGCAAAACAAGACCTTTTATCTATATTCTGTATAGAGTAGAAGGTTTTAAACAACTCTGTCATTTTAAACAAAGTCATAAAACCAGACATCAGTAGACAAATATGTATTTTATAGTCTTTTCCCTATACATTAATTTCATTCACTATAAAGTCGAATTCGACATTTAAGTTTTGTATCCAAATTCTACGACTTGCCGATATCATTTACACCTATCTCAAGTCATGTAACACTGATTTCTGTAACACACTTTTACAGTTTTTCTAATTCAATTAATCCTAAATAGGTCATATTTTAATATTAAATACACACACACACTGAGCAACCTAAAAAATCAAATCTGGAAGAAAAATTAACTGATACATTTTTATTTTTAATAATTTCTCGATGAAGCATTGTAACGAAAAATAATTCTTGATATAATCGTGCACTATACTAATTTTCACACTTCTCAATAATCTTTATAAAAGATGGAAAAGAAAATAGACAAAAAGTAAAATATTTTTGTCAAAGTTAATTGAAGCAAAATCACCACTGAGAAATCAAATTATTTTTCTGACCGCAAAGAAGGATATTTATAACGAGTGTTGCGAAAAAGTAGATTCATTTGACTTTTGAATAAGACTAATTGAGAAAAAGTGAGGCGGACTGATAAATTAATATACGGGCTTCAAGGTTGAATGCCACTCTGAAGTGTTTTCTGCCATTCCGGTGAAATAAACTAGGAATAAAAAAAATGAACTGCGAAATTAGACTCCGATATCGAAGTAATCCTTTAAGCGCATTAGTTGACTTCAACGCTTCATTTATGTTGGGGTAATACCATGTAAATTATACTTTATTTACAGTTCAATAACTCTAGATTTTGTTGAGAGCCCCTGCTACATTTATATACCTATAAGTCTGGGTATTATGACTAATATTTGAGGAAATATAGCTAGCAATATTGTTTTTTCATTCATACATTTTTATTCTATTCCGTAATTTAAGTATGTTTTTTCTTTTACATCTTGAAAACTTCAGATAAATATTTTTAGATTAATTTGACTGCAGAGCATTGTATAAAGAAGATACATTAGTAAAACGGTATTTAAAAGGACATTAAGTGGTATTTAGACTGTAGTGACACTAGAAGGACAACAAGCGTCATTTTGACCACAAACGAATTTCAAACTCACATATCTCCCTTATTTATTCTTTAATTTTTCTTTTGCTCATTGACTTTCCTAATTATTTATAAAGATGATGTAGATAAAAAAAAATATTTATTTTTACTCATTACTAATAAAGCTGTAAGTGTAAATATATTTTGAAAGGTTTATTCAGTCTTAATAATCGCTGAACAAATAGTTCAGCTTATGCTATATTTCCCATTCTATTTTTAGTTCTTATAGATGGAAGTTTTATTGACGAAAAAGGGTTTGTTTGTAAAACACCTTAGCAGTTATTTCTGACGATATTTTAATAAACAATTTGAGTACTCTGACATGGTAACTAAAACTTTTCTGGAAACAATATACCTCCATAGATTCATAGAAATCACTAAATATTTGAAATTTAATTTATATTAAAAGATTTCGAGAGAACACGCTAATTGAAAATTGTTTTCTTTTTTATAAAGCAAGTAAAAGCATGACGATAGATAAGTAACTATTTCCATGCAAACCATTTTGCAATTTACACAATATATGAACCTAAACAGGATAAATTGGGAATTAAATTTCAGCTGTTATGTCAAAATATTTATTGAATATTTTACCATAAAATAATTAAACATTTTCATGAACGAAACTGTTCCATGATATGTAGTACCATTTCATAATAGTTGAAAATGCATCTTCGTATTAAAAATCGAGATGTCGAGAAAAATTAAATTTGTCTATGATATGTAAAACGTTGCCAAGGACTATGAAGTATTGTTATGCATTTTTTTTTAGAATTCACTGATATATTAAAAAAAACTTGACCAAAAGAACAAGAAAAATGCACTTGAAAATACTTGATGCCGTGGAAACTTCACAGTGTCTTAACACATTGTGTGCGGGTGAAATTCGAAGTGGAATTGTACCGAGAGCAGGCGTTTTGCTCGTAAATTTAGTTATTCAGCTAATTTCAATACATCGAAAATTATTTAATTTTTTAATCAACTTTTCATATTTTATATTAAAATATACGAGGCATGTTTTTTAAGTAAGTACCGTTTTGGAATTAAAAAAAGACGTGCAAAGATATCGCAATAATTTTATTTTTACATGAAAGCCTGTACCTTAATCTACTTTTCTACATAATTTCCGTGAATATTGAGGCACTTGTCATAACGTGGCACCAGTTTTTGAATACCCTCCTGATAAAATTCTGCCGCCTGACTTGTTAACCTTTGTATCACAAATGTTTTGACTTCGTTATCGTCTTGAAGACGCTGACCACCCAGGTGTTTCTTCGAGTGCAGGAACAAATGGTAGTCGTTGGTGCCATATCAGGGCTGTATGGAGGATTATCTAGAGTTTCCCATTTTAAAAGATTTGATGAGATCTTTGGTCCGATTAACCACATGAAGGACGCCCACTCCGTTCTTCATCATGCACATTTGTGCTGCCATCTTTAAATGCTCTCGCCCATTTCCTTACCATTCCATCACTCATAATGTTTTGTCCGTAAACTTCACAGATCTCACGATGAATATCGATCGGTTTTACACCTTTAGCACTAAGAAATCGTATAACAGCCCGTACTTCACAATCGGCGGGACTCATGATTGTCGGAGGCATCTTAAACACTCAGTAAACAACGTATACAATGAAGAATCAGACTGTAATGGCATCAGTGCGTAGACAAGAGATGTAGGTAACCAGCCCGCATGCGCGGAACGCCGACCGTAGCGCTGCGGCGGCGGAATCGCAAAACGGTACTTACTTAAAAAACATGCCTCGTATAAATAGAAATAAATATATAAATAGAAATATATAAATAACATTCATCAGATTTTTGTAAACAAAAATATATATTTTTAGTGAATAAAATTATAATAGTATCGTAAATATGAAAAATCAAATAGAAATATTAGTACATACTTTTAATATTTTCCCGTTCTGTGGTTCCGCATTGATCAATGTAAAAACTAGTTTTCATTTGTCTAAATCTTTCCAGAATCTATGTAGCAGACAAGAACATTCGGCTTCGTTTTCCAGTGTATACCGTTATTTTTGTACCCACAAACAAACCATGTTGTTACACTAACCTCTACTAGTACTTGACCTGAGCTCAAGTATCAATCGTCAGAAAACGTACTATTATGTGTCGCGCATACAATGTGTTAATATAGCTGTTTCTATGTTCAACGTATGCACACAAAACTTTCTGACTCAATGGAAATTAAAATTTACATCATGAAAATGTGTACATAGGCTGCTCAATAAGACTCATATTATTGTCGAGAAACTGCGCATCATAATATGGAATTGATAAGAGTGTGGTGTGACTAAATGCAAGTTTGTTTCTCTCAAGTTTATGTCTTGGCGCTGATGTTACCAAGAGTTTAGTCAATAAAACGAAACACTCTTTTAAGTAGAATTTCACAATTACATTTTGAATTCTTTTGAAAAATTCATAGTTAGACACTTTTAATATAATACGTCAGGCTTTTCTCAATGAAGCAATAACAAGAGGAAAATATATTTCATTGGCATACATCTTTTCACGAAGTAGTGTAAAAGGTGGAAGATCTTGGACGATGAAGGAAGACACTCATCGTCTGTAGGTGAGGTCAAATATTACTAGTTATGCAAGGAAGAAAAGCCTCAATATCCATCCACACTTTCCATATAGTTCTGATCCTGGCTCTTTTCCCAGCATAAGGAACCATTAAAAGACCATTAAGACCATTAAAAACATTAAGCCATATCGAGAGCAAAGAAACATGTATAACGGTTTTGAAGCAACTCTCCTGAAAACGGGCTTCCACATGTGTTTAAAAAGCATACAGAGCTTTCTGATAAACGCACTGCGTCTTAGAATAGTGGCGTAGTAATAGACCATACAAATAATAATAATAATTAACAATAATTTGATTTCTATAAAAAATGTCTTATTTGTTATTGACCAACTCTCCTACTTTTAACCCTTTAACGGGCAGTGGTTTCACAGCGAAACCAACTATTAATACTTTTTTCTCTTCTTTTTAAAAACATTCGAAAGATTTTTTTCGATTTTCTGTGTTATTGACTCTTTGATGTAGTAATAGATAATATAATTTTGCATAATTTATTTTTCTCTTTGAAATATATTAGTTTAAAATTGCTTTACATGAAAAATCTCGAATTTGATTTTTCTCCTTATGAATTCAATTAGAAACACCTACCCAAAAGTACAATGAAAAATTGTGTAGTTATCTATTTGTTACATCATTTTGATGATAATTATACATTTTTCTTCCAACATAATTAATTAAAATAAAATCTTATTTTCATGCTGTAAAAGGAAAAGGTTTCACAATTCCCCCTTCCCCCCCAAAAAAAATATTTCCACCTCCCAAGGGAATGTAAAATTTGTTTTCATATGGTTCCTATTTATAAACTTCACTGACAACGTTTATAAGCTAATTCCATTAAATCTGAAAGAATTTTTAATCGTGACCTTTAAAGGGTTAAGCGCAGTGGTGTATCCATGGATATTTTTGACAAACTGACTTAATAATACTTTCTTGAAAACTTAGTGGATACTAGTTTATATGCAATATATAAATTTCCCAAATAAAAACTGTTCTTCTTACATAATTTTTGCTGAGAATCAATCCCATATTTTAGTTTACGAAATATTTAAATTCAAATTCAAAATCTGTCAACTTCCTGAATGAACTAATGATAAAAAGAGCTGATTTTGTAAAGTTGTGTATAGATCTATAAAAATATATCCAGTATAAAAAATAATGACTTGCTAAACATATCTAATATGAGTTGCAAAGAACTTTTAAATAATAATATATCACCAACTATTGCAGCAAGTAATGAGTAAATTGAAAAAATAATCTAAAAATTTAAGAAATGAAAATTAAGATGAGGTATCCTATGAATTGAATAAATTATTTATCTACTTAAATGTTCCTTATTTTTTATATCTAGTTTCCACAGAGGTACATAAATGAATAGATGTTCTCTACAATTAAGAAAATAGAAATGTAAATCTAAGAATATACAGAAAAAAAATCTTGTCACATCCCCACTGTAATATAGAAAATTCAACAAATTTACTTAAAATGGAATATATCATTTTGTATTTTAATCACGAAGTATTAGATCTCTAATTGTACAAATTTGTCAAAGTCGAATGTTTGTTATTTTTGTTAATTAAACACCCTAATCTTCAACAATTATAACAATTCTAAATCATGGATCTTTAGAATATCAATCTAATAGGTACAGTGTGAAAAGTTAATTAAGATATTTTTACATGATTTTTTAAACGAAATAATCTACAAAGTATAAATATTGGTAATTTAAGAACCTGAATATTTTGGGTTCTTAATTGTTAGAAAACGATGAGATTACATTCTGTTAGTCCCTTTAAAAATGCATTTGAATCATTAATAATCTTCTTAGATAAATGATCCCCTGGTGATTTACTCAAATGATACTTTTATCAATTAATCAGCGAAAGTTTATGGAGGTATGCCGAAGGAGATAAATAATCCTGCCTTTTTTAATGTTTGTTAGAAATTCTAAAAGTACACTCTAAATATATATGAATGCTGATTAGATATTAAGAATCCATGCCTTTTAGAAGTTTATTCCCCAAAATACACATTAGGGTAGAAACGCAACTTATCGACTGTACTGGAGTGAAAGAAAATCGTTTTTGAATTTTTTTTTTTTTTTTTGGTTCAGAAAAGTTATATATGTTTGATTCTTTGAGTGCCATCTCACTTAATTGAAGTGTCTACGATGTGTAACAAATACATGGATTGTAAATGATAGAGAAGATTTTACAATTATTTTTAATGGAAAAAATATTTTAGATTACGAATCATTCAAAATAAAAATGCAAAAATTAACTCTTGAACGCATTAAATAAAGTATTCGAAGTTTTTCCTTTATATTTTCTGGTATATTACCATAAAATAATATCATTTATAAAGGGATTTCTTTACAATGACTCTGTATACTATTTTAAAGTCAATTATAAATGAAGATTTCTAATCAACGTGTAAAATAATTATAAAATCAAACTAGAAAAAAATAATTATTTATTTAAGCCTACAATAGACGTTAATCTGGGGCGAAATCTGCCAACAAATTTTATATTTGCTTTTCATTTAACTGTGAAATGTAACTCTGAATAAAAATCAAAGAAGTTGATTATTTTCCATTCCATCACCTTATAACTAGTATTATTTTTACCACAACAGACGATTCTGTTGTTGTCACCAATTCCACTCGGACAAGACAGGAACGTAGGTCTAAGGACACGACTTAAGACGAAGGAATGCGCCTTTCGTTTGATGAGCACCGATAGGGTGAAGAAGGAATGTTTTAGCTCAAGTGGATCGTAGTAATTTAGAAATAGGGACCAAGAACATCACTTTGACCTGCCACCAATAGAGGTTTCATTTGAGTACTTGGGGGACAATTAGATGTTCCTAGAGGAGAGTGGTAAATTGGCCTGATGGAAAAGTACAAAAATGGAGATTTATTTTAGTCTTATATAAACATTATAGTTCACTCACGTTATTGCACAGTTTTGCTTCCAATTTCTCCCAGATTTTATGTTTCCTTCATTCTCTGTAAATATTTATAACAAATAATAATATTTTTCTAAATCTTTCAAAAAACATAGAACACAAAATAGTTTTTCTAGCATCAAATATTATTATTTATCCTCCTATAGCTAAATGCATAAGGGTATTCTACTTGTTTAGGCATTTAATAGACACGCACATAAAAATGAATAATTTTAAAGCTTATTTTATA
>CM063503.1:27525745-27565745 GCA_032207245.1 Pardosa pseudoannulata | reverse complement strand
TTCATTGTTCTTACATTGGCTATTAAAAAATTGAAAACGTACAACAACAGTATTATGGCACATATCAAACCATTCAAACCATGTCGATCCATCTTAAGTGCCAGTTGAGATGAATGCTTGGTAACTTCGATAACTCGAACTTCGGATAGGTCGAATATTTTGGGGCGTTGGGACTTCGAGTTATCGAAGTTCGACTGTAGTTGTTGTACAATTATAAATATTGTAATGTATTTTCACATATATTGTAACATAATCATTTACTGTATATATTTATTATGATAAAGATAAGACATACATATTGTGCAACATACATTTTTAAATTTGCCAAATATCTGTAATGCACATATATGGTCTGCACTGTATAAGAATAAGTAGCAGATGACTCGGCTGATGTGCTGATGTTTGTTAATGTAACTTGTATGTATTTTCAGTATTTTAAATTTCTGTAACGTAGGTTCACTTTGGTATCAAGATATCTACGTCATTCATTATACTATCTTAAATAAATACCTGTGTCTATATCTAGTCGTTTTATTTAACTGCACCGTGTGAATCCCTTCTGAGCATTATTTTATATTGTCTGAGCTTGGTATCCCTGAGGATACTTCTTTAAGGATTTTCGAGCCATAGCAGGGGTCTCCATAAAAGTATATTAAAGCATTTTCTTTATACATTAATTTTTATAAAGTATATTATTTTCTATACAGCTAATATTATTTGGAAATGTTAAAACTTTCTTATATACTCGATTCGAAACTCTATTGTGTAACTGATAAAGCTTTCAAAAGCATTTAATTTATAAAGAAAAATTTAAGAAGCATTTTAAAAAATAAATTATCTGTATCCTCTCTTCTGGTTTTTATCAAAGCTTCTTTTTCTGGTTTCTAATACTACATCAACCAAATACACAGACATTGTGCTATTTTAGTTGCTGCTTAAAAGATACCTTGCTTAAATATTTTGAGACTCAAAGGGAGAGCAACTTCCGGAAATTTAATTTTTGCGACGCAGGGCTTTTGAAAGAAAGCGCATGCGTAAAATGCTTATAGCTTTTACAAAAGCCGCATCTTTGAAATATTTTCTTGTGTTTAAAAAATCATTACTAGTTCTTTTATAATTCTGGTCGAGGTTTATAGACATTACAAGTAACTGAAATAGTTGTTGAAAGTTTTAGGATTTACTTTTTCCTTTTTGCAATCTAAGTTGTACTTCAGCATATATATTAAAAACTTTTCCTAGTAACACACTTTCCTAACCAAAAGTTAAAATTTTGTGGAGCTCAGAATATTATTTTAAATTTTATAAAGAGTAAATTTCTTATTATCTTATTTCTTATAAAAATATTTTACACAAAATTTAAAAGTATAATCTTTTGAACACTCCGTCGAACATGCCTCTAAACTTTCGGCTTCGTGTATGTTGTATCTCACAGATACACATGATTTTAGTTGATTTTTATACGATTTTTGTTGTTTTCTGGTTAAACCTGTTATTTCAGAAAATGTTCACTCTTTTTTATCAATTTATTACTAACAAACTCTTTTGCATAATATATAGTATCGTTGCAAAATACATTTTATATAAACAGTTCTTTAATAACTTTTAAAATATAAATGAGATAATTCATACATAAAAACTTTAAATTCGTTAAACTTTAAAAAAAAACATTCATTAAAAGTAACCAAATACTAGTTGAAAACTTTTCTTTCATTTTAAGTGTTAGATTAGTAAATATGTTAGAAACTTGAATTTATCCTACTTGTCCAATAAAACGAATAAGTGTTTTAGCACTCATAATAATTTTCATATTTTAAAGTATAAATCATTTAGTCGCTATACGAAGTCTGTCTAAAAAGTATATTTATTACTTATATTTGGGCTGTAAAAATAAGTTTTTTAGTTGAGGAATCTAGGAGCCTATTCCCCTTTTAAATAGGTCATTTTCCCATTTATGTGCTTTGCACACCGATCCTTCCCCTACCGATGACACTTTTGGATGGCTTGTTTAGGAATTGTGCTCTTCTCAACCTTGATCGCCTCCCTACAAACAAATTGATCCTTTTACTTTTGAAAACAACCAGAAGTCGCAAGAAGCCATATCCAGAGACCCTGAATCATTGTTGGTAGTCTCTAGAAGGACTTTTGCAATCTAAAGAAAGTTTTTTTTTTTTGTTGTTGTAGTGGCACCAGTTTCGGCATAAATTTTCGCAGCCACTCTGCTCGTGTTTAAATCATCACAAAAAATTACATGTGCGAAATCTTTATTGAATCCAGCCTCTTTGGCAATCTCTCGTATAATCAAATAACGATATACTTTCATCTGAAGGTCTACCCATTTCAACAACAGCTAGAACCGAGTGGTTTATGACCTCCAAGATCACTGGTCACTTTCATAACACTTAAAATATCTTCGCTTTGTGATTGAAAAAACTTTTAGCAAAGTTTGTGGCTTATTTTTGCTAAACTCATGCAGTTATCTTAAAATTAAATGATAAGCAGACTTATAACAGCATCTTATTTGGCGGCCAGTAGGCAACAACTAACGTTCTCGAACTCAGGAAAGAAATTGAAGCATGAACATTAAATTATCTTCACTTATGCACCAAAGAGACGCAGTAACATCCCTTCTGTACGCAGCAAAATTTAAGGTCAGGTACTTTTAGACAGATATCGTAAAAACTCTGTATAGTTTTTATAATTTCTGAGATATTCAAATGATTATATTTTATACACAAGAAATTACCATAGATTAATATTATACTACTATTATGTGGAGAGTTGATTGTATGCAGCTTTAACCAGTATTTAGCATTGGTGTGACAGTTTAAAGTACATGTTTAAATATATAATCTCTGTCTTTGAATACTTGTTTTATTAAAGTTTTTTTCTCGATGCTAATTTTGCATCAATCGTTTAAATACATATAGTATGATTTCGGTACCTGTTTAAGCGTGCTATCGCTCTAGTGCTTCGTAAGTCTTAAAGAGAGAACAATTCTCAAAAATTTATTTTTACGACTGTGCCTTTTTATGAGAAAGACTTATGTGTTTATTTGTTACTATTTTACGAGTGCTGGATATTTGAAAATTATCTCTGTTCTGAAAAAGAAATTGTGTTTTCTTTCTTGAAACAGTTCTGGTTTATTGCCGTTAAAATTAGCTTGGGTCATAGTGGAAAATTTTGAGTTTGTTTTATTTTTGGAATAAGTCTTAAATAAAAAGTATTCACCATAGTATATATGTTCAAAATATTATTCATCAAATATGTTTAAAAAATGCTTAAATTTTGTATCCTGCACTTACATAATAACAAAGTTATACAACGAGCTAATTTAAAAATCATTATGCAAAATATGTTTAGTCTTTAATTCGTGGGGGTGCTATTTTACTCAATTTTTTCAGTGGTTTAATTTTTGGCTCTTCAAGTTTTAAAATAAACAAATAACAAATATAAATAGTGTCATGAGAAAAGATCTTTTCCTACATTTCATATTATAAACAAACATAAATGTACCTTAAATATTAAATAAAACTCATTTTAATGAACACTTATTTCTATTACTCAATTTTTAATATCATATTAAACCTCTAAGGTCCACAATTTACATGACTTTTTGATATACAATGAATAGTTATAATGCTTGTAATATTTAAATGTTAAACTGTATTTAGTTATTCCCTATATTATAGAATTACATTTCAATATTTCAGATTTATATGTCTTATTGAAAATATTGAATCTTTTGATTTTTTTTATTTCAAACGTCATAAACAACACTAAAATATCTAAAAAGCGAGAAATTCTTTATTCAGGAAATTTTCAAACTCTCAGCAACAACATAAACTCATAAGGAGGTTGGTACAAAAGGAGGTTCCTTCCTTCCCCATCTTAGCTGAAAAAAAATACTGATTTTCGTAGCATCGGATGTAATAACACAAGCGACTCTTTCTTTCATCTATGTGTCGGTTGTCTGTTGTTGAAGAAAACATAATTTTTGGTCGATACAATCGATTTCACGCTTCTACCTTAACTTTTATCCACCTTTCTTTAAATTTCCGGGAAACACAAAGCTGTTGTTAATAATACCTCAGGGGCGATTTCCCATTTTAATATTTTCTCTATTTTAAATTTACCGTAGTTGCAAAAATTGTCTTAAATAGTTTAAACACTTTAGTTTCTGTTTGGGAAAAGAAAGAATTTATTTTTAAATTTCAGTAAATCATTGAAGCTTTAATTATCTAATGTCACACATGAGGAGCGTGTAAAAAGTAAAAGTACTGAACCTTTGTGGTTAGTCGGAATTTTTTAATGAAGATGTTAGTACTGCGTTTCTGGTTAAGATGTTAGAAACAGAGAGTCGGCTCGTATATTTAGGATGGTTAAAATCTGTCGTTGAATATACCATAATGAAATCAGTGTCTTCATCTTGAATCCCGGCAGCTGCGTGGGGAGGTTTGTTCTCTGCAAAAGAAACGTGCACTAAAGTTTTAATGAATTACGATTGTTTATACGCACTAATATTTACCAGTACCGTTCGACTGCTATAAATGAATGATGAGTATAAATGGGATGAGAAGTACAAAGTTGTAATATCGTTGATCCATCTTAGAAGTTGGACAAAAATGAATGCAATATCAAAATATCTTTTTCACCGAAACCCTAAAAAACACACACACACACACACACACACACACACACATATATATATATATATATATATATATATATATATATATATATATATATATATATATATATATATATATATATATTCAACACTTTTGTGAATAATACGGGAGGTATGAATTTCAAAAAAATATATTTCTTGCTGTAAGTTATGAAACACCATTCTACATAACTTTTTATAAGCTCTGTTTAGTACTCTTGGATTAATAACAAAATATTTTCAACGTGGTAAAGGATTATCACTAATCCCTTTTACGGTTCTAAAAAAGATTCTTTACTAGTCTGCCTAAAGTAACACCTCCTTCCAGAATCACATCGCGAGAATACAAAAAGTTTGACCATCGGTCTCGCCCCTCTTGAAATAGAAACGGGGGTGATCTGGTGAGGTTTCAACTTAGTTCTTTTCTGCTTCGAAACCCCGATCTTCTACTTCCAATCTTTCCTGTGATGTTCCATTTCAGCGTTAGCATTTTAAAGCTTGTAGAAGGAAGTACTTGGTTTGAAAAATAATGGACTGCAAAGATTTCCTCGTATTACCCTAGAGGTAGGAAACATTAATGATATTATGAAACCCTGAAATATCACGGAGTGCTATACAAAAAAAATATTGGAGGATGTTAACGAAAGGAGTGTGTTTGTTTCATAACAATGTACTTTGTATATACGACCCCAAAAAGTAACTGTTAAATGGATTACGTAAAGATCTTCAACCATTCCCATCTCTTCCCAGATTTCACTCTTTAAGTTTTATCTTTTAAACTTTCTACATTTGTTTATAGGTGGAAAAAGGTTTTAGATAAATGAGGTTAAAAATATCGTCAAAAAATGTGCCAATGAGGCATTGAAAAGCTTTTTACACTCTTGTTATAAGAAAGTTTTTAGACTCTCTATAATAAAGTTCAGGCCTCGGCTTACAAAGCGCACTGAGGAAAAAAAGATTACTTGATAAACAGTGTTTATACATGTATTAGTTCATAAAATTTTCAAAATACTTTGAAAACAGAAGTTACAGATAAAATAGAGGAAGAGAACCTAAATATCTTTTGTTTCTGTGAAAAACTGAAGGTTTAAAATATATTTTTGCTTGCTTCAGTATAACAGTAAATACTTTCTTAACCCCTTCCGGTACGATTTAATAATGAAAAACTGTGCATGAAATAATCATTTAATTTTTATTTAAAAAACTTGTTTCATTTTACAATTCTTACATATTCTTAATTAAAATCCACTTTTTACATAGTGTTAAATAATATCAGAAACAGTAAAATTAAGAAAATATCAAAGCAAAACATTAATAAGGTATACAGATAATAGTCTTCAAGCTAGTGGTACTTTTCAAAACAAAGTGCAAAGGAATTCTTAATTGTTTACACCGCCAAGTAGTCTCACTTTTAATTTGATTCTTGTAACACACATGGCATTTCTTAGTAGGTTTTCTTTTATTCTGACTCATTAATTTGGCAATGACTTGTACCAAGAAATTCTAAGTAAACAATATGCAATAGTGACTTGTGATTTTCACAAGTGATAAAGGTGTTGCCAAATTCAGTACACTAGAAATTTTAAACTAAATTAATTATCATATTTAACAGTAACTTTAATCGCATGACGAGTGTAGCTCGTCATTGTGCGGTATGGAATGAAAAACTAATGACGAGCTAGACTCGTCATTTTACCGGAAGGGGTTAATTATAGGTAAATATTCAACTTCAATTTTCGATAATCTCTAAATAAGTCTTTGAAAAACGGGATAATTTAATACAAATGTTTAATCTGAATTCATCGCTCTAGTCATGGAAAAAAACAATCTGTGATTTAAAAAATAATAGTATCATACTATAGTGGACGACAATTTAAATGGTACTTGTTACGTGAAGATAAAATGTTCTAAACATAACATTTCTGTATTTCCTTGGTGATAACATAACTTTTTAATCCTTTAGTAGCTAATACGGGAAACCTGCAGGTTAATAAGACCGAGACCTTAAAGCCCATTCTGAATTACAACGCGTAGATTCACTGGTATTAACTAGCATATAGCTCGTCATATAACGGGATAAGTAAAATTTTTAATTTTACAGAATTAAAAAACTTCCCTATGAGGCTGTTAAAAAATGGGTCTTCACACTCCCCTAAAGTTTCCCGATACTGGGAATGCAAATTAGGTACACATTGAATTCATTTAGTCAAAACGCGTGGTTATGTATAACAAACAAACAGACAAACGAACAAACTTCTTAATTTTCAAAGATATATATCTTAAATGTTAGATATTTATTAGTCTGTGAAATAGACTCCTAGACTTTTATAAAAAGAATTTATTGTTAAAACCGGTGATAAAATTTTCATTGCAATAAAAAAACATCGATGATTAAATTTTAAATTATCACATATGTACCTAAGCTATTATTTAATCCAAATATAAAAGACAATTATAAAGGTAATATCTAAGTTCAGTGATGAGATGTATGAAAATAATGCAGATGATATTTAAATAATTTAAAATAAGAAATGATTAAATGAGATGGTTAAAGGAATGACGTGATAATACTAGCAAAAAATGTTATTTATTATGTGATAAAATTAATCACCTGCTCTTAACACTTTGACTGCCAAGACAAAATTGCAAATGTTCACAACGGGGCCAAACTTTTTTTTTTGTGTAATTTGTATTTTTTCAACATAAAACTATATATAAAAACAATATTTCAAAACAAACAATATTTTAAAACAAACTCTCTCTATTTATATATATATTCCCTTTTTTGTTGCATGTTCCAAATATTTAATTTTTCATAAAACTTAGCTTATAAAATCGTCACATATACCAATTTGCGAAAACCACGTATACCTAACACATAGTAGGGAGCCCAACAATCAAACTCCAATACGATTTTCCTGTAACTGATAACATCTTTGATAGCCATGGCCTGAAGTGTTAAAACACCATGGCTATCATATCGGATAGCCAGTGTCTCAACGGAAATATCACTGGATATCACATATGATAGCCATGGCAGTCAAAGTGTTAACAGTGAAATATAAAGCTTGATATAATGGCATTAAATGCTTGAAAAGGGGAAAAGGGTTGGATTTCGAATGTTTTAATATTTGCTAAATCTCACTCATCCTAAAGACTCACTTTAATATTTGCTAATCTTAATTCATCAAGAATTCGAAAAGGATGCCCCAACCCATTCCAGGTCCAACCACTTCATAAATTCGAGGACAGACAAACAGATAACTTACGCTATTATTATATAGGAGATGAGATTCGAACCTATAAACTGCAGTTCAGAATGATAGCTCGTGTTGCAAAAAGTAGACCGTAGTGCTCCAAAACCAAACCACAATGATAGCGCCTTACCAATTTGCCATCATTCTCCCCTTACCATTATTGACACACTTAAGAAGACATATATTTCATATAAAACTCAGATTTTAATGACCAGATTTAAATTAGATAGATTTTATACTCTGAAAAGTATAATAATGACCCTCAGTCCACTCTCCGATTTTAATTACAATTTTAATAAAATAAGTTTCCTAAATCTTGATTAAAATTCTATTTAATACAAAAGTTTTGTTAATAAAATCACACGAAGAGGTGAAGTTATATAAAATTAAAAGCATTCATTCATTCTTAATTTAATTACATTTTGAAATAGGTTAAAACAAGAAAACTTTGTTTTAAATTATCACCGTTTTGTGAAAGAATGGAGAAGAAATTAAAAAAAAATAAATAGAAGCGCGTCTCTTTTGCGTATTTTCTTGGATCAAAACTGATTTAGAAATTATGCTTAAAATGCTCGTCTAACTCAAATTTGATGTATTCCTTAACAAAATCTAAAATGAATGAAAATTTAATACCTTTTCAATATGAAATCATACCAGAATTCCATCAGCAGTATAGCTCAGGTGATAAATTTATTTTGCATTTTATAAATTGACTTAAACGACTTGTGTTTTTATATTTTTAAGCATTTATAATAAAACTAAAAAAAGAGCATTTCATGTTGATTTTCTTGTTGAATTTTCATACGTTGAAAAATCTTTTAATTCTTAAATACATACTCATATTTTTATCTTGCATCTGATATTAATATTCTACGCAATAAACTAAATAATTTTAATGTTCTTAAACAAATATTTTGAACTGTAGAAGGTGTTTTTTGTATATTTATAATATTTTTAGGTAAAGATTACTTCAGAAATAAAATTGAGTTTTCAATTGAAATAGTTTCTTTTTACTCATTTATTCATTTAAAAATAAATGAATAAATAAATAAAAAGCTTTCACTCTTCATTGATTTCGTTTCAATTTCAAGTACAATATATTGTTAAACTGTAGGTTTCTTTTTTATTATCCAACAGTGTTTCCTGAAGAAAAAAGTTTTTCCCGAGAAAAGTGTTAGAATTAAATGAAAATAGCTACCCCAAAATAGGATCAATGAAGTACATAAAAGTAAGTGCTTGAAAAACAACATAAATGTATCTATTTTTAAAATCATATAATTTAAATGATATAATAGCTGCTATTCTTTGACTTGTTTTGTATTAAAGCCTCTTTTCATACATTCATTTACTCATTTAATTATTTATTCATACTTAATCATATTATACTGTTAAAGAGACATCATTTAATTTGGTAATATACGTAACATTCCTTTATTTTTGCTATTAATATTACATTATATTTTATATACTTTTAAGTATTAGTAAACATTTTTATGCATTAATTTGTGGATTTTATGTGAGCCAGGTCTAAAATTTAATTTAACTTTTCCACTAACACAATTTCGTGTTCTCACGCAGAACTGTGGGATATATATACTATATATATATATATATATATATATATATATATATATATATATATATATATATATATATTTATATGTATATATACCTATATATACCTATATATACCTATATATATACACTCATGTCCATAAATTAAGGATAATGAAGTTCAGGCAATGAAAGAGACAAAAGCAAAACAAATTTGACTTATTTGTAAAGTCTATTTATTAAACAAAAGGTAAAGAGCAAAAAAGATGCTATATGTTTGACATAATTAATAAAAATTGCGATTTTTACTCCCTGGAGAAAATTTCAAAAAAGAACCTATTTACAGAAAACAGTATAACATGGTTAGTATGATGGTTAATACGGAGTATGTCTCCCGGACGATGCAATATAAGCGTTACAACGCCTACGCATGCTGAGTATCAGATTATCAATCTGATCTTGGGGAAAATTACACCACTCATCAAGCAATGCCCTCCGAAGTTCCGATAGACAGTTGGGAGGGGGTTGACGGGCAGCAATTTGTCGGCCAAGCATGTCCCACACATGCTCTATTGGATTCAAGTCCGGTGAGTATGCTGGCCAATCCATACGGGTGATATCCTCCGATTGAAGGTATTCGTCTACAATGTTTGCACGGTGAGGTCGGGCGTTGTCATCCATATACAGAAATTCAGGACCCATGGCGCCCCGAAACAAACGTACATGTTGTTCCAGAATGACATCCCGATAGATGTGGCCTGTCATCGTTACACTCTGAACATGCAGGTCAGTTCTGGAACCAAGAATAATTCCTCCCCAAACGAGCCATCCTGCACCACCGTAACGGTGTCGTTCAATGGTGTTCTCTTGGTGGTAACGGGTACCTGGCGTTCTCCATATGAAAGTCCGGCGAGAATCAGAATGTAAACTGAACCTGAACTCGTCAGAAAACATCACACAAGACCACTGTTGCGGTGTCCACAATGCATGCTCTCTAGCCCAGCATAATCGCAGGCGACAGTGAGTTGCGGTAAGGGGAACACATCTGACAGGCCTACGAGCATATAGACCAATGTTCCCTAAGCGTCTGTACACGGTCTGCCTTGAAACTGTCGTACCGGTAGCTGAAGAGAGCTGACTAGACAGGTCTGATGCTGTGCTCCGTCTGTTTCTTTTGGCAGTAACTGCCAAATACCGGTCATCATTCGGCGTAGTAACTCGGGGGCGACCTGTGCTGTAACATCTGCTCACATTACCATCATGTTTGAATCGTTGCCAAAGCCTGGAGATGACACTCTGGGCGATTCCAAGTTCCTCGGATACTTCCAGCTGGGTACGTCCACATTCCAGTCGTCCGATAATTCTACCACGTAAAAAATCATCCAAATGCTTCCTTTGTGCCATAACTATGCGGTTATTGCACTGAAAGGCTTTTAAAGCGCTTGTGAACAAATTTACTTCTTTGCTACCATTCCTTATATACCCCTTTCATACACTCTCGTCATTGTGACGTACTATCCGCGCCATCTCGTGGTTTCCTGCAATTTGCATATTCTTCTTCAAGATGTGTGTGATAATTCTACAGGTGAAATTTTCAATTTCTGTGTGATTCTGAATTATCCTTAATTTATGGACATGAGTGTATATACATATATATATATATATATATATATATATATATATATATATATATATATGTATATATATATATATATATATATATATATATATATATATATATATATATATACATATACATATATATATACATATATATATATACATATATATATACATATATATATATATATATATATATATATATATATATATATATATATATATATATATATATACACACACATATATATATATATATATATATATATATATATGTATATATATATATATATATATATATATATATATATATATATATATATATATATGCATATATATGTATGTGTTTGTGTGCAAGATATAAAAATTCGTTACAAAATCAATACCAAAATTAATAAATAGAAATTACTAAATAAAAATTGACATCTAACTACAAATAGACCAAAGTCGAGTAAAAATGTTTATTTACAACTGATTCGAAAATGCTGCAAAACCTTTATAATGAAAAATTTTTACTTTCATAATAAAGAGAAAAATTTAGATTAATAAATTAGTATTTTATGCGTGTATTTTCAGAATTGACAGCATGGGTTATTGTAATTGTAACATCCTTTGTTGATTTTTCAACAAAGAATTGTTATTTTAATACAAATTTTTCCCGGAAGGGAAATGAATATTATGCAGAAAAACCCTCTTTTTCTAGAAATATCTCTCTCCTACCCCCCCCCCCCAATTGCACAGTACGGTGAAGGAATCTTGAAGTGCCTAAACAGCGGAAGAATTTCAAGAAGTCAAAATATCTCGCTAATTTTTTGACGAGGATGATCGCGACTATTGCATTTGTGGCGAGTTTCTATATTCTTCATTAAAATGATACGAAGAGTGAAAACCAGGTTATAAATATCTATAATTTATTTGCATGTTTTATAAATGCAGTATATTAGGTTTTTAGCACAAAACACTATTTTTGTTTGGGGAGAGAGAGGCTTCCTCTCCCATTGTTGGCCAGTTAGATGAAAGATTCTTGAAGTGATTGGATAACAGGGGAATTTTAAAGGGCCACCAGCTTTAACTTATCCACAGTAAAGGATACTAACGCGGATTTTCTCTGATGAGCTCGCGTTTCTTAACTGAACAGAAGCTGAGAACACTTTTGCTCCACAACCATATTTTTTCTTGTTAAAATCTGACAAGTGTTTTTAATAAAAAATAATATGATAAAGTCATAATAGAAAAAATTATTCATAAAAATTATTATTTAATTATTATTTTTTCATGAAAATTATTATGTTAATGTAATTGTACAGCAGCGATGAGTTATGTACAAATATGCTATAGCGATAAATGGACCAAATAGCTTTTAAATAAATCGTATGAATACGAAATAAATGCTTAAAATGTCAACTATAGTTTTATAAAGACTAAAAACGTATTTGATCTTATGCTGTAATATTTTGAAAAAATACATGGAGAATTTAAAGTATAGAAACTCATAAAAAATCTATTATTTCAAAGTATTGAGTCATTTTAAGAGCAACATTTAATGGGATTGTATTATTTACAATTTAACATGTAACTGTACAAATTCTCATAAGTCTATTTCAATAATTTAAAAACTATTTTCTAATGTCTCCCATCCCCTTTATTTCAGTCATAGATATGGCAGAAGTTACCAATACATCATGCAGCATACTTTTCACTTCAAACAAAAAAGTTAAATTTGAAAAGTCAAACATTTACATGATTATGCTATGCTCCTTTTCCTGTTCTACATACTAATGAATGAGATAAAATCTCTTAATTGACATACTGACTACCCCTAAAGTTAGGTAAATTTAAATACAACGTCATTTCCCCTCTTGAATAAATTTCTTAGATTAAAATTTAAAATTTGCTTGAGAATAATGCAAAGTATTTGTCATTATTGTAAATTTAACAACAAAACAAACTCCAAACTTTCATTTTAAAATGGGTAATTATTTAGCTGGAAGACTATTAAATACTTGAAGTTTCAAAGACGGAAAGGAGAATAACTTTCTCATTTGAGACTTAGACCTTTTTAAACTCATCTTTAATTCAAAAGGGATTGAAGCACATCTTGATCTGAGGTGCATATTCTCTGGATGTCTTTATGCATCAGTAATATATACGATATATTTAGTGTTTACATTTTGAAAAACTATTGAAGAAACTTTTATAAAAATCTTCAGTATGTCCAGTTATTTCAAGAATTTATTCTTACACAATAATAAGTATTGTTAATATGAATATTTTACATCTATCTACTTAGCTATCTATCTGTCTATCTATCTATCTATCTATCTATCTATATATATATATATATATATATATATATATATATATATATATATATATATATATATATATATATATATATATATATATATATATATATATATATATATATATATATATATATGTATATATATATATATATGTACGTGTATATATATATGTATATATATGTGTATATATATATATATGTATATGTATATGTATATGTGTATCTATATATGTATATGTATATATATATATGTATATGTATATGTATATGTATATATATATGTATATGTATATGTATATATATATATATATATATATATATGTATATATATATATATATATATATATATATATATATATATATATATATATATATACATAATTATAGTTTATCTAAGTTTGTCTCTAGATATAAAGTCGATCGATGACACTGAATTAATGAAACATTTAAAGAAGAAATAACGAAAAAATAGGAGATAAAAAATCTGTGTCGATATTTAATTATCTATGGACTCTTTCACAACAGTAGATGTTTTGCATAAGTTGAGAAAATTGGGAGCCTTTTTGGTAAAAATGTGTTTTTCATTTTTGAGATCTTATAATGTTAAGTTTTTCATGCAATACCATAAAATCATACACCAAAAAGGCAATTAATATATAAATAAAATAACTGTTATGAAGGAAATTTTATTGCGATGTAGGTTAAATAAAATGTGAAACACATAAAAAAGTGCGATGTTCAAGCAATCTGATCTTAGCTATCCCAAGTTATTAATACTTATTTGAGTAACTTTTGGCTTCACTTTCGGCATTACAACGTCTTTCCATGTAGTTAACTGTTTAAACCATCAATTGTTATAATGTAAACCAAGACTTAATTATGGCGGCAATCAACCCGTTCTTTCTCGCTTCCGTTGAAATGACGGGTGAAGTTTCGTCCTCTATTTCTAGAGGCTGTCCACAGAAAATTCTATTCGATATTCTGTTTATATCTAGTAGATGAACTTACTGAAAAGTTTTCGGTATCAGATACAATTGCAGAAAGAGACCGGGCAAGCTTAGATAATACCTCAACCGTTTGATTGAAAGCATTTTATTATAGAGACACCTCCCCCTGATAAAAAATGGTAACTATCAAGAGAATGCAAAGTTTGTTGTTCCAGAAAAGAGGAAAAGAATACGATATGCACGAAACTTGGTACAACTATCGAGATTGTGATATCAGATTTTGCATCTCATTCTTTGAAATTTATCACACAAGAAAAAATTGCTAATATTTATTTATATTATACGTAAGTGTAATAAAATTTCCTTTCGATGTTTAAAACTTATATTATTTTGTTTTTACTATTTGCTGGAAAACGAACATTCAGTCATAATAACCCTGAATGTTGGCTTTTTCTTTAAAGTTCATTTTTATTTATTTTTAAGCTCAAAATGAACCCAAGCGTTAAAAATGAATGCATTTATTATGATTACATACAGTTTTATATAATTTTCTTAAAAAATAAATATAATAAATAAATAATAACTATAATAAACAAATAATAAATATAATAAATAAATAATAAGTGTAATAAATAAATAAATACATATAATAAAAACATCTGAATAAAAAATAGGCACTTTTATGACAATTTTCCTCAAAATTATGCGATCGTTAAAGGTTTTAATGGGTTTTACTTATTGGATGTTATCACTCACAAGTTCTGTTAGTCGCCTCGGTAGAATTTAGATTGGGTGAAGATCTGGATATTTTCAGACCATTTCAGAAGAAGAATATGATTATCTTAAAACCACTTTTTACATATAATAACTACATGGCGGGGAGCTTAATCCTGGAGAAACATTAACCCTTGATTTCCGAGAAAAAAATTATGAGTACAAGGATTCGGTTTGGTCTCTAGTATTTCTTTCATACATTTTTAGACATTTATACTTCCATTTATCACTCACATTTCACCTACGTATCTTAATGTCATGCAACTCTATATCAAGATAGTAACTGGCGGTTTCTCCTTCTAAAAAAAGGGAAACTTCTCAAAAAATCCTAAAGTGTCTATTTAAATCATAAAATGGAAATAATATCAAAAACTTGAAAATTTGGGAGATCATTTATAGGATTACCATCCACATACACTGAAAAGAAGAAATAATTCTTAACAACATATAAAAATTCTACAAATTATTTTTAAGCTGCCACTAAAAGAGATGTTTGACATTCATGGGTTAATCAAGTGGATAACCGCTAATTTATTCAACTCAGTTTTATACAGTACGGATTTATAATTTAAAATTTTTAAACTAAACTAATAATTTAACCCATTATTGCTGGTAAAAATTATTTATTTATATATTAATAGATTTACAACACGTTTATATGCGTCTCTAATACAAATTCTGTATCGTTTTATACAAATAAATTTATTTCACATTTGTTTTGCTGATTCCCCTAGAGTATACCTGGAAAATAAATACAAATATCGCTTCTAAATAATTTGTCAGATTCTATATTTTCCAAGAAAATATTTTCCGTATATCGTAGCAAGAGAAAGGCAAACATGTGGGAGGAAGCTTATACACTACTCATTAAAAAAAAAGAGAGACAGAGGGTAAAGTATCTGGATTTAAATTTCATACATGTTTTCTGTATAAATTGTTAATTTCAATTTTCAACCTTGATTGCCGAGAAAAAAATTATGAGTACAAGGATTCGGTTTGTCTTAAGTATTTCTTTCATACATTTTTAGACATTTATACTTCCATTTATCACTCACATTCTACCTACGCCTCTTACTGTCATACAACTGCATATCGTGACACTAACTGACTGTTTCCCTTGGCAAAAAAAAAGGAAACTTCTCAAAAAATCCTAAAGTGTGTATTTAAATCATAAAATGGAAATAATATCGAAAACTTGAAAATTTGGGAGATCGTTTATAGGATTACCATCTACATACACTGAAAAGAAGAAATAATTCTTAACAACACATAAAATTCTACAAATTATTTTTAAGCTTCCACTGAAAGAGAAGATTGACATTCATGGGTTAATCAAGTGGATAACCGCTTATTTATTCAACTCAGTTTTATACAGTACAGATTTATAATTTAAAATTTTTAAACTAAACTGATAATTTAACCCATTATTGCTGGTAAAAATGTTTTATTTATATATTAATAGATTTACAACACGTTTATATGCGTCTCTAATACAAATTCTGTATCGTTTTATACAAATAAATTTATTTCACATTTGTTTTGCTGATTCCCCTAGAGTATACCTGGAAAATAAATACAAATATCGCTTCTAAATAATTTCTCAGATTCTATATTTTCCAAGAAAATATTTTCCGTGTACCGTAGCAAGAGAAAGGCAAACATGTGGGAGGAAGCTTATACACTACTCATTAAAAAAAAAGAGAGACAGAGGGTAAAGTATCTGGATTTAAATTTCATACATGTTTTCTGTATAAATTGTTAATTTCAATTTTCAACCTTGATTGCCGAGAAAAAAATTATGAGTACAAGGATTCGGTTTGTCTTAAGTATTTCTTTCATACATTTTTAGACATTTATACTTCCATTTATCACTCACATTCTACTTACGCCTCTTACTGTCATACAACTGCATATCGTGACACTAACTGACTGTTTCCCTTGGCAAAAATAGGAAACTTCTCAAAAAATTCTAAAGTGTCTA
Organism: Pardosa pseudoannulata; assembly: GCA_032207245.1. Classification (NCBI taxonomy): domain Eukaryota; kingdom Metazoa; phylum Arthropoda; class Arachnida; order Araneae; family Lycosidae; genus Pardosa; species Pardosa pseudoannulata. Next base: position 27,548,641 of record CM063503.1, on the reverse strand, counting down.
TTTAAATCATAAAATGGAAATAATATCGAAAACTTGAAAATTTGGGAGATCGTTTATAGGATTACCATCTACATACACTGAAAAGAAGAAATAATTCTTAACAACACATAAAATTCTACAAATTGTTTTTTAAGCTGCCACTAAAAGAGACGTTTAACATTCATGGGTTAATCAAGTGGATAACCGCTTATTTATTCAACTCAGTTTTATACAGTACGGATTTATAATTTAAAATTTTTAAACTAAACTAATAATATTTAACCCATTATTGCTGGTAAAAATTATTTATTTATATATTAATAGATTTACAACACTTTTATATGCGTCTCTAATACAAATTCTGTATCGTTTTATACAAATAAATTTATTTCACATTTATTTTGCTGATTCCCCTAGAGTATACCTGGAAAATAAATACAAATATCGCTTCTAAATAATTTCTCAGATTCTATATTTTCCAAGAAAATATTTTCCGTGTACCGTAGCAAGAGAAAGGCAAACATGTGGGAGGAAGCTTATACACTACTCATTAAAAAAAAAGAGAGACAGGGGGTAAAGTATCTGGATTTAAATTTCATACATGTTTTCTGTATAAATTGTTAATTTCAATTTTCAACCTTGATTGCCGAGAAAAAAATTATGAGTACAAGGATTCGGTTTGTCTTAAGTATTTCTTTCATACATTTTTAGACATTTATACTTCCATTTATCACTCACATTCTACTTACGCCTCTTACTGTCATACAACTGCATATCGTGACACTAACTGACTGTTTCCCTTGGCAAAAATAGGAAACTTCTCAAAAAATTCTAAAGTGTCTATTTAAATCATAAAATGGAAATAATATCGAAAACTTGAAAATTTGGGAGATCGTTTATAGGATTACCATCTACATACACTGAAAAGAAGAAATAATTCTTAACAACACATAAAATTCTACAAATTGTTTTTAAGCTGCCACTAAAAGAGACGTTTGACATTCATGGGTTAATCAAGTGGATAACCACTTATTTATTCAACTCAGTTTTATACAGTACAGATTTATAATTTAAAATTTTTAAACTAAACTGATAATTTAACCCATTATTGCTGGTAAAAATGTTTTATTTGTATATTAATAGATTTACAACACTTTTATATGCATCTCTAATACAAATTCTGTATCGTTTTATACAAATAAATTTATTTCACATTTGTTTTGCTGATTCCCCTAGAGTATACCTGGAAAATAAATACAAATATCGCTTCTAAATAATTTCTCAGATTCTATATTTTCCAAGAAAATATTTTCCGTGTACCGTAGCAAGAGAAAGGCAAACATGTGGGAGGAAGCTTATACACTACTCATTAAAAAAAGAAAGACAGAGGGTAAAGTATCTGGATTTAAATTTCATACATGTTATCTGTATAAATTGTTAATTTCAGTTTTCACCGACAGAATAAAATATTTTCTTCCTTTTAAGCCTGACATTTTATTAAATGTTTGATAAATTGAAAATATTTTGAATAAATATTTCACGTAAATTTACTGAAATTTATGCTTAAGGCTTTGAAGACAGAATAGTTAATATGTTGTAAATACTAAATAATTTTCTACGTATAGTTTCTCAAGAATTATATTAGAAAATATTGATGTAGGGCAGCAGTTCTCAACCTCTAAGGCACTCCCACCCTCTGGAGCAGTGATAATGGGGGAGGGGTTCTGAGCATATTAAAAAGTAGATATTAAAAAATGAATAATTTATTGCAAAGAAAGGTAAACAAAATACATTAAAACATTAAAAGGAGTTTACATTACACTGCTTTACTTTAGAAAGATTTTATAAAATACTAGTCATAAATTTAATATACCTAATATAAAAACTTTCAATGTTTTTTTTGGGGGGGAGAACCTTTTTGAAAGTAACGAACTACTTAAAATTATCAACAAGTATGAGAAATAATGAAAAAAGCAAAAAATAAAAATAAAAACTTACAAAAGTAAAAGATTTAATGATATTTAATGATCTGTTTTTATCTAAAACTGTTGGAAAGTAGCTTATATTTGTTCCTAAGATTTAGGTTTTTTTAAAATGAAAATTTGGCGATATAAGAATATTAATCCCCTCCCGTATGATTTAATATTGAAAACTGTGCATGAAATAACCATTTAATTTTTATTTTCAAAACTTGTTTCATTTTACAATTCTTACATATTCTTAATTAAAATCCACTTTTTACATAGTGTTAAATAATATCAGAAACAGTAAAATTAAGAAAATATCAAAGCAAAACATTAATAAGGTATACAGATAATAGTCTTCAAGCTAGTGGTACTTTTCAAAACAAAGTGCAAAGAAATTCTTAATTGTTTACACCGCCAAGTAGTCTCACTTTTAATTTGATTCTTGTAACACACACGGCATTTCTTAGTAGGTTTTCTTTTATTCTGACTCATTAATTTGGCAATGACTTGTACCAAGAAATTCTAAGTAAACAATATGCAATAGTGACTCGTGATTTTCACAAGTGATAAAAGTGTTGCCAAATTCAGTACACTAGAAATTTTAAACTAAATTAATTATCATATTTAACAGTAACTTTAATCGCATGACGAGTGTAGCTCGTCATTGTGCGGTATGGAATGAAAAACTAATGACGAGCTAGACTCGTCATTTTACCGGAAGGGGTTAAATCTTTTTTTTTAATTTTTATAGAGTAGAATCCATCTTCACTGGCCTAAATCTGGCCGGGCCTAGTTGTTAGGCCGGTTCAGCTAAATTCCGATTAAAGAGGAAAATTAAAAAAAAAATTTAATTGAGGGAAATGCACTTGTTTAAAGTTACAACAAGCATGCATTAAATGTGATAATTTAGTACAAAAGTTTTAGGTACCATTAGTAGGATTTTTGTTTTACATTTAGTCAGTTATTTTCTGGTGAATGGTGGAAATTTGGCCAGGTTTTAAAAACTACTTGGCAGTGGGGATAACCAATGTCTGATCTTCATAATCATAAGCATAAATCAATTTCTAAAGCTTAAAGTACATAATAATGAAATTTCCAATTCATCATACCTTTTTCTTACTTTTTAAGTTTTGCACTTAAATTAATTACTGCCTGTTAAAGGGAAAGTCAAATAAAACGAAAGTAAACAATTAAGAGGCAATCTACTGTAAATCATACTAAGAATTTAAAACATTAGATCATCTTATGTATATGTCACACGGTGAAAATTAATCCAACGGTTACAAAATATTAATCCCCTATTGTATTTATTTGCCCAGGCTGGTTCGGCAAGGAGAAGCTTATGCAGCTAGACTTGTAGAAAATGTTGCAGTCGGACCACATTGAAGAAAAGCACAAGTCAGAGTAGAACTTACATTTTATTTTAGTTAAGAGAACTTTTGTTTCACAGTTAAAGTCAGAAGATAGAATGATCATCAAAACACATGCTGGAACAAGGTTGGACCCCAGAGCGAGACGGAGATGAAATCTTTCCCAGAGAAAGTAGCTTAGTCGGGGTTTCAATAAAAGGCAACTTGGATCATTGAAAAGTGAACCAGGGACAGCTGGAAAATGTGGAGAGTGGGTAGAAAATTTGCATATATTGCAGATAAAGCCTTGGGAAACGGGTTGGCAGAATTTTAAGTCGAAGACACTTTTTTAATTAAGATATATATATATATATGTAATTATATATATTGTGTGTGTGTGTGTGTGTGTGTGTGTGTGTGTGTGTGTATAACAGGCAGTAAGAATAATTCCACGTCTTTTGAACATTTACGGAGTTCTTCTATTTTAATATAATTTTATTGCGTTAAACAAGTGTATAACTCTTATCAACTCATTTTAGTTTTATAGAGAAAGGTTTTATCATTTGATAATTTCCCAGGATACTAAGTGTTGGTAATTAGTGTTGGTAAAAGTTGTTATATTCATATATTAATTGTTCTACAGTATATTTAGATAGTTTACTCATACAAAATAAATATATTTGTGCCTTTATTTAACTGCTTGTCATTCAGTACCTGAAAAAAAAATACAAAAGTAAAAAAATTTCTCACATTTTATATTTTCCTAGAAAATATTTTCTCCACCATATGAAGACAAAACCAACACATGGGTGGAAGCTTAAGTACTTCTCCTTAAAAAGAGAGAGAAAAGTATCTCATGAATTTAAATTTCATACATTTCTACTCGTATAAAATGTTAATTTCAGCTGTTGCCGACAGAATAAAACATGTTCTTACACTTAAGTCTGGCATTTTATTAAAAAGTTTGCTAAAACTAAAACAATTTGAGTGAATATTTAATGTACATATTCTGAGAGTGATATTTACGGCTCTGAAGACAGAAATTTAATATTTTGTGAATGCTAAATTGTTTTCTGCATATGGGTCTCAAGAAATTTAGTAATAAATATTGATGTTGGATAATAAATTTTTACTAGTGAGGCTACAAAATATACGATTAAATCCGGGCAGAAAAATTAAATATTATTTAAAATATTTATTAATTTATGAAATTAAAAGCGAAAAAATACATTCTGACTTATTAAAATATAAAATACACATTTGTACTGATATAATACATAGAACTGTATCAGTAATTCAAAATAAAAATAATACTATTAAAATTTAATGATTAAAAAGTATTTAACCATTTTCAGTGTTTGTTAGAAGCTTATGTATTTTTCCTTTAAAAAAGAAAACAAAGAGTGTGAGAGAAACATGTATGTCATTAATTTAAATTTCATACATTTTCACTTGTGTATGATGTTAATTTCAGTTGCTGCACACAGAATAAAATATGTTCATACTATAAGCCAGCTTTTTGTAAAAAAAAATGTTTTTTAAACTAAAACATTTTGAATGAATATTTAATACACATATTCTGAAATTAATATTTACGGGAAACATAATATTTAAGGAAGACAGAATATTTAATGTTTTGGGAATACTAAATTATTTTCTACGTATAGGGCACAAGAAATATACTTATAAATATTGCTGTAGGACAGTAATTTTCAACCAGTTGGATACGCCTATAAAAGAGGACTTTATGCAACTAAATTGTGGCACAAAATGTAATATTATTGAAATAAGTATTAGTTTTCTGAAAGGCAAGAGAAACAAAATACATTCTGACACATTTTAAATATAAAATACATATGTGTAAGGATATAATACATGTATAAAAATTATTGCTTCAGAAATTCAACATATAACAAATTAATGTATTTTTGTAGTAAGGAATATCCCTTATTGTAAATATAAGAGGATAAAGTAATCTTCTATCAAAGATAAAATTATTTCCTCTTTCGTTGTACGAAAGATATTTATATGTAATATATCAAAATTATTTAACTTTAATATTTCCTTAAAAACCTCCTCTCTCCCATTCTAATTCCTTAAAATCTTTTTCCCAGCCTCTAAATGTCTTAATCAAAGGAGTGTCTTCGACTTAAAATTCTTCCCAAAGCTTTCTATCCTAAAGATGTAAATTTTCTATCTATTCAACACGTTTCCCAGCTGTCACCGGCAAATGGCTCCACGTTTTTCCTGATCTTGCACTTAAATTCGCTGAGTAAGTGGGAAAATTCTTTCTGTCTTCGCTCTTGGGTGCACCTCTGTTCGAGCAGAGTGATTTTTGTATTTTTCCTTTGTCTGTCGTTGAGTAGTAAAGATGTCCGTTTTAGCAGCTAAGTTTTAATTAGTACTAACGTTTAGCAGTAAAGTTTTAATTAAACTTGTTTCGTGGTCTTAATTTAAGGAAGACAGAATATTTAATGTTTTGGGAATACTAAATTATTTTCTACGTATAGGGCACAAGAAATATACTTATAAATATTGCTGTAGGACAGTAATTTTCAACCAGTTGGATACGCCTATAAAAGAGGACTTTATGCAACTAAATTGTGGCACAAAATGTAATATTATTGAAATAAGTATTAGTTTTCTGAAAGGCAAGAGAAACAAAATACATTCTGACACATTTTAAATATAAAATACATATGTGTAAGGATATAATACATGTATAAAAATTATTGCTTCAGAAATTCAACATATAACAAATTAATGTATTTTTGTAGTAAGGAATATCCCTTATTGTAAATATAAGAGGATAAAGTAATCTTCTATCAAAGATAAAATTATTTCCTCTTTCGTTGTACGAAAGATATTTATATGTAATATATCAAAATTATTTAACTTTAATGTTTCCTTAAAAACCTCCTCTCTCCCATTCTAATTCCTTAAAATCTTTTTCCCAGCCTCTAAATGTCTTAATCAAAGGAGTGTCTTCGACTTAAAATTCTTCCCAAAGCTTTCTATCCTAAAGATGTAAATTTTCTGTCTCTTCAACACGTTTCCCAGCTGTCACTGACAAATGGCTTCGCTTTTTACCTGATCTTGCACTTAAATTCGCTGAGTAAGTGGGAAAATTCTTTCTGTCTTCGCTCTTGGGTGCACCTCTGTTCGAGCAGAGTGATTTTTGTGTCTTTTTCCTTTGTCGTTGAGTAGTAAAGATGTCCGTTTTAGCAGCTAAGTTTTAATTAGTACTACGTTTAGCAGTAAAGTTTTAATTAAACTTGTTTCGTGGTCTTAAATGTTGGCCGACTGAATTTTTTTACTGCTAGCTGTTTAGCTTTCTCCCTGTCCAGCAGTTTTATAATTATCGTATTGCATGTATATGAATTTTATTTTGACCACTTGTGTATGAGATGAAATATAATTATAATACATAGAATAATCAAGCTTGTTATTAGTCCGTTTTTATTTAGTATTGTACCGAGGCACTTTCCCACGGTGATCTGCACGTGCATGCACAGCTGTGGGAGGATTTTCCTAGAGGAATTTAGGACTCCAATTGTTCACGTCAATTTTAGGGACCCCTGTAGAGAAGGTATAGGTCATGGATTGGCAGCGTAACGGTCAAGCTCACATAGAGATGTAACCGTGAGTTCTGGGAGCAGGGGCTAAAAAGTAATGTCAGCTTGCATAAGAGGGGCTACTTTAATGAGATCACCTGCACTCCGGAAGGGCATACAGATGTGGGAAAATTTCCCGAAAAGAAGCTATTGGAGAGGAAGAAAGAAAGGGCAGTTGGAACCGAGGTGAGGAGTTTGGAGACGTAGTTAAGGACTGGAGTTGAAGTCGGGAGTAGAGAGAAGTGGGACAAGGATCCTCCAGCACCAGCTCGTCCCGTGCGCCCGGACCGATGTGATGAGGCGATTTAGATCTGATATATAATTGATTCGTTCATACAAGAAGTAAAATGTTCGGGATCTAAATCTTACCTCATCACATCATTGTAAAGAGATAGAGGATCATAAATTTCTATTCAACGGATATTGTTGTCTTGTACGGTGGTCTCGGGCGGGGTTCTGATTCCAGTCCCAGATTAGAATCCCGTCTCCGTACTTGACATTAAATAAGAATGTACCTTTGTGGAGTATTTATGAGTCCCTAAGGGACAGTGCCCAATTAGAAGGGATAAGGTTTTTCACGTTGGCGGTCTCAGGGCGGGGTTTGGTCAGACCAATGAAATTCTTACAACTATCCCGATTGGACGACAAGAAGGAAGAGGGGACAAGGTTGAAATAAATAAATACGAAAAATCTAAAAAATGAGAAGGTGGTTTCGGAGGTCCCAGAGAAGAGGTTCGGGGTCCCAAAAGAAGGTGTTCAAAAGTCGGGAGTCCAGTCGGGTCCGACGGAAGTTGTTCGTGAGTCCAGAGAAGGTGCTCGATAGTCTAGACTAGGAAAGTCCAGCCAAGTTCGATAGGAAGTGTTCCTGCACCAAATAGTACGGCCGCACCCCAAAGACTCAGGAAGAAGCCCCTGACGAGACCAATGGATGATATATAGATTCCCTCTCCTGATCAGCCATAGATACCCTTCAACCAGAAGTGTTCCGGGCCCAACATTTTAGACCCACAAAGGTACCCCCATTTTGCATACATTTTTGAAATCGAGATTAGGTCCTCTATCTATTTACAAAATTTCTTAAATATATAAAATTTGTCAGAACGAATTTAGAAGATATTGACAAAGCTTGCTTATGAAAATTAGCATCATTAAATTAGCATTAGCATTGTTTGTACATAGATGTATATATATGTTAATAAATTTATTTTTTTAATATTAAGCTAGTCTCGGTTGCTGTCAATTTAGCTGTTAGTTTATTTTTATATTTATGTCTGTAGTTTCTCAGAACCTGTGGTTAAATTTAGTACAAAAATACTTAACACAACGCAATTAAAAATAAATCACCACTATACATTTGATCACAGGTTGATACCCAAATATAAAGAAGGACTACACGACAACCGACACCACGTGAGGAAAGCCCCTGCCTGCTCCCCTGCACCTTTAATATAGGTAAAGATAAAATAATATTTACAGTCACTTAACTTAGGCCTCTTTTAATAATTTAACAGTGTGATAGAATTGTAGTAATTATGGTGTAAATAGAAGACATAAATAATTGATGATTATGATATATGATAACCAAGGATCTATTTTTAAATGAATGTACAGAATAAATGTCTGAATCTCAATATAAAGTATTATATTCTTTCTGTATTTCCCCCTTGTAACAAACACTGGTGTATAGGTTGTAAGTACATTACAACATATAAAACATTTTAAAAAACAAAATATTTTCCCAACAGTTTATTTCCAAAAACCTGTTCTGAAATCCTACCTGAAAGATATATTTCGACTAAAATAATTTTGGCATTAATTTTCATAACTCTTCTCTGGTCACAGTATTATAAAACTTAAAATATTTTCTGGTGGTATAGAGTACAAATTATATCGTTATTTTAGAAAAAATAAGAAATCACTTAGGTTGGAATGCGATTGTATACAATATTTCAAAATATTATTTCAAAATCTATCAGGAACCTTTATAATAATCAAATACAGCAACAATAAGTATGATATGATGTTTTTTCAAATAAATTCAGATACGTTAAATGGTTTAAAAAGCTTGGTTTAAAAAACCTAATATAGTGTATAATATTTTTTTGAAAGGTAAGCATAATATAATTTTTCAATATTTTCTACTCTTATTCTTTAAATTAATGCATTTAAAAAAAACTCTTTAAAATATTAATTAAACTAATTTGTATTGATTGTTAAAACTCAATAAATGTAATTAAAACATACTACAAGAACTAAACAACTCTTAAATTTGATCGCTCAATAAAATTACAACATTGTCCTTTCTTTATCAATAAAGGTTGATTTTAAATTGAGTTCTTTTCGTAACTTTTCTTTTTTTTACAGCTTTGAAAAATGGGCAAAATTTCCATTTATTCATCTACGAATAAATCTCACTATCAATAAGAACTTTTCTGTTTAAGGATACAGACATGTTAGACTTTTATAATTATAGAGAATGACTAAGCGTTTATAAACGCTGTAAACTCGCCGAGCGTTTTTGCGATGTTTCTATTTCAGATTGCACATCATACCCTAGTCATCTGGATATGATTTCGCATGGTTCTAGTATAAGGAGCAGGTATGGAGACGAAATAATCAGCCGTAGAGGATTAAACTTAACAATGTTGATTTATTACAACAAAAAAACATTTAAAGAAAAATATATGTAAAGTCGTCCAGAGAGGAGATCACTCTAGGCAACCTGCTCATCTCAAAGTTCAGCCGGGAGTCCCTCCCGTTTCTTCTTTTCCAAACAGGAAACCTCGGTTTTAGGGGAGAGCGACACCCCCCCTCTCTTTGACCTTTGTCCTTGGAGTCGCCGAAACGCCCTTTGGTGCCCAGCCGACGCGGTCACACAAAGCACAGTTTCTTCTCTCTGTCGGTGCGTTGACAAAACGGCATATTTGACACCTCTAATCGTCCGTGCGTCAAAAGGACCATTACTCTCACAATACTGCCGTTTTCCAATTGTTCAAAAGAATAAAAGTTCGCCCGACCACCGACAGAGACGGACGCGACTATTACAAACATGTAATTTTTTATTATTTTTTAAACAGATTAACTTTATTTTCTCACTCTTCAGATAATGCTTCAAATACTTTGTTCTTGAAGAGCTGTTAATTTAAACATTAACTGCTTAATAAAGATCTATCTATATTGTATCCCTTATTTAACTAAATTTCCCCATCTCTACAAAAATAAAAAATGGAAAAATAATATTAAATCTCATGACCTGGAGGAAAGTGTGTTTTCACGCTGACCCGGCTGAAGCCATCCAGCAGCAACTACTGATGACCATGCTACGACAGTGACTCCATAATGGCTACCAAGCCACCGCTGACTTACGAGAGGCCCGTCATGGTCCGATTTCTATTTAGACCAACTCGGTAAAGAGCAAACTCTACAGAGGTAAGCTCGGGACTACCGAGAAGGACATAGAAAAGATCACTCAGACACCCCAGGATCGTGAACCCCGTACACACCTATAGGAGGTGTGCCCCTGGGGGGTGACCTGGAGGAAAAGTGGACTTAAATTTAGTTTGTTTTTATGTATACTAAGCTTTAAGATGCAACATGTGTTAAATAAAAGTATTTCTTTTTCTAATCGCATTTTAGAAAAACTATGTCATATTTGATGAGCAATCTTTAACTTGCACATATTTATTATTACGTATTCCGAAGCGGAGCAATTATACTGTTATGAAATAATTAAAAACAGTTTAATCTAAATTAGTTTTTATTTCTTTGAGACTCTACCTTAATAATTGTAAATTAATTTGATTTTGTTAATGTTATTATTATTATGCTTACATATTTGTAAGGCAATATATATTAGTGGTGAAATCCTTAAGGGTTAATGTAAAAAACAAATAACGACGTACCTGAAAAATTCTGTTAAACTCCCTTGTAAACCTTCAAAGGAATTTAATAAATGACTAACCATATCTACTAAACTGACTATTTCTACAAATCCGTAATGATACAAAAATACATACTTTATTCCACCAAAAGAAATAATTTACAACACAATCACACAAAGGTAACATAAAAAGAGGCAAAAAATAGATCCATCTAGCGCAGAAATAGAGTTACAACATACCTCTTATAAACCCTTACCAACCTCTTATCAACTAAAAATTCAACAAAACATTTTCCTATAAATGAATAAGTGGAAGGTATCTCTCCATAGAACCTTATATATTTTAATTATATTAAGATCAGGTGACTAATAAGTTCCAATCTAGTATAACTTGATCTAAGTGTTATAAAATTGCCAGAATGTTTTTGCCATCTATCCACTGCAGAATATGAGCAGTTAGAAAGAAAAGGAAAAACAATCATGTTTAGGAAGACAATATAATTATAATAATTATAATTTTTTTTGCAAAAAAAATAGTGATAAAGAAGTTAAATAATCACTTACTATCTTATACACGGACCACCACAATTTCTTCAGGCTTATAATGGATTTTACGAGTGTGTAAATAAGTGTTCTTAAAGAGAGTTACATATCAGAAGAATGCTACAGAACACAGTTAAGTTCGTGGGATCAATTTTTCTAGAGAGATTACCATCTTACGCGAATCTAATGAAAAGCATTATACTGTTAAAATCCTTATTAATTAAATAAGTACAGATTTTTCAGATCTTAATAAACAATATCTGAGAGATTTTACAAACTCTAGTTATAAAATACTGGGCCATAAAATCAGCAGCTGGGAGAATTTTTGATATGGATACTTATGTGTATAATTTCGTCATGTTTCGGTTATTATTTTAGTTTATTATGTAACTTAAATCAAAATATGTTGATTTGTTACAAAAAATACAATCCACATATGATATATATTACTACTCAGTGTCCGCTTCTCATGATTTGTGTATTACTGGCTTTCTGCCATTCTCATGACAAATTAGTTCTACTATAGTTGACCGTAATGAAGAACAATTAACCGTAGTTCTCTTATATAATCATCCTGCCCATTTTTACATTTAAATCAGGATCTTTGTGACGCGAAAATCGCAATAGATAATAAAAGAGAAGGCGTCTTAGAAAACGACAGGTGCAGGCAGGATAGACAAAATTCCTATATCCATAAAATGATCAGTACTACCGTTTCATAAAAGGTTTATTTACATACTATTTACAGTTAACATGATGGGTTTGAGTCCCACCGAACTCCCAATTCCGAATGTCCGGTTAGGCGCGTTACATCTCAGACGTAAAACAGGGAGGAGCGCCATCTATGGGGAAATATGAAATTTCGCCACACTTTGGAAATTCCACTTACTGTTGGTATGGTATTGGTTCATTATTGCTACTACATTAAGAAGAATATTAAAATACTTTGAGTCTAACTAAACATAAGTAGGGGAAAGAACATACAATCTCATGCTCATAAAAAAATATATTATATGTACACAAGCATTCTTTTTTTAAGCCATTATCAGAAAATATTCTAACTCATCTTAATATTAGCATTGGAATGTTACGTCATAATTTCACTCAATCTTACTTTTGCAATAATCTGTTAATTTTATTTAATATACTAGATATCTTATTTCAACATATATTGTAACAGTTAAATAAAATTTGTCGGCTATTATGATAAGTAAATATAATATATTATGTATATAATGAAATAATATTACATGTATTTTGCAATGCACCTGATAAATATTTCATTACATTGTCTGAAATTATATCTAAAATAAGAAGAAAAAATTCTAATCCATAAGTTCATTTTCATAAACATTATTTTCATGACTACTGTAAAGCATTAAATAACGTTATAAAACCGATTTGTTATAAACACTCTTTATTGCTATTCCCCGTTGAATGTGTTCTTAGTGCAGTTTAATTCATTCCACTACCATTAAAAATACTTTTTGAACGAAATAAATTAAATTTGTTAAATTAATGCAAGAAATGTTCTTCAAATAATATCAGTTAATGAGAACAATTGAAAAGTAAATATTCTGCATTTAAGAACATTTTTTGGTTGTATTGTTGATAAATAAAAAAAAGACGTACATAACATTTAAATTGAAAAAAAAGATAAATTAAAGGGTTTCAATTAAAAATGTTATTTTTTATAAAGTTTTATACAATGTTACATGTTATCTTTAAGGGAAAAAATTTTATGTGATTTAATATGTTTGTTAAATTTTAAATTAGCTGGAATTTTTTTTAGATTTTTCAAAAGCATTCTTAAATAATCACTTACATCAAAATTTATGATTTTATTATAATTCATATCAGAAAGTGCATTTATATTTAACTGTTGCCTTGGTAAACATAATGAATAAGGATTATTTAGAATTTCTATAACATTATCTCTAATAATAAGAGTTTAAAAACAATTAGAAAATTAGTTTTCGTTTATTAAATGAATAAAAATAAAGTTTTTATAAATTCTAAAATGTTCTTTTATTTTTATCATTACTTACACCGAATTTTGTTATTTAATTTCTATAAGATTACTTATAACGATCTTAAAAATACATTAAAAAATTATATATATTGGTCTTGTTATAAACGAAAAATGTTTCCAGCTTTGGTTTTGTTAACATCAATTTTCGATCGATGAAAAATTAGCATCTGTTTTGAAAGTTTGGTTGAGAAATAAATCACGAATTAACAGAAAATATTCATTACTCTATATTGCCTCATTGAATAAATTAACTGTCGTATCCATAGCTAAATGGTCAAAATTCTACAATTCATGAGTTCGATAAAGATTAGAATTTGAAATAAGTATTTATTTATGTCTACTTTTTTCGTGTTCCAGGAGATTCTGGATTTCTTTATTTTACCAGAAAAGTTTTCTGGAATATTCACCATTTCTCTGAGTTTAAAAACTTTCATAGATTAGACAGATTTCTGGAACTTCCCTGGTTCTATAAAAGCTTAGTCACAGAGAGTTCTGATTCAGAGTTGTGCAGAGCTTGAAATTGTTACTTCGCTCTTTATGAGTAAAAGTATACTCACTTCTGTGTGTGTTATTGTGCTGCACCTTAAGCATTCAAATGTGTAAATACGATTGACGTATTAAGTCATGTTTCTATATGGTATTTTACAGGTATTTGGGTTGAAGATATGTGGCCGAAATTATTCAAACACAAAACTCTTGATTACCATTTATTATTAAGAAGATTTAAAAATACATAAATACTTTCCGTTCTACTCGAACAGGTCATGACGAGCAAAAATAAACTTCCGAAACAATATTATTCCACTTCTTTCCGAGAATCCTGTCTTTTCGTTTACCAGAATTTTTATTATCACTTTCCGTGAGGGCCAAATTAAGTTTTTCCACAAAAAAATGTCCTTTTCTGCAGCTGGCGGGCGCCAGGGTGGCATAGTCCTGTTGAACCTTGACTTGTGTGTTTTGCTGAAAAAATCCAGGGGCCATGTAAAACCAACCCTTATTTTACAATATGTTTAGATTCATATTGGTTAAATTTAAGAATATTTTTTAAATTGTACATTTAAACACGTATGTTCACCTGTTTAAATAAAACGTTATGTATTGTTCATGCATGCATGTGAAGTATTTTATACGATTTGAAATACAAAAATTCATAGTTGCTTGTAAAAACTTCTAAAGCCTTTCCTGCAATAAGAACAAATCACCCAAGAAAATTCTACTGTCTAATGGTTAAAGTTCGTAATAGAAGCCATGCAATAATATTCAAAGAGTGGTTTAAATTCAAAAATTCTACATTTGAATGATTAATATCTAGAATTAAGTCCTTGGTCTGATAAACCCCTTTTCTATTTACCTCACATTCATTAGCAACCAGGGGCACACCTCCTTTAGTTGTGTACAGACTACACAAACCCGGGGTATCTGAGTGATCTATTCTTAGAGTTCTTCCTGGTAGTCTTGAGCTTACCTCTGTAGTGTTTGCTCGTTTTTCTTGTACTTTAAATTCACTAAGTAATTGGGAAAATTCTTTTTGTCTTCACTCTTGGGTGCACCTCTGTTTGAGCAGAGTGACTTTTGTGTCTTTGTCTGTCGTTGAGTAATAGAGATGGCCGTAAAGTTTTAATTAAACTTGTGCCGTGCTCTTTAATGTTGGACGACTGCATTTTATTACTGCTAGCTCTTTAGCTTTTCTCCTTGTCCAGCAGTTTTATATTATCGTATTACATGTATATGAATTTTTTTTTGACCACTTGTGTATGAGATGAAATATAATTATATTGCATAGAATAATTAAGCTTATTATTAGTCCGTCTTTATTTAATATAAAATTTTAAAAAGCAAAATATTTTACAACGGTTTATTTCCTAAAACCTATTCGAAATGCTCTGAAAGATAATTTCGACTAATACTTCGGCATTAATTTTCATAACTGTTTTTTTTTGGTCACAGTATTATAAACTAAAAATATTTTCTGGTGGTATAGAGTCCAAATTATATCGTTATTTTAGAAAAAATAAAAATCACTTAGGTTTAATGCGATTGTATAAATATTTCAATTTTTATTTAAAATCTATCAGGAACCTTTATAATAATATAGCAACAATAAGTATGGTATGATGTTTTTCAAATAAATTCAGATAAGTTAAATGGTTTAAAAAGCTTGGTTTAAAAGCTTAATATAATGTATAATAATTTTTGAAAGGTAAGCATAATATAATTGTTCAATATTTTCTACTCTTACTCTTTAAATTAATGCAATTAGTTTTCGTTTAACAGAAATAAATAAATACAAAGTTTTATAAAATGCTAAAACCTGTTCTCGAAATATTTACTTCAGCTTATCATTACTTACACCGAATTTTGTTATTTAACAGAAAACACTTACCTCTGTAGTGTTTGCTTTCAGTGTTGGACTACATTAAAATCAGACCATGACGGGCCTCTGGTAGGTCAGCATTGTCATTATGGATCGCTGTTGTGGCGATTGGTCATCAAAAGATTGCTGCCGTATGGGCTTCGAGGTTGGGTATGTGTAAAACACACCTCACATTCATTAAAATACTTACATGTAAAGAAAGCCTGATAAAATCAGAGATGTACTAAGGTTCCTGCCGCTGTGAAGCAGTCTGAAACAATGTCTTCCTTAAAAAAATTCACATTTTCCCCTTTATAATATCAATAACAAATAGATCACTAACCATTATTATATTAAACATATTTACTTTAATTTAAATATATACAATTTAAATATCTGAGCATCAAAATAAAGACACTAAATTTAAAACTTTTATTAAAATATCAACCCGTTAATGCTAAATCTATTTTATTACAATAACTAACAAAATAAACAAAATATAAATAAAAACATTTATTACAATTTTTACTCTGAACACTACATCTATCTATATATAATAAAAAAAATAAATAAATAATATAGTCCAATAACAAATCTAGACTTTATTATAGATAATGCATTTGGTGATCGGTAGTAAAATGATCTGTTGGATTAAATCCAAACAAAAACAGCTTTTTTGTTGTGAGGTTAAGACATCTATCAATTTATTCATATTTAATTCAGAACAAATCATTTTTTCAATGCATGTTAAGAGTTAATAAATTTCACTCAGAATAACAAAAATGCCAATAATACATCTTTTTTTTTTCGTTTTCGTGTTAAATTCTTAAGTAGAATCTTAATTGCCGCCTCTAAATTATTTCGCTAGTTCTAAGTATAAGTGACCTATATTCTAAGTATAAGTGATATGGGACTTGCTTATTTATACTTATGTGCTTAGAGAATTTTGCGCTTTATTGATTTCCCCAAAACATATTTCAAACTAAAGCATTTTTTCTTATAGAACTACTATTAGTAATAAATATTACATGCATACCAAAAGAACTTATTTTCTCTGGATTTTGCATCCACACATTTCCATATACATTTATATTAGAGGGTCATACAGTGAGTAAAATTCCCCACATTATTAAAAGATGGAGCAGTAAAAGGTATGAAATATGGTGTCCCAAGCCGGATAGATTTTGATTGTAACTATCCTATACGGCAGTTATTAATTCGCTAAAGCTCACAATAATAACGTGGTAGTCCGCTAAGGTACAATAATTTCGTATTCAATTTCTCATTTTACTGACAGTTCTTAAAATCCTACAATGTAACGCTGAGGGAAATCTATCGTCGAATGATTTTGGGTATGGACTGGATGTGATTAGCTTATAGATGGTTCGGATTATCCAGATGATTTGCAAAATGTCGAGCACTGCTTGCCAGCTACCTGTCATTAATGACGGCCTTACATCCTACATTCCCTATCTTGCTCCCAGCAAATTCCAGCTGTTTTTGAATCGAAAGAAAATACTGTTTGATTACTCTAGATTAGACCTGCAGACAATTGTGACACACTAGCTCCTTACTGAGTGATACATAGATGTGACAGACATCTATTACATTGTAATGCAAAAACTTATCCCACCTTATAAAACAAATAATTTAATTCCTGTCTTTACTATGTTGAGAAGCAACTGAAATATTTCTGTATATTTTACAATAAATCTTATCAGGTAAAAAGTTTTACTTCTGATTGGACAACTTAAGAACTCCATAGAGGCCCACGTATATAATCTAAGATAACGAAAATTTAAAAGGGCAAACGAAATATCTTATTTGAGTCCGAGTTACTATAATTTGAATAGTACCGTATTAGGTGATATAATTCTGAAAAGTGGCTCTGATGATACTGCAGTGGTGTGATAACCAGAGATATCATTGAGTAAACCTTCACCACCAGTGCAGATCTAGAAAGGTAGTGCTTGTTTACTGCACGAGCACTGACTCAAAGCCTGCTGAATGGCGGGATATCTGGAAAGGAAGTTAATAGCGACACCTTAAGTAAGTAGGAGAGAATGATCTACACACGGCGTCGGAAATACTTTTCCATTATCCAGACTTCATTATTATTCCATTATCCATATGAGGGTCAGGTTGACCACACTTGATATTCGACTCAGAAAAGTTGTAATCATACATTCCAACCGTTTGAATTCGAACCCATGGTCTCCGGTCGCTAAAGTCGGTACCCTTCTAATTATCCCATCTTCTTCGATGCTTTCTTTATGTGAAGCACGTATATGTTATGGGCATTCCAGTACACATGATTGTATGCAATTTTTTATTTTAAAATACTGCTTAACTTGGTTTGGAATGCTGCGGTCTACTCTCTATTACTCGACTCCGGACCTACTGTTTAAAATCGACTCCGAGCTGCTACTTGTAACAATACTAGTAGTGGGATGCGAGCCCGCAACTCCGGTGCTAGAGAGCAAGAGTGTCGAGGGCTCGTCTAATTTAAAGGCCTAATTATATTCAGGTATATTGTAAAAGAAGAAAGGCAGCAATAACTTGATGATCGATAAAACGCGATCGTTTCTTTTAAGTACTTAGAATAGGGTACTTTTGAAACAATTAAGTTAGTTAATAAACAAGTAGTTTACAAAATGCTCAGTAATCATATATATGTGAGAAATTACGTGGAAGATAACAAACATTATTTCTTGCTTAACTATACTTATTAAGCAATAAATAGGTAGTAGTTTTTATTGCTCACATACACACTTTATTAAAACAAAACAGTGATCTTCTAATCAATAATCTTCGAACCTTATCTATATATGTTAGCCCTCTTGTTGCAAAAAAGTAGACCGTAGCGCTCCAAAGCAAGCCAAACTATCTATATGTGAGAGCTTTCATATCATAAACTTCATTAGTAGCTCACTTCGGATAACATTAAATTAATATAATATAAATGGCCTAATGAGTAAGGAGCTGACTTTCGCAACCGGAGTCAGTAGGCTCAAATCCCATTCCTTACTTAGATATTCATAACCATTTGGGATCAGTATAAAGCAAAAGGTCTCAATTAAATTAGTCTGTTTCAATGGCTGTAGCTCTCTGAACGAACCATCGACATTTTATTTACTTTGCGGATGTATTTATTATTCAGTTTTATATAAAAGAAAAAAAATTTGTCCTTAACAAACAAGAAAATACTGAGGATTTTCTAATCAATGCTAAGTAAAACTGAGAAAAAAGAGAAGTAGTGTCTGACTTTCAAAAAATGTTTATGTTTGTATCCTAAAATGCTATATATTATTACAATTACATTGTAATTTTTAAAAAACTAACCATCAAATTTTAGCACTAGAGATATAAGAGGGAATTCATTGTGACCACGTACGAATTTCAAGGCTTCATATTGCCCTTGTTTATTTTTCTAATTCATGTTTATTCACTGAACTTTCCTAATTATTCATTACGTGTTAAAATAGTTTTAGATCTCGCGCTTTAAAACTAAGCTAACACTAAAATTCTTATGTTAATATTATGTTAACATAAATCTATGCAAATATTTTACCTTATACCTTAGGACAGTATTTATTTTCCTATTCCTTTCAGCATTAATCGTACTAGCTGAGTCCAATGAATTATCAATAAACAACGCTCTAATTTTCCTCCCGTCGAGAACAATTTCTCCTCACAAATGGTTCTAATAAATGAAGCGATGTTAGAATATTAAATTTTATGTAAAATTTTAAACTGTTGTATCTAAAAACTTACTTTTTCGTGTTGAATAATTTATAATTACTGAAGTAACTCTTTCAGATTCTAACTTCCTATTCCAAAAAAGGACGGGAATAAAAGAATTCTCTAAAAATTAAATTTATACTTTTTATCTATGCAAGAACATAAAAGGATAAAAAGATTACGAAAGTGTACAGAACAATTTTAACAATCTGGTGTGTAAATATATTTCATATTCAACCTTTATGGTTAAATACCCAAGAACATGGCGAACTAAAATTCATGTGGCTATCAATACACTTAAAAAATGCTTTTTAAATTTCAAAAATATCTTTGCTCGAACAAAGTAATATACTAAAATATATTCAGTCTTTAAAGAAAGCTTATGCATTTTTATCTTGAACTTCTGCAGTTTCATTTCCTTTTCAAATGCACTTTGATATCTCTTTTACATTTATTCTTTTTAATAATTTTGAAAGTGAGACGTCATATGTTGAATTTCAAACATAAATTTTGTTTCCTCTAGATACTTAACAGATTATCATATATATGATTAAGGTAACAAAAGATACACGAAAATATATGTGTACCAAATTGAGTATAGGGCAAGAATTAATGAAAGTAATATAACCATCGATGGAGCAGTCAAATATACTACAATATATTCAGTTTTTAAGAAAGCTTATGCATTTTTATCTTGAACTTCTGCAGTTTCATTTCCTTTTCAAATGCACTTTGATATCTCTTTTACATTTATTCTTTTTAATAATTTTGAAAGTGAGACGTCATATGTTGAATTTCAAACATAAATTTTGTTTCCTCTAGATACTTAACAGATTATCATATATATGATTAAGGTAACAAAAGATACACGAAAATATATGTGTACCAAATTGAGTATAAGGGCAGGAATTAATGAAAATAATATAACCATCGATGGAGCAGTCTTCTCATATATACCATTAGCAGCAAGAAAACATACTCCCTAAAACAATAACTCCATGAGAGATATTTATCCTAAGGACACATGTGTATTTGATGGTACTAAAGTGGGTATTATTACTTTAATCATATCTCTGACTCAAGAAAAGGATATAAAAACAGTATCCCTAATAATAGTTCCAGATTTATGCAATAGAAAAATTCTTAATGACTATAAACAGAAGAAAATATGCTATTAGGTAAGTAATGTAATTCATTATTCGACCTTTGTTTAATACGATGAATGAAGTTTTAGCTATAGTATTAATAGAGGCTGAATACTTTTTCGTAAATGAAGAATTGTATTCGTTAAAATCTCCTTTCTAAATTTTGATGAATACCGACACCTTTAAAAACTATTCTCTTGGCTTCAATGCACTTCAATAGACTATCAATACACTTAAAAAAAATTTAATTTCAAAAATGTCTTTGCTCGAACAAAGTAATATACTACAATATATTCAGTCTTTAAAGAAAGCTTATGCATCTTTATCTTGAACTTCTGCAGTTTCATTTCCTTTTCAAATGCACTTTGATATCTCTTTTACATTTATTCTTTTTAATAATTTTGAAAGTGAGACGTCATATGTTGAATTTCAAACATAAATTTTGTTTCCTCTAGATACTTAACAGATTATCATATATATGATTAAGGTAACAAAAGATACACGAAAATATATGTGTACCAAATTGAGTATAAGGGCAGGAATTAATGAAAATAATATAACCATCGATGGAGCAGTCTTCTCATATATACCATTAGCAGCAAGAAAACATACTCCCTAAAACAATAACTCCATGAGAGATATTTATCCTAAGGACACATGTGTATTTGATGGTACTAAAGTGGGTATTATTACTTTAATCATATCTCTGACTCAAGAAAAGGATATAAAAACAGTATCCCTAATAATAGTTCCAGATTTATGCAATAGAAAAATTCATAGTGACTGGAAACAGATCAAAATATATTGTTAGGAAAATAATGTAATTCATTATTCGGCCTTTGTTTAGTACGATGAATAATGTTTTGCGTATAGTATTAATAGAGGCTGAATACTTTTTCGTAAATGAAAACTTGTATTCGTTAAAATCTCCTTTCTAAATTTTGATGAATACCGACACCTTTAAAAACTATTCTCTTGGCTTCAATGCACTTCAATAGACTATCAATACACTTAAAAAATTCTTTTTAAATTTCGGAAATGTCTTTGCTCGAACAAAGTAGTATACTATAATATATTCATGTCTTTAAAGAAAGCTTATGCATTTTTATCTTGAAATTTTGCAGTTTCTTTTTTCCTTTTCAAATGCCCTTTGATATCTCTTTCAATTTTATTCTTTTTCATAATCTTGAAATTAAGACAAGCCATATGTTGATTTTCAATCTTAAATGTCATTTCATCTAGATACTTAACAGATGATTATACAGATGATTAAGGTAACAAATAAAGATGCACGAAAATATATGTGTACCAAATTCAGTATAAGACAAGAATTAATGAAGTAATATAACCATCGATAGAGAAGTCTTCTCATATATACCATTAGCAGCAAGAAAACATACTCCCTAAAACAATAACTCCATGAGAGATATTTATCCTAAGGACACATGTGTATTTGATGGTACTAAAGTGGGTATTATTACTTTAATCATATCTCTGACTCAAGAAAAGGATATAAAAACAGTATCCCTAATAATAGTTCCAGATTTATGCAATAGAAAAATTCTTAATGACTATAAACAGAAGAAAATATGCTATTAGGTAAGTAATGTAATTCATTATTCGACCTTTGTTTAATACGATGAATGAAGTTTTAGCTATAGTATTAATAGAGGCTGAATACTTTTTCGTAAATGAAAACTTGTATTCGTTAAAATCTCCTTTCTAAATTTTGATGAATACCGACACCTTTAAAAACTATTCTCTTGGCTTCAATGCACTTCAATAGACTATCAATACACTTAAAAAAAATTTAATTTCAAAAATGTCTTTGCTCGAACAAAGTAATATACTACAATATATTCAGTCTTTAAAGAAAGCTTATGCATCTTTATCTTGAACTTCTGCAGTTTCATTTCCTTTTCAAATGCACTTTGATATCTCTTTCACTTTTATTCTCTTTTATGATTTTGAAAGTAAGACAAGCCAGATGTTGAATTTCACTCATAAATTTATTTCATCTAGATACTTAACAGATGATCATACAGATGATTAAGGTAACAAAATATACAGGAAAATATATGTGTACCAAATTCAGTATAGGGCAAGAATTAATGAAAGTAATATAACCATCGATGGAGCAGTCTTCTCATATATACCATTAGCAGCAAGAAAACATACTCCCTAAAACAATAACTCCATCAGAGATATTTATCCTAAGGACACACGTGTATTGGATTGTACTAAAACGGGTATTATTACTTTTATCATATCTCTGACTCAAGAAAAGGATATA
>CM063503.1:27498245-27523245 GCA_032207245.1 Pardosa pseudoannulata | reverse complement strand
TTTTAGAAAATTGAAACAGTCTTTTGTTTTATTTACACAACATAAATAAAATATTTAGTAAATATTACAGTATTCATTCGTTTAAATATATGAAAGAGAAAATATCTAGAGCCATAATGTAACTTTATAAAAACACAAACCTTTTTATTTAAGCATTTTAAGTTGTTAATGTCGATCCATAACAAAAACGTTTTCAAATAACTTTCGAAATTTAACTAAATTACTCTATGAGTAGAAAAACATTATCAAAATAACGTAACATGAATGGTATAAATCTATATAACTATATTGCGTTAGACTTCTCTAAAGAGTATAACATGAAGAAAAGGTTTTTTGGCAAATATATATTTTTATTAAGAAAAATGTTTTTCTTTTTTCAGAGAGAAAATATTTTTAAACTCCACTTCATTGTCTTCTTACTTCAGCTAATAAGTTTACATTTTTTCCGCAACACAGTATTTTGACGTTTAAACGGCTTTTAAAAGAGCTTTAGTTTAGGATTATCTTAATTCTACATTTATTATCTAAACCTCTTAAAAGTCCTCAAACCACCGAAGAGAAATAAAAATACAAAACTATAATATAAAAGCAGAAACAAAAATGATTTAAGTTAAAATAAAATTTCTATTCGTAAGATAAAATATTTGCTTTATCGACAAATCTGAGACGATAGCAGTTTAGAATAAAATATTTCTAAACTGGAATGAATTGCTTAGGGAGCAAAAGTATGCTTTCACTGAATATTCTGACATTCATGGACGGTGTGTATTTTATTTATTTTTTTTTCAACGTGTGATAAACGTTCTCCCATTCTATCAGTTTTATTAATGAAATAAATAAAAAATCATTGTCTAGCTTGCATATTTTTTGTTGCGTAAAAAAGCTTCGTTGCGTTACAGATGTTCCCTAGAGTGTAACTGATAGATAGACATTAGTACTTGTACTACTGCATAACAAATTTTGTTGTTAGTTTCGAAAACATTAAAATAAATGGGTGTAATGATAAAATAATACAAACAACTGAGAAAATATTAAAGTAAGTTTTCATTTGACAATTTTTAAAC
Organism: Pardosa pseudoannulata; assembly: GCA_032207245.1. Lineage (NCBI taxonomy): Eukaryota > Metazoa > Arthropoda > Arachnida > Araneae > Lycosidae > Pardosa > Pardosa pseudoannulata. The sequence continues at coordinate 27,522,181 of CM063503.1, read as the reverse complement.
AATAAAATGAATGCAAATTAATCTTGTTGAATGTACATTCAACTTTAGAGATCTTTAAAAAACTAACTAAAAATGCCAGGAAATTTTATCGGAAAGAATGATATTAAATATATCTAATTACATTATTAAATAAACCTATTCATAAGATAAAATATTTGCTTTATTGACAAGCCTGTGACGATGGCAGTTTATAATAAAACATTTCTGAACTGGAATGAATTGCTTAGGGAGCAAAAAGTATACTTTCATTGTATTCTTTTTTACATTCATAAACATGTTTTTTTTTCAACGTGTGATAAAATTTTTCCCATTCTAACAGTTTTATTAATGAAATAAAGAATCCTTGTTTACCTTGCATATTTTTTGTCTCCCAAAAAGGCTTCGTTGCTTTACAAGTGTCCCATAAAGTGTAACTGATAGATAGACATTTGCACTTGTATTACTAAATGACACATTTTGTTGGTTTCGGAAACATTACAATAAATGCGCGCAATGATAATAGAGTAGGGCGAATAACTAAGAAAATATTAAAAGTTGTTTTTCATTTATCTGTTTTTAAACAATAAAACAAATGCTATTAAATTTTGAATCTACATTCAGCTTTAAATACCTTTAAAAAAACTAACGAAAAATGCCAGGATATTTCATTCAAAATAAGGATATTAAATAAATCTAACTACAGCATTAAACAAACCTATTTCTAAGATAAAATATTTACTTTATTGACAAGCCTGATAAGAAGGCAGTTTATAATAAAACATATCTAAACTGGAATGAATTGCTTAGGGAGCAAAAAGTATACTTTCACTGAATTCTTTTTTACATTCATAAACATGTGTTTTTTTTTCAACGTGAGATAAAAGTTTTCCCATGCTATCAGTTTTATTAATGAAATAAAAAATCCTTGTCTAGCTTGTATATTTTTTTTTTGCCCAAAAAGGCTTCGTTCCGTTACAGGTGTTCCCTAGTGTGTAACTGATAGATAGACATTTACACTTGCATTACTGCGTAACAAATTTTGTTGGTTTGAAAAACATTACAACAAATGCGTGTAATGATAATAGAATAGGGCAAATAAATAAGAAAATATTAAAGGTTATTTTTCATTTAACAGTTTTTAAACAATAAAATGTATGCAAATTAATCTTTTTTGAATCTACATTCAACTTCAAAGATCTTTAAAATACTAACTAAAAATGAAAGGAAATTTCATGCGAAAGAATGATATTAAATAAATCTAATTACATTATTAAATAAACCTATTTCTAAAATAAAATATTTGCTTTATTGACAAGCCTGAGACGATGGCAGTTTATAATAAAACATTTCTAAACTGGAATGAATTGCTTAGGGAGAAAAAAGTATACTTTCACTGATTATATTTTACATCACTTTACAAAACATAAACATGTTTTTTTTTTAACGTGTGATAAACGTTTTCCCATGCTATCTGTTTTATTAATGAAATAAAAAAAATCTTGTCTGGCTTGCATATTTTTTTCTGTTTGCATGTACGTCCAAAAAGGCTTCTTTGAGTTACAGGTGTTAACTAGAGTGTAACTGATAGATAGACATTTACACTTGCATTACTGCGTAACAAATTTTGTTGGTTTGAAAAACATTACAACAAATGCGTGTAATGATAATAGAATAGGGCAAATAAATAAGAAAATATTAAAGGTTATTTTTCACTTAACAGTTTTTAAACAATAAAATGAATGCAAATTAATCTTGTTGAATGTACATTCAACTTCAAAGATCTTTAAAATACTAACTAAAAATGAAAGGAAATTTCATGCGAAAGAATGATATTAAATAAATCTAATTACATTATTAAATAAACCTATTTCTAAAATAAAATATTTGCTTTATTGACAAGCCTGAGACGATGGCAGTTTATAATAAAACATTTCTAAACTGGAATGAATTGCTTAGGGAGCAAAAAGTATACTTTCACTGTATTATTTTTTACATCACTTTACAAAACATAAACATGTTTTTTTTCAACGTGTGATAAACGGTTTCCCATGCTATCAGTTTTATTAATGAAATAAAAAAATCCTTGTCTAGCTTGCATATTTTTTGTTTTCCAAAAAGGCTTCGTTGTGTTACAGGTGTTCCCTAGAGTGTAACTAATAGATAGACATTTGCACTGGCATTACTGCATAACACATTTTGTTCGTTTCGAAAACATTACAATAAATACATGTAATGATAATACAATAGGGAAAACAACTAATAAAATATTAAAAGTTGCTTTTCATGTAACAGTTTTTAAATAATAAAATGAATGTAAATTAATCTTTTTAAATCTAGATTCAATTTTAAAGATTTTTAAAAAATTAACTAAAGATGGCAGGAAATTTCATTCGAAAGAATGATATTACATAAATCTAATTACAGTATTAAATAAATCTATTCTTAAGATAAAATAGTTGCTTTATAGGCAAGTCTGTGACGATGGCAGTTTGTAATAAAACATTTCTAAACTGGAACGAATTTCTTAGGAGCAAAAAGTATGCTTTCACTGATTTTATTTTTTTTTTACATTCATAAACATGTTTCTTTATTGTGTGATAAACGTTTAGTCATCCTATCAGTTTTATTAATAAAATAAAAAATCATTGTCTAGCTTGCATATTTTTTGTTGCGTAAAAAAGCTTCGTTGCGTTACAGATGTTCCCTAGAGTGTAACTGATAGATAGACATTAGTACTTGTACTACTGCATAACAAATTTTGTTGTTAGTTTCGAAAACATTAAAATAAATGGGTGTAATGATAATAGAATAGGGCAAACAACTAATGCAAATTAATCTTTTTAAATCTAGATTCAATTTTAAAGATTTTTAAAAAATTAACTAAAGATGGCAGGAAATTTCATTCGAAAGAATGATATTACATAAATCTAATTACAGTATTAAATAAATCTATTCTTAAGATAAAATAGTTGCTTTATAGGCAAGTCTGTGACGATGGCAGTTTGTAAAAAAAACATTTCTAAACTGGAAAGAATTTCTTAGGAGCAAAAAGTATGATTTCACTGTTTTTTTTTTTTTTTTTTTTTTTTTTTTACATTCATAAACATGTTTTTCTAACGTGTGATAAACGTTTAGTCATGCTATCAGTTTTATTAATGAAATAAAAAAATCCTTGTCTAGCTTGGGTATTTTTTGTTTCCCAAAAATTCTTCGTTGTGTTACAGGTGGTCTCTAGAGCAGGGGTCGGCAACCTGTTTGTTCTTAAGGGCGCAATACTAAATTTGAAAATCACCGAGGGCGCATATTTTACAAATAATCAACAGGTATAAATAGGCGTTAAAAAAACAGATTTTTTATAACTTTATTTTGTCGGTGTCATACATAATGATACATACAGTTCAGTGTGAAACTTGGGTGTCCATATTTTCAGCTAATTTCTTATAATTGGGGATATATTTAGAGTTCCCGGTCCTTAAACAATTATCTAAATGTGAGTCATTAAGCTTTGTTCGGTATTTTGATTTCAAATTTTTCATATTTGAAAACGAAGACTCGCAATTGTATGTTGCACAATATGAATAAATTTTTAGAGCACATCTCCTTAAATTAGGATACTTATTTTCACCGACTAAATTCCAAAACATTTTATCATTACTATGCGCTTTTAAAATAATATCACTTTGCAAGTTTATTATTTCTAATTCTAGGATATTATGAAGCTCGAAATACACTGAAACTAATTCAAGGACATCATCTTCAGTAACATTGAATGGATTTATGAAAAATCTTAGAACGGGTTCTAAAGCTGCAAAATCGTCAAATATAGAAGAAAACTCTTCTATTAGCTTATCTATAATTTCTAAATATAATGTAGCAGTAAAATTTTCATTATTCAAATTTAAACTCTCAAAAGTATATTTTTGTATTTGGAATATGTGATAATGATTTTTTCAATAGATAGGGTTTCAACAACACTCACTTGCATTTGAATGTCCTAAACTCAACTGACTACTTGCTGTATATCGCCGTTTGACAAGAGTAAGTAAATCGCTCTGGCTATCATACATTTACATTAGTCCAGCGAGGGCGCATTAAAAATCGATCGGGGGCGCCATGGCGCCCGCAGGCGCCGCGTTGCCTACCCCTGATCTAGAGTGTAACTGATAGATAGACATTAGTACTTGTACTACTGCATAACAAATTTTGTTGTTAGTTTCGAAAACATTAAAATAAATGCATGTAATGGTAATAGAATAGGGCAAACAGCTAATGCAAATTAATCTTTTTTAATCTAGATTAAATTTCAAAGATTTTTAAAAAATTAACTAAAAATTGTAGGAAATTTCATTCGAAAGAATGATATTAAATAAATCTAATTACAGTATTAAATAAACCTATTCTTAAGAAAAATAGTTGCTTTATAGGCAAGATTGTGACGCTGGCAGTTTGTAATAAAACATTTCTGAACTGGAATGAATTGCTTAGGGAGCAAAAAGTATACTTTCATTGTATTCTTTTTTACATTCATAAACATGTTTTTTTTTCAACGTGTGATAAAATTTTTCCCATTCTAACAGTTTTATTAATGAAATAAAGAATCCTTGTTTACCTTGCATATTTTTTGTGTTTGCATTTACGGTCCAAAAGGGCTTCGTTGCGTTACAGGTGTTCCCTAGAGTGTAACTGATGGATAGACATTAGTACATGTACTACTGCATAACACATTTTGTTGTTGGTTTCGAAAACATTAAAATAAATGCGTGTAATGATAATAGAATACAAACAACTGAGAAAATATTAAAGTAAGTTTTCATTTGACAATTTTTAAACAATAAAATGAGTGCAAAATATTTCTATGAATCTAGATTCAACTTTAAAGATCTTTAAAAAAAATAACTGAAAATAACAGGAAATTTCATTCGAAAGAATGACATTAAATAAATGTAATTACAATATTAAATAAACTTATTTCTAAAATATTATATTTGCTTTATTGACAAGCCTGAGACGATGGCACTTTATAATAAAGCATTTCTAAACTAGAATGAATTGCTTAGGGAGCAAAAAGTATACTTTCACTGTATTATTTTTTACATCACTTTACAAAACATAAACATGTTTTTTTTCAACGTGTGATAAACGGTTTCCCATGCTATCTGTTTTATTAATGAAATAAAAAATCCTTGCCTAGCTTGCATATTTTTTGTTTCCCATAAAGGCTTTGTTGTGTTACAGGTGGTCCCTAGAGTGTAACTGATAGATAGACATTTGCACTGGTATTACTGCATAACACATTGTGTTCCTTTCGAAAACATTACAATAAATGCATGTAAGGATAATAGAATAGGGCAAACAACTAATAAAATATTAAAAGTTGTTTTTCATGTAACAGTTTTTAAATGATAAAATGAATGCAAATTAATCTTTGTGAATCTAGATTCAATTTTAAAGATTTTTAAAAAAATAACTAAATTAACTAAAAATGGCAGGAAATTTTATTCGAAAGAATGATATTAAATAAATCTAATTACAGTATTAAATAAACCTATTCTTAAGATAAAATAGTTGCTTTATAGGCAAGCCGTAACGATGGCAGTTTGTAATAAAACATATCTAAACTGGAACGAATTTCTTAGGAGCAAAAAGTATGCTTTCACCGAATTTTTTTTACATTCATAAACATGTTTTTTTAACGTGTGATAAACGTTTACTCATGCTATTAGTTTTATTAATGAAATAAAAAATCCTTATCCTAGCTTGCATATTTTTTGTTTCCCAAAAATTCTTCGTTGTGTTACAGGTGGTCTCTAGAGTGTAACTGATAGATAGACATTAGTAGTTGTTCTACTGCATAACAAATTTGTTGTTGGTTTCGGAAACATTAAAATAAATGCATGTAATGATAATAGAATAGGGCAACAACTAATGCAAATTAATCTTTTTGAATCTAGATTCAATTTTAAAGATTTTTAAAAAATTAACTAAAAATGGCAGGAAATTTTATTCGAAAGAATGATATTAAATAAATCTAAATACAGTATTAAATAAACCTATTCTTAAGATAAAATAGTTGCTTTATAGGCAAGCCTGTAACGATGGCAGTTTGTAATAAAACATTTCAAAACTGGAACGAATTTCTTAGGAGCAAAAAGTATGATTTCACTGATGTTTTTTTTTTTTTTTTACATTCATAAACATGTTTTTTCTAACGTGTGATAAACGTTTACTCATGCTATTAGTTTTATTAATGAAATAAAAAATCCTTATCTAGCTTGCATATTTTTTGTTTCCCAAAAATTCTTCGTTGTGTTACAGGTGGTCTCTAGAGTGTAGCTGATAGATAGACATTAGTAGTTGTTCTACTGCATAACAAATTTTGTTGTTGGTTTCGGAAACATTAAAATAAATGCATGTAATGATAATAGAATAGGGCAAGCAACTAATGCAAATTAATCTTTTTAAATCTAGATTCAATTTTAAAGATTTTTAAAAAATTAACTAAAGATGGCAGGAAATTTCATTCGAAAGAATGATATTACATAAATCTAATTACAGTATTAAATAAATCTATTCTTAAGATAAAATAGTTGCTTTATAGGCAAGTCTGTGACGATGGCAGTTTGTAATAAAACATTTCTAAACTGGAATGAATTTCTTAAGAGCAAAAAGTATGCTTTCACTGAATTTTCTTTTTTTACATTCATAAACATGTTTTTCTAACGTGTGATAAACGTTTAGTCATGCTATCAGTTTTATTAATGAAATAAAAAATCCTTGTCTAGCTTGCATATTTTTTGTTTTCCAAAAAGGCTTCGTTGTGTTACAGGTGGTCTCTAGAGTGTAGCTGATAGATAGACATTAGTACTTGTTCTACAGCATAACAAATTTTGTTGTTGGTTTCGGAAAACATTAAAATAAATGCATGTAATGATAATAGAATAGGGCAAACAACTAATGCAAATTAATCTTTTTAAATCTAGATTCAATTTTAAAGATTTTTAAAAAATTAACTAAAGATGGCAGGAAATTTCATTCGAAAGAATGATATTACATAAATCTAATTACAGTATTAAATAAATCTATTCTTAAGATAAAATAGTTGCTTTATAGGCAAGTCTGTGACGATGGCAGTTTGTAATAAAACATTTCTAAACTGGAATGAATTTCTTAAGAGCAAAAAGTATGCTTTCACTGAATTTTCTTTTTTTACATTCATAAACATGTTTTTTTTAACGTGCGATAAACGTTTACTCATGCTATTAGTTTTATTAATGAATAAAGAATCTTTGTTTACCTTGCATATTTTTTGTGTTTGCATTTACGGTCGGAAAGGGCTTCGTTGCTTTACAGGTGCTCCCTAGAGGATAGACATTAGTACTTGTACTACTGAATAACACATTTTGTTGTTGGTTTCGAAAACGCTAAAATAAATGCATGTAATGGTAAGATAGGACAAATAACTGTTAAAATATTAAAGTAAGTTTTTATTTAACAGCAATAAAATGAATACAAAATAGTCTTTTTAATTTAAATTCAATTTTAGAGATGAACTAAACAATGCCAGGAAATTTCAATTGGGAAAATTATATTAAATAAATATAATTAAATTTAATTCATTTTATTATATTATATAATTTTAGGGAATATAATTTATATCATATAATTTAAGGGAACAAAGGAATTTGAATTATAATTGTTAAAGTTTTCAATTTTTAATGATATTTTATCTTTAAAATATATTTTAACAATTTTCCTAATACACAACTTTAGGGCGCTGATCGTCGGTACCGGAGCAACATATTTTAACAATTTTCATTAGCTAAAACAGTAGACCGTACAAACCTAATACACAACCAATTGCTTTTAATTTTTTTTCATTTTATCTTTAGAATTTATATAGAAACAAAACTAGGTATATATTTTCATTTACTTTAAATGCTTTTTATATAAGACAGTTATTTTAAATTACATAAATTTTTTAAAATTTATATAGAAACAAAACTTTGTTTATATTTTCATTTATGTTAAATGCTTTTTATATAAGACAATTATTTTAAATTATATAACGCTTTTATAATTTATATGGAAACAAAACTGGGTATATATTTTCACTTACGTTAAATTATTTTTATATAAGACAATTATTTTAAATTATATAATGTTTTAATAGCTATTTTCACCGTTTTGCGGTATTAAATCAACTGTAACTCGAAAAACACTTTGCGATTTTCAAACTCATACCCAGTTAAACAGCTTATACATCAATAAAGATTCTCTGAAATTTTGAATAAGAATGTTTAAAATTAGGATGTATGATAAAAATAGGCTTCAGTGCAGTAAAATAATCAGGTTATTCAAAAAAATATCTTTTGATAAAGAAATGCATTACTTCAATATTTCAGAACAAAAATTATTTTATATTTTTTTATCAGAATCTGTTAATTTAAAGTACCCTTGTTCCCTTAAATAATGTAAATTTGTTACATATTTTTTCTAATCTGTTTTTAAAATATTTATAATCTTTAGGCTAAAGAATCTTAGAGACTGATAAAGGTAAAATTATTTTTAGAAGACTAAAAATAGAATAGAGGAAAGAGTATGAATATTTGCATTGGATGAAATCTAAAAATTGGGAAGCTGCTTTTGGGGATGAAATACTTGTTTTGAAATCTTATGCCAATATGATTATTCGCATTCAAGCAAAATCCATTTTAAACAGCAGGTATAGGTGAAAATTTAAATACTTTTAGCTCATTAGTTCCCAAGTTATTTCTAACGAATATACAATATTGATGAGTATCTTAAATATAAGTTGTTATAGCAAATCAAATATGAAACTTAATCCACTTTGAATATTATAGCCTATATTAGTTATCAGATGTTAGTTTAAACATTATATTGAAATAAAAAACTACGTGAAAACATATTTATTTGGTATTAACCCTTAAAGGGGCACCCTTAGTAACTATTTGGGATTCAATGAAATTCATAGATTATAAATGTTATCTATGAACCTTTTAATTAGAAAGTATATGAAAAATAAATTATATTGCTTGAAGAATAAGCAGGAGTCAATTTGATTGCTTTATCACCTTCTTTGGTACAGCATGAAAATTTTGTACATTTTTCTAATATTGTAAAAATAATTATATAAAATAATAATATATGTATATGTATTATTGTATAATACATAAAAAAATGGATATTATACACATGTATAATACATATATATATATATATATATATATATATATATATATATATATATATATATATATATATATATATATATATTTAAAGGGTTTATAAATCAAATAGACAAGAAATTTGTAAGCAAAGTTTTAATACGTACTTTTATTTTAAAGTCTTAACTTTGAAAAATCGAATTTTTGCTTTTAGAATCTAGTTTTAATAGAACCTGATTCTAAAAACAGGTTTTTATAGGAATACTTAAAAAGAAGGAAAAAATTAACTGTCTATATTTTGATGTATCAAAAACATTTTTTCTTTCTAAATCAGAGAAAAAAAAATTAACAGCCGGTATATTATATATACCACTGCCCTTAAAAAGGTTAAAGGTAAACGAAAAACTAAAAGTACAGCTTTATAGTTGGCATTTCTATTTTTCATAATTTAAATCAATGCACCCGCAGAAAAAATAAATATATGTATAAGGCTAAAAAAGTTATAAAATTTTAAATAACACCAAATGCTCGTAGATTTCTTAGATTGTTTATAGGATTACCCTGTACCTTCACTGAAAAGAAGAACTCGTTTGGCGTAAAGATTACAAACTATTTTTAGTCGTCCATAGAAAGCGACGTTAAGTATTAATGGGTTAAAAAAAACTTTTAAAATTAAGAGTTTAGAAGGAATAACTAAAATTAGTTTAGTAAAGATTTTGACAAAATTTGTAATTGTTTTACTTACAAAATACAATATGCCTTTCTACAAATATTTCGAGTAATTTTTACTTAAATTATTTCAGAGTTTCGCCTTAGATGGGGTTTAAAGGAAAAAACCAAAACTTTTGGGAGTATTGCTTGAAAAATGTCTGAGGTTGGAAATAGTTTATCAGGAAACATAAGTTTCGAAAGACGTTAATGTAAAGCAGAGTGTGTAAGAATGAATAATGTTCTCTAACATGAGAAATGAGCAGATATAAAAGCTACGTTAGGTTAAAAGAGTGAATAGTGGATGTATGGTTCAGTAACATGAAGAATAAGTGCTGTTGAGATTTGTTCATGGAGGATAGTTATTCACTTAACACTTAAGACCAATAATAATTATTATTATTTCGTTTTCTTGACAATTATTATAAGCTACAGCTACAATTTTACACGAAAGGAATAATATTTATGTTTGTGATTCTTGTGAAAGAGTATCATGTTTGTGTTTAACAGCACGATTTGTGTATTAATTGAAATATAAAAATACCGCGGAATAAATCAATAATGACATACACAGGCTTATTTAAATGGATAAACTATGTAGTATAATCCAGAATGGATAATTTTATTTTAAAATAATGAAGGACAGTTTGACAGCTGTACAAATATGGTTACTGCCTACAATGAATCCAATCCCAAGTTATTGACTAATGATTTTGGTGTTAATTGGATAATTAATTTGGTTGGAGGACATTATACTAATTTCCCCTATTTTTGTGAAAAAACAAAGAATCTAAAACTGGTTTTTGAAATGCAGTTTTAGATTCTTCGAATACAGTGTTTTTTGAATAAAAATGAAACGCAAATTTTATTTTTTTAAATCACCTTTAACCGCTTGCTTGATTATCCCGAGTTATTTCGTTCGTATATATTGCAGTTAATTATTATCCCGAGAAATCTCGGGCAAAGCAGAATTTGTCTGTATGATTTGTTTTATCACGGTTTTACTCGGCCTGGAAGAAATGAAAGGGAATATTCAACTTTGATTGTCAGTTTTGTTGGTTTCGCGGCTCTTTTAGCTGGACTGGTCACGTGTTTTCCCTATCGTATAGTATACGTCGGCGTGTAGATTAGTAATGTATAAAGAAGGATAGTTTATCGTGACGAGTTTTCTGCCACATCAGGAAGACCCAGCATTAGTCCTTCACCACTCAGTGAACCTCAAGGATTTTTTCCAGATGTTATTCCTGCTACTGCAAAAAAAAATCAAATCCAACGAGACAGTGTAATTTGTGCTCCTGTGAAAGAGATTCCAGAGATAAAAAAAAGAGACCAGATACCAGTGTACAGAATGTCAGGTATCACTTTGTGTTGTCCCTTGTTTAAAAAATTATCATACACAAAAGGAATAATATTTATGTTTGTGGTTCTTGTGAAAGAGTATCATGTTTCTATTTAACAGCACGATTTTTGTATTAATTGAAATATAAAAATACCGCGGGTAAATCAATAATGACATGCACAGGCTTATTTAAATGGATAAACTCTGTAGTATAATCCGGAATGGATAATTTTATTTTAAAAAAATGAAGGGACAGTTTGATAACTGTACAAATATGGTTACTGCCTACAATGAATCCAATCCCACATTTATTGACTAATGATTTTGCTGTTAATTGGAGAACTACTTTGGTTGGAGGACATTATATTAATTTCTCCTATTTCTGCGAAACACAAAGGATCTAAAACTGCACTTTGAAATGCAGTTTTAGATTCTCTAAATACAGTGTTTTTTGCATAAAACTGAAATGCAAATTTATTTTTTTAAATCATCTTTAACCGCTTGCTTGATTATCCCGAGTTATCTAGGGTTCGTATATATTGCTGTTTATTATTATTCCGAGAAAACTCGGGCAAAGGAGAATTTGTCTGTATGATTTGTTTTCTCACGGTTTTACTCGGCCGGGAGGAAAGGAAAGGGAATATTCAACTTTGATTGGCAATTTTGTTGGTTTCGCGGCTCTTTTGGATGGACTGGTCACGTGTTTTCCCTATCGTATAGTATACGTCGGCGTGAGGATTAGTAATGTATAAAGAAGGATAGTTCACCGTGACGAGTTTTCTGCCACATCAGGAAGACCCAGCATTAGTCCTTCACCACTCAGTTAACCTCAAGGCATTTTCCAGATGTTATTCCTGCTACTGAAAAATAAATCAAATCCAACGAGACAGTGTACTTTGTGCTCCTGTGAAAGAGATTCCAGAGATAAGAAAAGAGACCAGATACCAGTGTACAGAATGTCAGGTATCACTTTGTATTGTCCCTTGTTTCAAAAATTATACACAAAAGAAATAATATTTATGTTTGTGGTTCTTTCCCAAGAGTATCATGTTTCTGTTTAACAGCATGATTTTTGTATTAATTGAAATATAAAAATACCGCGGGATAAAGCAATAATGACATGCACAGCTTATTTAAATGGATAAACTCTGTAGTATAATCCGGAATGGATAATTTTATTTAATAAGTGAAGGACAGTTTGACAACTGTAAAAATATGGTTACTGCCTACATTCAATTCCACTTTTATTGACTAATGATTTTGGTGTTAATTGGAGACTACTTTGATTGGATAATATTAATAAGACTAATGATAATATTGATAAGACTAATATTTATTTTTTTTCATTTGTCGAGATAACTCGGGATAGTAAACTAACATTAAAACTAAATTATTTTACGCATGTAAAAAATTATTAATTCAACTTAAAACCTACACATTTTATTCTGTTCCGTTATCTCGTATTTAATAATAAAATTTAAAAACGTGATGATTTTTTGCAATTTTTTCAAAAAAATTTTAAGGGAAGAGGTTAAGGAAGTTAGAAAGCTAAAGGAGTTATTTTAGTTATTATTTTAAATTATCCACCATAAAATTTGCTTAGATACAGCAGTTTGAGTTTTTAAATAAAATTTACTCCCCCAACATGCCTTCCTTCCTTACAGCCATGTCTGATGAGAAATTATTCTCAAAGGGAGGCATAATAGGAGCGGTGTTTATTGATAATTCATTGAACTGAGCTGGTACGATTAATGATGAAAGAAATGAGAAAATATATATGGCCCCAAGGAAAAGTTGGAAATTTTGCCACAGCCAGGAACTGTATGAATTAAAATTATGTTAAAGTTTTGATGGTTTTTCTCTTTTAAAAACATGGAATAAATATTTAATTTAAATTTAATGTACAAGCATGAAAATCTTGAAGTTAAGGCGATAATTTTTAATGGAAAGGGGAAGTTTTCATTTAGAGAATGTTGTAAAATTCTAAATATTTTCAAGCTATTAGTTTTAACCCTTAATTTGGCTAAGTCTGGCCGCTACACCGGACATGTATATTTATAACTACTATGTAACATATTCATTGTTTGCCTTAGCGGACATTAATTATCTCAAAAATGGAAAATTATATATATATTTTTGTTTATTTTACAGAGATCCTAATGTCTATACAGACATGGGAAAATAACAGAAATTAAAAAAATATTTGATAAAACATCTTGTCAAATTAAGGGTGAAATAACGGAGAGAGGACAACCTATACGTATATAAATTGTCTAGAATTGAATAAATCTAAAATTTCCCAAACTGCAATATTATAAGGAAATATACGAAATGCAAGCTTTGGTGTTACAATCCTCCTTGACGATGACCGATTTGGTAAGCGAAAAAATTTACGCACAGGAGTCATGAGTTAAAATCATACCTCTGGGATATATATTCGTAGCCGTACGGAAGCGGATGTAAACAGTATATCCCTGTTTGATTTGTCATAGTTAAGCAAAAATTTACAACCATAGCTTCGCGTCATTAATTAGAGATATGTGTGAAGATAAAAAAAGAAATCAAATCTTTAAAATGATGAACGACGGATATGTCCTTTAATCGGTTGAAAACCTTTCGCTATCACTTAAAAAAAACCCGTGTGTATTGTAGAAAAATTGTGTGTTTTTATTCGTGATTAGCCGTCATTTTAAGTTCATAGGTTTGCTATTTATAAAAATGAAACTGCATAATAAGAGATTTATTTGGCATCGCGCATCAACATAGTACTATAAATTGAAGCTTTATATTAACTTTGAAATTGATATAGCTATTCGTCATGATTTCAGTAGATGCAACTGGAGGAAAAAAAAATATTTGCACAAGGTGTTGGAAATCATAAAATATCTATCCGAATGGATTATCAGCTGTCATTTTAAAAATCACAGGATGTTTTTAAATAAGGAGAAAATCTCGTGATAAACAGATATATTTGTTATCACTTGTAAGTACAAGACTGAAAAGAAAGTAGCTTTTTAATTATTATAGTTATTTATCATTATTTACAACGACATGCTTGCCTAAAAAGCAAATTTATGTGAGACGCTCAAAAAATTATGACTAATAAAAATTTTAAATTATATCAAGTACTCAAAAATTTGGTAAAATATTTATAGGATTGCTATCTACCTTCGCTGAAAAGGAAAAATCATTCCGAAAAAAATGTAAAATTTCTACAATTTGTATTTTAGCTATCCCTAAAAATGGCTTTATCATGAAAAGAATTTGTTTTGGTTTTATTTGAAGCTCTACGGTTTACCGCTTTTATACACGAAGGCTAATGAGGTCTGGACTACTGTTTATAGCAGATTTCGAATGGCTAGAACATTCATGCCACCAACGGGATCAAGCTTCCAACTAGGCCTTCGGCTATCATTCGGCTATCATTTGGAGGCATTAGTGAGTTAAAGACAATTCCGACTGGCTATATATCGCTTCTAGCATATAGGCTTGAAGCGAGATTCGAATCCGCGGACTTTGGTACCGAAAAGCAAAACCCTAGAAAATTCAACCACTATCCGGCCTTAATTAACATTGATTACAGTTTTCATGGATAAATAGAACATATGAGGGAATTGAGAAATAATGCCCTAAAACCAAACCTGTTACCTGGAAGGCCGAGAAAGGGTGGATCATCGCATATTGTAGACGTATTTTAATATAGATTATAGTATGTATTTCATATATAAAATACTTCAAGTTTCTGTTTTGCATATTAACATATAGAAGCGCTCTAGTGTGTGAAACCTCGACTTGCGGAACATTCCTGTCGAAACAGAGAGTTGACAGAATTATAAATTTATAAAGGGTGCAAAGCCAAAATCCGTATAAAGTTCAGTTTGAAATTCTCACCGTTCTTTACCAACACTGGATATCGAGATTAACTCCCGAAAAGCATCACGCATGTTCTAAACCAGTGATTCTCGACCTTTTTAAAACTACCGCCCCCCAAAGGAGTGAAATATTATTCAAGGCTTATCTTTTTTAAATCCCGTAATTTAAGGTATGGGTAAGAAGGAGTATTCAGTTACAAAGGACAGAGTGTTTAAGCAATTTTCTTCAATATTTACACATTAGATGTGTATGGTTCACCTTGATACAATTATCAAGGAAAGTAATTGTAGTCTTTGGGATGAAACTAAACTATCTAATGTAAAAAAAATGTTGAAATGTTTCAAATTTGTTTAATAGTTCGTCATTTATAATTATATAATAAAAAGAAAGCAATAAAACTAAATTATAAAAGTAGTTTGAAACTTTAGTACATGGGTCTGTACATTAAGTATATTAAGTGAATGTGATTGTTTTACTTCATAGTCCAGAGCAAGTATCTTGACCTTTCTCATACTTTGTGCAAACTCACATTAATTTAATGCTCCAAGTTATCAAAGTATACTTTTGGAGAATAAGAATATGCTTACAGTTTTGTATTCATTGCAGTTAATTTTAGTTGCTTCGCGTACCTGGCTAAATCTTGTGCGTTTAGTTCCATTTTTTTCTAAAGAAAGAAATTCATATGTAAAATTCTAGTAACATTATGGGGGAAAATATTATTTATTAATGCAATTACAGAAAATACTGATCAAGAATCTGTTGTTATTGTTATATAAACTATTTACTTATATATGTTGCGTCAGTCAGAAAATTACCAGGATTTTATTTCACTTTTATTGCTACAATATCGGAAGAGTAATGTAAAATAACTGAAAACCATTAAATTAAACTTGATTAAATCCCTTTTCTAACGGAAATTCTACCCCAACTGAGCAATATTTCCTAATATTTTTAAATTATAAAAATTTAAAAATGTTTGCTAATTACTTTCCCATTTCTTTATGTATCACGCTGTGCTTTATAAAAATTAACTCGGAAGTTTTGTTTGTTTTAAAGATTAACCTCATAAATATTCTTTTAGGTTTCGCGTCCAAGAGAATTCTGGGTTGCGTGACCACCCTTTTAACGCGTGGTTTAATGACTACAGAAAAGTTAAGTGATGATAATGACCTCGTTTATTATTCATTAAAAAATATATTTTGTGTTAGAAAGAATATGCCGTGAGAAACCATTTTAATTAACCCCGTTATTGCTTACCACTAAACATATTGCCAGTAGCTACCCAATTGTCGGAATAACTTTAAAATTGATAGCGTTATAAAATAAATTTATCACAATAGATAAACAATGTATGAATAAACACTTTGTATGGAGAGAGCTTTTACAATATTTTATTTTAATGCTGATAGAGAGCTCATAAAACCACGTTAGCGTAAAATTGGTTTAAATGGATGAAAGATCAAATGAAAATTCTAAATTTGTTGTTATTGGAATGGTTTTTCATATTAGTAGAGTTTTCTTTAAATCTTAACTGTAGTTTCATCGTAATATTGTTTCAATCATAAAGATTTTTTAATCACAACATTATTTTTTTATATTAGAATGATTCATAATGTTTTAAATTCTTAAAACTACTTTAGCAACTAATTATGTATCACGGCATTCTTTGTATAAATAAACTTGCTATTTTGGTTTTTTCTAAAGGTTAAACTCATAAATATTTTTAGCGTCCTTGAGCAACAGAAATTTGGAGTTGCGTGACTACTCTTTTTATGTATCGTGTAATGACTTAATCGCATATTAAAATACATATTTTGTATTAAAAATTACCATGAGAAATAATTTTAATTAATCCTGTTAGTGCTCTCAACGAAAGTTATTGCCAGGAATTTCCAAGTTGTCGAAATAACTTTAAGCTCAATAATGTCTCAATATAAATTTGTCCCAACTGACAAACAACGTATGAACTAACACTTTGTATGAGAAAAAATTTTACAGTCATTTATTTTAAATCTTATAGAGAGCTTGTAAAACCACGTTAGCGTAAAACTAGATTTAATGGCAGAAAGAACAAAAGAACAGGATAAAGCTCTTTTTATCGAACTGCAGTCAACTTTTTCATCAAATGTCACCTTTTACAACGTCTGAGTATAGCACGAATACTTCTAATAAACATCTGCTACTATGTAAGCATGAATGAACACTTTGTAGGAAGTACATTTTTGTAGCGTATAAATAAATACTTTGTACAAAGAATACTTTTGTGACTTATAAATAAACACTTTGTGTGTAAAAAGATTCTACAGTCCTTTATTTTAATACTGATAGACAGTCCATAAAACCAAGTTAGTGTAAAACTGGATTTAAAAGTTAAACGAACAAAGGAATTTGATATGACAATTTTTATCGGACTGCAGTCAACTTTTACATGTAATGCCGACTTTTATGATATCTGTTAGCACATATACTTCTAATAAACCTATGATACTTTGTAATAACTCTTTGAAATAAAACGGCAATCATTTTCTACACCAAATACTTTGAATCATTTATTATCTCTCCTGCGTCTAATATATTTTTATTTCACTTTTATTGCTTCATTATTGGACGATTAATACGACATAACAGAAGCTTATAAAATTAACTTTTGTGTAAACAATTTTTCTAACTGAGATTCTTCCATAACTTTAGAATGTTCCTAGCATTTTAAATTATATAAATTTTAAAATTTATTCCATAACTTTTCCAATTAGTTCTGTATTGTACCGTTCTTTATAGAAATAGATTTTCACTTTTGTTGGTTATGAAGATTAAGCTCATAAATATTCTTTTAGCATTCTCGTGGAGCAGAAATGCGTAGTTTCGTGATTATCCTTTTAACGGATCATGTAATGACTAACGAAAAGTTAAGTGATGGTAATGACCTTAATAATTATTCATTCAAAAATGTATTCTGTGTTATAAAGAATACACTGTGAGAAAACATATTAATTAATCTTGCTAATATTTTAGGCAAAAGTTACTGCCGGGAGCTTCCCAAGTTTCGGAATAATTTCAAAATCTATAATCTAACAAAATAAATTTATCTCAACTGACAAACAAAGGAACAAATAGTTTGTTTAGCAAGATATCCTAAATTCACTTGTTATTTATAATCAGTACTTATACAGGTGTTTATTATTTCTTATTTATAATGAGCACAAACCGTCTAACTTAATATTTTTAAATAAATCCTCAATAATCCTTTTTTTTTTTTTTTGCTATTTTTCGAGGATCATTTTTTCTTTTTTTTTTTCTATTTTATACGGAATATTTTTCTCTTTTTCATATTTTTTTTCATTTATTCCTCCTATTTTCTCATTTTTTCTCAAAAACTCGCTTTTGAGACTGTGTTATATTGAAATTTTTCGTTATATAGGAAGTAGATTGCAATACAATAGAGAAGGCGAACAAGATGCCATAAAAGTCCTAAATACAAATTTCAATTTTTTTAGCTAACTGTGCTTAAATTATATTCTACTAATATACATTATATTGAATTTTATTTTGTTATATAGGAGTGCAGATTGCAGACAAGAGGGAAGTTGCACAGTCAGATGTTATAAAAGTTTTATGACTTACAATTTTTGAGTTAGGACCTACAGCGTTAGTGTTTGTTAAACTGGAAACCCCTTAATGCACTGTTTTTTTTATTTTGAAAAAGGCCGACCAAAAAAAATCAATTTTTTTAATGTAAAAAACACAATTTAGAACGTAAATATATATTGAAAATTAGCGAATCAGAATCTGAATCTGAATACGCTGCTGGAAACCGGCTCACAAGGAAGAGATAAGTCTTAAGTGATAAGTTGAAAATACACACACACACACACACACACACACACACACACATATATATATATATATATATATATATATATATATATATATATATATATATATATATATATATATATATATATATATATATATATATATATATTATAATTGAATAAGTAAGTGTTATAGCTTACAATCCCATGTGAATGATAAATATCCATAAAAAGATTGGTTTTTTTTTTCAATTCTCGATTGCATTCAAATGTGAAAAATTATAGCAACAAAAAGTAAAACGCCGCTAGAATTATCTAGAGCGTGTACAGTTTGGCCAGTTTAGCGCTCTCGAGTTAACTCGATCGTGCACGTTAAGGGGTTAAGCAGAAGGAAAGGTTCACATCTATTTACATTAGTTGTAAATACAACACTCTGAGGCTAAATGTTTTTGATTTATTTCACCTTAATGATAATCTGTTATAATGAAATTTTTACGGTATATAGAGTGTATATTGCAATAAAATGATGACCAAAACAATAGATAACATTAAACGGCTAATTCTTTTTGAGTTACTGCTCACAGAGATAATAATGTTATATTAAAATTTCCATTAAACAGCCCATAAAACGGCATTAAAATAAAGCTAGTTTAAATAGTTAATTCAGTTTGGAATATAGAATTAAGGTATATATTTGTGCTACACGACGGATAATGAGACGAGACATTTCACAGAGGATTTTGAATGGTAATGAACATCTCTGCTAGCAAAAGATTTCGAATCAATTCAACGATTGTGAAGTCGATGAAATTATTAAAAGAGCAACAGAAACATGACAAATCTCTTTGTATCGGACTGCAATCACTTTTTTCAAGACAGAAAAATATTCGACACAACTTAGTAGTAGTTTCGTCATAACAGAGTTTCAACCATTATAGTATATTCCAAAACAAATTAAAGTATTAAAATTCAAAAAAATTTTCCAGCTACTCCCTAAATTAAATTTGCTACACACGGAGCTTTATATAAATAAATGTGTGATCAACATTCATTGGTTATATGGGTTAGACTCATATTCTCTTAAGATTGTTGTTGTTACTTACACCCCTTGGATAAGCAAAGAACGCGAGCCATAGGCTACTCGAATTAAAGCAAGAGTTGCGCCTTTTGTTTTTTTATGAAAATCTCCACTAGGGTGAAAGAAAGATTTTACTCAATATGGTTCCTCGTAATTTAGAAATATGGACTAAGCAGAAGGCTCCCAAACTTGGCCTGCCTTACCGTATCGTTTGAGGACTTCAAGGACATTGTGAACACGAACATATTTTAGGTCCTCCAGTCACACTTAACGAACACGGTGTATCTTACTTAGGTTAGAGCCTCGAGCCTGCAACATTTCAGTTACAAGACGCTGCTTTTGCCAACTGAGCTACCGCAGCTTCTCTTTTACAGTCCTCGTGTGGGGCAAAGCCGAACAACGGCCGAATGGTAGGGTGCCGCTCTTCGGAACTGGAGTTCGTGAGTTCGAATCCCGCTGCAGGCATAGGTATTCGCATCCATTCGAAATCGGCTTTAAGAATTAGGTACCGGTCTCATTAGCCATCGTGTGTAAATCAGTAAATCGTAGTGTTCCAAACCAAGTCAAATCGAGCCAGGGAAATCGGAGTTGCTGACCACCTTTCTAATGCATCTTGTTATGACAAACGAAAAGTCAAGGAATGTTAATGACTTTATTTATTCGAAAACATATTTTGTATTAAAAAGGATGTATCCTTAGAAACCCTTTTAATAAAGCTCTCTATGAAAGTTGTTGCCAGAAGCTTTCGGAATGTCTTTAAAATTGATAGTTTTACAAATAAAGCTGTCCCAATTGACTAACAAGTATGTCAATAGACACTTTGTATGAAAAGAGAATCTACAGTCGTTCTTTTAATGCTGATAGAGAGCCCATAAAACCGCGTTAGCATAAAACTGGATTAAATGGTTGAAAGAACAAAGGAACATGATAAAGCTCTTTTTATCGGAACAATCAATTCATCCTCTATCTACCGATTTTTTTTTCTGAGTATAGCACGAACACTCCTAATAAACCTATGATGCTTTGAAAGAACTGGTGGATATATCACTTAAAGTTCTTTCTTTGAGACTATTTGTTTTATTTGAAAATTTCTGTTAGACATAGCTATTCGAAACTACCCTGTATAAAGTATTCATTTATTATAAATACATCACTTTAAGGATAAAGGAACGTTTTAAAAGGGTTTTGTAAATTGTATGCTAAATGTCTCGAATTTTTGTACACTTATATAATGGAATGTGACTAAACGAATTCCATTTAAAATATTTTTAGATTAGCATAATTTTTTTATAATTCAGTTTTACAAATATTTGGTTAATTTTCAAAATGTTCCCTGTTAACTAATTTTCTAGTACTTTTTCTTCTGTTTTTTTTCTTATTATTAATTACAAATATGTTTTAAGCCTATTTATTTATTATATTTTTGATAGACTGAATAGTTAATGTATAGGAAATATTGTTAAGTCCGTCCGCAGAATTTCATATGAAAATTTTGGATATACTAAACTTAACTGATTTTAATAAGCCCAAATAATTTTTCAATTTACAACGGATACCCATATTTATTTAATATACATTAGAAGCATTTTTTAACCATTTTGTAGAAATCTGTGAAAAATTAAGACCCAAAGAGAATTTTAAATATTAACAAGATTTAAATTAAATAAATTAATCAAAATATTAAATTACTTCTAAAATAAATCAATGATATTAATTAATGTTATTACTTCGATCTATATCTGTATAAAACTTCATAGGTCTAAATTAAAGATTTATAAAAGTATTTTGTAATGTCAACCATCTCCGTAAACCAACCAATATATTGTTTATGAATTTCTTTCATTCTTTGTAGAAAACACCATTGATTTGTAACACCAACTGGAATTTAAGGATAGCTTCTCTTAAACCTATTAATAATTCATCTTTAGGGGAAAAGTTTTGTTACATTGATTCTATTATTAATTCTCACTGATAGATGCCTTAATTATACTTACGCCCAATTCTTAACGGCCTGATGATGAACTGTTAATGAAAAATAGCATCATTTTAAAAAGAATGCTTCAGAAATATGCTATGTTTTCTATAGTTATTAAGTCACCTAAAGAGGTGAAATTATGTAATATATTCTATTAAAATATCTGTTTGAGTCCAAGTGCGATAATTTGAAAAAAGCAAAAATTAATGTGTTAACAATTGCTTCAAGAATATTTACTTTTATAATATCATACGGAAATGAATTTTTTAATTATAAAAAAACAAGTTTTGCACTTATGTAAAAATGAGACAGTTTTATACTTACCGATAACGTTGTTACATAAAATATATCAATCCAAAAATAATTTTTTAGAGTTACATGCACACCTCAGATTTCCAAGAATATCATAAAACTAGGTCTAAGATCTATATTAAAATTTATAATGATATATCCATTATAAAAGTAACAAGTCAGCTAATTTCTTAAACAAATTCCGTAAATTTGATTAAAAACAGCTGTAAGTTTCCAAAAATTGCTTTTACGACACAATTTTTAATTCATTACACTTATAATATTATGTAAGTTATCTGTTTAAGTTTCATACTGTTAAAACAAAGCCCTTTTCTTATCACGATACTTCTACACGATGAAAAAAAGGGAGGACCCTTGATTAAAACATAGTTTCTTAGAAAATGCATTTAAAGTTTTTTACTGTAGAATATTTATTTTCAAAATAGTTTGCACTCTCTTAAAACTCCGTGACTTTATAATTTTTAATTAAATTGAATAGTCAACAAAAGTAGTTTATTAATAAAAATATTACGACTTACCTTAAAACTTTACATATCGATTTATCGATTTCTTTACAAATAAAATCCTTTTAAACTATAACTGGCGGTTTTTTAAATGCTACTTCCGATTCGTTGATCAAAAACAAAACTTGTAACTTCATAGGTCAAAAAGACAAAAGAAAAACTCTTTTGTGAAGCTAGTATTAAGATATTTCTAAGAAATCAATAAAATCACTTTCTAATTTTTCACCAAAATCCGTAATTTAAGCCTAGTTGGTTACCTTAATTGGATTAATTACATTTGATTTTATTAGAGAAATAAAATTTTTAAAATGATTTCTGTAGTTCTTAAGATAAGTGAAATCAATTTTGTACTGCAATAAGTTAAAACAACAAATGCATGAGGATTTTTAGATTTATTTAATCCATTTCCTCCTAAGTTTATTTAGAAAATTTCTCATATCTTTTTTCTTTACATATCTGGGATGTCAATATTTATCATGCAACTTCGTGCTGTCAGTGTATTAATTTGGTTTGGGTGAATATAAAGCTACTTCAGGTGAGGGTCGCATTCAGTCTTTGAAACGCTCCTTGAAAAGGTAATAACCTTTATAGAACAATTAAATAAGCATTTGAAAATATATTTATGGTCTTTTTTATAAATGTATACAAAAAACAACAGGGTGACTCATCAATTAACGCAAATATCCAAAATAACTTTTTCCTTAACACTAGATTGCCCAAGGCAGTCATTTTGACTGTTTTTTAATTTCAATTAGAAAAACAATTATGAAATATAATGACACAATTTCTTAGAATTTGGTGACTTTTTCTATAACATATAAATGGGTTTATGAATAATTGTACTTACTTCCGCCCTCCTTTATTATATAATATTAAAAATTAATTTTAAACAAATTTCTTTATATATTTGTTATTTTTTCACGATCCAGTCATTTTGACTGTTTTTGGGCAATATAGGTATACAAGAAATCTCGGGCAATCTAGTGTTAAATTCCTTTATCCAATTCTTCTCTACTAAACTTAAGAAATGGTTTAATAGACATCTTAAAGTAAAATAGTGTGCTCTTTTTCATCTTCTTCTTCACTGGTTCGACAGAGCTTTGTGAGCCAAAGCCTTCCAAAGAATTCTTCTCCATTCATCCATCTCCCTCGTCATGGAAATCCAGTTGACA
>CM063503.1:27478245-27488245 GCA_032207245.1 Pardosa pseudoannulata | reverse complement strand
ACTAAGACCATCATTAGGTTTGTTCTTAATCTTGCATTTTAATGTTTCGCAAAGTGATAGCTTATATTTTATCTCAATAAGAAACATAATATTCAAAGAATTTTGTAATTTATAATTTAAATTAGAAAATAATAATAATATATATAATAATACAGGATCATAACTACAGGATCAGGAATAATATTAATAATAATACAGGATCAAAACAACGCTAGTCATTATCTGATTGCAATATTTTGTCTTAAGAAATTAAGAGATGAATAGGATTCATTTCTAGCTTCGAAACTACTGTATGCTTTTACTTATTTTCATTTTATCAACTTTACATTTTCCTGTTTATTTTCTTTCCTTTTTTTCTTTTCTTAGTCTGCATGTTAATCTTTCTAACTCTTCCTGTTTATTATAGTACTAACCTATTACTAATTAGGTTTGTTCTTAATCCTTCATTTAAATGTTTCACAAAGTAATTAACTTACATTTTATTTCCCTGGGGAACATAATATTCAAAGAATTTTCTAATTTATAATCAATAATGCAGGATCAAAACAACTTCAGTCATTATCTGATTGCAATATTTTGTCTTAAGAAATTAAGAGATGAATAGGATTCATTTCTAGCTTCGAAACTACTGTATGCTTTTACTTATTTTCATTTTATCAACTTTACATTTTCCTGTTTATTTTCTTTTCTTTTTTTTTTTTGTTTCTTAGTTTGCATGCTAATCTTTCTAAATTTTCCGGTTCATTATAGTACTAAGAATATTATTAGTCTTGTTCTTAATCCTGCATTTTAATGTTTCGCAAAGTGATTAGCTTACATTTCATTTCTCTGAGAAACATAATACTCAAAGAATTTTCTAATTTATAATGAATAATACAGGATCAAAACAGCGTCGGTCATTATCTGGCTGAATTATTATATCTTAAGAAATTAAGAGATAAATAGCATTCATTTCTAGCTTCGAAACTACTGTATACTTTTACTTATTTTCGTTTTTATGTTATCAACTTTACCTTTTCCTGTTTATTTTCTTTCCTTTACTTCGTTTCTCAGTCTGCATGTTAATCTTTCTAACTCTTCCTGTTTATTATAGTACTAACCTATTACTACTTAGGTTTGTTCTTAATCCTTCATTTTAAATTTTGCAAAGTGATTAGCTTACATTTCATTTCTCTGAGAAACATAATATTCAAAGAATTTTCTAATTTATAATCAAAAATACAGGGTCAAAACAACGTCAGTAATTATCTGAGTGCAATATTTTGTCTTAAGAAATTAAGAGATAAATAGCATTCCTTTCTATCTTCGAAACTACTGTATGCTTTTACTTATTTTCGTTTTTATGTTATCAACTTTACATTTTCTTCTTTATTTTCTTTTCTTTTTTTTCTTTTCTTAGTCTGCAAGTTAATCTTTCTAACTGTTCCTGTTTATTATAGTACTAAGACCATCATTAGGTTTGTTCTTAATCTTGCATTTTAATGTTTCGCAAAGTGATAGCTTATATTTTATCTCAATAAGAAACATAATATTCAAAGAATTTTGTAATTTATAATTTAAATTAGAAAATAATAATAATATATATAATAATACAGGATCAGGAATAATATTAATAATAATACAGGATCAAAACAACGCTAGTCATTATCTGATTGCAATATTTTGTCTTAAGAAATTAAGAGATGAATAGGATTCATTTCTAGCTTCGAAACTACTGTATGCTTTTACTTATTTTCATTTTATCAACTTTACATTTTCCTGTTTATTTTCTTTCCTTTTTTTCTTTTCTTAGTCTGCATGTTAATCTTTCTAACTCTTCCTGTTTATTATAGTACTAAGAACATCATTAGGTTGTTCTTAATCCTGCATTTTAATGTTTCACAAAGTAATTAATTTACATTTTATTTCTGAGGAACATAATATTCAAAGATTTTTCTAATTTATAATCAATAATGCAGGATCAAAACAACTTCAGTCATTATCTGACTGAAATATTTTGTCTTAAGAAATTAAGAGATGAATAGGATTCATTTCTAGCTTCGAAACTACTGTATGCTTTTACTTATTTTCATTTTATCAACTTTACATTTTCCTGTTTATTTTCTTTTCTTTTTTTTTTTTGTTTCTTAGTTTGCATGCTAATCTTTCTAAATTTTCCGGTTCATTATAGTACTAAGAATATTATTAGTCTTGTTCTTAATCCTGCATTTTAATGTTTCGCAAAGTGATTAGCTTACATTTCATTTCTCTGAGAAACATAATATTCAAAGAATTTTCTAATTTATAATCAAAAATACAGGGTCAAAACAACGTCAGTAATTATCTGAGTGCAATATTTTGTCTTAAGAAATTAAGAGATAAATAGCATTCCTTTCTATCTTCGAAACTACTGTATGCTTTTACTTATTTTCGTTTTTATGTTATCAACTTTACACTTTCCTGTTTATTTTCTTTCCTTTTTTTCTTTTCTTAGTCTGCATGTTAATCTTTCTAACTCTTCCTGTTTATTATAGTACTAACCTATTACTAATTAGGTTTGTTCTTAATCCTTCATTTAAATGTTTCACAAAGTAATTAACTTACATTTTATTTCCCTGGGGAACATAATATTCAAAGAATTTTCTAATTTATAATCAATAATGCAGGATCAAAACAACTTCAGTCATTATCAGACTGCAATATTTTGTAGTAAGAAGTTAAGAGATAAATAACAGTTTGTACGTGAGAGCTAGTCGTTTAAAACTATTTTTATTCACTTCGATAATTCTTTGTCTCTCCTTCGGATGTTAAAAAGTACCTTTTTAATAAATAATTGTGTTCAAAAGAAACAAAGTGTTTTAGAGTATTCTTTTGTGCTCTAATGTGGAAATTATTTTCTTTTGCAGCAAGTACAACACCTAGTGTGTTTCAACACGGTTTTTAAATGTAAGAATTACTGTTCACATTCATTTATCTCAATTTAAATTGCTACATCAGCAATAGATTGACATTAACTCAAGCATTATTTTGGGCCAGACTACTAGGAATAAGGAAAATTAATAAGCTATAAAAGGTTAAGTATCTTGCCAAAATTATTTTCTTTGGGAAAATACAACAGCATTTTTATCGTGCTTTTTACTAATATGAGGCATTAGTTTTCCGTTTGACATTTGTCTTTTAAATAAACTAAACATTGTAATTAAACAGAGGGTTAGCAGATATAAGTTCCCCTCTAATAAGGACTCTAGATATACTTTCTATTGTCTAAATGACTAAATAAATACAATTGGAACTACAAAAATTCAAGTCAGGCACTTGCATTTATTATATAAAATAATTTGTATACAAAAATCCGGCTATAGGTTTGTAGCCCTATGTTATTTATTTAACTTCATTAAGTTAATTCAGGCATTAGTTTCTTGTCTGCACATCATGCCTCCGTTGCAAGAAAAAGCGCTAGTGGTAAAACTGTTTTACCAGAACCAGCAGAACTCCGTTGCAGTTCTAAAAGAATTCCGTCGTATGAAGCGGGTAAGAGGAGGTCCAATGTCTGCACGTGCTCTACGCAAGATGAGCGTTCGTCAGATATATTGCGACTTTTGGTTGTGCTGTTTCCTGAAGAACAAGATCTACGTCAAATCCCAGGATCTGTACCAGACCTGCAGGATAGAATTCTGCACCATGTTCGTGATATTCCGGCAGACTCATTGCGGTCAGCTGTGGAAAATCTGGTTCTGCGATTACAGCATATTGTTGAAAATGAAGGGAGACTTGGCAAGGTGGTTAACATAAGTCGCAGCCAAGACCCAAGGGGCAGGCCGGCGCAGTGAACCTAAGGATGCAACCCCTAAGGGGACCACAGCTCATTTTTTAACTCCCTTTTTTTCTTTTCTTTAAGGGTCGCGAGTGCCTTTTTTTTCTTGTTTGTCTCATCGTTTGTCAATGCGAAGTTCCACAGAGTAACGGGGTATCCGCAGGGTGGGCCAAAGTTCCGTCACAATGACTCTTTGAGTGATGTTCCCGAGGCCCAGCGTTATGAGTGTCGCCTCTCAAAATTTCCCGTCTCTCTCTTTCGGCCCCCTTCGGTTTCCCGTCCTGTTTGGTGCAACGAGCAAAATTCTCTCTCATGTTTTCTCTTCTCTCGTCCAGCGTGGTTTGCTCCACCCACATTAATTACGGTGTCAGGAGGTCCGCTAAGCATCCAGTAGTTTTACAAATTTCTTCCCATCAGTATTGCCCGTCTTCTGTGTTCACTCGTGGTAGCGCCTGCGACGAGACGGGCGCGGGCCGGGTACTTCGAAGGGCCTAGTGCAAGGTGGGGTGGCCCAATACTTGCGATCTGCCCACCGCCGCCGGGATCAGCCTGGAGGGCCTCACGGCCATATGGGCCCGGTTTGGAGCATGATTGAATATGAAGGGGGACACATTGAACACTTTTAATGCTACTTTTTAATGCTATTTATCCTTTATAAAGCATATTAAATGGATTATATGTATCATAGTGCCCCCTATAGGCCGATTTTTTCACTAAAATTTTTCATGCAATTAATGTCAAGCGCATCATTGGAGTTATCTGTAGTTTCAATTATATCTTATTTGGACCAATAGAACGCAGAGTCCTCTGAAGTTGTAAACTTATTTCATGCTAAACCTGTATATCTACAAAATCAAAATTTTTGCACTCTTGGCCTTTTCATAAAATTTTATCCTTAATTTTGAATCCTCTAATATCTAGAATGCGGAGATAATTATTTTATTCTCAAGTAGTTTTTCTATTATCATTTCATGATGTAACTTTAATCCTTTGGAAAAATTCGATATAACTATTCTAATGTTCAAAATTTTTGCGTTCATTGTTTCTGATACTTGCTAATAATATCTAGTTTTTTTATTATCATTCGCTAATGGAATTTTAATCTTTTGGAAAAATTCGATGTAACTTTCCTAATGGTCAATAGTTTGTGTGCAATCTTTCTGATACTTGCCTATAATCTTGATTTTTGGGAAATACTTTTTAGTGAAATTATTTCATAGTTTCTAGCTACCTTTACCAAACTTTTATTAAACTTTATTAAATATCATATTAACATGACTGGAAATATATTCAAAATTGGCATGTTTTCAGTTAAGTGACTTAATATAAAGTAATAATACTGATAGAGTTTTTTACAGTTATTGATAAGTTTGAGAAATAGTCTTTTTACTTCTTGCCTCAGGCTGAAAAGTAACAGATAACCCACTTTTAGAACGTTGTAACTATTTTAAGAAAGAGTCTTAATTAAAATTCAAAGTTACTTTTTAGTTAAGAAACATATAGGGAGATATATCTGGGTTAATTTCCGTGAACAATGGGATAATGCAAACTTCAGTAAATGGATATTT
This sequence comes from Pardosa pseudoannulata, assembly GCA_032207245.1. Lineage (NCBI taxonomy): Eukaryota > Metazoa > Arthropoda > Arachnida > Araneae > Lycosidae > Pardosa > Pardosa pseudoannulata. The sequence continues at coordinate 27,482,884 of CM063503.1, read as the reverse complement.
TTTTCTATAAATTTAGAACATTTTAATGGAATATATTATGTAACCTGAATAGCACAACTGAAGTAACACAGCTTACACAGGGCCAAATATTCGTCTAAACTCTCTCGAAATCCATCCCATGTCAAGATCTGTTCTAGACTATTTTGGCAATATATTGTAGTCATTAGAATTTGTTTTAAAGTTCAGTTAAAAATAGATTATTTAAGCTTTCATCTCTAAGAACTTTTTTGCCTTAATCTAGTAAAAAAAAGAGAAACTTCGTTTCGCTGGAGTAAATGATATTACAATTATAAAATGCAGTTTCATAATTTCTTAATGAAACAAACGCTAAGGTAGGAATATCATAAAATATCTTAACACACTATCACTTTATTGGGATAAAAGCTTAAAAACTTGTAATTTACAATAATATAATGATAAAATTGAAATAGTTGATTTAAAATTATTCGATAAAATGTTTCAAACAACTTGCATAATTTCACAGGTGTTATGTCTGATAACACCCTTGATTGTCTGATAACACCATTTCCTGAATTTATAAAACATAATGTGTTAATAATTAGTATAAAAAATAATCGTTTACTATAGGTCTTTGTAATTATTTACATAGTTACTCATCACTCTCACAAATACTTGTAAAACCCATATTCACCCTTTTACTGAATTTAATAATAAGTGATCAACAGTGTGCATATCGAAATCAGCAGAATAGAACAAATAAAATCAAGGACGAAAGCAATGCACAAGTATACCTTCTTTTTCTCAGTAGCGGCGTAACAATGGAACTCATTATCTTGATCTCGAATAACATTTAGTAAGCTTTCAGTAATTTTTGTTGCAATCAATAATCCGATGAATATTTCAGAATAAAATTTATTTTGAAGACTAAGGCACCTAAACTAGCATTCTGTTGATGTTGATTAATCCACGACTCCTAATCTATATAAATGGTGTTTGAGAGCACTTGGTCATACTAATGGTTGACTGGTTGATTACGAAAGTTGTTACTAAATTTTTGTTGAATGAGGGCAAATTAGACCAAAACGTTCTCCTCATAACCAATTAAGAACAACCATAAACATGTATACCATCATTGGAATTTGAATCCACAAACTTCGATAGTGGATAAATTGACCTATCTGGTTCCCGTCGGAGAAACCCAAACAAAATTTCATCATAAAGTAGGTATTGTGTGATAGAGAAAGAGGAAGATATGCCTTCAACTCTTGGAAAACAACTTTTATTTTTTCTGCTTATTTAAAAATATATCTCATTTAATTGATAATTTTTGTTTTTCTAAACTACTGAACAGCTACCTGTGTATAAATTCCCCTGATATGCGTAAAACTATCTTTATGCTTTTTAAAAAGATTTTGTATGAAAGTACAGTATCCTATCTAAACATTGATTACTTGTTGAAATTTTCTTTTTTGAAGTACTGATCATACTTAAATAATAAGATCAATAACATATATTTAAATTGTTACTTTGAATCTATACGCTTTCAAGCCTTACAAGTGCTGCAGCGCTTTACTAAATATAATGTGCTTCAATTTGAAACTAAATGTAGAAACAGTCATTTGCAATTACGTACTGTGCATTAGTTGAAAATCCTCTTATATGATTCCTTTACAGTTGTATTTATTGTATTAGCTTTGAACTGAAGATAATTTGCTACATTAATTCTCAATATGTATTATTTCGCAGCTCTTTAAAAATTAAGGGTAATGTTTCACAAATTTATTTTTTTAAATAACTCACCAAAACTGAAATTAATTGTTTTCAAAAATTTTTATCCTCTAAATAATTATGAGTAAATACTTTGGATGACACTCTAATTATCTTTTGTTTTAAACTGTTGTGCTGGCATATGAATATTAAATGTCATTTAACTCTAATGAAATTCAGTAATAAAGAAAACTCTAAAACTGAAAGAATATTTTTTCCTCGTTCACAAGACTAAAATAAATAACCAGTTTTCAATAAATTTAATGTCTGCATAAAATACTGTTTATAAAACGTCAAAGTTAAAGATATGTTTAACCATAGATACACTATACAATAAAAGAGCTCTCCCATGTAAAAATAATTCTACAACAATTTGAGAGCTTAATCGTTTGTATCTCAACAACCTCAAATTAAAAATTATTTCCTGAAGGTAAGAGATACATATTATAAATATGCAATAATTACTAAACTATTTAAAATATAAAATTAAAATTAAAATTAGTGCATTTTTTTACGAAAAGATACATTAAGTATTTTTATATCCAGCACAAATCTTTACATGAGGAATTTGAAGCTATCTTTGTGGGAAATCTACTTTTGAAGTCTCATCTTTGGCATTTTTTATTTAGTGAATCAAAAAATTTATTTCAGCAATTATCCAGTAATGAATGAAGCATTGATGTAAAAATTAAACTTAGTAAAGAGTATAGAATCTAACTGTGGTAATTCCCATTAACAAATCCTTTTAAAACCCACTGTGAAAAATGCATCAATTTTTGTGTATTCTGAAAATATGCAAAACGGCGACACAAAGGATTAAGAAGAGAGAAGACTTTCAAAGCTAATTAATTTTGTTTTTTACCAATCAATTTGAAAATTTAATATGCTATTAGCAATATAAATATGTCAAAGTGTTTACAATTTCAAGGTAAAATTATTAGTTATTAATTGAGTTAAAGTTATTAATTATTAATTTCAAAAGGAACATTATTAAAAATGTTTAATGCGATTCCCTTATAAGTATAATAGTATCTTATGTATTCATAGGTTACATTTTAGGTCTTAGAATAAAACTTAGTTGTTATATTAAGCATTCGCTGAAAATATAGTTAGTAAAAAGAAACGCTAAAATATTTTTCCCGTACATTATAAATTAAAACTTCTTTTAATTTCAAAAAGGATAGATTTTAGTTATTATAAATACATTAGATGTAACTAACTTATTTTATACTCTAGAAAATAAATTGTCTATTAATATCAATAGTATATGAAGACTAGACATGAACCTCGAGTATCACAAATGCTTTTAAAATTGAAAGACTTTTAAAGACTGTTTAAAATGGTTATTAGTATAGACTATATTGTCTGTTGTTGTAGTAATAATTATGCTAGTTACAAGGTTAGGCCTATTGAAACACCTTGTTTCTTATTTTTATTTTTGATTCAAAATTTAATGAGATAGAAATATTGAGATTTCTGACTCATTCTTTCCATGTGAATGTTCACTATAGCCAGTTTTTACTCTTAATTTGGCGCTAAGTATCTCTACAAGACAAATTGTCAATAAATATAGAAGGTATACGACGGTTAGAAATGCACTTGGGAATTTCAAATACTTTCAAAGTTAAAAAAATTTTATTTTAAACACTGTTTAAAGTAATTATTAGTAATGAATGTTGTCTGATGTAGTAGTAATAATTATATTAATTATAAGGTTATGGCTAATGAAACACCTTGTTTCTTATTCTTATTTCTGATTTAAAATTTAATGAGATAGAAATATTGAGATTTCTGACTCATTCTTTTCAGCTGAATGTTCACTGTAGCCATTTTTGACTCTTAATTCGGCTCTCAGTATCTCTACAAGACAAATTGTAGATAAATATCAAAGGTATACGACTGTTAGAAATGCACCTGGGAATTTCAAATACTTGTAAAGTTGAAAATTTTTTTCTTTTAAACACTGTTTAAAGTAATTATTAGTAATGACTAAATTGTCTGCTGTGGTAGTAATAATTATATTAATAAGGGGATGAATATTGAAACACCTTTGTTTCTTATTTTTATTTCTGTTTCAAAATTCAATTAGATAGAAATATTTAGATTTCATGGACCTTTTGTTCAACTAAATGTTCACTATAGACATTTTTTACTCTTAATTTGGGGCTAAATAGCTTTACAAGGGACTTTCAAATGATCCTAAATATGAAATGATATTTTCTTCTGAAAAATTCAAGCTAGTAATCACTTCACTATCGCAGAACAATTTTTAATAACATTATTATTTTACTGTACTGAAACCTGATTTTCGTACACCATTATACATCATTATCTTAAGCTTAATTTTTTTTTTCAGCTTGACAAATTTTTTTTTATTGAATTGGTAATTTCGAAATATTTTAGGTGTTTCTTTTTATGTATTTTTAATCAAAATTTTGTAAATTGTCTATCAGTGTATTTGTCATAAAACTGTGTATGTTTTTTTTAATCGGGAAGTATTGTTCCAAGTTACAGATGATTTAATACCATGAAACAGCAAAAACAGTTTTCAAAACATTGTATAACTTGAAACAATTGTGTCATAAAATATTTAACTTAAGAGAAAAATAAATACCAAGTCTTATTTACATACAAATTATATAGATAAAATGAGAAAATAAAAGCAATTGGTTTATATGCTGTTCATTAAGGAGCATTGTCCTTATTCAGAAATACTGTTGGGTGACTGAATTTTTGTCAAAAAGTCTCACATTTTAATAAAATATTATTTTCTAATAGATTATAGTATCATATATGTTTTCTGTAACAACATTATATAATCTAATTATAAGAATAAATACTGTCATCAAGGTCACTTGCACTCTTAACGGTATCAATTTAACTAAATTTTATTTTTCAGACCTGATAGGAA
>CM063503.1:27443245-27470745 GCA_032207245.1 Pardosa pseudoannulata | reverse complement strand
CCATATCATTTATGGGACTCAAACCGACAGATAAAGTTCTGGTGTCAATACTTCATAAAATTAGAGATATAAACGTTGTGATTAGACATAAAAAAATAGCAATGGGATTCATCAACATGCTCACTGAAACTGAATAATTTAGTTTGATTTGGAACTCTACGATCTATATTTTTGATACATGATAGCTAATGAAACCGGGATCTATTGCTTAAAGCCGATTCTAATCAGCTAAAAATATCCATTCCAGAAGAGAGTTTCGAATTTGTGAATTTCGTTACCGAAAGGCGACGACCACCATTTAGCCACCATTCACCTCTTACATCAAACATATAAAGTGTTGTTTATATGGCTTATATAAATAGTCTGTTTTTATTCTCTTTGTATTCAACAATAAATATTTAAAATATTATAAATTCTCATTTTTAACATTAAACTTTACCTAATATGTTTGGAAAAATCACAAACCATAAAAACTTACCTTTTTTAAGTCTTATGTAGTAAAAACGTCTCTTGAAAAGTCATTTTTTTTTTTATTTTTCTGATAAAAGAAGTGGTCTTTTTTCTAAAATTTTCTTCTTCAGTGCCTTTCGAGTTTTTTATTTTTTTATTATTATTACAAACAAAAATATATTTCTACTTTTCTCATAAAACTCATTTTTTTTTTCAATTTTTATTTTTATTTTATGTTTTGCTTTCCGGACGCCAGAAAAACTTTTAAAAATAATATTAAAACCACTAGAAATCAATTTTCCTTAATTGCCCTTATTTTTCCCTCTCCACAGGAGCTGCTATAGACAAAAAAATAAAATATATTTCTTTTTGATGCATAGTTCAGTTCTAACAGGAGAATATTAGATATATTAATTCCTCTTTATATTTAGAGGCGTGTTTGGAAATTTATTATCTCTACATTGAAATCTATGTATATAACAATAAGATAGAATAACTTTGACTTATCTATCCCGTATTGTTATAAAAATCTCTTTCGTGTTTCTTTTGTGTTATATAAATTATTTCGTGATTTTATTGATCTTATAAATCAAGTTAAAAAAATTCAAAAGAATATTTTCGTCATAAAAATATATCGTAATTATAAATTAAACAATCCAATTATGATAAGAAAACACATTGGAAATTTCAGTTTACTTAGCTATTACTTTGCATCTAATACGTTTTTGTATTTTTTGGTGAAATGACAGACTAAATACTCAAAAATCCTAAATATTACTTTAAGGTATATTTTCTTTCAGAAAATCTAATAAATTCCATTGTTAGCACTTATTTTACAATGAAAAGAATGCTCAACACTACATTTAAAGTGTATATTTATTATCACGTTGCATATAATCCTTTAACGCATTTGTCCGTGCCTGACACGGGCTAAATTCAATATAAACAAGGTAATCAAATAGCTTACACTTTGTTTGTACAACAATTTTTTTATAATTTTTACTCCTTTATCGCTTCCTAGACACACTCCACAACTGAACTTGCAAAAAAACTTACACTATACCTATATATTACTTTTCTGTCAAAAAAGAATTATCATACTTTACCAGTTTTTTCGAAAAAGAACTTGTGCTTTTAGGGGTTAATACGAGAGTGGGGTGATAAGTTTTCTACCAAAACAGGAAAATTTTTAAAAAATCTGTTTAAAGCTAATTTTATTTTTAACGTAGTCCCCTAACAAAGATATACACTTGTTTCAGAACTGTTACAATATTTGGATCCCCTCTCTGTAAGAATTTTCGTCTAAGGCCTCAAAGTAGGCATTTGTCAATGAGATGACTTCGATATCAGACGAGAATTTCTTTTTCTTCATAATTTTTTTACTGGATTCGAGGGGTCATATCAGGAGAATAAAGTGCATGAGGAGTCTGTAAATGTCAAGCCAACTCAATATTCATAGTCTGATGCATTACCATTACTAGCAACTCCAGAACTAGAGGGCTTGGCCCAGGGAGTTCTGTTGCAAAATCTTCCTGTGAGATTCTGTAAGCATGCGGAGTAATTTCAAATCTCAGTTAATGGAGTTTTGCTATCGTAATGACAACCTTGTGGATTAGAACATTGTCTTGGGTTAAACATGACTTTCTTCGCATCCAGACCTTGTTTTTTTTTCTTTGATTTTAGAATGCAACTTATCCAAAAGATTTACATAATATTCAGAATTGATTATTCTGCGTTTTCCTAAATAATGAAATAATAAAATTCCCTTAGAATCTCAAAAAGCTGATGCCATAATTTTTCAAGCAGATGGAGCACTTTTTGCTTTTTAGTTGATGATTTGCTCTTTGCTTTCCACTGTTTTGATTAGTGCGTGGTGTCTGAGTATAGTGATGTATCCTTGTCTCAGCCACAATTACGAAACGCTGCAAAAAATCAGTTGGGTTTAAGTTGTATAGTTCCAAACATTGATCCGATATCGCCATGAGCTGCAGTTTTTGATCCAAAATCAGATATATGGCACCCATCTTTCTGACAACTTTCTCATACCTGAAATATCAGTTAAAACATGATATGCTCGTTCTTCGGATATACCAACAGACTTATCAAAGTCTGTCAATTTCAACCGGCGATCATTCATAATAATTTTGTGAACTTTTATAGCGATTTATTCAGTAGTGGCCGATTTTGGTCTTCCAGAACACTCCACATCCAGAGTGCTTATATGACTACGTTTAAAATATGAAACCCCTGTTTTAACAGTTGTAAACAAAGAAGCAGATCTCCCCCCCCATTGTAGCACCTAACTTAGTTTTAATATCCGATGAATATAAGCCTTTTTTCTTAATCTTTTATCACAGCTCGCACTTCAGTTATCTCCATAGTCGATTAAACACAAGAGAAGAAAATTTTAAGATAGCACAGTAAAAAAAAAACAACCAAACACATATGCTTTGAATTATGCCGGAAGTACTAAAAAAGTCAGCTGTTTAAAGTGATTTTGTCAAAGTAATTTTCAGAACGCTCTCTCTAGGTCAGACCGGAAACTTTTCATCCACCCTCGTAATTCTTAAACTATGAACTTCTTATTAAAAATATAATGAATATATTGAATATATAGCCAATACCCCCTATTCAAATAAGCTAATGCTGTATTTGTAATTTGTTATAAGTATCTATCTTAAATTTTTCAGTATCTTGGGAATCGGTACTTTATTGGCTTTTTGAAGAACGTGCAAACATTTTCAATATTTGTACCACATTTAGCGTTTTTCCTAGTACGTAACCAGGTGATGTATCGATGTCTCATTAACGATGTATAATTAACACGTGCCTTTAGATATTCGGTAATAGGTAAGCATAAAAAGTCAAACGAAATCAAAACTGTTTAATATAGAATAAAAATATATAATTGCTTCAAAAATATGATGCTTTTTTAAGAATTACATTAGCTAAACATTTTTTATTCACTAAACATATTGTATTGATGAGAAATATTAGTTCAAAATGAGCAAAAAGTGACTTCTAGATACACTAAGGTATTGAACTAGTATTCTTGGGTCCCGGGTAAAAACTTAGGTTTGGGTTGGTTGTATGGCTGGTTTGGGAGTTAATTCTTTGCTAAACGAGGGATAGTTAGTTCAACATCTAATGAAGATTAAGAGCTTCCTAAAAATATTTCTTTGCTTAGAACTAAAACATTTAGATATAGTTGTCAAGGGATAAAGAGAGAAAATTTCCCTCTGGTGGACAATCAAAATTTTGATAATGACTCCTGAGGAAATTGGATTTTTATCTCTGCCATTTCTCAGGTCTTCTTGCTAAACAAAACCAGTTATCTTCCTCCCATAGCCATTACTAGAGTTGATAGAGTAGGTTTTCCCATTATAGGCATAAACAATGACTACAGTAAGAAATTTTTCTAACATACCCTTCCAGTTGTTTATAAGCCATGTATATACTTTGATAATTAAAATCTTAAATTTATTACTATGAGATTTTATTTTTAAAAATTTTCGATTGCTATGATCAATGTCTACATGATGCTACGACTTAATGATTTAATTCACAGTTTTACTTTATTTCCATATTTAAACCGAAAATAAGCTTACTGTTTTATACACATTTTTTATGTTTTAATTGATTTTATACATTCGAATCAATAATCAAAATCATTAAGTATTGAACTTATTAATTAATAAGTTAGTAATAAGTTAATAAGTTCAGCATTACATAACTTACTACTTTATTTAAAGCTTAATAAATACCATTTTACTTACAGTTTAGGCTTTTCCTGGACAATTATCCAAACTAGGAAGAACAAAAAGACTTTTCCATTTTTGAAAGACTCATATAAAAGTATTCGCTAAATAAGTAAATACCAAGCAAGTTTAAAAAAAACTCCACTTCAAACTGTGTACACTAGTTTAACAATCGAAGATTTACTGGACTACTACAGCTCTGGGGCTACAAACAAAGGAAAAGTGAATGGACTACAACAGCCATTTTTAAGAAACACTTCAATCTATAAAAGACACTTAAAAGAACCGTCCTCTCACAGTAGGTCCTGTTACGATGATATCCTTAGAACCTAAAAGGTTCCCATAGGTGTTGATTAGTGTCGAGGCTACCTAGGTTAAAGAGTTTATGGTTAATTATTGCAAAAATAACCTCAAATTCAACTTCATATTTTAAAACCTGATTGATATATATATATATATATATATATATATATATATATATATATATATATATATATATATATATATATATATATATATATATATATATATATATATAATATATATATATATATATATATATATATATATATATATATATATATATATATATATATATATATATATGTATATGTATATGTATATGTATGTGTGTGTGTGTTACCTAAAACTAAACAACTTAATTATAGTTGCATTTTAAAATAAATTTCTGGTGATTCTATCCTAAATTGCAATCTTTGGCGAAATTCTTTTGATCTCCTTTCTCATTCTGGAAAATTCGTGACTTCGTATCCACCAAAATTAATTCCTGCTTACTTCAGTAATCCTTATATTGCTGCTTTTATAACTTAGTTTCGTTCCATCACAGAACTAACTATTAACACATTAAATGGCTAACACACACTCCTATATAACGGCATGTACTCTTTTTCCGATCCAGAAGCCTAGGATACGAGATGCTAAAATAAGCTATCATTTTTATTTCCAAATTTCTACAAAGCAACCCTTTTTATGTCCTTCGTGCTGCCATCGTTATAGTCACCCCGTGACCTCTATAAACCCTTCTTATTGAATAATCAACTTTGTTCTGAATAGTTAAATATACAATTCTGTGACTTTTTATGCTCATAGGCTCAACCTTCGATGCTAAACGAATCACTCTGCTTTAGCTCAAAATTTTGGTCTCCCATATTCCAAGATCCCTACAATATGTTAAAAGCGATATATTTCATTATATTGCACACACATACTCACAAAAGGTCAAAATAATTTTTTTAATTACACATTACATAGTTAAGTTTGTTAAAGTTGATATAATGGCAAACAAAAGTAAGAAAATAAACCCATAAACATTTTGCTTTTTTATTTCTCTTTTTATCAGTAACATATTTTAATACTATATTTTTCATAATTTCTATTCAATTTCTGTTATTGATACGTAAATATATTATTCAGCAATAATTCAGCATCAGAAATATAGACCACTACAAATATTTTGCCCCTTCTTACAAATCTGTCTGAGTTTTTAATTGCAATAAATTTTTAAACAAATAATTCTTTAGAAATGACTTAACATATTACAAATCAATCTCTTTTTAAGTAACAATTTATGTAAAGAAATAGGTTTATGTAACATTAATTCTCAGTCATGAAGAGTCCAAAAAAAAGAAAGAAATAGTTTTTCTCACTTAATAGTTTTAGTAAAATCCTCTGCTTCTAAGAAAACTTCAGTTAGCATATGTTAATGCGAATTATTCCCTCTACCACCCTAAAAATTTGACTTAGATGAGTGCATGCTTGCTTTGTACACCTACTAGCCCCGTTCCAGTATATTTTTATATATAATACATATATCACTACATGTATTTATGCATAACACACATATATACATTGCAAATAATTGTAGTGACAACTAACTTTATAAATAAATAAATAAATATATATATATATATATATATATATATATATATATATATATATATATATATATATATATATATATATATATATATATATATATATATATATATATTTATATATATATATATATATATATATATATATATATATATATATATATATATATATTTATATATATAATATATATATATATATATATATATATATATATATATATATATATATATATATATATATATATATATATATATATATATATATATATATATATATATATACATATATATATATATATATATATATATATATATATATATATATATATATATATATATATATATATATATATATTATATATATATATATATATATATATATATATATAATTTTCTTTGAAATTAAAGCATTTGTAACAATGAATAATACAATCGATAAATAAATTCACCTGGTGTAAATACTGTTATAAACTGTTGCTGATTGAGAATTTTCTACTTTTTTTCCATTTCTGTTTACATTTTTCCTATAGATCTTTAGGGATTACATTTAAAAAAATATATTTGTCTACATGTTTGAAAAAAAGAATTACAATTTAGGTAAGGAATTCCTTGGAATTTATTTCCTAAGGAATATATTTTTAGTATACCATTGCTAGGAAAAAATGGATTTTATAAAGGCCTTATAAAGGTTAAGGAAACGGTGGATGTTACGAAGTCTTTGTATGACTAATTAACTTTTTAAATTATATTTAGAGTAATAAAACTCTTTAAAAATTGTAATCAAATTATAAATAAATTATGTGTATCGCACTTAAAATAATTTAACACACGAGTCACTGCAGACAAAACAACAATACTTTATTGAAAAGAACGTTGAATAGGAAATTAATGCATGATGTTGTGTGGTGATTGCCTATCAATACCCGAACTGTCATCCTGATACATTGTATTGGCGACCTTATTCACCAGATATGAATTTTTACGATTTCAGTCTTTGGGGTCACATGAAAGACTTCGTTTACAAACTGAAAACAAGAGCGCCATCTACGTCAAGAGCTACGTTACAGACTTTTCTATACGTTTAAAAAGACAAACTCTTGAATTTCTATCAGACAAATATGACAGGAGGTTGCATTATAGTTTCGACTCTGAAGGTTCTCACTGTAAAGCATCGTACATTAATATCCTTCCCAATGTGTTTTTTAAATAAAACAATTACTTTTGTGCTATTAACAACAACTCGTGTTATTTCATTTTAAGGTTGTAGGTTGATTAAAAGACACTCGGAAAATAAAACATGATGGTGCACCTCTCACACAAACCACTTGAATCATTTTTATACTTTTTCAATGCAGTTTAAGTATTTTGTTTTCTTTTCCTAGTAATAACACTATAGGAAATACAAGGTTGTAGCTTGTTCCACGGATTTATTTCCTTCTGTTAACCTGTATTAAAAAATACGTTGAACAATTTTCATTTTCTATAAGATATATTCATACATTTTCTTAGATTTAATGTTTGGCATTGTCATATGTTAATCAGTTAACAAACATTTTACTAACATTTTTTTAATTATGTTTGGACATATGTTATATTACCAGCTTAAATATGCATATGACCCGTTTTAGCTCAGTCAGCAAAAACAGCGGTCTCGTAACTGGATGGTTGCGTGTTCAGAACTCGAGCCGGCAAAAGATCCACCGTGTTCATTAATGGTAGCTGGGGGATTTAAATAGGTACGTGGTCTCAATGCCCTCCAAGTTCCTATGCGATACCTCTGGAAGCTTCAACGACCCTTGGGGTTTTCTGCTTGGTCCCTGTTTTCAAATTACGAGAACACACTTTGCTTGTGTTCTCTTAGGGAGTAATGTTGGCTGCCCATATGGTCTATAATAAAAATGGTCAATAAAATCCAAGGAGTTGCATGGGAAAATGCTTAACAGTCTAGAAACCCCAGTGTTATTAAAAAATATGAATATAATTACATGGTTATTGTTAAGGTTATTTATATGTTGATTAATTATCCCTATATATTTTACTTATAACTTATTTTAATACGTGATATTTCAAACCAAATATACATTTATTAGACCTGGGTTAAATTTTTTTGATACGTTGAAATCAATTTTAAATGGGTTTTTTTTTCTTGAATTAATGTTTCACAATAGTAAAATCAAAAGTACACTAAAAAGAAATGTATCTGATTATTTGTACTTTAGTTCAAACTATTAATAAAATTCATATTTCCATGGGATGGAAACATGATCGGGAACTACTTCACACAAATAACTGCTTAGATATCGAAATGTTTTGATTTTAAAATTTCATAATTTACTGCATGCAAACAATACAATATTGGTTATTTTTTCTCATGATAGTTACGTCTGACTCATAAGGAATTCTACATGAACCCCATTCTGCAATTATCATTAATTAGATATTACCACAGAAATTTCATTCCAGATATTTCCCCTCTGTTTTGGATCAAATGATTACTGAATAGATAATTTGCAAATAATCAGGAAATGTGAGTTATACAGTTGGCACGATTGTTTGAAATAGCGTAGGATCAGCTAAAACCTTCTCACTATGACAGGGACGACTGCTATCCTAGATGCTGCTTGATCCTTGCTATCTGAATGTAAAGCTTACTTTATATTAGTCTGTAATATATACGCATACACAAAGAGAGACAAAACGTTATATATATTCAAGTCAGAATTAATTGAAAAATATATAACTAAAATATTATAAACTCTCTTAGAGAGTGGGCCGATAAGGCCTAAATAAAACTAGATTTTCTACATGTATGTATGTGTGTATATATATACATATATATATATATATACATATACATATATATATACATACATATATCTATATATACACATATATATATATATATATATATATATATATATATATATATATGAAAATTGTTAACTATAAAATAGCTATCGAAAATTCTACTTTTACCCCTTCTCATTTTTAAATATCAAATTTTTCAGCCATAAAATGTAGGATAAAGGAAATTTATCCGTCTTAAATTATTTTTACCCAGTTCACAAAACTAACTCCGGAATAAATATCATTTTTCTGCCCACTGGCTGCATTATTTTGGAGAGATGCTCAGCTATCCCAGGGAAATGGTATTACAGTAATTAAATTGCTACATGTGTTCTTTCGAGTTTTTTGAAATGTGAAAAGTTCACTTTTGCCTCACAAGTTTACTGATCTAGATTAGTTGTCATGAGAACAAAACCATGTGACTCGTTCACTGTGGGGGCTGACATCGGCAGCAGATGTATGTATTTTTTTAGCATTCTATGTAGAGTTATTACACTGTGAAGATGACCGGTAGACCCATGCGTTTTAGAAATTTAATAAATGTGAAATTCCATGACTCTTTGGACTTAGTTTTTTTATATCATTACTTAAGACTTTTTCTGTCCAGCAAGCCCTGGAAAATTTAATAATAGGGGCTAATCGCGTGTAAAATTTTGAATTAAACCTAAATTGTGAGTTTATCTCTACTTTTGTCATGTGTTGAAAAAAGCATACGTCATATATATGATGAGTTTTCATACAACCAACGTGTTATCAAGATCCCTTATCAAGTTGAAGGTTAGTTCAAAATTAATTAAAATTACAATAATGAAAAGGAGATAGTTTTACCTCACAATATTTATCCACAGTAGTTTAAGATTACTACAATATGCGCCACTCAAATTAGAATTTTGTTCTTATAAATACATCTAAGAAAAGAACTGTGATGCTATTTTTCTTGGAAAGACGTTACCCAAATTTGGGCTCCAATACTCGCGTTAGATCACTCAAGTGTATCAACTAGTATTATATATCTCGACTAGTATCTGGCTAATTATCAGCTTCTTATTTAAGTGAAAGTTTTATCATATTATTTTTCTAATTTCCAATTAAATTAATATTCCTTCATCAATTATTTGAAGTTTAAATGCTTATTTTTAAATTTGAACATTTATTCAGGCCGACCTCTGAAATTATTTGCAAGTAATCATGCAAAGTCAATCGTGTAGCTCTCGGATGCGCTTCAATCATGAATTCATTTGCTATCAAAGAGAGATTTTTAGTGTTAATGATCTTTCAATTAATTTAGATGGTAAAGGTTTGTTAGATGCACATGCAATTTGAGAAAATCTCTTCAGGTACGACTTTCTAATGAGAAAAAAAATTACTTCTGTTTATGTTGATTTAATATCAACTCAATCATCATTAGTTTTCAAATTAAATAAATAATTATTTAATAATATTAGATTAATAATGCGTTATCAAATTTTTGTTCTTTGTACTCATAACAGTAATTATAAAAACTAAATATCTACATATATTTGTCCATAGGCGTCAATATATTAAAAGCTTCATCAATACACAACTCATAATATTTTTTATTCATTTGCATTACAAAAATATAAATAGAAAAAGAAGGGAAAATTATATTTAAAGATTAGGTACTGATATATGGATTTGAAGAGTTAATAACAGAAATTGGGTTCTTTCATTTGTTAAACAAGCATTCGTTTTTTTCCAACTCACTAAATTCCCCAAGTACATTTTATGATACACGGAATATATAGTTTAACCTTTTAAGGCATATTGTTTAAGAAAACTACTTCATAAATTTTTTAGATGGGGAAAGCCCATTTAATATTCCGTTAAGTATCTTCCCATTATTCATTCTTATCCAATTTTTTGCAGAGGTTTAGTGACAGAGTAATTTCTTGAAAGGAGAAAATATTGAATTTCTTGCGTTGAAAGCAACCTTTTTAGAGCAAAACAATGTCTTGAAAAAGTAATATACATGCCTGAAGAACCCATTATTTTAAGTTAAGTGCTTAATGTGCATGATTCGGAGGAACTCTCCCTCCTAAGTTATAATTAAAGCCATAAATGACTTTCGCACATTAACCACATTTTAGTAATTAACTTGAGCATACTAAACGGATTGATTTGTTGCTCAGGATATTGTGTTCCCACTTTTAAGAAAAACTCTTAGATATCTCCCCATGTCATTACTTAATCGGTAAAAATATGTGCATGATTGGTGATTGTATCTTATAAAATGCATTAATAAAAGTTATTTATGCATCATTGATTTTTACCGCTGAATTTATTCACGAATGTGGTCAAATGGAAACGTACTTTTGTGTTTTCCATTTCATTTTCATTAGTTTTCATACTAGAATTACAGAAGGTTTTTCTTTACCCCCTTTAAAAGTGTTTTACCTTGTAAAACACTTACATTTATTTTTAAAAAATTTCTCTTCTGACTTTTCTCATATATTATGTTGATTTTATATCAATTCAATCATCATTAGTTTTCAAATTAAATAAATAATTATTTAATAATATTAGATGAATAATGTGTTATCAAATTTTTCTTCTTTGTACTCATAATAGTAATTATAAAAACTAAATGGATGCATATATTTGTCCATCGGCGTCAAGATATCAAAAACTTCACCAATACACAATTGATTTTAGATTTTTATTCCTTTCTTTATCCAGCGCAATAAATTTTAAAGCCTCAAAGGGAAATGAGGATTAAATTTTAATTCTTATTAAGAAAAATTAAATACAAAAGTGTTTATTAGATCTAACAAACCTTTTTATGTTCTTAGACATGTTTATAAAATCCCATTTCAGTGCTGAGTACTGATACTGTATAATTTTCTTATTTGTTTCTTTATCTTTTTTTACATTTATTAATTTTACTAAAATGTCTATAGTTTCCAAATGCTTGAATGAATTTCTTATTTTACCATAATACCATTAGACTGGAATGATGAAACCCCAGTACACCGTTAACAGATTATTTGCTATACATAAAGAGTCATGATACAGTGAGGAAACAAATTGCCTATAAGAATCATAATTAAGTTAAAATATCTATTATAATAGAAATAAAGAGGAGCATTTATAGGGAATAATTAATACATAAAATATTTAAGTGTTGACAATTAACTTTCATGTATACCATATGATCTTAACAGACATTAAATATCTTTAATGGTGTTTTATTTGCGTACACTAAAGAATAAGTAAACATAATTTAACATTACATCCTAATTTATTGGAATCAAATAATATAAAAATCTCCAAATGCATTTGCAATTTAAAGCTTTTTCGATAAATAATAATTAAAAATCTGACAGTAAAGTTGTTATCCAATAAACAAAGGTGCTTACACTAATTGACGAAAGCAGCAGCTTAGTTGATGGATAAACTTTTATTTTCTGGATATAAACTGACAAACTATCCATATGACAAAATTACTCTAACATAGATCCTTAACGTTTACCAAAGAATGCTTTTCTTTCCTACCACCACTGAGTCTCTCCAACAACGGTAGATTTATTGCTCAATGATTTGATCTACTTAGTGTACAACAATTAGGGGACACTAGAGTATTATATCACCTAGATTTATATCTCACTATCTCCGAAATACGCTTCATCTAAAAGGCCTCTTCTGGAGGGTATTTATCTTCGTTTACCCTATCTAATAAAGAAAGTGTATAAAGAAAGCCTAAAATAAATACCTAATCAAATTTAAAATAAAATAGTCTTTATTTACTTGTATAGCTCACATGCATTTTCCATTTGCAAAAATGCACTGAATGTAATGCTTCACTTTTTATATCATATCCTGTCAGTTAAATTTTCAAAATATTGGTAAATTGGTATATTGTACTGGTATATTGTCAAACAATTGGTATATTGTTTCAGTAGACTTTATGTTTCAAATTGAACTACATGTCCCAACATGGAACTGTGTTAGGGTCGTATTTCAAATTTAAAGATCGTATTATGTTCTCAGGTTTAAAGCAAGTTTAAAGTATAGTTTGTTTAAAGTATTAAAAAACATTTTTAAATATATATTTTTTAAACTGCATGCTTAATCAAACTGTAATTTTTAAATAAAAATTTCAATTTTTAAAAATTTCTATTTACATTTTTGCTTCAATTTTTTTTATATATTTACTGAACCATACGTATATACAAGGTTTTACATGCCGGTTTAAATATAATAAATATTAAATTTTATATAGTTTTTAATATTATTATTAATATTAAATATAAATATTAAATATCAAAATTTATATAGTTTTTAATATTACTATTAATATTAAATATAAATATTAAATATTAAATTTTATATATTTTTTAATATTGCTATTAATATTAAATATTAAGTTGTATACTCTTTGAGTTATAATATAATGAAATATATAATTGGTTCAGTCCAATTTCAGCTTTTCCTCGAAAATAAATTCTGTCTACTGGCCTGAACTGTAAATTTATCTTACTTATTGGTAGTGGTCTTTGTTTATTCTAAATTTCCAAACTTAAATAGCACTAAGAATTCCACAGAAAATATTATACCCATAGTTAATGTAATTTACACTTACACCCCTGGTTAATAAATCCTATGATGTATTAACTGCAGCATAACTGTAACTTAGCTTTTAGAATAAATATTAAATATTTGGTGTTTCGGTCGTCTACTCACTGGAAGTAATGTAGATAACTTAATGTAGATAGGTCTCCCATTCTAATACGGAAGACATATGAAAGGTATATAATGAACAAAAATCGTAAAAATTAGTAAAAGTTTGGAAATTTTAGAAATTTATTTAGTAAATGAGGATAAAATATGTTATATTTTCTTTTTATCATAACTTCTCTTTTCGGAATAAATCTTTCAGTAGTAGAAACATTAATGACGTGTTTATATTGGAGGAACTCTTAAAACTAAACAAATTAAGACTACAGCGAAAAATATGTTAAAAACAAGTAGCTGAAGTTTTCTAAAGAATATAAGAATTTAAAACCACTTCAACAGGTTTGAAAACTTTCAGATTTAGTATGTATTCTCTCCTCTTGAACAAAAATTTAAACTGAAATATAAATATAAACAAATATACAAGGACGTCCAAAGAGATGGATATCTTGAAAATTAAAATTAGATTATTTTTTAGACAGTTCGCAGCCAACCAAATCCTACACATCAGTAGAGATATTCTATTTTTATAGTATTCAATTATTAAACTTTGAAACCTAAGAAAGGTTAACTTTTACTATTTCAAGTACAACAGCTACTTATCTATGTTGACATACAAAAGTAAAAAAAAAATATAGGCTAGAAAATTTACACAAGAAATAAGGCAACAGATTGATATAAAGTTATCTTTGATGTTATTCAAACTTTTGTTAGAAAAATAAATTTCTCACATTATGGTCTGCATTTTAAAATTCTTAAATATCTCTTTGGAGGATCATTGGAATGACAAATTCGAAGCATAAATGCACTAGACAAACAAGATGATTTATATCATGTTATCGATCGTTCTGAATCAGTGAAGAGCTGTAATGTACATAAACCCACATACAACAGGTTATTAAACTACATTCGTATGCAAAATTAAGATAATTTAATATTTCGTTGAATATCATGAAAAAAACTGAATGAAATTTAAAACTACTGCTTCGAGAGAAAGGTACAAATTATATAAATTTCTATGGAATACATAATACATCTCGAATACCTACTTCTTCCCCCAATACATGCTCATGGGAGGAGCCACTAGCTGAACAGACTTTATAAGCGCGTGTGACAAAACACACATTTCGTTCCCTAGTTCAGCCCACCGAGTATTTTTGAAACAATCTGTTAAATTCAAGTTCTGACCTTAAAAATGAGTAACTAGCAACGTTTAGATGATGGAATGAGCAAGTTAATTGAAGGTTAGTCTCAAGTCCAGATTTCTAAGGAGTTCAATTTAACACCCAACGTCGCATGCAACTAATAACAACAGTTCCAGGTTATCGTATCTAGCCAGAGAAATCCTTGGCAAAGTCGATCAAGAGCCAGGATGACAAGAGAAGATCGTCATTTTTTCATTACAGCGAGCCATAACATTGAGGCTACCGCTTTTCAGCTCTCTCGAGGCTTGTATGCGGCCACAGAAATCCCAGTTTCATGGGTGAATGTTTCCAGAAGACTTCATGAGAGAGGGTTGCTTTCTATAGTACCTGCTATTTGCTTCTACACTCGCTTCTACAAATAGGAGAATCCGTTTAGCGTGGAGAATAGCGTTTGGACTATGGATCAACGTACGATTGGTCTCTTCACTACTAAGTCCTGGTTCAGCCTAACCCACCGACTCTCGACATACGTTCTACGGAGAGAACCAGGAAACAGTTACCGCCCTCCAAAGTCCGTGAAATCGATCATTGTGCTACCAAAAGTTTAATGGTCTAGGCAAGTATCATGTTGGATGGCCGAACACCCTCTCCATGGCTTTGAAAGAGGAAATGTGACTACTGTGAATCATATAGATGAGGTCTTGGAGCCCTATGTTCTCCTTTTCAAGGGTGCAGTTGGCCCTGAGTTTATTTTAATAGACGATAACGTGAAACGCCATAGAGGTCTTCTGGTCGACGGATTTCTAGAAAGTGAGAATATTCGTCGAGTAGATTGGCCAAGCACCTGACCTCAACCTTATAGAGTATGTCTGGGACGCCCTGGGGATGGCAATTGTAACTCGCAACCCTCCTCTGAGAACCATCCAGGGCCTAATAACAAAGTAGCTAAACAATTGATATGAATATATAAACTGCCTTATTTCAAGTATGAAAGCACTCGGTGAGGTCTGTATACAGCCTGTATCTCTTGTATCCGTAAGAGAGAACCATACTTCCTATCAACCCATTTTTCTTCTGTTCTGCAGCCATTGTTTCACACCTTCCTACTCCAATGAGTGTTACGCATAATCATTAGTATGTGTTATGAATTTTGAATGTTTATTTGTTTTGTATTCTTATCAATTTATATACATATCAAATTTCATTAAAATAAGTCCAATAGTTCTAGAGATAATTGAACAAATCTGAAATTTCTCTTAATTTTGAACATGCATTTCGATAGATTTCATATGTTCCTTTTAAATAACTAATTTTCTTTATGTCAACATATTAGGTTAGGTTTTATACCATTTTCCTAAATTTGAAAACAATATGCTTGAAAATCTTGAAAAGGGATGTAAAACCTAACTGAAAGAATGGTCTTTTAACGTCTGTTTACAAAAACCATAATTTTAAAAATTACTGTAGCGACAAGCTTCTTCATAAGATTTATACAACTTAGGCAAAGAATTTTGTAGTAATGCTTTTTCTCCCCAGAGAATAATAAATTGTCTCAAAATCACAGTAGCTATTCTTTCATGATAACGAATAATGCTTTTTCGGTCCCAATTTCTTTGTTTTTAGTTGTATTTCAAGGTTGAGAATTCTTCAACAATGTTTCTCTTGGGAAGATGTTAAATAATTAAATAAACTCCATTTATTTAATTACATATACTTTTGTCTTTTCTTTGTATACCAATTCAAAAGTCTGCTGTTTTCAGTACGCTTATTCAAGTTTTTCTCTAACTTACAGCATTGTTCCATCAAACAATTAATCTTAGCATTAAACACGATGCTAAAAATGATATAATAATATAATTTGTTAACAGAATGTATTATTAACATTTCAGTACTTTACCAAATTTTGTAGAATTTAAAATCATTTCAAAAATTGTGGTAAAATTAAAAAGCGTTTCCTTTAGTGAGTTTAACTAAAATGAAAATTCAAAATTGAAACTACTAACTTCTTAAAGAAACTTTTAGTTTTCGTGTTGCCTACAAGAAGTTAAAATTTTCCATACATCTCTCTTTCCCCCCCACACACACATTTTCCCTATGTTTTTTAATTTTATCTTTCTTTTACTGCTACATTTCTTTTGAAAAATTCCAGAATAATTAACAATTTTTCTTCTTACACTAACGCTTATAGTTTTTAAAGGTCAAAGTATGCAATATAGGAATCAGGGAAAGAATAAAAAAAACTTCACCCAAATTTCATTTCGCTTTTAGCTTTTGATTAGATTATGAGGAATTCGAGGAAATTATACAAGCGATAGATGAAAAGATCTTTTCACTGTAATGAAGTATGATAAGCAGTAAACGTTTAATAGAAGGGCCTACTAAGATTAAATACTGCTGTACGGTCTCACAGATTTCTTCTCTAAGTATTCCCCCCTCTAAATTATAATTGACCCGTGACTTTCTCAATATCTTACTGCAGAGTGCTGTCAAAATCGTTTACCAAATGGCAAGCTACTTTAAAATTATTTGAAATTAATGACTGTAGATCATTTATCTCTCATAATACGTCAATAGTAGTTAAAAGGTGAATCCCAGGTTAAATAATTAAATTCAGTTACTTTTATTCGCTACAGTCCACATTTAGGCAAAATGAATTCTGATGAGACTAGGACATACTGCTTAATACCAGAACGCCTGAAGAATTTTTACTTACTTTGTTAAAAAGGCTGCCCAGTACACACACACACACATATATATTTAAATATAGATAAATATTGGTATATATGCATAAACACACGCCTATAAACACACACACACACATATATATATATATATATGAACACACACATATATATGTATATGCAATACCGGGGCTATTAAGTGTAAAAGCGGGAAATTTTCTATGGCAGCTGGTAGAACATTTCTAGGTATACCCTTTGATAAGGGTTGGCCAAATACTACTTTGAAAGCAGGTGGCTAACAGCCCAGAACCACCCTTGTATACATGTATATATCACATACATACATACATGCACATATTTATATAAATGTTATACATGTCATTTTTATGTTCTGTATAAAATTATCCAGATTATTAGAATCTAATACAGTTTTAATATATATAATTTATTAGAATGTATACTTATTATATATTTGTCACTATAGTATATACACTGAAGAGCCAAAAAACTGTTATAGGCATGCGTATGCAAATAATGAGATAAGGAATCAATCAGAATATTGCGCTGCGGTCGGCAACGCCTGTATAAGATAACAAATGTCTGACACAGTTGTCAGATCAGGTACTGCTACTACAATGGCAGGTTATCAAGATTTAAGTTAGGTTGAACTTGGTATGATAGGCTGCGCACGAGGAATGGTATTTAACAACTTCGAGGTAGCGATGAAATTTGGATTTTTCTGTACGACCATTTCACTAGTGTACCATGAATACCGGAAATCCGGTAAAACATCAAATCTCTTATATCGTTGCGGCTGAAAAAAGATAGTGTAAGAACGGGACCAACAACGACTGCATTAAACATGATTAAAGGGCAACTCTTCCTCAAATTGCTGCAGATTTCAATGCTGGGACATCAACAAGTGTCAGCGTGCTCAATTCAACGAAACACCGTCGATAGGGGGTTTCGTTGCCAAAGGCCCACTTGTGTACTGCAGAACACAAATCTTTACTTCTCGCCTGGGACCGTCAACACAGACATTGGACTGTTGATGACTGGAAACACGTTGCCTGGTTTGACGAGTTCCGTTTCAAATTGTATCTAGCGGATGGACATGTATAGGTATGGAAACAACTTCATGAATCCATGGACCCTGCATGTGAACAGGGAATGGTTGGAACTAGTGGAGACTCTGTGTTGGTATTGGCAGTTGGAGTGATATGGAATCCCTGATACGTCTAGATACGACTCTGACAGGTGACACGTACGTAAGCATCCTATTGGATCACTTACACCCATTCATGTCCATTGTGTATTCCGATGGACTTAAAGAATCCCCAGCAGGACAATCCGACATCCCACACTTTCAAAATTGCTACAGAGTGGTTCCAGGAACACTCTTCAGACTTACACTTCCGCTGGTCACCAAAATCTCCAGACATGAACGTTATTGAACATAACTTTGATGAATTGCAACGTGCTGTTCAGAAGAGATCGCCACCACCTCGTACTGTTAGTAATTTATGGACAGCCGTACAGGATTCATGGTGTCAATTACCTCTATCACTACTTCAGACATTAGTCGAGTCCATGCCGCTTCGTGTTGTGGCAATACTGCGTGCTCTCGGGGCTCATACATGATGTTAGGCATATGTACCAGTTTAATCATCTTAAATGTTCTACTGAACGTTTAGCTTTATCGTAGAAATACTAGCATTATCCGCAACTTCATCTGTGTGGACTTGTATACATCTTCCCATGCCCATATCACGCTCTTTCTAGTGGATTTTCTTAATATTTTCACTCTTAATTTAAAGAAAACATTTTCATAATAGATTAATCTATTCAACTGGGTGTAAGGTAGGTGAAGATTTTTAAATGCAATGCTAAGGATGAATGGACATTCATTCATTCTCCAACCCATTTCACCCTTGATTTTCCTAATTTTTTTTATTCTTAATCCATAGGTTTGGTTTGGTTTTGGAGCGCTACGGTCTACTTTTTGCAACACGAGGGCTAATGAGACCGGGACCTACTGCTTAAAGCCGATTCCGAACGGCCACGAACATCCATGCCATAGTGGGATTCGAACCCACGAACTCCAGTTCCGAAGGACAGCACCCTTAATCCATAGGTAATTAATCAATAGAAAATAATTTCATAACAGAGAAATCCATTGGACTGGTTGTAAGTTAGAGACAGATTTTTAAATGTAATATTAAGGATTTATTCGGCAGGAAGGGCATACATTTCATCAAGTCTTCTAAGTTCCTTTAATTAACACTTTCTAAGGATATGAGGAGAATATTTACCATCAATTTAATCAAATTATTAAAGGCTCTTGGTAAGCTATATTAACCATTTTTCATCTGTGCTATTATACATTAATAAAACCAGAAACTCACTAATAATAATATTAATTATTATAATTATAAACTGTTAAATGCATAATTAACACATAATTCAAACTTTGATTAATGTAAACTTCGAAATTTTCAAATTTAATATACCAATACTAGAAACCAATAGTTCGTTAAAGGGTTATATGTTGTACTGTTTGATGGTACTTACTTAAATATAAAATGGTATAACTTAAATATAAAAGCTAAATACATTGTGTTGCTGACTATTTTTTATCTATTGATGACTGTTGATTTTGTAGTACATTCTTTTCATGTATATCCAGCCATTCAATCTGCCAAAAATGCAGCCAAGCAGCACTTTTTCTTCTGACATTGCTTACAAATATTCAGATTTCAAACTAAAAACTTATTTACCTATTAACACATTGTGTGCGGGTACATTTCGCGGCGGAATTGTACCGGGAGAGGGAGTTTTGGGTGTAAATTTAGTTATTCAGTTAAATCTCAATAGATCGAAAATTATTTAATTTTTTAACCAACTTTTCGTATTTTATATTGAAATATATAAACAAATATATAAATAGAAATATATAAATAACAATTATAAGATTTTTGTAAACAAAAAATATATATATTTTAGTGGATAAATTTATAATAGTATCGTAAATATGAAAAATCAAATAGAAATAGTAGTATATAGTTTGAAGTTTTTCGAATTATGTTATATATAAATATTTTTACATTATAAAAAAATGAAAAGAGCAATCTTAAAACTAATAATGTAAAAACTAGTTTTTAATTGTCTAAATTTTTCTAGAATTTATGTAGTAGACAAGAATATTCGGCTTCGTTTTCCTGTATAAACCATTATTTTTTTACCCACAAACAAACCATGTTGTTACACTAACCCGTACTAGAACGTGACCCGCGCTCAAGTATCCATCATCAGAAAACATACTAGTACGTGTCCTGCATACAATGTGTTAAAATATAGCTTATATTACTCAGGGATAGTATAATTTCTATTAGTAAAAGAATTTTTAATATCATTCAAATAATTCCAGGGACAAACAAATAAATTTTACTTCTTTAGAATACAAGAACAATTCAAGTTTTATTTATAGCCATTACAGGTGTCTTAAGTTTGAACCCTGGGTCACATGACCGACATCAATGCGACAATCCATAATTAATTAATTCTGGATTAAATTTAAAAGTACAATAAACTAAATGCTTATTTTATCAGGAACATTTTTTGTAATTCAAAATATATGTCTACGACAAACGGTTGTGTAAATAAAGGCTTATTAAAGACTTTACAATGCACTTGTATATTCAACTGAAATAATTCAGACATTAATGGTTTAACAGTACAAGTAATAATAAAAATATATGAAGATAATAATGTGGGTATTTATATAAATCAACCATAAATTCAAATCTAATGGAGTGAAAAATCTCTCATTATAATGCAAATAAATAAAGTCAAAACCTAGTAACAAATCTGAAAAGTCAATGCTGTTTCGTTTTTTGGGAAAAACATAATTAGATAGTAAATTTAGATAAAATTATTCAAACATTTTTTCTGTATTTATGCAAACTGCAAACATTGTCGAGATCGGTTACTAAAAAGAAGAGCCTTGTATGAAGAGTAAATTTATAATTGCTGAAAATAAATACTTTTTCTTTAATAATTTTTTGCCTAGTCTTGATGATGTTACTCTTTTTTTTTTTTAAGATTACCTTCAGACAGAAACTTATATGCCTATCGAGTTTCCAATTCAAAAATTTTCTAGTCAACTATATTTTTTTTACATTTTTTATACAGAAGCATATCATTTTTAGAATTCCTCTGAGAAAAGATGCTTGACAAGAGTTTTCCGAGAATTTTTCTTTTCATAAACAAATATGTATAGAATAAGTACCAAGAAGTATATTTTAAATGCATCATTAAATTTTATGATCTTATATGTTCTTAAGTTACTTAAATACACCAATAATACTAAATTAACTGATTTATTCTAATTGTGAAGTATTATTAAAGAAATAAAGAATAAGAGATCATTATTATTTTTATTTATCTGAATATAAATAACGATTAATATTATTAATAAAATAGTTTAAACCACTAATTATATAAAATAGCTTAAAATATAATTTTTTTTCTAGTTTTGATGATGTTTCTTTTATCTGAAGGGCTTATCACACGTCAACCTGTACTCGTTGGAAAAACAACATATTAAGTTATCGATTCTTTTTTTTTCAATCAAGAAAGCGCGTATTTTCGTGTGATTGCAAAATATTTTTAACTGATATATTTTAATTCTGGTCAATGTGTAATATGAAATTTAATCATCTTAAAATTCATTCCCATTACACCAGAAACTAGGGCATTCTTAATCCAGGAAAGGAATCGTAAACTGAATCTGTTTCTTTTTAAACGCGAGTAGGTTGACGATCACACGTTAACACATACGTGTTGAAAAAGCGGCAAATTCAGTTTATGATTATTTTTATCGTTGTAGAATAAGAGAATTTCTCGTGTGATCGCGAAATATTTTCAACTGATTAAAGGCCTTATCGTAAGTCAAAATAAATTAAATCGGTTTAAACTTCTTTTACTGTAACACGAGAAACAATCACATTCTTCAAAAGTAAAACGAACCATAAACTAACACAACAACATGTTTTGTTGGAAAAGCAACAGATTCAGTTTAGGATTTCTTTTCTCGTTGAAGAATATGCGGATTTCTCTTGTGACAGTGAAATATTTTCAACCGGTTAAAGGCCTTATCATAAGTGAACCTCAACTAAATTAAATAGGTTTAAACTTTTTTGCTGTAACACGAGAAATATTTGCCTTCTTCACAGTAAAAGGAATGATAAACTAACATGTCAACATGTTCTGTTGGACCAGCAACAGGTTCAGTTTAGAATTTCTGTTTACGTTGAAGAATACAGAGGTTTCTAGTGTAAGAGAAAAAAATTCAATCATTAAAGGCCTTATCACATGTCAATTTAAAACAAAAGAAATCAGTCGAAGAAGTTTCGCTGTAAAACAAGAAATCTGCTCATTAATCACCAGTAAAAGGAATCATAATGTAACACGTACATCTTCTCATGCGATAAGGCTTTTAGACTACCTTCATTAAAGACAAAAACTGTTAAATACACATCGAGTTTCTAGATCTAATCTTTTCTAATGAACTATATTTTGTTACATTCTTTTTATACAGAAGCATACTGTTTTTAGATGCTTAACCAGCCTCGTCCAAAAATTTTACTTTTCGGTAAATGAATATTTATTGAATAATTATGGAGTAGTATATTTTAAATGCACCATTAGATTCTGTAATCTTATAAACAACCGATATTAAATTACTTTATACTAATAATACAGAATTAACTGCTTTAATGTAAATACTGTTTAATAACTGCTTTATTGATAATGTATAAAAATTCCAAAGTATAAGTTTGGTAAAATGTTTAATTATCTGGATATTAAAGGTTAATATCATTAATAAAATAGTTTAAGGCACTGATTATATTTCTTTGACTCTTAAGTGAATGCAAAGATTCTTTCAAGAGAATTAAAAGAGTAAAATTCCTAAGCTCCCAAAATGTAAAAAAATTTGGTGTGGACACGAAATGACTTCTTTAAACGATTATTAAATTATATACGTTTTGTTATTTTCATTGTGTAATGCATCACTAGAATTATCATCGGCACATTCTCATAAAGTATCAAAGTTAATTTTGTTTTTCAAGATAACATTATTTTCCGAGTAAAACTCAAATCTTGCCATCAGTAGTGACCGGCAGTGTTAATATCCGTTACATTGAGATTTTTTTCATTATATAAATATTTTGGGAAAAATGAAAATTTCTCACAATTACCATACTTTCTTTATTTCTTATGATATAATGAAACACATATCAAAGATATTCTTCACAAATAATAGATTTTATTTTTTTTATTTTTAAAAACGGAGTTAAAAGCATCATTAAAACAGTTTCAACTACACGTGAATACTTGTATCTTTTGTATTGTTTAGATCAGCAATGTTAAAGCTTTTTTTTTCAGAATTTTTGTTATATATAATGCGGATTGCAATCAAAAATGGAACTTCATAAATGTCATAACAGTCTTATAAACAAAATTTCAAAAGTCTACGGCTAATGATATTTGAATTATGCTCAGCAGTATTAATACCAGATATATTGAAAGTTTAAGATATATAACGTTCAGACTTCAATCAAAAAGGGAGGTGTACAGATAGATGTCATAACAATTTAAAATACAAAATTTCAACATTCTGGCGCTATTTATTTTTTATTTTTCTAGATACATAGGTTTATACATGCGTATACACAGACGTCACTACGAAATGTCTCTAAATATATTCAGGTATGGTTAAAATGGATTCAAAATTTTGAAGTTAAAGCTTCCTTGTACGTACGTACAGGTGTAGTACTGAAATTTTATTCAATCATGTTAAAATGGGAATTTACTTTGAAATCTGACCACTAAAGATTTAGCTATTGTAATGCTCCTTTTACTTCGTACAAGAAAGTAAAAAAGAAGACATTTAATAAAAATCAAATCATCTGTACAAATACTGCCTAAACCTAAAATAAATTATATAATTACATTGGTTTATAATATATTTTATATAATGCGTTTCTCTCCCTCCATATATAAATTCTTTAAAAATCATTAATCTCAACTAAAATGATGACACTATCCCATTACAAAACAGTGATCCTGATACGCATTACTATTAACATAACATTTTCTTCATTAAATAGCTATTGCTTGTGAGAACAAAATTAGATCATTTTCCAATTTCTGCCTAAACTTAAAATAAGTTATACAATTACATTAGTTTCTAATATATTTTACACAGTTTATTTCTCTCTCTTCATATACAAGTTCATTCAAAAATAGTAATCTCAACAAAAATTATAACATTAAACCATTATGAAATATCGATAGAATTGTTATTAATAATATAACATTTTCCACTATTTAATGGCTATTATTTATGAGGAAAAAATTGAATCACTATTTTCCGGTTATTATCTAAACTTGAAATAAGTTAAATAATTACATTAGATTCTAATATACTTTACATTATGTATATTTCTGTGTATGTATAAATTTTACTAAAATTATATTCACCTATTATGAGTAGGTAATCCTGATACGCCATTGTTATACATATAACATTAACCTCCATTAAATGACTATTGTTTGTGACAAAAGAGACCATTATAAGACCATTTTTTGGTATTGTCTAAACTTGAGATAAGCTAAATAATTATATTATTTTTTAGTATATTTTATATCGTACGTGTGATGAGGCGATTTAGATCAGTTATATAATTTATTCATTCATACAAGAAGTAAAATGCTCGGGATCTAAATCTGACCTCATCACATCTTTATAAAAGATAGAGGACCATAAATTTATATTCAACGGATATTGTTGTCTGGTAAGGTGGTCTCGGACGGGGTTCTGATCCCAGTCCCAGATTAGAATCCCGTCTCCGTACTTGACATTAAATAAGAATATACTTTTGTGGAGTTATTTATGAGTCCCTAAGAGACAGTGCCCAATTAGAAGGGATAAGGTTTTCCACGATGGCGGTCTCAAGGCAGGGTTTAAGCAGACCAATTGGATTCTTACAACTATCCCGATTGGAGGATAAGAAGGAAGAGGGGACAAGAATGAAATTAATAAAATAAGAAAGATCGAAAAAAAGAAAAGGTGAAGGTATTCGGTAGTCGAGACGAAGAGAGGAGTCCGACAGAAGAGGTTCGGGAGTCGAATAGACTAGACAAGTCCGATGGAAGGTGTTCGGTAGTCCAGAGAGTAGTCCGACGGAACGAGTTCGAGAGTCCAACCAAGTCCGACAGGAAGTGTTCCTGCATCAAATAGCACGGCCGCACCCCAAAACACTCAGGAGGAAGCCCCTGACCAGACCGACGAAAGATCCATAGATACCCATCAACCAGCAGTGTTCCGGGCACACCATTTTAGCTCCCCAAAGGTACCCCCTTTTACATACATTTTGAAATTGAGATTAGGTCCTCTCTCTTATATTTACATAATTTTTTAAGTATTAAAAAATTATTGTCAGAACTAATTTAGAAGATGTTGATAAAGCATATTTTATGAAAATTAGCATCAGTTTTGTATGTACATAGATGTATATATATTATAATAAATTTTTTTTTTATATTAAGCTAGTTTCGGATGCTGTTAATTTAGCTTTTAGTTTAGTTTCATATCTTATGTCTGTAGTTTCTCAGAACCCGTGGTTAAATTTAGTACTAAAATACTTTTACACAACGCAATCAAAATAAAATCCCACTATACATTTGATCACAGGTTTATACTCAAATAAAAACGAGGACTACACGACAGTACGTTTTCCTCTATATTTTATAAACTCCTGCAAAATTAGTAATTTCAACTAAAATTATAATATTAGTCGATTACAAAAAGGGGGTTCTTGATACGTATTGTTATTAATACTGTGGGTCCTGGATGGCTTGAGCACACAATTAACCACTCAGATTTACAAATACAAACATTTAATTGAAATATATATGTAGGTTAATCATCAAATCCCGTCTGGATTAACATATCATAATAATCATCAACAAAAAGGAGAAAGCTCAAGTGCCGTCTGCACCTAACGACCGTGCTCGTCTACGTCCGACTTCCATCTATCTCTGCGTTCCACTGGGCAGAGTTGCTGCTGCCAAACTGCAAAAGGAAAACTTCGCTCGCTTGGAGTAAATTCGCCTCGCTGAGCATTACTAAGGGTGCCACGCCTACAATAATATTACATTTTCCTTCACTTAATGGTTAATGCTTGTGAGAAAAAAAATTCATTATTTTTCGGATACTTGAATTAACCCTTAATTGGTACGTACATCAACCAAAATATTCCAAATGTTCTAAATCTAATTTCATAGAACAATTCAGAACTTACCAGGCATAACTGACCTTCATCATATTCTGAATGCTAATGATATTTTGAAAAAAATACATTAATCTTAAAGTACTCGCTAAAATGAAAAATATAAATGTGAAAACTTCAAAATAAATGTAACTTCGGCGATTTTATATACTTCATTAAAATATCTTTTAACTTTCAACTATTAAATGCATTTCAGCCTGTTATACACTAAGCAACAAAAATAGAAATTTTAAACAATTTATAGCTTAAATTTAATATATAGTTTATTACTACCAATAAGAATATGTCACAAGCAGAAAGTAATTCAAATATTTCAGCTTATTTATACTATTGAAAATGTTTTCAACGAATAGATTTTTAAATTCCATCATAAATAAAAGAAGTGAAATACTGTGTGTATTTAATACAGCTCAAAATAGCTAACAACTTCAACTGAAAAGAAAAGATGTAGTACAGCATCATGAAAAAAAACCAAACATTTTCCTCCCATCCGCAGGCTATTTACAGAAGTTTGCTTAACAAATACTTGTGTGTATTGTAAAGGCATGTGATCGCACTTTAAATAAGATGATCTTTTATACAACACCATTCATTTAAGTATTTCCAGTATTTACAGAGTTTAATGTAAACAAATT
This sequence comes from Pardosa pseudoannulata, assembly GCA_032207245.1. NCBI lineage: Eukaryota > Metazoa > Arthropoda > Arachnida > Araneae > Lycosidae > Pardosa > Pardosa pseudoannulata. Next base: position 27,443,286 of record CM063503.1, on the reverse strand, counting down.
TTTGAGTTAAAAATAAATAATGAAGGTCAATTACGTAACTG
>CM063503.1:27435745-27438245 GCA_032207245.1 Pardosa pseudoannulata | reverse complement strand
CAAATTCTTTAAGAAGTACACAGTTTTGAGATGGTGCCTGGATAATTTTATTTTATCTAACAATAAAACACATCTGTCATTTTAATGTTATAGTCTTTAGAACTATTATAAGCTAAAAATTTATATTATATTCTGGAGTCTTGTTAGAAATTTTAAATATAAAGATGAATAAATTCGTAGTGATTCTTAAATATATTAATTGAGTTCTGCAAAAAAGCAGCCTTTTTTTTAAATCAGTTTAAATATTTATATCATTTATTCATAATTTCTAAGTTTTGTATTTTATTTCGTTTTTCTTAAGTTAATATGTTACATCTATATTAATCTTTTTTTCTTTTTTATGATTTAATTGTAAATAGATGTCGAGATTGTGTTCTTCAGAATGGCAACATGAAAAAGAGTCAAAAGTAATTAAAGAGATTGATTTGGATTTTGGTTTGGAGCGTTACGGTCTACTTTTTGCCATACGAGAGCTAATGAGACCGGGACCTACTGCTTAAAGCCGATTCCGAACGGCAACGAACATCCATGCCATAGTAGGATTCGCACCCACGAATTCCAGTACCGAAGGCCAGTACCATAACCAATCGGCCTAAATAGATTGAAGATTGTGTTCTTGGTTTCGCAAAATATTTGTCATTGTCATTTATTTAAACAGCTACCAATAAATTCCCTAGCTTACACATATACAAATAAAATACTTCAGACTATGACACATAAATGTTTACTGATATATTCATGAGAAACAAATTTTTGGGATTCAGTTTTCAATGAAAAGTTAATTCACTTTAGTCAGCAGAATAATAAATTTTACCCCAAAGCATTTATAATGATGAAAATAATTTCCATTGCTTCATTTCGTGCATTTTGAGCTTTAATATTTCAGATGCTTAGTAAAATTTCAAAATCATCCAAACACAAATGTTATTTGCCTTTGAACAAATAGCTATTCAAGTTGTCAAATTTTAGATAGCAAATATTCAAATTACGACTCCTACTCAGGTATCTATTTCCGGCTTGTGACTCTTTGAAATATAAAGTGCAAATTTGTAAACGAAAATCAAGCTGTAAAATGCAGAATTTATGTTTTGCTGATATAGGCGTCTGTTTCGGTAGCCCTTGTATTTTGTTTAAGCTTCAATCAGGTCTGTAGCGAGGATTTAATTTCTAGGGTAGGATAGGATCAGGTGAGTTAAGACTTAAATTAGATTCAGCCAATTATATATTTGTTCACTTTCTAGATCAATAAACATGAAATATAGTAAAAAAAAATCATAGAAACTTTAATCTTAATAATAGCATTAACCCCTTAAAGTGCACGCTCGATTTAACTCGAGCGCGCTAAACTAGTCAAACTGTACACACTCGAGATAATTAGAGGGCCGTTGTACTTTATGTTACTATAATTTTTCACACTCGAATGTAATCGAGAATTGAAAATAACAATGTGAAAGCCAAAAAACAATAGTTTTATTGATATTTATCATTTACATGATATTGTAAGCTTCAACACTTATTTATTCAAGCATAACAAATATTTTTTTTTCTACTTATCACTTACGACTTATCTCTTCCTTGTGAGCCAATTTCCAACAGCGTATTCATATTCATATTCTGATTCGCTCATTTTCAATATATATTCTACTAAAATATAATACAAAATAAAATATAATTGTTAACTGTTTTATTACTAAGCTCTGGCTGTAAAGACATCCTTGACTCTAGGTGTCACTTTATATACTTTATTCTTGAGATATTAAACATAAAGGTTTCATATAGAGAAACAGAAGAATGTAGAGATCTAAGCCATCCAACCAAACAAAGTAGATCATAGCGTCTCAAACCAGACATCCTTCTAATAACCTGGGGAATGATTATTAAAAGCGACAAATGGTCAAAAGATCAACTGCAAAATTACCATTTTGTTCCTTAAAGTTTCAAAATCGGAGATAGAAAAACCATAGCACTCTGATCAGTGCCTGGTTATGGTCTAAACATAGTAACCCCGGGCCTAGGGTCTCAAATGTTTTAGAGCCCCAAAAACAAAAAAAAACTTTTAAAAATTCAAAATATATATTATACTTCATTCGAAATTTAAATTTTAAGTATACAGCCATTTAAAAATTTTGGATTTAAAATAAATTTGTACATACTAAAAATACATGGGGAAGGAAGGGATAGATAACAAATCATGCTATTTTATGGTCACTGTTTAGAGGAGAGGGAGAGCTGTAAAAAAGACACCAAAACTTATACATATTTATTTATGTTGGGGGTGAAGGACAAAACATTCTAAGCCTAGGAACTCAAACATTAATCGGGATCTGACTCGTGTATGTATATACATCTCATTTCCATCATATTCCAATGGTAGCAGTGAATGTAACAAGAGTAAATATATGGGAGATTAACACACTTAATCGCATTTAACCTTGTATTACTAAAATACAATTTTTATCTATTTGAAACTTAACCCTGGATTTCAAATGTATTCACTACT
>CM063503.1:27345745-27428245 GCA_032207245.1 Pardosa pseudoannulata | reverse complement strand
AAAATTTTAATGCATATATTGAAAATATCTCGAGGAGGGTCTAGAGTTCGTGGACCTCACTCCCCCCCCTTCCAACAAATACGTCTTCATATAGCGTTGTAAAGCATTAGGACCCACGCTTACGATTGAATTCAGTACAGAAAGTAATTATTGTAAACACTGTAAAAGAACTAGATCTGAAAATGGTCATAAATCATGACAACTTTCTATAAAGAAAACTTCAATGAACTATTCTGGTGGTCTGATTGAAACTTATGTATTTCTAGTAGATACTTGCCAACTTTTATTCATTGGCAACAGTAAAACATTTAGCGAAATGTCGGCTAGTTCGTTGGTTGTTTCTTAGTGGCACTAGTAACTGTAATCAATAAAATTATAATTTTTTCTTTCTCCAAGAATATCCCAATTAAGTTCATCGTAATTTTAAAATATTTAAGCATTCATTATACATAATAAAGCATATTAACTCATTTTCTTCAGTTAAATTTGATTCTAGAAAAACACATTAACCTAAATTTCAAACTTAATATCTATTTAACAAAATTAGTAAAATAAGATATTAAAAATATCAAACAATGATTTACTAAGCTTTAATTCTTTTAAAGAAATGGATATTTTCAATATCCAAATTTTTAAAAGATTATTTTTACAAAACTGATATAATCTGTATTTCAGTGATGTCACTATTTATTTTTGGCAAATTTATACAGAAATTTGATTTCTTTAAAATAAATTGAGAATATTTATAAATCATTTTTTTTACTTGCTATTTAAATTTCTGCTGAAATGAAGTAGATTTGGGGATTTTCAGATGTTACTAAAGTGAAAAATCCATTGTTCTTTTTTTTAAAAATATTTCATTTTATTTCACTATATCAAAATCAATAAATATTCTTGGTCTATCCATAAGTCCTATCTGTAGGTCTAACTGTAAATTTAACAGATAATCCTTAAAGTTGGCAGCTATGTAAATAGTCCTGCTAGAAATTTATTTGATGCAGTCAAACCTAGCATAAAACTAATAATTTTAATCCTGACATTTTCCTATTGTATTTAATGTTAATTTATCCTTTACAATAAACCTTGGAAATTTTAGATATCGGTTATGACATAAATTTTTAATTTTTTAGTTCTTTGAATTTGTTTGTTTTTAAACTCTTCCACAGTTGTGAAAACAATATTTCGATTCTAATTTCATAACAAAATATTTGTATTGGTTTAAAACATTGTGAAAAATAGAATTAAGTCTCTTTATTCAATGGTCAAAATATCTGTACATTCTTTTCCAATAACAATAATTCTCTGCCGAAGCTCTCCCACTGACACAGGAGTCATTTTCCCTCCTTTTTTTATCTCAGCTAAGTGCAAGAAAGACTAGGATATTCAAAAAATTTTCTTGCAGTTAGTATTCATATTAGTTCTTATTTTACAAAAAGGCAAAGTTGTCTAAATATCTTATTTAGTATTTTCCCTTTTATTAAAAGTTAATTGTATGTAAATAAGGATAAATAAATTTGAATAGTAAACTTACTCCACTTTAAGTATTCTAAAGAAAATATCATATCCTAGCAACATTGTGATTGCTGACTTATATATTTCATAAGGTATTCAATGCTTCAGGCAGCAATTTCAAACAGAGAGCCAGCAAATTGTATAAAAAATGAAACCAACATATTTGTCTGATTATAAAAATATATTTAATCAGTTACAACTTAATAAAAAACATGTACAAGATAAAAAATAGTTTCAGTATATCTCTATGGCAAAACATCTTCAAAATTAACCTTCTGACTGTTGAACCCGTATGTATATGTACTTACCCAATGCCATTCATGTTGATAAAAATATAAGTGTATGGTTTGTAAATTGTGTTTCTGAATTGGAACAATAATACACTTTTGTCTTTATGCTAGCAATCCATTATCTCAAGCTCATTTTGCCATAGGAAAGAAGACAGTGTTTATGAGATTAAAAAACTAATCATACACACTTTGTCTGAACTTTGACAGTCAGAAGGTTAATAACATATGATTAAAATAAATAATATGAAAACCACATAACAAAAATCTACAAAGAGAAAGAGATAACAAACAGATACTAATATTAGTTTCCTCATATAAACTAAGAAAACCATGGAATGTAAATCTTGTCTATTACAACCATTGATACTTATCTACACCTCAACTTAAATGTTTTGATATTGATGATCTTTAATAAACAGAAATAATATCCTGGCTTTAACATTAAAATAAACTAAATTTGTTATTATTCAAAATGACTTACATAAATAATATATATATATATATATATATATATATATATATATATATATATATATATATATATATATATATAGTTCATTATTTTATAAAGACAAATGGCATGAAGTCATTTATGGAGAATAAATATGATTTGCTAAAAGTAGCATATAAAAGTTATATTCAGATCATTTTCAGGGAGATATTTTGTAAATATGTTTCTTTTGGGATAAAGGCTATTATGCACACCAATATCATTTACAACATTAATAAAAAATTATTTATATAGATGATATTAGTGCTAACAAATATCAGTATTATACATCTGGGTGCATAAAATTTTGCTAATAATAATAAATTCTAATACAATATACTAGTTTTAAAGCTTAAATTTAAACTGCTATTGGAAATGCTTTGATAACAAAGCTTTAATATTTTTTGCAGTACTTAAAACAATGGAAATGTTGAAACTTTTCATTAAATATAAAAAATAAGTAGCACCAGTGCAATAAATTATAAACTGATTTATAATAGGTTACATATCATGTTTCAAAGGACAGACAGTATTTAGCATAGAATTCAGATGATCAGATTAATTTACAAAGAAAAAAACTATTCTGATTAAATAACAACTGAATACACTGTGTAATTAATAATAATTATAGAGAGACATCCAAAACAAATGTTTTGTTTAAAGCTCAATCAATTAGATCATTTAACACAATATACATTATAGACTTTTTATTATCTCTTGCGTGTAAATACACCAAAATTTAATATAGTACTGAAAATCAAATAAAAGATATAGACAAAATTCTTGTTTAAACAGAAAAAGGGTAATACATAATATTAAAAAAATCTAATACTACAAATAAATGAAATAATCAAATAATTTTATATAAAAAACTTAACATGCCCTATAACATTGGACACTAACTAATTCATAGGATTAATCCTCCTTATAAGATTTTGGAGACATAGTCATAAAATCTTCAAATGCATACTTTTTTGCAATAATATACCATTTAGCAATTATCTGGTACTATTTGGAAAGAAAAAAACTCATGACTGCTTGAGATTATGTTTTTATATCAGATTTAACATCTCAAGCAAATTTTATACAATTGGAATACAAATGAATGCATATTTAAATAGTCAACACTATGTCACACATGATTATTTTAGTTAAAAAAAATAATTTTTTAATTCCTTTTTAAATAATAAAATAAATGATCTATTAAAATGCAGATATTTTAAAATTTAACTGAAATATATGCTTATATAAACCTAAACAAACAAATTGAAGCAAAATCAACGTCACAGTAAATATATAAATTAGACATAACATAAATATACTTATTGAAGCTCTTTCTCCTTACCTAAAAGTATTTATACATTTGTTCTTTTCTCATAAGATAGTTAAGAACTATTAACCAACATATTTTTGAAATGGTAAAGTATATAAAAGGCAAAGTTTTACAACTTTAAAACAAATTAATAAGTCTTCTTTTAGAATTTAATACTTATAACATGTATTCAAAATATTACATAGTAACAAAATTTTTGACTCATTATTCCAAACAAATGTTGCAACTTTTTTAGAAAAACAGAGCTTTTGACCTTGATTGCACATAAGTAAATAAAGATAAAATACTTATATTATATTACATACTAATTATTTTTAAAAAATCATTCTAATCATCATTCTTAAAACTACATTATTTTTTAACCACCAGCTACATATGATCATAGTCTACCATCCATTGCAAATTAAATAACTCTACAAACATAATATTAAACATATATAAAGCATATTATTCATAAATAAATTATAAAAGATTACACAGTTGAAATCATGAAATTATTCTTTTACTGTCTAAAGAAACATACCAAAATCTTACTGTATTTGTGCTCAAATGTTTTACTGCAAGTATGAGCAAAACATATTTGTACATGAATTATTTTTACTGTTAATCATTATAACAGCAAAACCAGTCAAAGATCAGCACTGTTTAGACATAAATTGAGGTATTTGCTCTTAGTATCCACAATTATTAAAATCAAACCATTGTTCAGTTATTAAGGCGTAAAAGAGTACAAACAATTCTCTTCACAGATGATGCTCTTTCTTCTGTGCTACAACTGTGCCTATTTAAATTTTGCCAGTCATCCTCATTAACTCCATTAGGTACCTGTAAACAAATACAATAAATTGACAAAAAAGTTTGAAAAAATTACAGGTCTAAATTGTAAATATGTAGCAAACCCTTAGTGATAATATACATACATATATATGTTTAAGCAGTCTTTTAAGATTTAAAGTATCAAAACAATGTATTAACTTTAATGAATGTGTAATAATAAAACATTTAAAATAATTTTAAAGGGCAAACATTAAAAATAAGAATTAAAAACAAAAGTAACACCTTAAACATATATAGGAAACTAATTTTTTTAACTTGCACAATGCTTCAATTTGTAAAAGTTTATCATACATATATCATGAATATAAATCACAAATTAGTAGCTACAAAAATGAAGTATGCACCTAAATAATGAAAATGTATTCAGCAGAATTTAATTTAATTTAGAGTAAACAAGATGAAGCTTTAAGCAAATTTAAAGAATTTTTTTAAGGTTTTTAATGTCTTTTAAAAGATATGATGAAAATAGATACAATGATTTATAATATAATTTTACAATACAAGTAGATAAACTGTACTTTTTATTTTAAATCAAATGTTTTGATCGATAAATATCAAGAATTTCAGAAATTTTTTAAAAAAGATTATAACGCCTATATACATATATATATATAGAGAGAGAGATAGAAAGAACTTCTTTCTTTTCTCAAATACAAAATTGAATGCATTGTAAAATAACTTATATAAAAGTGAATCATTTGTTTAACACAAATATAACTACTTAGTACCTTGTTTATGCTTTCTTTTAAACATTGTTTGTACTTAATAGCATTATTACTATATAATACAGGTATAACAGTGCATTCATTCCAAAGGAATTTCTCAGCTAGGCAAGCACTTCTTTCACCACCTATATTAAATAAAGAATTTCATGAACCAAAATAAAATATAAATAAAGTCATAATTATCTCATACTGAAAAATATAACAATAAATGAAGAAAATGCCCTGTTCATACCTTCAATAAGAATACAAAGTTTAAAAGCAGCAGCAACTATATCATCTCGGTTTGACACAGACATTCCATAATACAATGTTTTTCCATAAGGCACTTTTTCAAAAGACCCATCAGTTCGCTGCCTTGCCTTATGAGAATAATCCTAAAAAATTTAATTAAAAATAAAGAAGTTATTAGAATTTTAATATTTGGTTCAAATAGAAGAGATTTTAATAGCCTATTTCAACACTGTTATTCAAAGAATCTCAGTTAGTTTAATAATTTTCAAACATTCTAAGCCTTCATCTAGAAAATAATTTAACTACACAGGGAGATTTATTATAAAAATACTACAAAATAAGCTCAATACTCTTAGGAAACTGACATTTGATGAGTAGATTTAAATAAATAAGTCTTATTTTGGACTTAAACACATTTATTAAATAATTTAAAACACCACATCTCTTACACATACTCAGTCACAGTTAATGCTAGAATTGCCAGATCCAAAGATATAAAACTTAAATTAAACAATTCATTATGGTGTTGCCAACAATAATATTTTAACACCCCCTCTGAATTTGAAGTCTCCTTACAGACTTATAATTGCTATTTTATTACAGAAATCTGATTACATAAACAATATTTAAACCTAAATAAAAAAAATAGTAATCTAATATAATGCAAGTTCTTTTCTAAATATACAAAATTTAGTTTTGCTCAGAGCTTTGGTCATTATGCCTGCTACGTTTTCATTTGTGTCTATGAACTTTGCATCAATTAATTTTTCTTAATACCATTAATAAAATGATATGTGATATCAATGTGTTTCAAACTCTTCATACTTTCAAAATCATACATCATTCTAATTCTACTCAGATTATCAAAGAAATAAAACTTAAATTAAAAATTCATTATGGTGTTGCCAACAATATTCTAATACTACTCTCCATTAGCAGATGAAACAGGTCTATTGATGTTTGATCCACATCTACATGGCTATTTTTTAAGATCCTAAAACTAAACTACAAAACAATAGGACAGTTAATTTTTCATCTACATACCATATATAAAAATATAGTGGTAAATTAACATTTATCTAATACATGTGTGTATGCTTTTGTGTATGTAAATAATTCAGAATTAATTTTTTTTGTTACTAAAACACTAAATCCCTTAAGTTAAAAAAGAAGAGGTTTCTTTCAATGAATAGTGACTAGTAACAGCAATAAATTACAGTCTAGCTCCTTAAATAGTTGTTTCAAATATGAATGAGATCCTAAAAGATACGGTTTATTACAAATAAGCAGAATATATATTTTTATATCAACCCGATATAATCACAAAATACTTCATAGACTATCATAGAAAACATAAACTTAACTTACAGAATTATCTGTTGTAGGAATAATATGGTAGACATTAGGAGGTTGGCCTTTGTTCCTAATTTCCTGTTCTTCACAAAAGTTTTTCCCCACTAAATCACCGGCTCCAAAGAAACCTTCAGTTGCTAAATTCAAACTTTTAACTTTTCCAAGTTCATTTCCAAGAATCCTAAAATTTTAACATAAAATATTAAAATTTACATGTGTATTTATATACACATAATCAAACACAAATATATGTATATATGTATATACATACACACAAATAAATAGTATTTATTTCTTCTATATATGATATTAAAAGTTGCTCAGTTTGACTTTTTATTTTTTAAAAATAAACTATTGTAAAGAAGTAAATTCTAAATCACTATTTAATAAATATCTATCTTTGTTTATTGATATTGGCATTATTGGTCCAAAAACATCTGAGTGTATAAGTTTACCAATTTGCTTAGTTGATTTTTCATTAGTTTTAAATAGTAAACAAATAGCTTTTGCTTATATATATATGTTTCACACTTTTCTAATATTACTAAGGCCTAATATTTTTATACTTTCTCTGTTTGTATAGCCTAACTGTTGATGCCACAATTTAGCAGATAATACTTTAACTTGATCCAGATGATTAATCTGTAAGCTTAGCAATTGCATATGATTTGCTGGTAATAAAACTGATCTTTTTAAAAGTTTCAATAACCATTTACTGATATTCACAGTAAGTACTTTTGCAACAATCTTTTGTAGTGATTGAAGATTGTATCTTAAAATTTCCCCAATACATGCTTTGAAACTTATTTACTATATCTTGTGAATTGACAGTAAAATTTACTTGCATTTTAGCTACGATAACCTTTACTAGCTTTTCTAACAACAGCAAACTTTCTGTATAAATTTCCCTTTCTTTTTTAACAAGATGATGTGTTGCACTAGAATCTAATCAAATATATTGAGACTTAATTCTATCATCAATTGATTTTTTGATTTATTAATTTATCTTCTCATAAGATATTTGTATATAAACTAGCTAATAAGATATTGTTAACCATATTTAAGTTACTATGATTATGATGGTAGTTTTTTTCTGTAAAAATGATTTTGGGAGTATTTGTGACTGTAAGGATACTATAACTATCCTTTTAGTAATAGCAAAGAAAGAGCCTAACATAAAAAAGTACAATTTGATGGAAAATATTTCCTTGTAATCTAGTTACAGGTTGGGTACAAAAGAATAAATTTATGACAAAAAAATTAGTAACAACCCTTTAGAAACTTTTTACATTAGAACTTTGTACTTATCATTCCTTATACTCAAGTTCAAATATTTGCTTATTCATGAAACATTAATTACTTTAAACTTTACATTTCAATAAATTGTACTTGTAATATACATCTCTGTAAGTATCCTAAAATGGGTAAAGTATTAAATAAATACAAGATAAAAAATATAAATGAAAAAATATGTTGTAACAGCATGGTTAAAAAGAAGCTATAAAAAGCTGAATGAGGTATGTGTATATATATATACAAGTGCATATATATATCAAAAAAAAAAAAAGCTTCCTTTATACATTTAAAAAATTTAAAGGTAAATCAAGGTTGTCACAACTAATCCATTTTAATCTTCCCTTATGTTTCCCAGTCAATAATTAATTTTCCCTGAGCATGAATTTTTTTAGTAAAATAATACTCAAACTACCTTCCTCAAATATATTTACATTTATTAAAACCTGAAAAAAGTAAAGAGATATAAATCTTTCATTGCTGATATAATTTTATTAATTCAATTAGACCTGTTAAGTAATTTAACTGTCAATTTAAAAATTTTAAAACAAAATAGTAATTAAAACTTATTTATCTAATGCCCTAAATTTGCTCATAAAACTATTAATTTGTTGATAAGCATTTTCTTTAATTTTTGTAATTTTATCTTTCAGTTCTTTTCTTGATAATTTTACTCTTTTTATTTTTTTCAGATTCCTGTTGCTATTTATCAGCTTCTTTTCATTCAACAGATAGCAATCAAATAGAGTGTCATAACTAGGTCAGGTCTGCATCAGGAGAGTGTTCTTGAGACATCTTTGTACGTATCTACTATAGCAAAGCTGTATTAAGTTCTGCCTCTGGCCAGTACAGGTGATTCTCGTGACACATTTGTATTCCTAACTTTATTCGCTATCATTTTTTTTCTATATCTATTTCCTGGTAGTTAAACATGAAAAATACAAATGTAAGCTACTTAAAACATATTCCCTAACATTTCCATATTTACTTGCTCAGTGAACATCTTGTTCATACACAACAATTTCTTTATTTTTTGTTATAATTTAGTTAATACAGAAACATATTCAATTTTGAAATCAAAGATTGTAAAATTAGACAACATTTCTGATGGAGAAATAAAATAACATAAGTAAAAAATTTTCTCTCCTTTTTAAGAATAGATACCTTTGAATTAAAGCTTAGAAATAAGGTAAAGGAAATTAAAAGTGAGTGTAAATCTGAACTTGGCCTATATAGCTTAAAGACTGAAAAATTGTCAAAAATAAGTAAAAATACAGAAATGTACAACTACTTTACCATAAATGACATTTATATAATTTATGCTTAAACTGCATAATAATAATTGAATCAAGTTAATTACTTTGATAGACTATTATACAGCTAACAAAATTTGGGATTAAATGTAATATTTCATAAAAAAAAAAAACCTTAAAATGTTTCATCTTTGATATTATTCTAAAAAGTTCAGAAAATATTGCTATCTAAAAGACAACTGTGTGACAAATATATGTATATATATGTGTGTGTGTGTGTATATATATATATATACACACATATATATATCTCATATATATATATATATATATATATATATAAAATGAGAGAAAAAGAGAGAGAGAGAGTACTCACATGCAAAAATTTTCAGCATTTGTACTGATTTTATCAGTTCCACCAATAACATAAACTGTCATATCAATATCAACAACATTTCTTAACTTTGAAACCTAAATATAAAAGGAATAAAATTTGAACTTTAAAAATTAAATAAAATTGTAAATATTTAGATCCAAAATTTTTCTATACAACAAAAACAACAGTACTATCTGTGCAATTAAATAAAATTAAAATCTGTGATGAAGCTTGAAGTAAAATCTTAACTCTTCTTGCAAGAGAAAAAAAAAAAGTAGTAAATTAATAGACTAGTATTAAGAAATACATTTTAAATGCTATAAATAAAAAAAAATTAAAAGTTTGTAGACAACTATCAAATGTTCAACTTTCTTTTTAATAACAGCAGCATTAATAGAAATAACTACTTCATGAAATAACATTATGCCTAAAGATTTTTATAAAAAAAATATTTTGACATTATCACAATTTTAAAGAACTGAGTTGTAATCAAATACTTTTATTTTGATTCTTTAATATCTTTTAGTTTTTATACTACATGTGAGAAAAAATTTTTCAAATGAAATATATATTTTTTCTTACATATCAGATAATTATCAATATTCCAATGAAGTGAATGCTACTAATCATGTACATACACTCAAGAGCCAAAACATTATGTTCACCCCTACATTTTGCCATAAACTTGCCTGGAAGGAACGTGATCAGGTCGAAGTGGTATTTAACTGCTGCTAGAGAGTCTGAAGAATCATTCCTTCACTTACTTCTGTGTGTGATAGGAAAGGCTGCAGATCTAAACGATTTTGATAAAAGGCAGATTGTAATGGCTCGAAGGCTCGGAACAAGTATTTCTGAAACTGCACGACTCATGGGCTGTTCACAATCTACAGTTGTTAGTACTTATGCAAAGTGGATGAACGACGGTGAAACCAGCAGTAGACAACATGATATTGGACATCTACACACTATCAAAGAAACAGGTTGTCGGAGACTGTCTTGCATGATGAAGCAAAACCAAAGCCAGACAGTGGCTCAGCTGATAACCCAATACAATGCAGGGCCAAGTAGAATAGTATTGGAGCACATTGTTCAGCAGACACTGTTGGATATGGGGCTGTGCAACAAACATCCCACTTATGTGACTTTGCTGAACAAGTGTTATCCAACTGTGCCTACACTGAGCCTGGGAAGATCATAACTGGTCCATGGATCAGTGGGAGAGAGTTGCCTGGTCAGATGAATCACAGTTTGTCATTCACCATGTTGATGGCAATGTCAGGATACACTGTCTTCCAGGCCGACAGTTGCTCCCTCAATGTACAGTAGATCATACACAGTCTGGTGGTGGCAGTATTATGCTTTGGAGGACATTCTCTTGGGCGTCTCTGGGACCCGTGGTTGTGGTAGAGCAGACCATGAATGCTACAGGGTATCTGAACATCATTGCAGACCAGTTGCACCCTTAATTGTCTTCAGTTTTTCTAGCTGGAAATGGAATGTTCCAACAGGACAACGCCCCATGTCACAAGGCTAAAATTATGTTAGAGAGTTTCCAGAAACATGATGCTGAATTCCAGTTAATGTCCTGGCCACCTAACTCAAAAGTGCCAAAGGTGGGTCAACTCATTATTGACAGGTGGTCATAATGTTTTGGCTCTTGAGTGTATATATATTAACAATAAGAAAAATGAAAAAATATTTTTACTCCTTCTACATACAGTATTGTTATTACTGACTGAAAAATATAACTGCTGACTGACAATTTCAATGATGCAGTACATAATTCTGAAATAATTATGAAAAACATTTTGTTTATAATTACATGAAAATAATTTAGAAAATAAAAGATCAATAGAAGACAAAAAAAAAATAAAATAAAATAAAACAGAAAAAGAAAAAGCCAAGTAGAAAATCATGATTAGGATTAAAAAAAAAAGGCAAACATTCTGCCAGTATGTTTAAATGGTGTTAATACAATATCCTTAAAAACATTTTACAAAGTACTAAGAGCATCTTTTCTGTATACCCATTAATGCCTAAATCATTTCTGCTGTATATAATTAATAACTTAAATCTAAATTATTAGATAATAAAAATTTTTAAAAATCTGAACAACTTTGAATATTACAACCTATCTCCAGGTGTGATGAGTTGTAATTTTTTAAACCATAGGATGCCACTTATATAAAAAAAATAAATTTTTAAAAAACATGACAGATTACTAGCAAATGTCAACACAGTACTCTAAAGTGAAGTTTTATAATGCATATAGCTATTTCTTTTGATTTCAGTTGATGTACTTGCTGAAAAAAATAAAATTCATAAGACATCAAACCAAATAACAAAATTATCAAACATATGAGATACTTGAAAAATTGGGGGAAATAGCCTTCTAATTCCTTCACTAAAAAGGTAAAACCATTAAAAATAAAATTCTACAAATTGTTTTAATTCTTTTCAAATTGAAGCATAAGGCATTAATGGGTTCAGATAAAGTTTTATCACATTTAAAAAATCATCCAAACAGTCTAAGTTATAAACACTTATATGCTTCAGGCAGGTAAACAATTTCTTTGTCTCATTCCTGGTCAACAATTCATAATATAGACTGAAGAAATATCTGCACATTTATAGACTAAGGCAGAAAGTTATCTTGAATACTACTTTACTAATAATTAATTGTTCTATCAAATTATATAAAATTAATACAGAATTTATTTTAGCTTAACACTGAAATATATTTTATATGAAAGTAAAGCACATAAACATAAGAAAAAGAAAAACAGTTATAGTTAATCATGGGTTTCTAGCTTTAAAATTTTCTTTAAAAGTCTGGCATTTTTCAGTGAAAATTGAGAAGTTCAATATAAGTTTTTATAAAATGTGTTATAACTCACATATAAAGATTTCAAATTTAAAAAATAACTATTTCTCTAAAAAAATAATAAAACATGCTTAAATTATAGTTTAGCATTACTACATTTAATGGTAGCCATATTAATATTTTATAAATTTAAAGACTTCATTTAAGTTTAATACTATGTTAAAAATTGTAACAATGCAAAATATACTACTGAAAATACTAATAAAATTTTTATGGTAATTTTTTTAAATTCATAGTAAAATAACAATATTCCTTAAAGATACTATATTTTAATAAGTTGGGCAGATAATCTGCTCTTTAAATACAGATTTTATTAAAACTTAAATACAAATTTGACCATAAGAAAAAACACATTGGGAAAAAAAGGTTGAACAAAAATTGTTTCTAATGAATCTAAACAAGGTTGTTACAATTATTATAAAAAAGTATCAACAAAAGGTCTGAATTTTTATACAATAGTCTAAAAACATTTTTAGGTTAGAACTTTTGAAATAAAAATATACTAACCGAAAGCATAATATTGCTCCTATAAGAATCTTCTGTATCAAATTTCAGCTTTTCTTTTATCTTAAATTTGAGGGATTCCCAGTCTTCACTCTACAATGAATAATAATAAAATGAGAATATTAATCATTCATTAAAAATAGTAAATAATATATAAATATCTATTTATTATTTATAGCTCATTTAAAAAAACTCATTTAAATTTATTATTTAGTAATTCATTTAAAGCAATATATGTATTTGCTAATAAGAAAAGCTAAAATATTAATAATTATTTAAGTAAAATAGCTGATATTATTTAACATTTTATACTTACAGTGATCATTTCATGTTCAGGATACAGGTTTAATATAATACTATCAATCTGGAAATCTCCATGTTTGATAACAATGGCTTTCTTTCTTTGTTCACAGTAGAATAGCTAAAACAAACAAATGTATATATATATAGATATATATATATATATATATATATATTTATATTAATATATATATATATATATATATATATATATATATATATATATATATATATATATATATATATGTATATATATATATATATATATATATATATATATATATATATATATATATATATATATATATATATATATATATATATATATATATATATATATATATATATATCAAATGATACCTACACTAAGTGGAAAGCCTGTAAAAACTGACTACAACATTGATACAATATATTAATATAGATGATATATTCATTAAAATACAATGATTCAATATTTGTAATATTAAGCTGTGCAGTTCAAGAATACAAAACCAAATAAAACAAATATGTAGTTTACAAATATCCAGAAATTGAGATTAATCTCAATTACCACTATATAAAAATAGGGATAAAAAATTAACTTGGTCCCTAAGGGGACTGAACCCATGACTTTCCAATTATTAGTACTAAGCATTTTAGGTATTAGATATCTTACACCTCAGTATACTCATATGAAAGGTTTCTATAACTTTTTTTTCCCTCTATATTTAAATTGCATCCTTTTCTGTCTTCTCTAGGCATTTTTTCCTTATTTTACCTGTTCATCTGATGATGATCATCATCATCAAAACAAGTCAAAACAATTTTAGTTTAGTTTTGGTTATATATTTGATTTTATAAAATGTATTGCACCTACTGGTTTTCCCTCATAACCCTTGATAACACCTCTGATTGGCTAACAATCTTTTCACATCAAATTGAACCTAAGCCATGTTTACTTAGATTAAGATGTTCACAAAGCATTTCTAGATCTTATAACAGAATAAACTATGTGATTGATGCTCTGACTTCATTTTCTGTTCTCTCTTTTTTTGTCCACTGACTTCACCATGTACTTGTAAATTACAGAGATAGCTCTTGAACACTTCTATTTTCTTTCTCTCTCTCTCTCTCTCTCTCTCTCTCTCTCTCTCTCTCTCTCTCTCTCTCTCTCTCTCTCTATCTATCTATCTATCTATCTATCTATCTATCTATCTATCTATCTATCTATCTATATATATATATATAATCCATTATGATTAAAAGATAAAATTAGAATAAATTTTCATCTATTAAAATATTCTTTTTTATATTTAATTGCATTTTAGGGGATTTAATTTTAATATGTTGCTCCAGTAATACACAGTAAAGGACTAAAATTATCATAAAAGTCAATGTGAATAATTAAACAACAATGGACAACATCTCCATTGTGTTTAAGATGCATTGTTTTAAACATTAATATAAGTGCATACTTTTCTAGTAGAACTAATTAAAGAGTAAAATAATAGAGTAATTTTGTAGTTTTTCTAGTTTCTAGCTCTTATAGACAGACATTTTTTAATGGTTTGAGCTAACTGGAATATGTTAAATCATTTCAAAGGCTAGATAATATAGTTCCTTAGAGTAATGTTATGTTTAATTAGTTTAAATGTTTGATGCACACTAAGCATTAATTGAAACCACTTCATTTTCAATTTTTTTCCTAAATTATTGAATGATAATCAATTTATAATTTATCTTTCCTTTAAATAACCCTGCATCATCAATAGATCAATAATTCTGATACTTAAGAGCCTTAGTACTTCAAATTGGATATTGTCTAAAATTTGCTTTCAATGAGAAAAAATTAATTTAATTTTATTAGCATAAACAACTTTATATTTCAGAAATTATCTACAGAAATCAATATTTCTAGCACAAACAATAAAAATATGACAATAATTGAACAAGACTCATGAAGAAACTTCATAAATTTAAGGTTATTTTGTTTGTGGTAGCACAATGAAACCTCTCTATGACTAGAGCAGATGCAAACATATTCTAATCAAACAAATGACATTTGTAACAATCATATAGAATTGTTACTGGGTTATAGAAAAAGAGGAATTGAAATTATCGAGTCATTTTACTAGTAAACAAAATGTATTTTTTACATACTTATCCACGGAAAATGTATTTATTCTAAAAAGAATTTTAATTTCCTGGGATAATTCTGTTTTCAACATTCTTGCTTTTTATGCTAATATTGTGATTTTACATATCATGTAAGATTTAAAGGCAATATAAATATGTAACTTTACAAATGTTCATACAAAAATTCAGCCAAAATTAACTTAATCAATTAGAACTGATCTACGGTCTGGTTCAGGCAGCTTTTATTAGGTATACATTTGCTAAATACATTTGCTTTCTTTTTTTAAGCAAGTCAGAAAAATTACAAGTTGTATTTTGTATTTAAGTATATTTAAATTTATATGAGAATAAAGTAGAAATTATTGAATTAATAGGGCAGTATAACATTAAAAGATATAAAGCTGCTTAAATAATTAATTCAAAGACATGTACATACATAATTCAATATAAACTAACAATATTTATGGAATTTCACTTGAAAGATAAAAGAATTATTTGATCAAATATATATCAAAGGATAATATTTATTATATTTTTATTATATGAAAACATGCCTACTTGTTGCCAACATATGCGAGATTTGAGATAGTCTTCTGAAAATATGAGAACAACTAATTTTGCATTTTTCACTTTACATTTGAATTCATTTTTTAGTCGTTTTACGGTAGAGGAAGAATGCTCTACAGGACCTGGAAAATCTTTTAAAAAAATATGTCATTAATACAAAGAAATTTAAAAAATACTTTTGAAAACAAAATCTACAAAATGCTTAGAAAAACACATCTATTAATATAAATTTAAAATAAAGGATCAACACATTTGAGCAATGATGTGACTTAGAATCTCAAAATTAACAGAGAAGATACAATAAAAAAGATCCCTTATTACATGCACAAACTTATCATTAAGTAAAAGAAAATAAAAATACCAACTCTAACATTTGTTAATAATTATTTTCAAATTAATAAACCTATATAAGAGAGCATGAATCCAGAGAAAAAATTGAAATGCCTAATAGAAAAACAAAGCTAAACTTGACTTTTTGAATTTTTAACAACAGTTAAGAAAGGAACTGCTTAAGATTTATTGCTGATAATAACCTAGCACGATTAATAAAATGTTAAAAAATTACTTGTAATTCATACGATACATATCTACACACATGTCATGATACAACAAAAATATCTGAAGATTTTATTTCAAAAAGATTAAGGCAGTTTAGGTATCTTTAGAAAACTAATAATAGTCTGAATTTGAAGTTTTATAAAATTTAGAAAAAAATAAATAAAACTTCCAATTTGCAGAAATTCTAGGTATTACCACATCATTTTAACACATGATCAAATTAAAACAGTGTATTGCTTAATAATTGAAATTTACAATAAAAGTTTCCAATGTTATAAACTAATAGATTCATTATAATTTTGTAGCAGTATTATGTGGTTTGTTCAAACAGAAATACACAAATTAACCTTTTACCCTGCAGAAATATATTTTGCAAATAATTCCCTTGTCAAATATAAGACAGCTTAAGTCAAAAGTATGTAAGACGTATTTGGAAATTTTATTTTTGGAAGAAATACATCTTCACCAATATGCGAAGCACTGATCTTTCTTTCTTGAAAGCTTTAAGAAAGTCAAGTAGATAAGTTTTAAATATTAGTGACTATGTAAATGTGTAGCACAGTACAACAGTTTATATTGAATTTTTTTATGCTACACAGAAATGCAAATACTAAAGCACCTTCTATATTTTCATATCTGTTATCTGTTGAAAGAGAATCAACAAATTATTGTGTCTATTTCTACTAACTGCATTAGACATTTAGAAAAGTTTTCAATTATAAAATTTATTCAATATTCATGTTACTTCTATAAGTTTCTTTCTTTCAAAATAACTACAGTTATTAATTTTTCTGTCTAAGAAAACTGTCACTCTTTGAAATTCTGTTGCATCAGTATAAATAGTATCTCATATATTGTTTGAAGTGTTTGTGAACTTGAAATTCTTTTTTTTAATTTACAAATAAACTAAGAACAACTGCAACAAATGAAATGTATACATAATTTTACTTTTAAAATTCTCAGAAAAACATAAAAAAGATGTACATTACTTATTTAATACATGCAACTTTTCTGCTACATAAAGTTGGAAGTAAAAATTAAATTTTTGAGTAATCTGCTAAATCTTTGAATTATAAATATCTACTTTATTATCCTCATAAAATTAATGCTACTTTATAACAAAATCTTATTATTTATCATCCAAAATTAGAGAAAAAAAATTTATTACCTTTTTTGCTGAAATGTATTTATACATACATTTTTATTAGTAATTTATGTCCCAGATTCATTCTAGGATTATCATTAAAGTTAAATATTATTATATATAATTAGAAAATTAAGAATTTTACAAATCTATAAAATTACTTGTCTTCTATCTACAACAAGAAAAGATGATTTTTTACACTAATAGAGAATGAATAAAGGTGATAAGCAACTATATATTAACCATAAATTTTGAACTTCATGGAAGTCACAGTAGTTATTTTCATTACTTCATTCACAATGCTTGAAAATTGAACTAGTTTTGAAATTATTCAACTTAAATATAAATAAAAAGTTTTTCTAGCTAAAATGCTAGTAAAATACTAATAAATCACAAATTAATAATAATAACATTATTGCTATGTATGCTTCAGCATTCTTAATTCTGTGTCTCCTCATGTGACTGTTTATTAGTAAACAAATATAGGACATATAAGTACCAAAAGACATAAGTATAAATATGCTGTTTCACATCAATTAGAGTACAGCATTTATAAACAAAAATCTGAAAATTTTTTATAAGATTTTTTAGAAATCATAATTCTAATTATAAAACATACTTCTTTCCTCATTTGTAGGAAGAGATGCAATAGGCAAACTAGCAGTTTCCACAAGAGGTGAATGCATTGGTTGTGAATCCTCTATAGGGCTAAAAGTATTTTCATCGCAATCACACATATTCATTGAAGTCCACACAACATAACCATCTCCTTCTAACATTTTGGAGACTTTTTTCACCTATAGTGAATATCAGCAAACAAAAAGTTATATTTTAGGAAAAGAAATGTATCAAATAATTATATAACATGTATACAGAAGGGAAAAATGATAAAAGTGAATAATTTCAACTAGAGAAAAAATGAAGTACCTTGGTAATTCTAAAACTAAATATATAATCATAAGATAAAAAAAAATTAAATTACAAAGCAAATAATTAAAGCAAAAGAGTTAGAAGATAACTATAGATATTATAAGAATAAATCTACTTTTATAACATACACTAAATTTTGTACTTTCATAGAAAGCTTTTTTATAATTAAAACTGTCTCCATTAATAAAAGAATATATATATATATATATATATATATATATATATATATATATATATATATATATATATATATATATATATATATATATATATATATATAAATGGAAGATTTTTTTTAAAAAATTCACCTTCCAAGATTAATTTAAAAAATTGAAGTATGTAATGACTATTAATTATTTTATATTAATACCAGAATATAGGCATAAACTTTCTTGAGTTGATAAAAATGACAGCTGACCGAATAACTTTTACTATCATTATGCTATGTGTGCTTAATAGATCTACTAGATTGGGTATGTGTTGAATACAGAACTTTCTGGGATACCAATCAGTGATCAGTTTTGGGGACACCATCAGGTTACTTATCGATTCAACTACTTTTCAAAACCAATGTAAAATAAATAATAAAAGCTCTTTCCAATCAAGTAGTATAGAGGAAAAAATATTTACAATTCAAACATTAAGACATTATATTTATAGACTAGCATATAGTCCATATGACAGGATCAGTAAAATTTTAATTTTTCAGAACTATAAAGTACCCTATGAGGCATGTAAAAAAATGGTTTGTTTTTTTCTGAGAATTATCTAGTACACACTCAATAATTTGTTTATCTTCATACTCCTCTAAAGTTTCCCAATACTGTGAATGCAGTTTATAGGTATCAAGGAGCACTCTCTAATTTTTTTTACATTATGACTGACCATTTGCATCAAAATAATAAAAAATTAAACAGATGCTTTCTTGATATACCTAAATAAGTAATAAGATCCATGCTAATTTGTCAGTGACTTTATGTTCCTCGAATTTATCTTAAAAGTTTAGAATTATCTCAAAAAGTTTTGGACATGGTACAATATAAATTAACATAAAAAAAGAACTTTACTGACCTTATGTTAGTTGTCAACTTTAATTTATCTTGTTATATTACAGGATAGGATGGACAGCACAGGTTTTCATATTGACAGTGATTATTTGACGATATATATGAATGATGTCAAAAATTTAGCAAATCGATTGCAAGTGGTATGGTTATGTATAAAAAAACAAACTTCTTAATTTTCAAAGATATATAACTTAAATGCTAGATATTTATTATTCCGTGAAATAGTCTCCTAGACTTTTATGAAAAGAATTTGTTGTTAATACTAGTGATAAAATTTTCATGGCAACAAAAAGTAATCTATGATTAAATTTAAAATTATTACATATGTATCTAATCTATTGTTTAAGCTAAATATAAAAGAAAATTATTTACGTAATATCTAAGTTCAGTGGTAAAACACATGAAAATGATGCAGACAATATTTCAATAATTTAAAATAAGAGATGATTAAATGAGAAGGTTAAAGGAATGACGTCATAATGCTAGAAAAAAAATGTTATTTTTACCTAATTTTTACGTGATAAATTGATAAATTTTATCACCTGCTCTTAACAAGGGAAAATAAGGCTTGAAATAATGGCATTAAACACTAGGAAAGGGGGGAAGGGGTGGATTTTGAAACTTTACTCGCTTTGAATTTTGCTAACCATAACTCATTAAGAATCCAATATGGATCCATTATCCATTTCAGGTTCAATTACTTCATAAATTCGAAGACAGGTGGACAGATAACTTAAACTATAACTATATAAGGGATACCAGAAAATGCAAAATTAATAAAAAAAATTGGGAGAGTAAACAAAGTTTCATGTTAATAAGAATATTTTGTTTGATTCATATACTAAGTAATTCTGACATAAAAGTTTTTCTATTAAAACTAACAAAACAGATTGAAATATTAACAAATATTTACTGTTTAGCCATTTAGAAATTATTTTGTTTCTAATATCAAACAATTAAAATAGTTAACAAAAACAAAACATTTTCTAAATTTATGATCAAAACTTATTTTCAAATAAGATTAAACATTGTTTATCAGATTAACTAAAAAACTGAATATTAAAAGTTCAGAAAAATTGATAATTTAATCTCTAAATAATATTTTACTTACAAAATCCTTCTGTTTAGAATGAGCACTAATGACAATGAAGTTTTTCTCTCTTCCATTCCTGCGAAGCTTTTTAGTTTCTGTTAACTTCAAAGTAAATGGTGGTATTGGCTTAGACTAAAAAAAGATAAATACTTTAACACATATACTAAACCATTAGATATATTTTTCTCAGAAATTTCAGTTACAAATTTATATCATTATTTTATGAAACACTGCATGTTACACATGCATTAAGACTATTCTTTAAGTTTCTCATAAGTGTTTCTAAAACTTGTAGGGATACTAATGATAAAAGGCTAAGTTATAATAACCAAGTATAATTTGAACTGCTAAACTATCAATAAAAATCCTAAATTTTGCAATTCTTGATTCCTTAAATGCATAATTTCAAAAACATCTCATAATTAGGTGAGGTTACTTCTCGTAACTCAGAATAAACAATATTAAAGTATATTATCACAATATGTATACAATCTATCATTTCTTATATTGCAATAACTCATATCTGTATATATAAAATTTGAGCACATCACAGTAGTGAATAATATTCCACAGTGAAAGAAATTAGTTTTTTACAAACATAGCATCCATGTTTACAGATGCAATAGATAACATAAAGCTGTACCGTATAACATGTAATTAAATAATATGAGAGAGACAGATCAATTTAGTTCTTCTGTAACAATAAACATTAATATTACAAATTCTACATAGATAGACAAAAAAAGTTGAAAGACCGACTCTTTTGAAGTAAGAAAATTTACTAATAAAGTTTACAGTTAATAATACCATTTTTAAATAGTATTTTATTTAAATCAAGACATATTTCAAATATTTCAAAATCAAAATAAATAAAAGCAAAAAATGGTGGATAATTTTCAACAAAATTCTGAAGTTAGCTAAACAACTTACATCTAACAATGATATACTGTCAGGAGTAGACACTTCTGGCTCAGAGCATAATTTTTTTATTTCATTTGCAACCCGCTGAACACTCTTTGAATCCCATATAGAATCAGTATAGCCACTATAGGTTGGTCCTAAATAAGAATAAAAGTAATAATATAATATCTACATTAACTAAAAGCTTTATAAACTATTACTTGTTAGAAAATAATTTCCGTTGTCTTTAATCCAAGATAGGTAGCACAATATGCAGATACGGGTGGACAGTTATAAAAAATACTTATTTTGACACTACAGCCCCTGGTAGGCCAAGGCATTCCAAAGAACCTTTCTAAATTCCAATCTCTGTTTAGCAATAGTAAAAATTACTATTAATTTTTTCATAAATTACAAATTTGTAAAAATTACTACCATCCTAAAATCTCTTGTTTCGGGGGGTAAATAGGAGATGAAAATCAAGGATTCATTTTTAACTCATTAATACTAAATGCATTTCTGCCAAATATATAATTCTGAACAGTTTTAAACAAAATTATTATAGGAAGAATAAAAAACATACAAATTTAAACAACTGTGTTGGTTGGTCGATGCTTTAAAAACAACTGTGAATATTAAAGGCTGTCCTCATTAGAGTTCATTTGTGTTTTTCAATATCCTATTATGTCACTTACAAAAAAGGAAAAACTTCATGAATGATTTATTTGGTATTACTTGTATACACTTAACTGTAATAGAAAGTTTTATAAGTATAGCTATTTGTCTTTATTTCAGTCCATTACCTATCAAAAAAGTAAATTTATATACAAGACTAAAAAAATAATAAAATGTTAAGCCGAATGACAAAATTATAAATAATAACACACACTCAAAAATTTAAAAAAATATTTACATGATTGTTATCTACCAGCCTTAAAATGAAAAAAAAATCATAAAAACTCTATGAATCATTTTTTTAACTGTTCCTAAAAAGGGATATTCAGCATTAATAGATTTAAAAAAAAATTAAATGCTTTAATCTTTATTTGGAAACTGAACAAATATATAATAAGATGGGTCTCTAAGAGGGTTGCAGTTATCATAACCATTAACTTATCTTTGGTTCATTAAGTACAAATCCTAAAAAATTGCATGAAATTCTAAAAAAGCTATATATGTTTTGAAATTTGAAATGATAAGTTATTGTATAGTATATGGTATAATATTTCATATAGCAATGGTGGGCAAACTGGGAGGTTGCAAGCATATTTTTAAGAGTTGCAAATTTAGAGAAATTTATTTGACTATAAAAAATAAAAGGCCTTTAAAAAGAATTCTGGATGCTTTTTAAAATTTTCCAAAAATTTTTAATTAAACAATTTTAAATTTGATTTTATAGTTTTCTGCTTGATTTGCATGTTACTCTTGATATTTTCCAAACAGCTAGAGTCGAACGAACTTCAGAACAACTGCATATATGCCTTCTATCCTTTTCAACATAAATTGAAAAACATATAACAAAAACTAAGTAGCTTTTTGTTTATCTCAGTATTGTCTTACATGTAGTTTATAATTATAATATGTATAATTCATAAACTGAGTTTATTAATTCTGTTGATTTAAGTAACAAGAAAAACGTTTACTGTGTAAGAACAATTCACAATAAAATATAAATTGGCTTTGTTGACATCTCCAAGCTGTTAGGTTTCAGAGGCATGACCTAAGGATATTTCGCTCTTGATTTTCAAAATGCTGATTTGTTGAAATAGTTTTACCTTTGCAATTGGAATATTTATTTTAAAATTTGAGGTAATGAGTTTCCTTTAAATATATTTCCTTTAATACATTTCCTTTTAATACAGTAACTCCATTAGTATAAGTATTTGAGAATGTTTTTGCCAACATATATGGGTCTCTGAAAAAGCTCTGAATCATTATTTAGTTACTATGAGAATTTTAATTTTAGACTTCAATAAAAAAATGTTGAAGCCTTTAGTCAAATGTGAATAATTTTATTTTCTACATCCAGCTCTATAAATTCTAACTAAATTTGTTTTCAAGAACGTACTTAATATTTTAAGTTTTGAATAATTAAGTAACATAGTTCAATGATAATAAAAAAAAATTATTTTTTGTTGTAATTTTGTTTGTGTTGGATAAATGGCTAAAAATAGTAACAAATGTTCTTAAGAGAGTGACAATGAAAATGTAACATTCAATAAACTTAATATCTAATAAACTTAAAACCTATTAATGAAAATGTAAACAAAAATGAATCCAAAGGCTCTATTTTTACTTTTAATTAGAAACAGGGAAAATATGCCGAGTTTTATAGATAGTTTCCTATGTTAGATTAGCAACTGAAACGAAAATGAATTGTGATTTAACTGCATTGAAAAAAAAAATGGCACATGAAAGCATCAAACCTACTAAATTTAAAAAAAAAAAAAAAAAACAAAAAAAAAAAAAAAAAAAAAAAAAAACTTAGAAACTAAACACACAGATTTATTAAATAAATCTGAAAAATATTTTAACAAATAAGTTGAGAGCACGAAAAATCAAAATATATTTTTGAAAAAATATACTACAGTTCTTGAGATGGCTTTAAAATCATCTGCAGAAGTTACATATTTATTTGCAAAAAAATTAAAACCTTCTACAATTGGATAATTACTTATTCTTCCTTTGGCAATAAAATTCATATCAATTATGCGAAGAGAAATATATGATAATGATAAAACAATAGTTTTATCAAGACATACCATTTCATGCCAAATTTTGTCATATCACATACTATGACAATGCTTTTTATAATCAAATATTAACTCTCCTGTCTTTGGTAGTCAACTTAAAGAAACTACCAACATTACTACAATATCTCAATCTGTTTATGTGAGATACTTTTTTGGAGATAACATAGTAGCTTTTTATACTGTGAAACATTGATAGGAAAAATTAACAGCAAGAAAATATTTGAAATTATTAACAGATATTTTGAAACAAATAACATTAACTAAACACACTGTGTTGTAGTCTGTGCCAATGTTGCTGTAGCATTAATAGGGGATAATAAAAGACTAAGAGCATTTATAAAAAATTTTCCTAATGCAGTGTTCAACTTTTGTGTGATACAGAGACTAGGTCTTGTAAAAGATATCAATGAAGAATTACACAAGAATATTACAGGATGTTATTACTGCAATAAATTACACTAATTGCAAGAGCCCAAACATTAATCTCTTTTCAATAGTTTGCAATAAGGTATCTTCTGTATATGAGACATTAATATTACATACTGAAGTAGGATGGCTCTAATAAAAAAAAAAAAAAAAAAAAAAAAAAAAACTGCAATGTATTTTAAGTTTGAGAAAAGATGTTTTCAAAGTTTTGAAGAAAAGATACATGCATTGGCAAGTTTATTAATAATAATTGATTTGAAAAACTCAGTTGATGGTAAACATTTTTTTTTTAACTTAATGATTTGAATTTAATTCTATATGAAGAAAGTACAAATATTTTAGCACTAAATACCAAAATTTAGGCATTTAAAACTAAGCAAATGGTTAGTAAATTTGAATACAGACTTGTTCCCATGCTTTTCAGAATTCAGTAAAAGAAAATAATATAGATTTCTTGTTATTTAAAAATATAATTTTTTGACATATGAAAAAACTCATAAATCTTTTTGAAAAGAAATTTTAAAAATTCCAAATATAGAATTATGGTCAACCCATGACCCATTTTCCTTTAATATTTTCAATTATAATATCCCCTTAAATGGAAAAGTATAATTAATTGATATTTAAAGCAACAAAATACTATGCAATCAAATTAAGTCTCCAACTTGTCATAAATTTTTGTTATCAAATGGAAATTAATGTTAATTTAAAGAAGGTGGCAATCAATATTTTTATTCAGTTTTTATCAACCTACTTAAGTTTTTTCAAATTAGTAAATATCCATCGTAATTAGACCAGAGAATGACTTGTGGTTTATGATTTCTAACACAAAAGTAAACATAAAAGCAATCATGAACTATTTGCAAGAGCATACTTCACACAGAATTCTTCCATTGTTTTATAAAAATATTTTTTACTATAGAAAATTGATTAAAGAAAGTTATTTCATTTTGACTACACTGATAACTGAAAATGTCTACTGTCTACCAAGGAGTTAAAACCAAACTTGATACAAAATTAGAGACGTACATCAAAATAGTTTATGGATCACTATCATATGGCATAACCTATACAAAACTAGAATTTTTGATTGCTACCTGTTCTCTTTGAAAATCATAAATAAATAAAATAAAAGAACTTTATATACTATTTCTTGTTAAAAACACCATTCAATTTTTAGGTTTATTTCTCCAATTTAATCATCTATATAGCATAACCTATTGAAGTCTAAATATTAATTTGACTGGAGCACTATTTATAATAATAATATTCTTTTTGAAATTTTTTAAAAACAGTCTTAAAAATTATTGAAGCATGGTACTGTTTCAAATATAATCACAAATAATTTTCTTACTTTTAGTAGGAGTATGATAATTTGTATTCTGAAATAGAACAATATATAATAAGTTTTCTAACTAATATATTTAGAAATATACAAAAAATTACTTAGTTCTGTTTAAATCTATCATATTAAAAAATAACTTTCAAAAGCAGAAATAAACTAATTCTTTTAAATTTACCATTCCTTTCATCAATAGTTTTCCATGGAATATACTGTAGAGTAACAAACTGAATAGCAAGTTGATCAGGGGGCCACTTATCCAGAAAACTGATTGGAATAATTATTTTTTCTCTGTCATCGGCAAGTTTTGCCTGAAACATTTGAAATAAGTCTAATAATGAAATATTTGAAATATCTTTAGAATATTATCTAAAATATAAAATACAGTAAAAAAAACATAAACTAGACATATATGACTATAATATATATGACTTTAAATATATGACTGTAATTAAAATAAAACAGAAAGGAAGAAAAACATTCTATTTACATCTTCCTATATAAATATATATGTGAGTATACATTTCTTTGTATATTTATTCTGTATGCAAATCAACTATTCCATACAATCACATAATTTTACCTAAATATTCTTTAATATCATAAAAAAAAACTGCTGATAATAAAACATCACTATCTACCATGTTATATTATATCCTCACTTAATGGATATCACATTACAGTCTACAACAGGTAATAACATAATAGTACAATTTTAATAATTCATAACAATTTTTTCAGTAATATGAGATGTATATACCATATACTTCTGTGTATAAGTTGAGAATTTGGGGGGATTTTAACCACTTACCAGTTTTGCCCGAACGCTGCCCGGGTGCAGCAAAAGGGGACTTTTCTGATTTGCCCAAGCGCCGCTCAGGCAGCATGTTTTTTTACGCCGATCCACTGATTTGCCTGGCTTTTTCTCATTTTTTTAGTTTCCATTGCTTCTAATAGATAGCTCTAGTTGTCCAGTAAAGACTGGCTTTCAAAATAAGTGTAAACCGGTTTCATCTGGTTTTACTGCTTTACGCGGGAAAAAGTGCAAATTTAGTTTATTGTATCACGTGTTGTGAATACTTTCTTTCCTCATTTTGTGTTACAATGAGTGATAGTGAGTGGCTTATTACAGAATATAATTCTGATATTGGATCAGATAGTGAATCGGAAATTTCGCTAAATGATTCAGGCAGTTGTGAAAGTTCATTATCGGACTTCTCTAGTGACAAAGAAATGGAAAGTTCGGATAACCTAACTCAGATTCGTAACTTTTGCGAAATTGATATCAATAATCCTCCTCCACCACCGCCAAGATTTCCTTTCACAGCGAATCCTGCTATCCATTTGAACATTGATTTAAGTGACAGAACTCTACAATTTCTTGATATTTTCTTCGATGATAACCTACTTGAAGTGATAGTTTTGGAAACCAACAAATATGCAGATCGAAGTATTCGAAACTGTAATCTTCGAAGAAATAGTAGAGCAAAAAAGTGGGAACCAACATCAAAAAACAAAATTCAAGTGTTTTTTGCATTGAATATTTTACAAGGGATTGTAAAAAAACCTGATATTGAGCTATATTGGAGTATGCGACATTCAACTTCAACGCCATTGTTCTCAAAAATTATGTCTTACCATCATTTTCACCTAATTCATCGATATTTACATTTTTCCGATGATGTGAAATTTGATGCTAAAACATATGAGTGTCCGAAATTACAAAAACTGTGGCCTGTAATAAAACACTTGAATGCACATTATCAAGAAATCATGACACCTGAAAGAGATGTAACAATAGATGAGAGCTTGATGCTCTTCAAACGACGACTGCACTGGAAGCAATATATACCACTAAAGAGATCACGATTCAGTATAAAAAGTTTTATGTTATGCAAGTCAAAGTCTGGTTATGTCTATTAACTTATTATATACACTGGAAAACACACACTTTTTGATAATAATTACCAATATTTGTGCAAATCATCTCAAGTTGTGATGACACTTATGCAGCCACTATTGAATAAAGGATATTGCCTAACGACAGATAATTATTAAACATCTCCAGAACTGGCAGATATCCTTCTTAGCAAACAAACAGATATGTATGGAACACTCAAACTCAACAGGAAAGACGTTCCAAAGGAACTGCAATCAAAAAAACTAAAAAAAGGTGAAGTCCGTGCTTTCCAAAGAGGAAAAGTGTGTATCATCAAATGGATGGATAAGAAGGTTGTAAGTCTTTTATCTACAATACATAATCCTGAAATGATTGAAGTGCCATCTCACAATGATGAGGTCAGAAAAAAACCACAAGTAGTAATGGAATATAACAATACAATGGGAGGTCTAGACAGACAAGATCAACATCTTACCTATTATCCCATCATAAAGAAGAGAGGAAAAAAATACTACAAGAAAATATTCTTCCACCTTTTTGATATATCACTGTGGAATGCTTTTGTTTTGTACCAGAAGCATGGTGGAAAATACTCCCATTTGAATTTTAGACTAGATTTAATTGATCCCTTGATTGAAAGGCATGGAACAGTAAATGAAAGAATAGGACGACCAGGAATTTTGCCTAATCCTTTACGATTGACGGAAAGACTCTTTTTAGAAGTGATTCCTGCCACCGAAAAGAAATTGAGACCGACGAGGCAATGCTTTGTGTGTTGCTCAAAACGGAACGAGAACGGAAAACAGATCAGAAGAGAAACAAGATATTTTTGTCCTGATTGTGATGTTGGACTTTGTTTATCTCCATGCTTTAAAACTTACCATACAAAAGCTGATTTTTGAAATAAAATGTAAGTATTAAAATATTGCATGCTCTTTCTCTCGCTTCCATTCCTGTAAAATGTTCTTTACAGTTTAGTTAGTTGTTCGGAAAAAAGCCAACTTTAAGTAAAAATGCCATTTTTTTCGCTTAATTAAAAATTTAAAATAAATTAATAAATGCAATACTTGTAACAATTTTGACTGTGGATTTCAGTTTATACAATCGATTTGAATACAAAATTGTTTATAAAAAATATGCTTATTTTTGGACATAATATGGCAGAAAAACAAAACTGTTAAGTGGTTAAAGAACTAAAAGGAGGGGGTCAGCTCCTATACAGATCCATGGGATAGATGTAATTCATGTGATTTTAATTAATAAAATGTCGCAAAATCAGTAAACATTTCTGAAACAGTTAAAGAAAAGTAAAGTTTGCAAAAATTTTGAAACTAAAAAAGTAAAAAATTTAAAAAATAAATTTAAAATTACTTTTATATGTGTTATAATTGCTTCAAAACAATTGTATTATAACAGTAGCAGATCAGTTAATCTTTTAATACACACAATTTCCCATAAGCTGGAAGCAATCAATAAATTGCCAAACATGGCATATTATTTGTCGCTTATATTGCCTAAATTTATGAAAAAGTTATCTTTACTTAAGGTTACTAGAATTAAAGCATGTTATTAGCATCTAAGTAAAAATACCATTAGCTGCATGGTTTAGCACCACAATTATCAAACCCTGTAAGTTAGTGTAAAATTGAGAAGCTAATTAAGAGAGCATAAAGTTAATTAAAATTGAAAATTAAGTTGTTTTTCCTCCCCCTTTTTGAAACTCCTAAGATGTTCTTGTATTTGTCTCAAGATGCTACTGATCCTCTACCTCTGCAGTACTTAAAAAATTAGATATGGCAAAGAAAAATATTTGAGAAGAGTTAGTCTAATGTTTTAATTTAAAACAATTTGATGGAAAATATTTTCCCCATTTTACCTGCTTGGCAACATTTTCAGTTTTTTGGCAACATATTTGAACATATTAGAAATTGTTTTTTCATTTCGGCTTATAAACCGGTTTTGAACTTTGAGGAAATTTTTAAAGGAAAATCACACTCTCAGCTTATATACAGATGGGCTTATATTCAGAAATATGCAGTATATATATATATATATATATATATATATATATATATATATATATATATATATGTATGTATGTGTGTGTGTATAGATATATACAGTATACTTTAGTATACAAGCAGAATACTTTTTAAAAAATTTCAAAGCCAAAATGGCTGTTTGGCTTATATATAGATCTGTTTGTTTTCAAAAAGCATACTTACTTTTCTGTTAGCTGAATGCAAGGAAAAAAACAGAAACCAAATATCAATTTAAATAACACTTTTGATTTCTTTGGTTTTTTATTAAGTTTATAAAAAAATTATTTGTAAAAAAATTGAACAATTTGTTTCATAAAAATATTTCATTTAAAAAAAAAAAATATTTATAATATTAGTTTGTACACATGCTGCTTCTCTTATTTTGGCATTCCTGCTGATTGAAGATAATTTCTTTCATTGTTCTTAAGCTTATTTTACATTCAGAGAGAAATGCTAAGCATCTACTTTGTTAGAATATTTGCAAACATGATCACCAGTAGTTTAAAATTTATCATAAAAGAACTTTTCATCTCCATTTGTATCATAGTCAAAAACCAGTACAGAAATTATGACTAGTACTAATAGCACAGACTGTATACAAGAGGACAAATTCAAGGGGGGAAATGTGCTATTGTCAAATATGGTAACCATGGTTAAAACTATAATTGTTAATATCTAGCATAAAGAGTAAAAACATTATAGGTTAAATTTACTTTTTGTATACATTTTACCTTACAGCAATTTGATAAGTAAATATTTCACCTGCATAGCAAGAAATTTAACTTAACAACATTTTTGAACATTACAGGAATTAATTTTTATATATGTGCTATACAGAGGTTTTGGATTATGGGTAAATTTTTGCAATAAGAAACATGCTCTTAGCTTACAAATAGATGAGCTGATATTAAGAAATATATGAGATGTATGTAATAGTTAATGTAATAAGTCAAATTATATGTAATTATCAGTTATTCATAATAAACTACACTTACAGGTAGTAAAAATATAATGAAAATATACATAATAAAAATATAAATTATAATCCTCTAATGTACTCTGATCTATCAATTAAATTAAAATGAAATTGAAAACAAAGACTGTGAATGTGCTAATGTTGGTATATTCACAGTGTTATGATTTCAAATCAAAACACACTGAGATTTATCAAATTGATATTCTTTTTTACTTATATTCCCAGTAACAATAGAGAATATTTCTTGTGTTTAAGCAAATTAATCAAGTTTTTGTATCGTCTATTTAAAATAAAAATTCTAATTTAAGAAATTTAATATTTTTTTTGTATTAAATACATTTAAGAATGACTTTAATAACCTATACAAAGTAGTATAAGAGTAAAGATGTAAAAAGTTTATCTAAATTCAGAAAACTTTATACATTCAAATAATCATTTAACATAAAATAAAAGGTGAAAGCCAACCATTCATATATTTTTCCTTTTCCTCCATTTTTCATAAAACTTACCAGTAAACAATTAGAAGAATACTAATGTATCTACTTTATAAATCTTTAAATAATTAAACAAAAAAATTACAAAAGAGAAACAATAAATTATGAAAAAGTTCTTTATAATTAGTACTTTTAATACTGCTGTTAATAGAATAATATTTACCATACTAGGCTGTAAACAAAAAATATTTCATAAAAGAATTTTTCTAAATAAAGAAGATTTATGAGCTAGGTTTCTAAACAAAGAAGATTTAGCTTCACATAAATATGCAGACCACAGAAAATAAATATTTACATTTTTCTTTCATAAAATAAGCATCTCATGCAAATTACATATAACTTGAGGCTAGTAAATATATTTACATGCAATACCTAAATAATGTTTTCAAAAAGAGCTCACCTCTCTGTTTGTCCATCTTGTTTCTCCATATCTTGGAGTAACAAGGGGAATAAATATTGAGCAATTATTTACAGCTAGGCTAATTACATCTTGCCAATCTTGGCCAGCAGAAATATCATCAACATCCTGGATTATAAAAAGCATAGAGTGAGCACTTGTATGATAATAAATTGGTTTAAAATATTTAAATAAAAATAATGACTATTATTACTAATATTTAGTTGCATTATTTGTCTTTCCTTTGCAAATACTATCTATATAATTTGATTATCTATTAATTTGCTAACAAAAACCATATTTCCCGGTGTATATTTTACATTGATATAAAATCTGTAGATGGATATTTTAACTCAAATTTAATGAAAATAATTTTTTTTTTTTAATTCAACAGAAAATCTGCACCAGCATATAATCTATAGATTATGCAAGGATTGCTCAATGGTTTTTATCATCCCAAAGCACTACTAATAACCCACTTTCCTCTTTATTCAGTTGCTCCAACTAAATAACAATTATAATACAAACAAAAAGTAATTAATAAAAGTTAAAATTATAAGCACTTTTCTAATGAATTTTACATTTAATTTTACAAAATGTGTACCAAGTGTTGGTGAATTTTAAAATATTATATACCTTTAATAATTTTTGTTTATAGAATAAATAATATATTGAGCTTAAAGCTGATATAAAAAATTAATTTCTAGTGATAGTATATATTAGAATGCTTTAGTTTTACTTATGAAAACAAATTTGTATTTTTATAACAAAAAAAAAACATTAAAATTTTAAATTGAAACCTGTATACTAATATCTAAAGGAACAAAATAACATTAATAACATACTCCTACTAATAAGAACATTTCAATAATTTAACAATTTTTAAATACTGTTATGGCTATTTTCTTTAACCATTACTGTTTTAATATTCTTAAATAGTTTAGCAATACTTTGTAAAACCATTGAAAAAGATGAATGCTTATTGAAGACACAAGATTTAGCTTAGATAAAAAATTGATACATGTTGGCCAATATATAATGTCCGCTAAAGAAAAACTAAATTGGTCAACTGTTGGACATTGCCTCAAATTTCTATAAGGGAACACAAAACTTCAACAATTCTGATATTGTTACATAGCTTTCTGTTTTGTGATGGCTGTTGTGGTGACATTATATGGCTCCTAGTCTCCCATTTCTGGGAGTTGAAGTTAAAATATCAACATTTTGCATGTTGATGGGATGCCTTATAGAACTTGCACAATATGTGAGATAATACAAAAGAGATTTCAAAAAATTAAAATCCGTATAATTCAGTACATATTAAAATATGAAGTCAAAACATATGTACTGAATTAAAAGGATTCATTTCAAACTAGTCAATAGATATTACATTCAAATTACAGCAAAAAATTTATTCAATAACTTTAAAAGGAAAAATTCCTCAAAGAACAGAAAATCCCAGTATTCCTCTTGTGTGTATACACATATATAATACACATATGTCAGTATGTAAAGAAATTTCATACACTTACCAAAAATATCTTTTTAAACCCCATTTTCAAAAGCTCATTTTTTAAATCTCTGGCATATGAGGTTGCTTCACCATGTACATAACTTATAAGAATAGAATGTGCATTGAATTCTTCATCTTTACTGATGACCTCTATAGAAGTCTTCTTATTGTATAATCTATTTTTTAAAATTAAGAAAATTTAAACAATAATTCTTATCAATTACATGAAAATTGTTAAAAGTTTTATTACAAAATTCAAAGAGCTGAAATGTTAAGGAACTTTCAAGAGTTGGAAAGAATTTATAAAAAAATTCAGTAATGTAGATTAAAAGGAAAAAATTTATATACAAAATATATGCTGTACACTTAAGTCAATTATCAAAACAATTGTAAATTCAAAATAATTTATGCTTTTTTCCAAAGTTTTTTGAGAATACTCAGCAATAACAAACATGTTATATACATATGTATATGTATATAAACAGATATATATAAACATATACAGCATAAATGAAAGAAATCACCTGTAGGGCAGCTCCTGTGACTCTTCCCATGAGCAGAACAACCAGGTTTCTTATATATATAAATATATATATATATATATATATATATATATATATATTATATATATATATATATATATATATATATATATATATATATATGAATGTATGTGTGTGTGTTTGTGTGAGTGAGTGAGTGAGTGAGTGAGTGAGAGAGAGAGAGTTGATAAAGAATTAAAACTCTAATGCTAATTTTACATCTTAATTTGTTATAGAAATTTCTTCAGAGACAAAAAAAAGATAATGCAGAAAATTAAACTTTTCCTGTGAGTTTATGTACATCCATATTATAAAGGTATATAATGCCAAATCATCACATTTTGAAAGTCTGTATTAGGCTCTAAAAAAACTCTCTTCTTAATTTTAATTATGATGCACTGAACCTGTCTGAAAGTAAAACAGCTAGTTTTTGTTTTTAGAAAATAAAGATATTTTGGTCATGACTGTCCAAGTTGGATTACTACTCTGAATTGAAGATTTACTGCATGTTTAATGGAATCTACATTATGGATAAATATTCTTGTATATATATGTTTTTGCATTTCTTACACACATACACACATACTATATATATGTATATACTTACATAGTGAACTCTACATAACTCATCTTTATTTATGATGAATTTCTGTTTTTCTCTCAATTTTTTTTAATTTCTAAATTAGGTCAATGTAATTTAATAGAAATTTTTTTCACCATCTCAAAGTACACTCTGATTAACTCAATTCTTCATGGAAACTTATAAATAAAGGGACAGGGCAATGAGTAAATGAATTTCATTAGAGTTGTCAAAGCTACATGAATGATTTTAATGCTTAACAATGATATTTCTTTCAGACTTACTTTTACTTCATTTTTAAAATCCATTTTTTTTTTCGTTTTTTGTGCTTCTTTGATAAAAGGTTGAATAAGAAATTCTGTGTTCTAATTGAACTATTTGAGAAAAAATAAGAATTATTTTCTGTTTTTATAGATTTATATTCAAAACTTATCAAGTGTAAAGAACTCTACAATAAAACATTATTTTGAAAATAAAAGCTCAAGAGAGTATTGATGTGGAAGAAGACTTTTCAATATTAACAGATAATAACTTGTTAATAAATACTCATGTTAGTTGTGTAATATCAATATTAATCATTCAACTGAAATCTGAAAAATGTGTTGAAAGGTATAGCTAAAATTTTGTTTAAAAATTAATGACTTTATACATAAGATAACAAATTTCAAATAATATAAAAATTATTTAGTGCCTTCTTCTTAATTAAGTGTAATTTTTAAACAATCAAAACTTTAGAAGAAAATCATACTTGTGTCTTTCCAACTTCAGTTACACTGGCCCTTTTTCTTGGTCCTTATAACTTTGTTAAACTGAGAGTTGACAGTATATGTATGTACATTCACACACACACACACACTCATATATATATATATATATATATATATATATATATATATATATATATATATATATATATATATATATATATATATATATATATATTCAAATATATACATATGTGCACATATACATATTAAGCAATATTATAATATTCAAGTGAGCAAAAAAAAAGCAATTTTCTTTATAATTATTTTTTATTTGAATCATCACTCTTCTAAAGAAAATAAGACATTTTCTACCAGATAGTGATGATAACAGTTAAACATTTTTGGTATAACAGACAGTAAAATGGCAAAAAAAAAATTGTTGATCACCTAAACATAATTCATACAAAAAAATCCTTAATATGTTACTTAATTTATGAGTGAATCAAAATACTCAAAAATTCTAGAACCATACCAAATTAATACTCCAAAACTCTGATTCAGAATTCATTAAATATATTTCCCACAACAAATATACTCATTATGTGATTTGGAATTTTAGGTTAATTTTACTATTTGAAGATAAACTGAATACAAAAATTGAAAAAGGCAATAAGTTTATAAAATTTAAAATTTCTGATCTAAAAATGAATAATCAAATAGTATTTAAATGAAAAAGTTTTAGCTACTTATATACATTTAGTAAACTCCTGTCCACTATTAGTTACAAATACAAATGCTACAATATCTGGGGAAATTGTTTTACTTCAATAAAATTTAGTATAGATAGTACTTATACTATAAGGCAATTAACAGTAAGAGAACAATTTAAACACAAGATATATAGTCTACGATATACAAATCTGACCAAAATGATAAAGAACAATGCATAACATCTTCAGACTGGTTATGTTCAAAGGAAATTTAGATATGCTGCTCACAATCTTAGGTTATCATCCATACTATTATTTATTTAAACTGAAATAGTTCTTTTGTATAGATGAATCACATATATAATAGTAATCCAGAACAATCCTAGATATCTACACTAAAGATCTAGATAGAAATTAGATACTGAAATTCTTAAAATCAATTTACTCTCAGTCAGTAATTAAATTTTCATTAATGAATTAACAATTTTAGAAAACTAAAAAAAATGGCTCATGGATGTCTTTTAAAATTGATGAAGTTAACCGGGTTGCATAAGGGTTTATCACAAAAATTTGTCATCACTGTCATTAGTGAGAAAACATAAAGGTTGTATCTCAACCTGAAGCATGGGTTTGGTTTGTAGCACTATGGTCTACTTTTTGCAACACAAGGGCTAACAAGGCCAGGAGCTATTGCCTAAAGCTGATTCCAAACAGCTATGAATATCTATGCCATACTGGGATTTGAAACTACAAACTCTGGTACTGAAGATCAGTGGCCAAACCATTCGGCCATTGTTCAGCATTGGAGAAAAGAGATAAATCTAGAGAGGCTGTCAACTGTTTCTATGACTTTATAGTTTGAAAATTTCAGAATCTTAAAAAAAAAAAAATCCTCAACTGTAGATGGTTAACATTACTCTTTAAAAAAAATTGGATACTTGGATTCATGTGGGCATTTAAAATAACTGCCTCTCTGTAAGAAGAAAAGATACCCTCTGATGAGTTTTTGCAATCATCTTGTATTACTCCAAGAAAGTGAAGGGATTATTTTAAATTTAAAACTTTTTCTGGTAAGCATTATTAATATATAAGTTTACATGAACAGTTTGCATATAACTAATTTTTATACATTTTAAATGTTTTTAAAAGTAATATATAAAATGTTTACAGTTTATTATTTTGAAATTATATATATATATATATATATATATATATATATATATATATATATATATATATATATATATAAAAGGATAAAATACGTTTCAGATTTTTTGTAGCAAAAATAAAACTGAGGATGAAATTTGCAGTTGCAGTAAACAGTCACTTGTATGTACTCATATTAATATACCATGCATACCATATAGCAAACTGAATACTAATAATTATGGATACTAAATTCATTGTCCCCTACATCAAATCGGAAAACAATTAGGAAAATATTTACTTTAATGATTTTTATTTGTTTTAGAAAATGAATTGGTAGCATTAATTTTAGATATCACTGTAGCTAATGTCATAAGCTTCAATAATGTAGGCATGGATCATGCACTATTTCCTTATAAGCAGTAGCTGGGCATTTATAAAGTAGTCCCAAAATAAATATTAATAGTACAAAATGGGTGACAACATAATGAGTCTGTAATGCTAAAATGAATCCAAAAACATTGTCGTAGTTGCAAACAATTGCATTCTTAAATATAGAAAGAAATCAGTCATTAAAAATATTATTTAAAGATATTACATACTTTAACCGTTTTTCAGAAATATCATCTTCATGCTCTGCATTTCTCTTTAATGTCTTTTTTGCAACAGTAATACAATTATTAACCACTAAGTCCCAAAGGGAAAGACTACTTTCTTGTGTTTTCCTGACAGGCCATGAATTATTTTCAATGAATTCAAATGTTTCGTTGCTTTCAAATTGGTCCCCAAACTATAATGAGAAATAGAAAGATTTTACATAACTTCATAAAATAAAAGATATAAAAAAAATAAAAGTTTGAATTTTTGTTTTTTTTTTTTTTACCTATATGAATATCATTTCACAAAATAATTCATTATAATATGTTTACATCATGTTTATAATGAATTGTTATATGGTAAAGTTTATAATGAAGGTAATAATAGTAAAAGTAGTATTTTCATTACTTTCACTTTTGTACGAATACAAAAGCATTTCTTTAAGAATTTTCTCTCTTCTGTAAATCAAGTCTGACCTCAGTGAATATCATATATAAAAAACTTTAATTCATTTTAAAAAATAGTATATTATTACATGTAAAAATTACTACAACACATAATACGATATTAAAATAATACTACACTAGAATAATTTCAATGCATAATGAATAATTTAACCATAAAATAAAAACACAATTGCAATTTAGAACTTTTACACTATAAACAAAAGATATATTTTATAGTACAAAATTTTCTATTTTTATATAATATTGAATAGCAAACATTTAGATAAAGTTTCTAGTGAATGTTTGTTTCCAATATTGAAATGACTAATGTACAATTTTCATAATAATTTGATAGATTTTTCATGTAATTCCTTAAAAATAGTTTAAAGAAATGTAGATAACATACTTTATGTCAAAGAGTACACAAGACACAATGTACGAATGGTGGGATTGCACATCTGAATGAACACATGGTTTTGACAACAATCCTGGTAAAAATTAAGGGTAAAATTACTGCTTTTGTAAACAGGTTTTTTCTACCCTCCAAATATAAAATCTCTTTTATCTGGTAACATTACTGGCATATGTTAACAGGTCTACTGATGCAAAATTTGTTTTAGGAATGAATATACTTTTACCTGTATAAGTATAAATATTTTTATCTGCATTTTATCTCTATCGGAATATCTGGGATATATGTACTAGTGATATGAAAACTGAAGAAAATAATTCATATGACAAACATTATAGTAAATGAAAATATTTTTTAAATATTTTCTATTATACTATGGTACAGAAAATTTAAGAATATTAGAATTTTCAATTACTTACTCTACTCCTCCCCCACACACGTTAAGCACATACAGTAAAAGTCTAATTTAGCTTCACTATACACTCAGAAAATAACTTCTTGATATACTGAATTAGGATCTTTAGCTTAATTATAAAATTGGTTTTGAAAATTAATTTACACTTTAGATTATAAACAAGAGAAAATTAAATACATATATGTATTCACAAATGGATAGGATAGGTTTATAAAAACTTTTTCCTTTGATTATTTTTTCGGGGGAAGCTATATAAATCTTAGTTTGAAATACATCTTTCTTTAACATTTCTACTTGTGAGCATCTGTTTATTTTTATTTAAATAGTGATGCTAGAAATGAGATACTCTCTTTATCTGAAATCTTGTTAATGAAAACTATACACTTGCAGCTATTTAATCCATAGTGTTATAAGACATTAATTGATATAAAGGGATAAGTAATCGACCTATTCACAATTGGAAAAGATGCCAATTTTTAAGTCTGAAAGTTTAAATAAATTTCCTAATAAAAGATCACACATGAATATACTATCCTCCAAGAAAACTTTTACTCATAAGGTGACAGTCAGCATGTGTCCATTGGTTATGAATAACATCATTTATATACATAATTTTCAATATTCTTTATACACAATTTTTCAGATAATATCATTTTCTTGAGTCATTTGATAGCAATACTTGGGGATTTAAAAGTATTAGTAAGCTAAGAGGAATAAGAAATTTAATAATTAGATAGTGAGAGAAAGATCATAAATGGAGTAGAAGTAAAGTAACCCAAATACCTAAAAACAAACATGTCATCAATAAACTATTATAAATAATATCATGTTTATCAGTACATGAAAAATAGTCATTTGGAAAACCATTTTAGGGCTTATCCTTAAAACTTAAAGTACAATTTTAGAATATTAAGTAAAATCAAACTTTGTTAAAAATTCTTAAGAATATATAGCAACACTTCTTAAAGAACAATTATTACATGTGAAAAAAGAAATATACAGTTAAAAAAATAAAAAAGAAAGAATTGTCAGAAAATGTGTAAACTTGCAAAATTGATATTTCCCAGTCATTATTATTCGTTACTAGAAAGTAATGGTTGTAGGAGTCAGCATATGGATTTTTTGTATTATGAGCCCTATATACAAGATTTGTTCACACAGATATCTGATAGTATATCAGAGTTGACATTGTAACAGGGTGGTTCTAAATCTGAATTTAAATGAATGCGTACATTCAAACATAAATGCATACAAATCAATAAAATAATTGATTTCTGATAAAACTATTAGTCAATTAATTATAACTGCAGGAAAAATGATGTCAAATTAAAAGAAAAGCATTAATGAATCTTGTATTACAAAAATTAAATTAGATATTTAAATGAATAATAAAATGTCTAAATCATAAACTGAGAAATCAATTATGTTAAAAGAAACATAATATAACAAAGCTTCGAAATACAGCTACTTTAACATGACTTGAATACAAAAGTCAAAAGAACTTATAATGAGTAGTTTTAAAGTGCATTACATTATGTTAAGACACTGTGGTCCGAGTCAAGTGATGACACATCATGCTAATTTTATATAATTTTCTTTTGGAGCATTTCATAAGCACAAATTTTAATAACTTTCATTTCAGCATAACAATTATTCAAAATGCATCACTCTTTTTATGATTTTAAATGTTTTTATAAAGAAATTAAAACCTTTTTTTATCTCTAAGCTTATATGTTCAAGTAAATATTAGAGATGAAAGAAATATCTGGTAGATATAAATACTTTGACTGAATTTTGGTATTTAGCACCCTACCAAATATCTGTACTCAAGATTTTAATATTCAGCTAATAAACTGAATATCTGGAGACAGAAACT
The DNA here is from genome assembly GCA_032207245.1 of Pardosa pseudoannulata. Classification (NCBI taxonomy): domain Eukaryota; kingdom Metazoa; phylum Arthropoda; class Arachnida; order Araneae; family Lycosidae; genus Pardosa; species Pardosa pseudoannulata. The sequence continues at coordinate 27,387,216 of CM063503.1, read as the reverse complement.
TCTAGAAGCAAACTGTCCTCAGTTCAGAATTAGATTTTTAAAATTTAATATACTATCTATATTTTTAAATTTTTAATTTGAAAGCAATACAAGCTATGGTTGTTTGAAAAACAGATGATACTTATAGGGTAACATAGTAGATGATCACAAAAACATAAAACCAGACAGAAAGCATAGGTCTTATGTGAAAAGAGCCAGAGAGGTTTCCTCCACTTTTTATAAATTTATGGTTTTATAATGTTTTGAAACTATGCCCAGCTATGAAAAACAAATATCCTTCTTTAATAAATTTCAACTTCTGCAGTTAAGTGGGCCTTTAAAATGTAACTCCAGCCATAACAAGACAAGTAATCTGCCAGGTTTCTGATCATCAGAGAAATTCCTTACAGAAAACTTGAACAATAGAATAATGGGAGCAGTCAGTTTGACCTTATATGAATTTTAAATTCTCACATCTCGCTTGAATATTTTTCAGTTTCCTGCTTGATGGTATATAATTATTTATAAATATGCAGATAAAAAAAATATTCTTACTTATTATTATCACAGTTAGGAATATAATCAGCTTTAAAGACTGATTTGGTCATTTTAACAGCTGAACAAACATCTCATCTTACGATGTGTTTTACATTCTACTTTTCTATCTTTTTGAAGAAAGGAATTTAAATAAAAAAGGGTTTGTTTGTAAACTCTTTAGCATTTATTTCTGAAGATATTTTAATAAAACATTGGTTGTTTATGACATGGAGTTTAAATTTTTTTTCATAAAACAATGGCTTACAATAACTTCAAAGAATTCTTTAAATATTTGCTGTTTGATTTATATTTAATAAAATCTGAATGATTTCAGATAAATTTGCTCTAGTATCAGAAATTTAAAACCTGCTTACTGAATACTATTTGCTTTTCTATAAAGTGAATGGAAACATAGCAGTAGACAAGTAACTATTTCCATGTAAAACATTTTGCTTATTTTCACAATAAATACTTCAAAAATTGAATAAATATAAGATTAAATATTGGCTAGTTAATGATGTTAGGCTAAAATATTGAATTGTTTCCTATTCTTAGATAAAGATTAAAATAGACTCATTGAAGAATAGGTAGCAAGCTGCTTGGCAGACCCATTTCATAATAGTTGAACAATACAACTGCCAATTATTTTACATCTGTATCTCAAGAAAAAGAAAAAAAAACAGTTTGTAAATCTTACATAACCAAAGTGATAAACATGAGTATTTATAAAGACTGTAAATAGGTTAAAGTAAGCAAACCATATTTGCTTTTAAACATATGTATTTTTTTAATTATCAAATGTCATAGTGATTTAAATTTCTACAATTCAAAAATATTTTCTTTATATAGTGAGCTTCATTTTAAAATTATTATATTTTATTAATAATAGATAATGAATACAAAAAATATACAAATGAAATGAGTGGGAAACTAATGTTATATAAATGTTGAATTTAATACACATATATACTAAATACTTGTTTCAGAAAACAAATCATGAAAAAGTATAGTTTTGGATCATATTTTGGAGTGGTTAGAATGACTGCACCTCATCTTTAGGAAATAAGATATCTTTTTCTAGTATTAGTGTACAAAACAATGTACAAAATGGAGTCCAATTGTCAAGTAAACCCCTTTTCTACACAGAAGTCAGTCATAATTCTGTCTCTGGAAAGGAATTTCAGCTTGGTTGTTGAGGAGTTGAATGTGGAATTAATTAAAATTCCTTCAGATTTGGTCTGTAATAAACATACTAAGTTCCCACTCTTTGATTAAGTGACTTTAACTACTGTGTGCAGATTTATAGTTGAAATACAATGGTTTTTAAACTACAATAACAATATAATGAAATCAAGTCATGACATGAAAGAAAATGTTAATTCAAAATAACTGTAACTCTATATCAAATAAGTACCCATACTTTATATCTGAGTTGAAAATTAAGCTCACAGCTCTATCTAAAGTTTTACATATTTGCTGATAAATCTTTCTGATAATTGGAAAAAAAATTATGAATGATGTTTTTCATTGTTGATGTTGTAGAGAACTTTTTGTTTTTCAAGTTTACACTAAAATAGTTTTAAACTGAACTTATTTATAGCTATTTCTAAGTTGCATTTAACTTCAAATAATGTTCATAGAATTAAACTTACCGGTCAAATTTGACCCATTGTGCATTAACTTGAAAACCTTTAAGAAACACAAAACTTATGATGCTTTCTATCTTTAAAAATTATACAATTTAATAATTTTATTTTAAAATAAGGAAAGGTTTGCATTTGTCTAATTTAATCTTTGTTTATCTGTGCTTTCACACAGGATTTTTATTCAATTTATATTGAATTTTAATAAACAAAAAAATTATAAAATAACAAATTTAAATTGTATGAGATATATTTTAACTGAAATACCAGATCATAGATAAAATGCTATTATAAAACTACACTGGCAAATTTGGATACTTGAAAACACATCAAAAATATTATTACTTCTCAAATTTATTCTAAATATTTAAAAATTTTAAATGCTTGTTAATGACTTTTTTAAATGATTTTAAGAAAGACAAAAAATGGCAAAGACATTGTTTAATTTTTGTATTTTAATAAAATAAATCTTAATATGTACTGTAAATTTGTTTTTCATACTTATTATATATAGTTATATTGTAAAGAAAAGTATAACATTTCTATAAATACTTAAAATTATTTAGTTTTAACCAAAAAATTTATTTAATGCAGAATAAAATTAAAAGTGATTTAATATGAAGCAGTGCAATTTTTTATAAATTGTACTAAACCTGTTACTTTAATGAAATTTTTGTCAACCAAGCATGTAAAAATAAGTCATGTTTAAGGTTTCCTTCATGACAGGTATTGTACAAATATAAAAGAGAGAAATATTTTCATCTTAAATTAGTTTGTCTCTGTAGTATTATCAATAAGCATATATTTAAATACACAGCTTTAGCAACTTTGATATTTTAAAAATGTTTTTTTAATGATATACGAAATTTGTGTAATTTATTATTTTGAAAACATAACAAACAACATAAAAAATTCAATACCAGAAATGTCAAGTATGGTAGGTGAAGAACTCTGGATATTTGACACCCAGTATCTGGCAAAATCACTATTTGTTGCATCCTTAATAAATGTCACAATTCTTCACTTCTAACATTTTAACAAAGAAGTATTTGAAATTTACATTAATTTCCCATTTAAAATATTTTAAACTATACTTTTGAGAGAAAAAAAAGCTTCAAGTTTAAAAGTCACATTTTACAAAACACTTTGCATATAAAAGCTCCAAACTTATATATCTCAAACAATTTTTGAAAATTTTAAATTATACAAATCATAATAATGTAAGAAACTTACTTCTGAAGTGATAAGACTTCGAACATGTGAAACTTCATGATTAATATTTAAAAATATGAAACCTAGTATCTGACCACTGACTAATTTAATTCCAACTCTTGAAAGTTCTGGAACAGGAAAGGAAAAAATTTTTTACTATATATTGTTCCACAGAAAATAAAAATTATAAAGATATTACAAATATATACAGATAAAGTATTAATTACTTTACTGTAAAATACAGAAAAAAATAAGTTAGTATAAAATAAAATTAACTATAAGAAGACTGCAACATCAAAATAAAAGATATAATATTACTTCATACAGTTAACTTTTGAAGTGAAGATTCAGAGAAAAATTTAAATAGAACTCGCTACCAAATTATTATTGTTTATCAGTCTATCTTGACCTGACAGTTCTACATTTAATACAATTCCATTCAATTTTTAGTGCATCTAAAAATATTTTAAGCAGATAAATGTTTCTAAATTAAAAAAAAATCTCTAATGTATACATACTCCTATACAGCAAATTACTTGAGAACATAAAATGCATATTGATGCATTTCAGGCAAATGTTAATAATAAACACCATTTTTAAAGTTTTTACATACTTCTACTACATTGCACTCTTTTCTGTAACCTGCCCTAAAATTGCAATATCATTTAAAATCCTATATAAAATATAAAATACTATATAAATTGTAGAAGATATTTATAATAATTCTTTTAAAAAACATGGCTTTGGACAATTATTTTGCATTAAAAGTTTTAAACACCAGCCATTTTTTAAGTATATGCAGAGCTTTGACAAACTCAATTTACGTAATTCTTAACTATGAATATTTATATTATTTTATGAAGTCATCCAGAAATTAAGTCTTGTTATAATTTCAATTTATGGCATTTGAGGAATCTATATATTGATATTGAATAACTTCATTTACTTAGTGATCACTGCATGCACATGGAAGACTTGTAGACTACATGCAGACTTTTGGAAGTAAGTTTCTGTGTATATATACACATACATATAAACAGTTTACATATCTTTCACTAATAACACTGAAAATTACCTCCTTTAATTTAGTTTAAGCTTACTGGGCAACTGTGCAACCCGAGCTTACTGGGCAAAAAGAACTAATTTTAATCATAGTGCAGTCGTGTCTCAATCAAAAAAGAAAGTCCAACATTGTGAAATTTCAAATTTATTGAGGCTAAAAAAGCAACAGTCAACTGACTGTCTATACAGAGCAACAGCTTTTAATCAAATGGTATAAGAATAAACACTTCTCTCACAAATGTCAAACTAAAGAGCAAGAATCAAGTAATTTTATTCCCATGAGATGAGATTATTCAGCAATATTTGGGAAGCAAGAGCAAACCTTTATCCTTTAATCTAGCTAGAAAACACACACACTTCTACAATTCAATTACTACATAAACAAAACCATTTTCCTGGAACAGCTGAAAAAATGCGGCCAGTGAATACAAAATTATATTCCAGCATTACTTTTGAGAAACAGGTTAAAAGAATTTAAGTTAGAGAACACTCCTTTAACTGATATCTTATGGCCGGGAAATTAGGTTTTAAACATCAGGAAGGGAAAAAGGAGGATTTTAAATAGATATTAGGGGTAATAATTTTGATATATATATATATATATATATATATATATATATAATGAAAAAAGTCTACAAGAACTAAAAATCTCATGACCAGTATTATGAAAAGCCCTTATTTAAATCTATATAATTAGCTCACTTATATAATATATTCAGGATAATAAAACTGAGTTAAAACTAATCTATTCTAATACTAGCTTTTATTATTACAGAAAGATAAATTTAGCATTCTAACTGTCTTTAAAGTAGAATAAAAAAATGAGAAATTACTTCCATGCTTTCTTTGGATTGTTACAACACCTGAAGTAATACAATCATTTATAAGAATTTTATCTTCAATAGCAACATCGAAAGGCCACCTGAAAAAAATATTCATTTAATGTAATATAATTTTTAAATTTTAAAGGCACAAAAATATGTTATTAAAAATCTAGTAAAATAGGAACCTAAAATAAATTTTATGATTCTGTACATCATAATTTTTTATTAAAAAGATTGTATTTTTTAATTACAAAGACAATATAAGGATATTTGAAAATTATATTCTTAAAATTCCTTTAATTTAGTAATCATCATTGTCTTACAATCATACAAAGCAATATATTTTTTAAATATATCCTTTAATACAAACGTATATCACATTCTAATGCAATAAATTTTTGGAAATTATACATGTATTTAAAAAAAGCGAAATGTAATATGAATAATATGAAATAAATCATATAACTTGAAAGGAAATATAAAAATAATACTCCCCATGTTTAATATAACAGAAAATTAAGAGTGCCCGTGCAGCAGAATCATAAATGAATTTCAATACTATTTCAACAAGAAAATAAATTTTGAAAGATTCAATGAACAAAATTAAATTTTCAAACAAGTGTACAAATAATTAGAATAATAAAATTCAAATATCTGATGAACTAGATCCTTAATAGACATAAGATATCAAATAAATTTCTTTATTACATAAAAATTAGCCCAACATTGTATGCAAGACATTGACTATAGCACTCTCATTTAAATCAATCTTTTAGTCTGAAATAGGTCTGGCTAAGACACGCTGTGGTAGTTAATTACTTATCAAAATCAGTCAATTAAAAAAGTTTACTTATGAATTCTTGATATTAACTATATATGTTAATTATGAATATGGAACACCACTCTAAACTTACATAATTTAAGAATGCTGAATATGAAGATTTGCCTTTACTGTCTGATAGATTATCTGGAAATGCCTGATCTTAGTGCATTAGTAGCATATATTTTGATAAGGCCCACTGCAAGGCATAAAAGAATCAAGGAAGTTCAAAGCTATTCTGTCTAATAATCTAATTTCAAATGAAAAAATTTAAAAACACTAACAAGGCATGACATGTATGTATGACTGTATATGCATATATATATATATATATATATATATATATATATATATATATATATATATAGAGAGAGAGAGAGAGAGAGAGAGAGAGATTTGTATTAGGAACATGCTGTCATGGTACACAAGGTAAATAGTACCTACCCTTAATAAAAATAAAATATAAGTCACATTTTCCTTCTGTTACATCCTCGATCAAACAAAATCACACAGATTAATCTAACTATTAGGCACAAAAGAGAAAAGATGTTAATCTTTAATATATAAAGGCAACTTAATTTTCCCAGCTTTTAACCACAATGTTTGTCCTTCCATCTCACAGCTATTACCCAAGTAGGAAGAAAAAATTTTCCTCAAGCAGATTACTTTATAAAGTGGAGAATACTTTAGATGTTTCATTTCCAGAACAAAAAAAAAAAAAAAAAAAAAAAAAAAAAATTTTAAGGGGATAAGAGGTTACAGTTTATGTGTTTCAGGAAGTCTCTTTTCAAGAAAGAATAGTCAATGTTTCCCACTGACCACAAATTATAGTCTATTTAATTTAAGAGAGGGTCCTGTATATATACAGGACTTTCCTATGCACATTTTTATATTTCAGATATAAATAATATATATTCTAAAATAATTTTGAAATAGGTATATAAAATACGAAAGTTTTTAAAAATGTAGACCAACATCAAAATTGAGAGCTGAAACAGCAGAAAATGATAAAAGTTATCGAAACCATTTGAATTACAAAGAACTTTTAAACTTGTTTAAACTTGAAAATGTTTTTATGTGAAAGTAAATTGAAAAAGCTGGTAAACCAACATAAAAAATGGACAAAAAATGATAAAAAAAAAACTATTAGAATGATTCAAATTACATTTTTCGAACTGGATAAAGTGTTTATGCTACTTTTAACAAGCAAAGAAAGCTCTTGCTCCTATATTTCTTATCATATATATATATTTTTTTTCAATGTGAAAATATTTGCTTGAGACTCTACATTTAAGAAATGAAGTTCTAAATCCTGCATTCTATCAGTTTATTATATTGATAAATCTTTGAGAAATATTTTATTCCATAAAGATCAGCATCTCCCTATTCTGAACAAACACTCATGACATATACTTGGTTTGTGTGCATGTGTGTTAGTATGTATATATATGTATATATATATATATATATATATATATATATATATATATATATATATATATATATAGTTGCGAACTTATAGGTTTATGGATTTAATGGACTTTTGTACACAAAATGCAATAGATATTTAGTGAAGTTTTTAAATTAGTAGTAATAAAAATTAGTATTAGTACTAGTAATTGTAATTAGTACTAGTAATTAGTATTAATAATTGTCTAAAATAGGAATACAGTACAGTACACTACACTTCAAGAGTACAACAGGTGTGTCATACTATAAAATTATAACTAGAGAGTGCTTTAACACAGATGTGATCTGAATGAATCTTAGAATATGAATTAACTGACTTAATAAGTCTGCACTCCCTATTTAAAGGGTCAAAGAACATTCTTGAAGGTACCTGAATTGTCCCCCAAACCCTTGTCAACTTGATAATGGTTTGATGACAAAAATTATTTATCAAAAGCATCACCAATGTGCCAATATATTGCCAATTGGACTACAGAAATCCAATATAAACATTAGGCCTACAGAACTCCATAATCCAAGAATTTTTACATACTAAGTTTCTAACCAATATACAGTGTTATTCATGACTCCCTCCACGATTTTGAAAAAAAAAACAATAATAAAAAAAGACAAATACAGTAAAAACGATTCTTGCATTAAATGCAGAATGGATTCAAGTTTTTCATAAAGAGTTACTGCACTGTTATATTTTGCAAGCTTCCAAATATGTTGAAACTCTTGCTATGGCCCTCATACTTCCTAAAATTAACTGTATGGCTTTCTTGTGGAGCTATCTATCTAAAATACATTGTTTTCTTACTCTTTTTGCCCTGTGACTTAGTAGAACTGCAAGAAAGGATCACACACATTTTGAATACTATTGATAGCACCACATTGAATACAGTCAGGCAAAAACTGGACTATAACATTGATGTATGCCATGTGACCAAGAGTTCACACATAGAATAAATATAAGTTATTTATAAAACTGGAATTGTTTCTGTATTTGGTACAATGTTCTTTTTCACTGTAGTCATCTTAGTTTTATTACTATAATCTTCTGAAACTCTGGAACAAATTAATATATATATATATATATACATATATATATATATATATATATATATATATATATATATATATATATATATATATATATATATATATATATATATATATATATGAGTCTGTGTATATTATATGTGATTTGGTTCCAAATATAGGAACAAGATAATTCAGTAGACGAATCATTTAGACAAGTATCTACTTAAAGCAAAGCACAAGTATAATACTACATTTTCTTTTTTAATCCTCAAAGAGGAACAGAAAAATAAGACCCAGAAATTATAATTTTAAAAATAAAGTTATTATACACTTTGAGAAAAAAGTTCTCAAACATTCATTTATTAAACTGGCAATAATATTTTAAAGTAATTACAAATATAAACTTACCCTTCAGAATTTAAAAAGCGAAATTCTTTAGGTGCATCAAGCGACATGCTGATAGTCCTTCGTAGATATGCACAGGTTGTTCCTTCAATAGGTATATATACTGTGCCAATAATTTTACCATTGTTTAACTGTTGAGTGTTTAGGCACCGTGGAACATAGGAATCTGGTAATAAACGAATACCAACTAGTTGTCCATTTAAGCGCTTTCTACCCATAGTATCTAAAAAAAAATACATATTGACAATAGGACAAAACTTTAAACTGATGAGTTATATATTAAAAACAGTATAATCAGACATGAATACTTATGAACAAAAATTTAAAAACAAGTAATGTGAATAACAACTGAAATTTAATATTTTAAAAAATTTTTTTAATTTTTACTAAAGCTAGATTTGCTATCTTTAATACATGCTCTTAATATTCTAAACCTGTATCTCAACTAGAGAAAAATAAAATACATTAGCAATCATTACACTTGTTACATTACCTGACAAAGCCATAGAAATATATATCTACTGTAAAACAATATTGATTTTAAATAAAGCACTAACTAAAGAAATGAGACATTATAGTATAGCTTTAAACTGCCAGAGTAATATATTCCAGTAATATAAATGTCATTTTATGTGCAAGGTCAATTGGCCATAATATGTTAGAACTTTAGATAGGTAATTTTTTGAGAGCTAAGAAAATTCCTTATATTAAAACCATAGATTTATATTTCAATTAAATCTAAGATATATATACCATTATTTCTTTGAAAAATTTTTACCTTAGCTTTTCTTTTCTTTCATGAAGGTTTTCAGATATTAATTTAAAAGCATTTAATGGTATTTGATAAAATATCTGTTAGGAATAGCTTCAATTTTTTCTACAAATCAAATTTGTTTTTCTATAAATTTTATATATTCTTATTCATAAGGATAAAATGTAGTGTTTTAATTGTCAGACACCATTACTTATATAATGTCATATACAGGACAATGAAATATTACTTATGGTTTATCTCTTAAAGTTTATTCAACTATATTTTTAATTGTTATTTACTATGTATATGTAAGTGAGTTTGGTGGTTAGTGATGCTGCATTTTTCTGCCTATGTATTGAGATATGGAATGTATGGAGTACTCAGTGTGAAGTTTGAATTTTTTTTAAATATTTTCTTTTATTACCATTAGTCAGCTCTATGTTAGATTGTAATAATATAACTTCATGAATATAATCAAAATATGTATCATGTTTATTTAATTAAATTTAACTTGCTGTATACCTTGAGACTGGGCTTAATTTAATACTCTTTCAATACTCTGCCAAACAATTCTAATAATGCCAATAACTTATTTATACTTAGTAATATACAAGATATGAAAAATAATCAGTAGACAAACAGTGCATGCCCCTTTCTTTGTATTTGATAAAATTTGGAATGAAACAAACAATCTTGATGGTTTACAGTGATCATGATACTATGTCATCTCTCAAAGAGACAAATAAGGGAAGTTTTAAGAATCCATTTGATATATGAACAAGGAGGAATGGTGTAGAAGAAAATTTTCCCATATTTAGCTGCAGATGTTAACATTTGAACACAAATGTAAAGATAAATGCCTACACTAAGTAAACTTGTTATGTAGCATGAAATTGTTACAGCATTCAATGTCTGTTGTATATGAACTAGAAAACACCCTGGCAGGGAGGGGGGAGAGATGATAAGGATGAGGAAGAAATTTAATTTAGATTAATAGATTTAATATATTACGAAAAATTAAATGTTTTTATGAATTTTTACAAATTGACGAATCATATTCAAAGACATTCTTAGTACTGAATATATAAATTCTCAAAAATTAAGTGTTACTTATTAAAAAAAAAAAAAAAAAAAAAGGCTTCTTTTAAATAACAAGAATCCACCATGAAACAGCAGAAATTAGATTTTATTGAAGTTTTCTCAAATTTAATACTATTTATCGTTTAGAGATTGTTGAATTTTCTGAACAAGAAGCTGCACTACAAAACCCATTTTATGTATCTTTGGATATTACTAACATTTCTGTTAAAGTGAAGAATGGATTTTCAGAGCTGCAAAATCCCTCTTTAGCACATGGTATATTTCATGACAAAGCCTTACCTCAATTTTAACATGCTAAGTGTTATATGTATCCTGTCTTTTCACATATTACTGTCGTTTCTTTCAACTTACATTTGTGAAAAAAGTTTTTCAATTCTATTACAGATCACGATAAAAGCCAGGAATAAACAGGATGTTCAAGATAACATGACAAAAACTTGACCTATAATTATAATACTTGTTAAGGAGATACAAGCTCAATCATCTGAATAATCACCAATACTTCATAAAAAAAAAATTCTCATTTGCCAAGGCCTAAAAAAATGTTGTTTTAATATTCCTTATTATTATTTGTTTGCTTGTTTTTCTGATTAAATATAATGGATAGGAAAAGGAATCACAAACATTTTTTTAATATAAAAAAGGGTCACAAAAAAAATTTAGGAACCACTCCTCTAAATAAATCCCTAAATATCATGACATCTGATGGTAAAATAACTATGAAACATAACTTCTATAAAGTTGATATTTTACTTTTCCATCAGTCAAACTTTTCTACCAAATTATTATAATTTGTATTTATTCATATTATTATATCGTAACTTCTGTACTTTGATTAAACCTAAAAAATTTCCCTACAAAAAAAAAATTGTAGTGTAAGAAGTTCTTATTTTTTATTATTGTATGTAATTTCACTTCATTTTTTCATTTACATTCTTTTCAAAATGAAACAATGTCTATTTTTAGTAACTAGAGTAACCAAACTTTTAATTCCTTCAATAGAATAAATAACTTCATATAAAAAAGATATTTTAGCTAAAAATATCAGAATTTGAATATAATAAAAATCTTACAATAATTCTTTAAAATAATCCATCTTCATTCAAGAATATATACATAACAGAACATTACATGGTATTCTACCTGTCCAGGATATTGAGCAGTATATATATATATATATATATATATATATATATATATAAAGATTACACAACAAAAGAATACATATAATTTTAGAATAACCAGTTAGATTTAATAATAAAACTTTTCCAGTTCATCAAAACTCTTAATTCATCACAGTATATTAATTTACTTTACATGTTTCAAATTAAGACAGGCGTTTTAATGAAGCAGATTTCATGCTTCTTATATGTATTTAGCAACACAATGGTTAGCACACAAGCTAGACATAAATAGATTAAATCCATAAAACTGACTGAGTAAAATTAGTTTTATCTTGTTATAATTTTTACATTTTTTTCAACATAAAATCTAATATTATACCTATTCTCTATTTTTTTATTATAATAATTATTTTTTCTAGAAAATATATTTAACAGATACTAATTGCCACTTTAATGGTTATAAAAAAAAATTTCTCCTAGTCTTCAATTGTCATTTTCAACTTTGTCATTTAGATTACATATTATTCTGGAATGCAACCAAAGCTTTAATTTTTTCTTTTAATTTGAGATTTAATATATGTCAAAGTTATACCTCACAACCTCTCTTATTCAAAGATATATTCTATACTCAGTCCTACAAAATCAATTTTCCTTTTATAAGTTATGAATTAATTTTCAACTTTTGATTCAATATTACAATTAAAAAAATAAACTCACTACAAAAGGTTATTCATTTTTTTAAAGTTTAGATGAATGCACACAAAAAAAAATCAATTTTTAACTATTCATATGACAACTTATAAATATAATCATTCGGTAGAAAGCAATTTATAATACCCTTTGCATTTCAATTAACTGTACATTTCAATTTCACATTTCTACTTTCCCTTCACAAATTAAATAGAAATATTTTACATCTTTCTGTATTTGCTTTAACTTCAGAAGAATTTATGTGTATTTTAGGATAATCTGCTTTGTTATATACCTCAGAATACCCACAAGATCTCTCAACTGCTATTGTATGTGCTCATATCTGTCATGAACACAACATAAGTCTAAAATGTAGCACATGCACTGTCATTCAGTTAAACTATGTCATTTAATAGCATTTACGGCTTTTCAATTATATTATTTTACATTTTCCTTATATGTGGCCATCCACGTAAGTACCAAAAATATAATATGCATAATATGACAAGTTTCAAAACTTTAATTATTTTGTAAAATTTAATAACTTCTTAAACATTGCATTTGAAAGGTTAAATATAAAACAACCATTTTGGAACAAAATTAATAATTATATATAAAGAGTGAAATGGCTCTATCTTCTCTTTTGAAAAACAAAAAAGCTTTTGAAGAACAGAAATATTTTACATCATTTCTGAATGATTATAGCATATAAAATTTGTAATGCATCATATTAGCAGATTACAGACTATTTCTTAGTATTTTATAAACACATCTTCACAATAGCATTGTTTACACTTTTAACCGAAAGTTTTAGATTAAAAAATGACAAAATAACACCTAAATACCAAAACTAAATTCTTACCCCAATAATGTTCACAAAATAATTTTAACTTGCATGTTAAACAAATAACAAAATACTTTATTTTATATAATAAAGACACAATTTTCAGAAACAAAAGCATTTTCAGAAACCACAAAATGACCATCCACACTGTTAAGTCCATGATGACCCAAATTCTTCTCCACAAGGAAAGGAGCAATCATGATACTGGGTCCTTGACACTATATATGTTTAAGTAGAATAATTAAATAGCAATGAAAGATGTTATAAACTTGTGTTAAGTGAAAATTATTACTAGATATAATCATCTTTCCTCCACAAATACTTACCTAGAACAAGGGAGAGAAAAACTTCAGATGCTAAGGGGAATAATTTATAATATGAAATTAATGAACAATCAACATTACTTACTTGACATTAAATATCTGTGTACCAAAACAAGTAATTTGATGCTTAATCTTTTTAGGAAACCAGGTCCTGTTTTCCTCAAGTAAGAAATTCATTCAGGTATTATGAACGTTTTTAATTTTTGGACATTTAAACAATACCTCGAGGCATTAACTTCTTGTGATATAATAAACAAATTTTAAATTTAAATGCAGATTTTAAACAATTTTATAACACGAACTCAAAATCGAGTCTAAATATACTTTCAAAAATAAATAAATAAGGACCAAACAATCTAAATTATTTTCTTTACTTCTACAGAAAATTTTAAAGTATTACGAAACAGTAGCTCTCGGCTACGCTCGGGAATCACTATTTGTTTTCACTTTTACATCAACTTTACCGGCAAATTTGATGCTATGAACTAAGAAAGCACAATAGAGAGCTATTTTCTTATTGGATGAAAGTGATGTCATGGCGAGAGATTCTTTTCCCAAATGATGTCATACAATGACTCAGTGATAAAATGCCCAAAATTTGATTGAAATAGCCAACCAAAATTGCTTTCAGTATACTTTGTCTATAAAGATAAAATATAATTAATCTTACTAATTCTCAAACTTAGAGATTAAGAAAATTTAAAAATTCGTTAACCGTGTAATATTCTTCGCTGTTTGGGGAGAGAGGGGGGTGTAAAATTATAAAAATATTTTTTTGATAACAAATAAAAAGAAACAGAAATTAATCAAGAATAAAAGTTTTTCCGTTTGTTAATCACTGATATTTTTCGATCTGTATTTTGAAGTAAATATTCCACAAGAAGGCTCGAATCGGTAGACAATGAGGAATTTGTACATGTGGAGGATTCAAACAACTTAGCATTTTCCTGATAATTCCAGACTTGTAAATTCCAAAATTGTTCTCAAAAATGTAAGAAACTGGGTCCATGATTTTAAAAATTAATTTTAAAGTTAACGCTCACATGACACTAAAACGTTCCGTGATTGGTTGTGACGTCATCGTTCACGAAAACAATCTAAATTATTTTCTTTACTTCTACAGAAAATTTTAAAGTATTACGAAACAGTAGCTCTCGGCTACGCTCGGGAATCACTATTTGTTTTCACTTTTACATCAACTTTACCGGCAAATTTGATGCTATGAACTAAGAAAGCACAATAGAGAGCTATTTTCTTATTGGATGAAAGTGATGTCATGGCGAGAGATTCTTTTCCCAAATGATGTCATACAATGACTCAGTGATAAAATGCCCAAAATTTGATTGAAATAGCCAACCAAAATTGCTTTCAGTATACTTTGTCTATAAAGATAAAATATAATTAATCTTACTAATTCTCAAACTTAGAGATTAAGAAAATTTAAAAATTCGTTAACCGTGTAATATTCTTCGCTGTTTGGGGAGAGAGGGGGGTGTAAAATTATAAAAATAT
The DNA here is from genome assembly GCA_032207245.1 of Pardosa pseudoannulata. Lineage (NCBI taxonomy): Eukaryota > Metazoa > Arthropoda > Arachnida > Araneae > Lycosidae > Pardosa > Pardosa pseudoannulata. Next base: position 27,371,893 of record CM063503.1, on the reverse strand, counting down.
TTTTTTGATAACAAATAAAAAGAAACAGAAATTAATCAAGAATAAAAGTTTTTCCGTTTGTTAATCACTGATATTTTTCGATCTGTATTTTGAAGTAAATATTCCACAAGAAGGCTCGAATCGGTAGACAATGAGGAATTTGTACATGTGGAGGATTCAAACAACTTAGCATTTTCCTGATAATTCCAGACTTGTAAATTCCAAAATTGTTCTCAAAAATGTAAGAAACTGGGTCCATGATTTTAAAAATTAATTTTAAAGTTAACGCTCACATGACACTAAAACGTTCCGTGATTGGTTGTGACGTCATCGTTCACGATATCCAATATTTTCTTATTGTTTGTAAGTGCGCACTATTTTCCGATTTTGTTTTAGCAAGTTCTTGGAATTTTCTAGCTATCAAAATTTATTTTTATTGAAACCTGAAGTTTTATTTTATCGATCTCGATAGCTTAATTATCTCAATTTGTTATAAATGTCTCTTCTACCTGAATTTACCAAAGGACAGTTGAACAACCTCACAAAATTAACATGATGTCAATGTTTTCGTTCTTGGGGGAAAAAAAACCCGGATTTTATGGGAGCAGAAATACGGGGAATTAAAACCCAAAGGTATGTAAAACATTTATATATTTATCCAATTTTACTTAATATGTATTAATATTTTATTCATGCTAATCACAGCTCTTCTGTTTGTAGACATAGACAAGTCAAATAAATATACATATATCGTATACATACATTTGTAGTAGCGTCGCTTTTTATAAATAGAGATCGATGTAATATTAAAATAAAATTAGAGGAGGTATTTATTGCGAGACCGGTCTCATTAGCCCTCGTGTTGCAAAAAGTAGACCATAGAGCTCCAAACCAAACCAATTCTTAGATATTTTAAATTTGATGAAAAGAAATTTAAAATCTTTAAAAGGCTTTACTTAATTATTTACACATTTTTAATGCAATTTTATTGCCTTTAATATTAATGTTAAATTTAAAAATGTATAAAGTTTCTGAAATTAAATTTAATTTTTAAAGTAATATCATTATTAAGTATTTTAAAAACATTATACTTTTTCAAATTTGTCACCAATTTAATTGAAAAATATCACTTTGAATTGATACACTTAAGAAAGTATGCATCTCTGAAAAAAATATTTATAATACCTTGAAAATACATAACCTTCCCCTCCCCCAAGTTATTTATTAGATAATTATTAGGTCGGTGTTTTCGTGATCGATGACGTCACAAACTTGGAGAAGGAAAAGTATCGTTTTTGAGAGACATTAAAGAGTTCGCTATAAAACTCATTAGAAATCACTAATTAGGCCCCGAAATGAAAGAAAAATAGGCATTGTCCTGCTTACTTTTTTGTCTTCTATTGTTTAAAATTAAAATTAGAAGACGTGAAAATTCCTCATTTAAATTTCTTTAACTTCTTAAATCAGTCAGTTCTCATCTAGTTAAAAACAGACCAAAATGTTACATAAATGACTTCAGGTGCATTTATACTAAAAACATGAATACTATTCAATTAACGCATTATTTTGTCGGATATATACATTAAAAAGACGATAAGATTTTGACGGTTTAGGGTATAAATTTCGTACTCAGGCTTCTGAAGTTCTACGGCTTTTCCTAATTTCACACGATTCACAATAATACTTGTAATATACTATTGTATGGTGCACAGTTAGTATAAATTGTAATAGATAAAAAGTAAGGAAAAGATATTACCTGAAACCTCGGTATTTAATAATTTCATAAAATATGGTAAAAATCAACCAGATTTTCCTGTTAACTAATCATTCTGAAAGTAATTAACTTTCTACTTTGTTCTAAATTAAAAAAAAAAAAAAATTCATAATTTTTAAAACACATATGCTGAAATCAGTATTCTTAATTCATAACTAAAGACTTATGAACACTGTTTAGAAAATCAAAATAATAATAAGCTGAAAAAAGTAAAATTTACAGAATGTGAAATATAGTGGTACTCGAGTAATAATAATCACATCAGTTACTATCGTATAATTAATATTACATTCATATTCGATTTTCATAATTTATTTTACAAAATATAATTAAAGTTACAATACGAGAAAATATATACCGTTCTGATAGTTTTGCCCTGTCAAGCTCTTTTGGTCCAATTTACTCTGTATGAGAAAATAAGCGGTTTTATGAACATGGCTACCAGTTTGTTGAATATTACAAAGAGTTTCCTTACCCTTTAATCTTACATTTTGGTCCTTTTATGGTATAATTTTAATTTTACCAAAGTATATACTGCCCTTTTAAATAGGATTTTCAATGCTTTATATATAACTTAATGGCAAAAGACACTGAAAACATTATTTGGTTTATTTTATTTTCAGATAAATGGCTGAATTGTAAAATACTCATTAACATAGTCATATTCAATAGCCGAATGATTAGGGCACTCCTCATCGTTACCCAAGTTTTGAGGTTCGAATCTCATTGCTGACATGTCATATAGTCATATGTCAATGTTTATAGCTGATTGGAATTGGCTTTGAGCAATAGGTCCCAGTCTCATTAACCCTTGTGTAGCAAAACAGCAGACTGTAGCTTTCTAAACCAAACCAAATCATTTCAAAGTATTAAATATTAAAATAATATTCAAGTGCTGCTATTTACTGTAGACTGGTACTTACTGTAGACTGGTAAATATCAGTTATTGAGTGATATCACGGTTGTTTACACACACACACACACACACACACACACACATATATATATATATATATGTGTGTGTGTGTGTGTGTGTGTGTAGAAGAAGACTACATTTCACTCACTTGCTCACTTAATGGCAACACCATCGCTGGCTGTTAGGTAGAAAAGGGGGAAACGGTGAGCGAGCAGGTTGTCTCTCTCGCGCTCGGTGGAATCCATTGACAGTAGCAGCTATCGATGTTGGAACTTCGTGTTCGCATTTAGACAATTAATTCTTAGTGAATAATTGTTACCTTCTGTGTGAAGATGTAGAATTGTAATTTTTCATGTTAATAAATTTTACACTAGCTGAATGTTGATATTGGACTCATTATTATCGGGTCCTATATATATATATATATATATATATATATATATAATACCGGGTGGTTATAATTAAACTTCCCCTATACAGCTCAAATTGTTGAATGGAATGCAACGAGATTTTGTATATGGGCTATACACGAGATGCTCTCACGGAGTTTCGGGGGAAAAGTTAGCTTCAAAATGTCCACCAGAGGGTACCTTTTCGGGAAAAACATGAAATTTAACTCAATAAACGATTTAAACGGAATGCAGAAACAGTATTAAAAATCCAAAACATGAATCAGGAATAATAAAATGAAAAGCAGGGAAAAGCTGTCAGTTGTAGGAGAAAAATGTCGAGATTTGATTGTTTGGGAAGAAGAGGAAGTTTATGAAAAAGAAGTTAGGTTTAAGTCGAGTTTTCCAGCTGTACTAATGACAGTCTCTTTAGATGAACGTGCGTTATTGGTGAAGATATTTTTACGAAAACAAGGGGAATGCTTCTGCTGCAGTTCGTGAATTACATTGTAGAAAGAATCTACGGCGTGGACTAAAGTCTACAGAAGGTACCCAGGGCATGATTAAAAGATTTGAAGAGACGGGGAAATTAGGAGTATCTTTTGGAAGAGGCCGTAACCGTGTCACTCTAGCACTTGTCAATGCCGTCAAGATAGCTGTTGACGCACAGTCATAGACATCAGAGTTTGAAGGTATTAGCGCACTTGTAGTTTCTCGCCAGACAAGCTATTCTCACAGCACCACCCAAAAAGTACTCAGAATTACAATGCACTAATTTTCACTCAAGATACGCATTACCCAGAAGCGGCTTGATAGAGACAAGCCACAACGTTTATCATTCGAAGTCAGTTTTCTCAACAGAATGATTGTTGATCTGTCATGGGCTTGGAATATTCTGGAATTTTCTGTGGGCTCATTTCTATCTCAACTGGAAAGTCAACATACAGAATTGCAGCATTTGGGTTGAGGAAAATCCGTGGATCCAAACTGAAATTCCCCTACAGTCTTCAAAGATTACTGTCTAGTGTGGATAGGCGGCAAAGGCGGGTCCTTACATCTACCATTTTTATGCAAGATGGTGCTTCACACATATCCATGGGTTCGTGAAGGTGCTATTGCTACTTCACAGAGGAAAGTGTTAGTAGTCGCTCCTTTCCTAATCCATGGCCACTAAGTTCATTGGACCTAATTCCGTGGATCTAATTTCTCGTTATGGGGCTCTTTAAAAAGTCTGATATACCGGGAAGGTGTGACGCTGAATGACTTACCACATTGCATGCGGGACACGTACTAGTACGTTTTCTGACGATTGATACTTGAGGGAGGGACACGTACTAGTATGGGATAGTGTAAAAACATATTTTGTTTGTGAGTTCATAAATAACGATATATACAGGAAAACGAAGCCGAATGTTCTTGCCTATTGCACAGATTCTGGAAAAATTTAGACAAATAAAAACTAGTTTTTATGTCAGTCGATGCGGAACCACAGAACGGAAAAAAATTAAAATTATATACTACTATTTCTATTTGATTTTCGATACTATTGTAAATTTATCCACTAAAAAAATATTTTTTATTTACAAAAATCTTATGGTTGTTATTTATATATTTCTATTTATATATTTGTTTAAATATTTTAATATAAAATACGAAAAGTTGGTTAAAAAAATTAAGTAATTTTCGATCTATTAAGATTTAACTGAATACTAAATTTATGCGCAAAACGCCCGCTCCCGGTACAACTCCGCTGCTAAATGTGTTAAAGAACTCCTCAACGCTTCATGTGCGAAGCCTCACAACTGATCAGTTACGTTATGCTGTTGAACACACTGTCCCTCGACTTGAAATTTTGCAGGTAAATTAGGTGGTCATGTGGAACCTCCATCATACTGATACGATTAACAGCTGCTCCTGTTAAGCAATTTTGTTCTAATTAGTTCTTGTTTCTGCACATTGAACTATTTTTGCTTCTCCTTTACCTTTACTTAATGTGGTTCGGTGATCAGAAACTAGTCAAAAATGATAGTATTGTTTCTGTATTCGATTTTAAACTTTTATTGTTTTAAATTTCACGTTTTTCCCGAAAAGGCGCCCTTTGGTGAACATTTTGGAAGTAATTTTTTTTTTCAAAATTCCGTGTCGTATATAGCTCATATACCAAATTTCGTTGCATTTCGTTCAACCATTTGAGCTGTAGGATGCCATTTATAGAGGAAGTTAATTATAACCACCTGGTAAATATTGTAAAATAAAAGAAAAATTAAAGAAAAGTACCTTGAAATAGAGAGAGTGAATACAAGACTGAGATAATTTTGCAAGCATAAAATAGTTTTAAATGAACAAACATTTATTGAGAGTGCTTATTACTTATAAAAAATATCATCCCTGAATTCTAAACATGACATATAACACATTGATGTAAACTTTCTGAATTTGTTTCGTAAACATTTCACAACACCTCTTTATTATTAAATTCGTAAGCTATATGAGTGAAAATTTAATTTCTTAACCAGTATAGAAATTAATGATATGAGTAAGAAGATAGAGCGGAGCAAAATTATGCATATATATATTACTAAGAGAGTGATAATGTTTACTCATGCTCAGAGAGCTGTACAGTTATAGTAGATCGCTGTAAATTGGTTTCATTTGAGAAGTCCATCTGTTGACAGCTTAGTTTCCTTCTCTCACTGGAGATTTTGATTTCATAACTGTTTTTTCTTGATGTCGGGAACTTCCAATTTTTATCACAACACCAACTCTTTCAATTTATGAGTAATCTTTTAATTTTTGCCTGCTTTAATTTGGGGCACTATGGCTCATTTTTTATAAAATCGTTTTTACACGAGGGCTGATAAGACTTATATCAGTGAGATTTGAACCAATATTACTGTATCGAAGAGTAACGCCCTACACATTCAGCCATCGTTTGACTGTAAGTCGACCATATTTCTAAACAGCACGTTGGAGACAATTCAACTCTTTGTCCTCGTATCCAAAGAAAAATTAGGGACACTAAATAGTATTTTTGGGGACTTATTCGGGCGACAGACATGCCCTAACTTTAAAACTTTATTGACTTAATAAACTTTAAAATGAAATTCAATTGCTTTTTATTTCAACTTTGTGAAACTAGGAATATTAATTGCATCTCTCATTATATACAATTCTCTTTAATTATAAAAGGAAAAGCTCTTTATCATATTTTGTATTATTACGTATTCAAACTTGAATGTATTATAGTTAAAATAAAAATTGCAAATTTATTATAATTTTTACCAATAATATAAGTGCAAAAGCTACGTAAATATAAGATTCATTATGAATAAAAACTGTTTACATTTAAAATAGATTTGGCAGTAATATAGACAAAACAACAACAACTATAGAATCTACAGATCTCGGAATTTCCTCAAATGATTCATTATCGTCTAGAAATTATTGATCAAATTAATAATGTAAACAAAATCAAACTGTAGCTCAGTTAAAAAAACAAAAACGGACAAACATTTACATTTGGGAGCTTTTCGAGTCCTCTACTAATAAAAGTATTTTGGCGACAGAACAAAAGAAAGATCTTAATTTAGAGTCATTTCCTTAATTCGGAGGATCTCTTGATTTCTTGTATGATTGGTTTTATATGTCGTTTTATTTTATTCTCTCTGGTCTTCGTAATATTATTGCAGCTATTATTATTGTCTCTCTTTCAAACCTCATAAATGTTTTTGAGATTCTCTTCTTTTATCTGGTGCTATCACTGCTCTGAGTTTTGAAATGGTTTTTTTTATGCCGCTATCTATATTTCATCTGCCTTATTTTATGTTGCATACCTGTCGACTATCAGGATCCAGCAATTCCTTTGTGGGATTCTTGGGCATGATTGTATATATATAATTTTTTCAAAGAGAATAACTAGATTAGTATACAAATAAATAAGTTTACTATAAAAGTAGGGTCTGGTGGGGTAAAATGGGTGTTTTTTATAATTTACTTAAAAGACACATCATCACTTTTAACAATTATATTTTAACTTTGTAATATATTTTTAGACATTTATTGGCAACATTTATTTTCGTTTAGAAATTGTATATTTTGTATCTGTCAACACAGATTGCCTTGTTAGCAAATCATGAATACATTCTTCTTTACTAAGGTCTTAAAAACTTTCAAAAAATTAATATTTTATTTCTTTTATCTTCCATATTTTTTTAATAATCAACTGCAAGGGTTTCTGAACAACAGTTTTTCAAAAACAGGCAAGAAATATTTTAAATATTTTATGTTTAATGATTATTTTTGTATGATGGGAGAAAATGGGTATTGGTTAGGCTTAACAATTTATTATAAAGTTCTAAATTTTTAGATGTAATGATTTAAACCAGCCCTTCAATTTTAGTGTAAATAATATTACATAGTATTTTTTAAAATTTATTTGCTGTGGTATAGAGTAAATTAATACAATAATAGTAAAATTGAGCTTGTGAGCCTAAAAATACATGTGTTTACATAGCTGTTTTGTACATCTGCAACTAGAAATTTTTTTCCACCTTTTACTGTACAAAAGTCCAAATTTATATGAAATTTGGACTAGGGGGGGGGGGTCCACCTGGTAAATTATATGGTTGCACAGAGTCAGGGTGGATGCATGATACAATTTTTGAATCTTGGATGGGACATTTTCTCAAACAAGCGGATTAGCTGGAAAAACAAATTCTTTTGATATTCGATGGTCACTTGACATATAAGACAGTAAAACAAGCGATGGACAAAATAATCACTATTCACAGCCTTCCATCAAACTCAAGCCCTGTAACCTTTAGATGTCGAAGTATTTGCCCCTATGAAGTGTGTGTGCCTGGAGAAAAATCCTGAAGACATGGTATACGGAGATCCCTCTTCAAAAAGCTTCCATAGCGACATTCCCTAACCTGCTGAAACAGCTATTTGATACTGTGAAGGAAAAAGGCTGTTAAACGCAAAATAGTGATAACTGAAAAAGATGGAGAAATAACAGTAAACAGTGTTGCACAGACTTCAACAACAGCTACTATGGAAGCACTTTCTAAGTAAACTTCCAGTTCAACCTCTTCAAATTTTTTCATTTCTTCTCTATATAAGGATTTAAAAAAGGCCATCCTTACAACAATTTCACCACTGTAGTTGTAAGGAATAAAAAGCCTTTGAAAAGGCCAGACGAAAAAGAAAGCGGGTACAAAATAAGGCCGGAGAAGTGATGACTGTTTCTGATGTAGCAGAACGTGGCTCAACTTAATAACCGTGGCCATTACAGTTTTCCAATATAAATTGTAATTATATCACATATTGATGTATTTCTAGCTAAAAAGAAAATTTTGATTAAATTTTGCATAATTAATAGCATTTTTTAATCAACACCCATTTTACTCCATCTACTACTCATTTTCCCCTACCTCTGGGGTGAAATGGGTACAAAAATCTAAAAAATTATAAATTTGCAGTTTAAGAAAATGTATAAAACTATTTTAACTGTAATGATAATGAACCCCTTGCATGAATACGTGCATGAATACGAAAAATTGCTTATTTATAGTTTTTTCTTAAAGTGAAAAATAGTGCTGAATGAGAAATCACGCTTTTTCTACCCATTTTACCCAACCAGACCCTATTATAGTCTCATGTTTTATTACAAAGTTACATCAATGTTCCCTTAAGTGAAAAAAGGAAATGACTTTAAAAAATCATGAAAATATTCTATATCTTTGAATTGGTATGCATAAAATAGTTTGGTGCATATATTTTATGATTTTTTAAAAATTTTATGATTTTATTATTTCTATTTTATGATTTTTTAAATTACTTTTAAGGATAGACCTAGATAATTTTTCTAAAGTCATTCTTACTACAAAGCTAGAAAAAATTCTATTCTCAAATGAGTAGAACTTTTTACTTTACGATGGATCAAAATATGTCTGTTATGATGCAGACTTTTCAGTTCGGAAGGTACTTTATTACATTAAGGAGTCACAGGACTCTTATAACTTTAAAAATTTTTATTTTTAAACATTAAACTACAATATTTTTTGTGATTTTGGCACCTTACTTTTTTTGAAATTCAATATTGATTTCAATAAAACTGGAGTAGTTATTAAATGTATAAATAATTAATCATTCACAATTAAAGAGAAGCTTTTATATCTTTTAATTTTTCTTTGCAGTTTTCTAATTTTCTAAAATTTTACCCTTGTTAGCGTAGTATTTCAAAAACTATAGGAAATATTTTGATAAAATTTGGTAGATATATTCAATTTGTTATGTGAAATAACTTATAGCTAAATTTGATTGACACGTTTAATAATTGTATTTTGTAAGTACATTTAAAAAATATTACTTTTTTAAAAATATTTGAATCATATTCAACAAAAAAGTATTAATCTTGTTAAAATATTTCGTTTGAGGCTATAAGTTCAAGATACACGATATTCTTTATCGCAACATGTGGAATTTTCTTTCTTGCATCAATATCTTTATTAGAATCCTGCGAGCAGGGAGTATAAGTAAAATTTTGGTTTTAAAATATGAATCAAATTTATCAATATTTTTTAGTAATGAAATTCATTTTCTTTGATCTGAAATATATATCATATATTTTGAACAGTCCAAGCATTTGTTGGTAAAAATTCCATCATAATTTGATTTGTATGTGAGGAGAAAAAAATACAGGGTGTCTCAAAACGACCGCATAAACTCTACATTGCTGGATTCCTCTTTGGGAATACATAAAAAATGCCCAAAGAAGAATTCCTATACGATCCATAGTTTACGAGAAAAATACTAAAATCAAAGTATGACTTCACTTCCGGTGCAATAAAAAAAACACTTTATTGGACATATCAACAACAGAATTTGAATTTATTTCCAGACAATAATGTTTAAACTGTTCGCCGCGCATATCGCGTCATGCATGCGCTTGAGCCATGGAATGACGTTAAGCCGCCGTTGAACTGGTATTTAAAAGGCTGCATCTTTCAGCTACCGGTAGTCTTCGTATGGTGGCTGTGTATTCCGTTCATGATTAATGCGACATGTACCTGATGTATGGCCGATGTAATGGAAATGCCTTACGAACTGTTAGGGAGTATGCCCGTGCATATACTGCTGTTGATATGTTCAATAAAGTGTTTTTTCTTACACCGGAAGTGAAGTCATACTTTGTTTTTCGTATTTTTCTCGTAAACTATGGATCGTACAGGAGCGCTTCTTTGGGCAGTTTTTACGTACTCCCAACGAGGAATCTAGCTGTACAGAGTTTATGCGGTCGTTTTGGGACACCCTGTATCTAACATATAACATTTAACATTCTGCGACAAAGTAAGACTCCTCAGACCTCCTCTTAAGTGAAAAAAAAGTATGGAAATAGCTTCAGAAAATCATAAAAAATTCTGTATCGTTGATTTGATTTGAATGAAATAGTTTTGTGTATTTGATGTATATATTTAATGATTTTAAAAAATTGTATTAAAGGACAGACCTAAATAATTTTTCTAAACTCATTCTTACTTAAAAGCTAGCCAAAATTTTATTCTAAACTGAGTAGAACTGTATATTTTCTGATGGATCAAAAAATGTCTGTTATGATGCAGATTTTTTCAGTTAAGGTACTTTGTCACCTTAAGTGAAAAAATGGAAATAACATCAACAAATCACGAAAAATTTCTATATCTGTGATTTAGTATGCATAAAATAGTTTAGCTCCTAGGGAAAAGCGAATTGTTCAGTAAACGTAGAGATGTGACGAACACTCTGATAAAATTTGCCAAATGCTACAGCAAAAAAGTACAGTGGTAAGATGTTGCTAAAATGAGAAAGGGCAAAAAATATTCAGAGAAACTGGAAAAAAGAGTTCTAGCAGCAAAGAAAAATGAAATGACTTCACTAAATCATAAAAATATCCCCCATCTCTAATTTAGAATGCATAAAATAGTTTACCTCGGCAGGAAAAGTGAATTGTTCGGTGGAGTTGTAACGCTAGAGCTGATAAAGGTTGCCAAATGCTGTAACAAAAAAGCATAGCGAGAGGATAATGCTAAAAAATAAAAGAAAAAAAAAATCCAAATAAACGGAAAAAAGCTAACTACCGAATATAAAGAAATGAAATTTAAAAAACAATTTAATTAAACATTTATACGAAGTTAAGCTAATTAAACAACGGTAGATAACAAATTGAGTTAGAGAGAATAAAAGAAAGGGTATAATTGAAAATGGAACACTAAATAAAAAAATGAAATTACTGAAGAATACATACATTTTACATTTAAAGGGAAAATCAGGTGACTTTTATCAGAGACTGCATATTTTTTCAGTACTTTGTCCTCTTAAGTGTGAAAAAATGAAATAACATCAACAAATCATGAAAAAATTCTATATCTTTGATTTGGTATTCATAAAATAGTTTAGTTTCTTGGGAAAGCGAATTGTTCAGTAAACGTAGAGATGTGACGACCGCTCTGATAAAATTTGCCAAATGCTACAGCAAAAAAGTACAGTGGTAAGATGTTGCTAAAATGAGAAAGGGCAAAAAATATTCAGAGAAACTGGAAAAAAGAGTTCTAGCAGCAAAGAAAAATGAAATGACTTCACTAAATCATAAAAATATCCCCCATCTCTAATTTAGAATGTATAAAATAGTTTACATCGGCAGGAAAAGTGAATTGTTCGGTGGAGTTGCAATTCTAGAGTTGATAAAGGTTGCAAAATGCTGTAACAAAAAAGCATAGCGACAGGATGTTGTTAAAAAGTAAAAGGGAAAAAAATTCCAAATAAACGGAAAAAAGCTAACTACTGAATATAAAGAAATTAAATTTAAAGAACAATTTAATTAAACATTTATACGAAGTTAAACCAATTAAACAACGGTAGATAATAAATTGAGTTAGAGAGAACAAAAGAAAGTGTATAATTGAAAAGGGACACTAAATAAAAGAAATGAAATTACTGAAGAACACATACATTTTTCATTTAAAGGAAAATCAGGTGACTTTTATCAGAGACTGTAGACTTTTTCAGTACTTTGTCCCCTTAAGTGTAAAAAAAAAAGAAAATAACATCAACAAATCATGAAGAAATTCTATATTCTTGATTTGGTATTCATAAAATAGTTTAGTTCGGGAAAGCAAATTGTTCAGTAAACGTAGAGATGTGACGACCACTCTGATAAAATTTGCCAAATGCTACAGCAAAAATGTACAGTGGTAAGATGTTGCTAAAATGAGAAAGGGCAAAAAATATTCAGAGAAACTGGAAAAAAGAGTTCTAGCAGCAAAGAAAAAGGAAATGACTTCACTAAATCATAAAAATATCCCCCATCTCTAATTTAGAATGCATAAAATAGTTTACCTCGGCAGGAAAAGTGAATTGTTCGGTGGAGTTGTAACGCTAGAGCTGATAAAGGTTGCTGCTGTAACAAAAAAGCATAGCGACAGGATGTTGATAATAAAAAAGTAAAAGGGAAAAAAAAAATCCAAATAAACGGAAAAAAGCTAACTACTGAATATAAAGAAATTAAATTTAAAGAACAATTTAATTAAACATTTATACGAAGTTAAACCAATTAAACAACGGTAGATAATAAATTGAGTTAGAGAGAACAAAAGAAAGTGTATAATTGAAAAGGGACACTAAATAAAAGAAATGAAATTACTGAAGAACACATACATTTTTCATTTAAAGGAAAATCAGGTGACTTTTATCAGAGACTGTAGACTTTTTCAGTACTTTGTCCCCTTAAGTGTAAAAAAAAAAGAAAATAACATCAACAAATCATGAAGAAATTCTATATTCTTGATTTGGTATTCATAAAATAGTTTAGCTCTTCGGGAAGCAAATTGTTCAGTAAACGTAGAGATGTGACGACCACTCTGATAAAATTTGCCAAATGCTACAGCAAAAATGTACAGTGGTAAGATGTTGCTAAAATGAGAAAGGGCAAAAAATATTCAGAGAAACTGGAAAAAAGAGTTCTAGCAGCAAAGAAAAAGGAAATGACTTCACTAAATCATAAAAATATCCCCCATCTCTAATTTAGAATGCATAAAATAGTTTACCTCGGCAGGAAAAGTGAATTGTTCGGTGGAGTTGTAACGCTAGAGCTGATAAAGGTTGCCAAATGCTGTAACAAAAAAGCATAGCGAGAGGATGTTACTAAAAAGTAAAAGGGAAAAAAAAATCCAAATAAACGGAAAAAAAAAGCTAACTACTGAATATAAAGAAATTAAATTTAAAAAACAATTTAATTAAACATTTATACGAAGTTAAGCTAATTAAACAACGGTAGATAACAAATTGAGTTAGAGAGAACAAAAGAAAGTGTATAATTGAAAAAGGGACATTATATAAAAGAAATGAAATTAACTGAAGAATACATACATTTTGCATTTAAAGGAAAATCAGGTGACTTTTATCAGAGACTGTAGACTTTTTCATTACTTTGTCCCCTTAAGTGTAAAAAAAAAGAAAATAACATCAACAAATCATGAAAAAATTCTATATTCTTGATTTGGTATTCATAAAATAGTTTAGCTCTTCGGGAAGCAAATTGTTCAGTAAACGTAGAGATGTGATGACCACTCTGATAAAATTTGCCAAATGTTACAGCAAAAAAGTACAGCGGTAAGATGTTGCTAAAATGAGAAAGGGTAAAAAATATTCATAGAAACTGGAAAAAAAAGCTCTAGCAGCAAAGAAAAATGAAATGACTCATTAAATCATAAAAATATCCCCCATCTCTAATTTACATGCATAAAATAGTTTACCTCGGCAGGAAAAGTGAATTGTTCGGTAGAGTTGTAACGCTAGAGCTGATAAAGGTTGCGAAATGCTGTAACAAAAAAGCATAGTGACAGGATGTTACTAAAAAATAAAAGAAAAAAAAAATCCAAATAAACGGAAAAAAGCTAACTACCGAATATAAAGAAATGAAATTTAAAAAACAATTTAATTAAACATTTATACGAAGTTAAGCTAATTAAACAACGGTAGATAACAAATTGAGTTAGAGAGAATAAAAGAAAGGGTATAATTGAAAATGGAACACTAAATAAAAAAATGAAATTACTGAAGAATATCATACATTTTGCATTTGAGGGAAAATCAGGTGAATTTTATCAGAGACTGGTGAAAGCAATAAAAATTTGAGGCAAGAAAATAATATACCAGTCTAAGATCAAATATCAAAGGTAGATAAATTTCTATAACATGAATTTTATAGTACCTTTTACTTACGTGAATTTTGAAGGGATTTAAGTTTCATTCTAGCTTGATCATATAACTTACAAGAATTAAAATAATCTCATTAATAGCAATGTCTTAGGAAAGAGTAAATAGAGCTTGTTGATAGGATTAAAACTGAAGAGATCAAAGATCAAAACAAAACATTGCTATAAATATATAATAAGTCAGGAACCACTGTGTAGAAATAATAAATGAAAAGGGTCAAAAGTAAAAGATACACGTATAAGAAAAGAAAAGCAGGACAGATAATTTCTATCCGATGTCTACTTTAGTAATTTGTGATTTGTTGTTAAACGCGATTTTGTTTACTGTCGCAAACAAAGGAAAATGCCATGGAATTACTATTATGCCTTTTATGTGAATTTTAATAGATTTTCATAATTTTAGCAGACACGAGTCTTTAAGCACTTTGTTTTGTAATATCATTTGTTGGAATGCCTTCTCGAAAATGGGATAAACATAATTCTTAGCATGCCTATAATTCCTTTTGCTCTTTTAAAAACTAATGATATAGTACAGGGGAAATAATGAATAGAATAAGAAATTCAGTTCGAATGTTTTCACTGCTAGCATGGATGTTTGTAGTTGTTCGGATCGGATCTAAGCAGTAGGTCCCGGTTTCACCAGTCCTAATGTACGAAACAGTACACTGTAGCTCTCTAAACCAACCAAACCAACCCAAATACAGTAACAACTCTTTACAATACATGAGTGACAGTCAAAATGTTAGTTGCGTGGTTTAAGAAAACGAAACGGGCGACAGTGTCACTCGCGTCCGTGGCCATCAGCCTGTTCTCCTGGGAGATGCTAAATGAGTGGCAGTGACCCCTGAAGTTGTCACTCATAGTGACAACTTCAGGGGTATATATCCTTTAGGTAAAGTTTATACGGGTATCACATGCCTGAGGTGTCTTAGGAAACTTTCTATCTCCGCCTTCCGTGGCAGTCTCGAGCTTTCCTCTGTAGTATCTGTAGTGATTCCTCCTTACTAGGTTGGACAAAATAAAAATCGGACCAAGAGAGGCCTCTTGCAGGTGGTTTGGTAGCCGCTTCGGATCGCTGTTGTGACAGTCAGGTCATCAGTTTAATCCTCTGTATGGGCGTAAGCCTGGGTCACATAGACTGATGCGATTAAGAAAATCATACAAGATTAAAATTTCCATTTGATGTAGGCCGATATTATAATTTTGATACTAACCGGTATTTTGTGCTATCTGGGTAAAAAAGTGATTAAATTTATAAAGAGTCCGTAGTGTCCTCAGTAGTGTCTGTAGGGATTGCTCCTTACCGGGTTGGGCAAAAACAAAATCGGACCATGATGGTTTTCTCGTAGGTCAGCAGTGGTTTGGTAGCCACTTCATATCGCTGTTGTGACAGTCAGGTCATCAGTTTAATCCTCTGTATGGGCGTAAGCCTGGGTCACATAGACTGATGCGATTAAGAAAATCATACAAGATTAAAATTTCCATTTGATGTAGGCCGATATTATAATTTTGATACTAACCGGTATTTTGTGCTATCTGGGTAATAAAGTGATTAAATTTATAAAGAGTCTGTAGTGTCCTCTGTAGTGTCTGTAGGAATTGCTCCTTACTGGGTTGGACAAAATAAAAATCGGACCAAGACGGGCCTCTTGTAGGTCAGCAGCAGTTTGGTAGCCGCTTCGGATCGCTGTTGTGACAGTCAGGTCATCAGTTTAATCCTCTGTATGGGCGTAAGCCTGGGTCACATAGACTGATGCGATTAAGAAAATCATACAAGATTAAAATTTCCATTTGATGTAGGCCGATATTATAATTTTGATACTAACCGGTATTTTGTGCTATCTGGGTAATAAAGTGATTAAATTTATAAAGAGTCTGTAGTGTCCTCTGTAGTGTCTGTAGGAATTGCTCCTTACTGGGTTGGACAAAATAAAAATCGGACCAAGACGGGCCTCTTGTAGGTCAGCAGCAGTTTGGTAGCCGCTTCGGATTGCTGTTGTGACAGCCAGGTCATCAGTTTAATCCTCTGTATGGGCATAAGCCTGGGTCACATAGACTAATGCGATTAAGAAAATCATACAGGATCAAAATTTCCATTTGATGTAGGCCGGTATTATAATTTTGATATTGGCCGATATTTTTGTGCTATCTGTGTAATAAGTGATTAAATTTATAAAGTTGATTTTAGGGAACAATATACCCTATATAATAATCGCCTAAGTTATCTGTCCGTTTGTCATTTAATTTATGAAGCGGTTGGACCTGGAATGGATATAGGCATCTATATTGGATTCTTCACGAGTTAAGGTTAGCAAAATTCAAAGAGAGTAACGTTTATCTTCTCCTAAACTATCGATCTGATTCTAAAATAAATTGGTATAAATATGCTTCCTATCACAGCAAAAATTACTGTCGTCTTTAAAATAATCGAAATCCACCCCTTTCCCCCTTTTCGAGTGTTTAATGTCATTATTTCGAATCCTAGTTTCTCCGGTTAAGAGTAGGCGATTAAATTTATCACATAATAATAGGTAAAAATAACATTTTTTTCTAGCATTATGACGTCATTCCTCTAATCATCTCATTTAATCATTTCTTATTTAAAATTATTTAAATATCGTCAGCATTATTTTCATACGTTTTATCATTGAACGTAGATATTACGTAAATAATTTTCTTTTATATTTGGCTTACATAATAAATTAGGAACATATGCGATGATTTTTAATTAATCATCGATTATATTTTGTTGCAATTCTCAGTCAAAAAACAAACCATTTTTTCCTGCCTCATAGGGTATTTTACAATTCTGGAAAATTAAAAATTTTACTGATCCCGTCATATGACGGGCTGTATGCTACTTTTAAGTAAGAGAAGATTGTTCGGCCTATTTTTTCATACAAGAACTACGCATAATAAACAAAAAATAATAATTAAAGAAAACATAATATATTAAATTTTATTAAATGTTCAAGATTTTAGAATCGACTAGTGTCAACCGTCAAAATGGTTTTAAAAACGTAGGAAGATAAAAAGTGTTTTAAGGAATATCTTTCAGAATCATGTTTTTCGTAAAAAAGGAAAATTATTTCTTTTTATAAATTCCACGAGTTAAAAAGATGCCGAGTAAGCAAGATAAAAACCATTTTTATTTATTTCCCCCGAAGTGCAATTCAGATACTCTTGATTAATTCAAGACAGTTAAAATGCTTTTATAAGCCCTTTTAAACTGTGAATCAAGCACCATGAAATTTGATTTGAATGTATTGAGGCTATATTTGCAAGTACTAAAAAAATCACTCGAATACTTTATCTTATCCTTCTATAAAGAAACGTATTCACAGTTTCTAGAATAAAAGATCTGGAAATGAAACCCTTGTATCTTTGCAAATCACAACCCTGCTCTGATTTTTAAATTTTATATATTTCTTTTACAGAGCAGAAGGGAAATTGGAAAATGACATTATACAGTTAAGGAAATATTTTCTTACCCACAATGCTGTAGAAATGCTTTCTGAAAGATATTCAAAGAAATATGATCGAACGGATTGCAGCAGTTTATGATGAAGGCAAATGAATGTATAATATATTTCAACATTTTAGTTTATTAGGGAAGATTGTTGCTAGAGCGATGTTGAAAATCTTACAAAGTGATTTATAACCAATTTTATACAGTGATTTAATGGTATATTGTTATAAAGGATTACATTTCGATAATTTTTTAAGCTTCTTTTAAGATTTATTACATTTTATCACAATTCAATATCACTAAAGTATTTTACTTTGTTGCGATTAACCCTCCGAGTGGAACACATCGAGGAAAAAAGTCTCCAAAAACTACGCTAAAGGTTTACTGTGTCAGTGGTGTGATGAGGCGATTTAGATCTGTTATATAATTGATTCATTCATACAAGAAGTAAAATGTTCGGGATCTAAATCTGACCTCATCACATCTTTGTAAAGAGATGGAAGACCATAAATTTCTATTCAACGGATATTGTTGTCTTGTACGGTGGTCTCGGGCGGGGTTCTGATCCCAGTCCCAGATTAGAATCCCGTCTCCGTACTTGACATTAAATAAGAATGTACCTTTGTGGAGTATTTATGAGTCCCTAAGGGACAGTGCCCAATTAGAAGGGATAAGGTTTGGCACGTTGGCGGTCTCAAGGCGGGGTTGAAGCAGACCAATGAAATTCTTACAACTATCCCGATTAGACGACAAGAAGGAAGAGGGGACAAGGTTGAAATAATTAAATATGAAAAATCTAAAAGATGAGATGATGGTTCGGAGGTCCCGGAGAAGAGGTTCGGAGGTCCCAAAAGAAGGTGTTTGAAAGTCGGGAGTCCAGTCGGGTCCGACGGAAGTTGTTCGTGAGTCCAGAGAAGAAGGTGCTCAATAGTCCAGACTAGGAGAATCCAGCGAAGTCCGACAGGAAGTGTTCCTGAACCAAATAGTACGGCCACACCCCAAAGACTCAGGAGGAAGCCCCTGACGAGACTAACGGATGATATATAGATTCCCTCTCCTGATCAGCCATAGATACCCTTCAACCAGAAGTGTTCCGGGCCCAACATTTTAGACCCCAGTGGTCAAAGCGTTCTATAATTTTTATTTTACCCTTAGTCAACTAGAATGGAATACTTTAAACCCACCCTCGTTATTACCCCTTTACTTCCGGTTAATATAAATATATAAATAGATATTATAGATTGTTAATTTTTAATACACATAAAGCTCTTCAAGTCTCGAAGATCATGCCATAAGAAATAATGGATTCTAAAAGTACAAATAAAAATATTCTTTGAGAGACTTATTTATATTTTTTAGGAAAGTCATCCAAGATATTTAACCCTTAAAAGGTCACCTACATAAATTCTTTGGAATTTAATTAAATAACTTTATAAATATTATCTATGAACCTTATAAATGCAATTTTTTAATACAATCTTTAGAAGGATTTGCCTTAGAGGATACCATAGGAGGGATTAAGGGGGGTTAATTGACAAACCCATCCCCTTGTATAGCGTGAACGTAATACTTTTTTAAAATTTTAATTATATTGGAAGAATAATAAATAAGTGTTCTTAAAAAAGTATAATAAATAAATAGTTTAACAATTTATAAGTGTTGTTTGAATATATATTTTTGGGTGGGATCATAAGCGAAAAAAAATCGAATTACTAACTTTCCAGGTTCAGCAAGTATAAATACAAGAAAGGAAAATAGAAAAAATAAAAAAATAAATTAAATGCAGTACTATAATCTATTGTAAGCATTAAATGTCAAAAACATAAAAAAATCGAAAAAAAAAACCATTCATATTTTTTCAAAAATTAGAGAAAAAATGTTTAACAATAGGTTTCACTGTGAAACCACTGTCCTCTAAAGGGTTAAGTGGTGCAATTAGAGATACATCTGTTACCGCAAACGAAATACTTCGAAATAGAGATTTACAAAGCCATGAAAAGCTATCAGTGTCTTTGTGCCTCAGGGGGTAGGGGTGCATCCCTCAATAAATGTTAGTCAAAGAGGGATGCAGTTCCTAAACAATCGACCTGACCCTCCTACCGCAAAATTGCACAGGGAAAAGCACTGGCAGAAATGTACATTGCATCCCTTTTCGGAGCGTTTTTGGAGGTCGAAAATTGTACGTGACGACGGCTTTGAAGACACCATCGGTTTGGCGGAATTGTACTTGCGAACCGCTTAGAGGGTTAAACTTCTATAAAATAATTTCAAATTAATCACCATTATGTGTTATGAAGGAGAAAGGAATATAATGAAATTAAACATCTGAATTTTATTTTATATGAACTTTGATAAAAAAATAGAAGAAAATATTTATTTTAGACAAAAATACAAATAGCTCTACATTTTAGGGTATTAATGAAACTGTGTGTCTAGCAATTAAATCCAATTAAATTGTCATCTATGTGTTATTGGTCAATTTTTCATATAAAGTCTTCACGGGTCTGAAGTTGGAAAAACGATTTCACAATGTAGATAAATCGTCGATCACTTAAATCGAGCATGCGCAGTTACTTCCTAGTTTGAAGTAGGAAAATGGATTTCATTAAGTAGATAAATTTGAGATCAAATTATATCGCACATATACTGTTACTCGAAGTTGGAAAATCGGAAAGACAATGCTTATGTACCGCGGATGCGCTGTTGCTTCTTCACAATAAGCCATGATATCGGAAATAGGATTCCACATCGAAGATCGGCTGGGAAGCTTAAATCAATTTAGCGATATCGGCTCTCGTTCCCCATTATGTACATCACCGAACTGAATGTTTTGAAATCAGCATTGTGATACAGCACATTATATAGATATTTCGTGATATCTAGCTACAATGCACTTTCCTTTTACGAATTTCATTAATTTGGAAGCAGGATTTTCATTAAAATGTCAGCAAAATAGTATGCTCACCTTATTTAAGGGTTATATTCTTTCCATCCGAATGAACGTGCATAAACCGTTGATTAAGAGTGTAATCGGATTGCGAACACTGCGAGCTGAATAAGCCCGTTCGCAATCTGACTTATCACAAGTTTCCAGCATTTATGCAAATGTGTAAAAAGCAAATGTGGATATAAGCACGAAAGCACGTGCTTGCTCTCTCTCTCTCTTTTTTTTTAATTTGCTGCTGTTTGTAAGTGCGTAGTAGGTATGAGAAGAAATAAAGTGTATTTTTTATTTTTTAGACGTTTTGAACTTTAATAGGCCCAAGTCACATACCATGCATTCACCACTGCTATTATATTAGCCTTCAGAGAGCTAATTAAAAGAAATATCGTCTGACATAAAAAAATATCAACTGCCAGGATATTGTATTTTAAAACAGTATTTATTTGTTAATATTT
This sequence comes from Pardosa pseudoannulata, assembly GCA_032207245.1. NCBI lineage: Eukaryota > Metazoa > Arthropoda > Arachnida > Araneae > Lycosidae > Pardosa > Pardosa pseudoannulata. Next base: position 27,350,715 of record CM063503.1, on the reverse strand, counting down.
GGTTTAGTTTCGAGATCTACAGTCTGTGATTTTCCTGTAGGAGGGTAAGTGAGACCGGAACCTAATGCTTAAGGCCGATTCTGAAAAATTATACCAGATCCCACAGATTGTGGTACCAAAAGAAAACCCCATAAATTTAATTCTTAAAGTACTAGTTTAGAATATTTACTAGGTAATTGCTATTTTATCATCCTTATAAGATATAAGCTGGGGTAAGACATTACTATCACTGCTATATTTCTTCTATAAAATATGTAATGTGAGCACCACACATCTTTATTAGTAAAAGCTTGTTACATGTCTTAAATTTGTAACTCAGTCATATTAAATCTGCATTTGTTATTAATAGCCAATTTTTGTAAAATTTGTAAAAAAAATTCATAACAAGAACATGAATTTTTTTATTTATAATATAAATAAAATATCAGCTGCTTACGATTTGATCTCATCTGGTAATGGATATCATTGTATTACTATATCATAATTCATTACTATATCATAATTCAAGGCTATTGATTAATACGCGAATTAGACGTTTGAATACAAATAGGAGGGACAACAAAAGCATACAACTGGAACGATGATGGCATGAAGCAGAAAATATATGAAAAATATTTATAAAATAAGTCCAGAAAACCATCAATCCAAGAAGCTAAAATATATGCAATAAGAATAAATCCGAAGTAGCTAAGCCGGAAAAGGCATCTAACTCATGACTGGAGGGTCATGACCGGTTCGAAGCTCGAGTAGGCTAAAGATCTGCGGTGTTCATTAATGGCTGCTGGGACACGCAAAATAGCTTTGTATTTGTAGTGTCCTCCGAATTTCCAAACAATACTTCTGGATATGTCAGACTAAGCCTGGAGGTGTTCTTGGTCCCAGCTTTTAAATTACGAGGATCCACTTTGCATGTTTGTATTATCCTAGGGAGTAATGTCAACTTTATAGTACTCTCATAATAAAATAGGTTCCTAAGGTTCGAGTACTGCTGAGGGCATGGATGTGGCGGAATCGGCTTTAAGCAATAGGTCCTGGTCTCATTAGGTCCATTGCTCATCCTGCTATCATTTTGTTCCTTCCTGAGTAAAACAGCAGACCGTATCACTCCAAACCAAACAATAATAAAATGGCCATCAAAGACCTTCTGCTTAATAGTGGCCAATGCTATAAAAGATGGTGACCCAGAATTAGAAATATACAAATATAATAAGAATTAGCAGGGAAAGTAAAAAGACAAAATAAAAATGATATATGTAGTAAAATGAAGTAACATGTTAAATAAATAAAAAACCCACTTAATGCGTAAAAATTTTACTAAGAAGCACATAAAGAAATCGTGGAAATAATACTGATTATAATAAAGAAAACAATCTGAAAAGACCTCTAGCTCAATTCCTGAATTAATGAATTACATAGGTAATTAATTAAACTTTTGCGTCCCATATTTTTTTTTTATGATAAGGGATTATGCATCTGCATGCTCGCCAGCCTTCATTACTTTTATCTTTAGTATGTTTTAAAAGTTCTGGTGCTTCGTGGTTTGATACCTTTTGCAGAAGTCGAATATAGAGGGAATTAAAAGAAGAGATAATGCTTTGTTGGAAAAGTGGTAGATAGTCCCTCAGGGTACAATCGGGAAGTTTTTGAAATTAAGGGGTTTTTGATGCGTAGGATTTGATAATACTTCTTTGAACTGCAATATAGCTAAGAGCTTATTAGTTATTGGATAAAGTAATATGGTATATGAAAAATTATTATTATTAATTAATCCTTAAGGAGAGGAATATTTTTCAAATACTATTAAAAATAATTTAACCCTCTTGGTCATATGAACATTAGATGAAGCTCATTATTTAAACCACTAATACCCAAATAATTTCTGCTGCATATATATATATATATATATATATATATATATATATATATATATATATATATATATATATATATATATATATATATATATACATATATATTTTAAAAGACAATAAATATTACAACTTATTCTCATTAGTGAATAGAAGTGATTTTAAACATTTTAGATATTATTTATTTAAATTAAAATATCCTGGTCAGAGATTTATATGCTATTATGCTTAAATACAGTACTGTAATGTTTTATAATATAATAGACGACTTGACAGACGTCGTCTTGCTTTAACGCTGGAAATTCAAAAATTATAATAAGATGTTTTTAAATAAATTTTAAATTGGACCATTTTGATGGTAAAGTAAGGAAAAATTATTTAAAAAATACTTGAAGCTACCCAGCGTACATTCTTCATAAACGTAATTAGATCAAATTAAAATTCCCTCATCGCTTGTACGGGGATTCGAACCTGAAATATCTCGTACTAAAGCCTGTTGTGCTGACCAGTGGCGTAAGCAGAATTTTTTCAAGGGGAGGTTCATAATTCTAAAACATAATAGACCGCAAAATTTCTACTAAAATTTTTATTTTTGCCATTTTGTCTGAATTGAAGGGGGGATGTTAAACCCTTAAACCCCCACCCTTGCGTAAGCTCCTGATGCTGACAACTTCATCAGAGATACGTTGGCAGTGAAGGGTTTCAAGCGGCATTATAATAATCTCAATAAGAATTTTAACAAAAAAACATTTTGTATCACATCAAATTGTGAATCTAAACCATTCTCGAACCAACTTAATAAATACATAAAATTTCATCTAAATCAGTCTAGCCGTTTAGGAGGGGTTCTATTTCAAACACACGAACAGAAGAATTTTATATATAAAGATGTGTGTGTGTGTGTGTGTGTGTATTTGTGTGTGCATGATGCTCTTTCTGTAAAACCCTAGAAGATATCAAAGACATTTGTATTTACCCCGTCACAAATTAAAGTAAAAAAAAAACGTATTTTGAATAAAGTTTCTTAAAATAAATTATAAATTGGACCATTTTAATGGAAAAGTAAGGAAGGCTAGAAGAATTTTATATACGATGTTTCAGGCAAAAGTCATGGCAACTATTTTTTTTCTTGAAGATACCAGTCCGGTTGGAAAATATGACATATATAGACGAAAGGACAAGATGTTAACTACATGTGTGAACTATGAATAGCACTGGAATATCGTAACACATAAATTTATTTCAGTAGTATACAGGGCAATGTGGACTTCACGGTGCAAAAGAATGACAACACAGTATAGATAAATGAGACATGACAAACTAGGACCTAAATACCCTCAGAGTTGTCCTCTGCTACTATCACTGCTTCCACTAATTCACTGTGACATTCCACCGAACTGCTATTTTGATGCTCAATACGGATTACTTCCATCTCGCATGACACCAACTCACTGATTTCACAGCCCTCGCTACTCTACTACCAGCTATCACAGAGCCATATGTTGTTGTACATACACACTATGCTTGCAGAACTTCCCCACGATATACATACGTTTGTGATCCGTTCACACATCTACAAGAAAAAAATAGTTGGCATGACATATGCTGGACACTTTAAAGCAGCGGTTCTTAACCTATGGGTCGCGACCCAAAATTGGGTCGCGAAGCATATTTCTTGGGTCGCGCTGAGTCGAACCAAAAAAGTTAGTAATACACCAAATAATAAGTAATACCAACACCTCCTAGAACAAGTTAAATCCTGAAATAGATATAAGGTGCTCCTTGACAAGCATTCAACCGAGGTTTGAAGATCTTTCAAAATGTATTCAAGCATAAGGTTCTCATTAAAACTGTATGACTTGCATTTAAAATCTAAAAAACTTAACATATGTATTGATATTTCTTTTTTTTTATGAATAAGTTAAAATGTCAATTATTTTCAAAAAGTTATAAATATATTTTAATTTGGTCAATAAAAATTATTAAAAACACTTGATTATTAATTAAATTTTCCTTGGATCGAAAAGTACTTTTGTTTATCTTTATTATTAAAAAAATAAATAAAAAATTTGAAAGTTAAAAAAAATCATCATCGTAGGATTGAAGATTTTTTAAAAATACGCTCTAAAATAAAGCAATGAAAAAGTTTTGACTTTTTTTGGGTCACGACATGAACATATTTCTCAAATTTGGGTCGTGGCTTAAAAAGGTTAAGAACCACTGCTTTAAAGTAAGCAAATACACAATTACGGCGGAATATAATTTACTTTTTGAGTGTGAAATTTAAATAAAACAGTACATACTTAGTAAAATATACAGAAAATATAAACAATCTGTCATTTCATGGTGTAAAAAGTATTGACACAGTGCGTAATATTTTGAATAATATTTTAAATAATATTTCATTGTAGAAATGGACTAGTAGATTATAAGTATACTAGCATACAGCCCGTCATATGACGGAATCAGTACAAATTTTAATTTTTTAGAATTGTAAAGTACCCTATAAGGCAGATAAAAAATGGTTTGATTTTTGGCTGAGAATTATCTGGTATACACTCAATAATTTATTTTTCTTCATAGTCCTCTAAAGTCTCTCAATATTGTGAATGCAGTTTAGAATCACGTTGAATTCATTTACAAAGATAATACAAAGTTCTCTTAGCTATTCCGAAATTATTGTTGAGTTCTTATTTTCTTTTGCCACAGTAATTAATGGAAGTAAAGGAATGAAACTATCATTTCCACTACACCCTAGAGGTAGATAGAATTTGTTGTTAATACCGGTGATAAAATTGTCATTGCAACGAAAAATAATCGATGATTAAATTTAAAATTATCACATATGTACCTAATCTATTATTTAAGCCAAATATAAAAGAAAATTATTTACGTAATATCTAAGTTCAGTGATAAAACGTTTGAAAATAATGCAGACGATATTTAAATAATTTAAAATAAGAAATGATTAAATGAGATGGTTAAAGGAATGACGTCATAATGCTAGACAAAAATGTTATTTTTACCTATTTATCATGGGACAAATTGATAAATTTAATCGCCTGCTCTTAACAGGGGAAAATAGGGCTTGAAATAATGGCA